>JAPDNY010000009.1:106366114-106952000 GCA_029375565.1 Gekko gecko
AGTAGGATGTCCACCACAAAGGAGAAACCTCCTTTCAGCCCCTTCTCTTCCTCCGCTTTCATCACTGAGAGCCGTTTTTAAAACAAAGCTTACCCTTCTAGCTGCAGTTAAACATTTGCCTTTTCAATTCCAGCAGCTTACAAGGTCTTTGAGAGCAAGCCATGCATATAATGTGGTAAAATGGCGGCACTCTGCATTTAGCTTCCAATCAGACAAGTTTTCAAATAAATGCAAAACTTTCTTCTTCGAATGCTGGGTTTATTCAGTGGAGAAGAGGTGAGCTGTTTGAGTTACAAATCCTAGGTAATTATTGTGATTTGACCAAACTTTATTTTTTTGAGCTGTGAATTGTGAAAGCAGTTGTCTTCATCAAATTGGAAACAACTGTCTGAGGTTTGTAAGTCACTAAAACATTCATTAAGAATTGTGACAGAAGCAGCTGTTTCCTATGAGTGGACAGAGAAATTTTAGCATACCCTATAAAGAAGAACATAATAGGATGTAGGGAATTTATTTGTAACATTGCCACCTTTCCACCCAAATCAGGGTCCTCTACTGAGGAGCATTAAAACATTCCAAACATTAAAAAAGCATTTAAAATGCATGCATACATATAACAATTGAATAAAAAACAACACATGAGGACTCAAAAACATGGAGAAGAGCTAGTAAGAGTTAGTGAGAGAATGCCAAAAAAAACCCTAAGTCGTCTGCACCCTCTGGCAGAAGACAACACTAGATGAAGACAGATGAATCTCCCCGAGAAGGGAGTTCCAAAGTTTTGGTGCCACAACCCAAAAGGTCCTTTCTCAGATTGCCACCAGTCTAACCTCAGATGGGGAGAGCACCTGTTGCAGGGCCTCCAAAGATGACCGGTGTGGTTGGGTAGGTTTATCTGGAAGTAGATGGTCCTTCAGGTATGCTGGCATGAAGCCATACAAGACTTTAAATGTCAATATGTCACTTTCAATTGGTCCTGGAAGCAACTCGGGTGGCAGTGTAGATGGCATAAGACTGGAGCGATATGGTCCCTATGACCCGGTCATTGTTCTGGCAGCTGCATTCTGTTCCAGCTGTAGCTTCCAGACAGTCTTTAAGGGACACACTGCATATGTTTACGATTCTTCTCTGAGTGTGTCTGTGAGTGAATCTCTCTACAGCAGTTCCTACTTGTGAAGCCACTTGTACTGTATCAGATCGTGATCCCTCAAGGTCAGGTCTGCTCTGACTGAGAGCAGCTTTCCATGGTAGTAAGCCCAAAGTGGTATTTCCTAGCATATGCTACCTGAGTTAATTTAAATGGCTATACAAAGGGTTGATCCTATGGCCATCTACAGGCACCTCAGGTGGTTTTCCATTGAACTATGGCCTGTTTCCTAATTGTACTGTTTCCCTAGTTGATAATTTTGTTAAACTGCTAAAATAAAATGTACAAACTCTTGAGCACAGTTTCCTTTTTTCAAGAGTCCCTATCCCCAAGGAACTAAGTAAATATAAAGAATCTTGCATTTTTCTGTGTTGAAATCTTGCCAGAATGTGATGTTTTGCAGCTGCCCTTGGATTCCTGGCAGGTGGTGATCATAAAATGACTTGAAATCCCCCCCCCAAGACCTTGGATTCTTTGAATTAAGTCCAAAGGGACAACACACACTATCCCTCCAAATGAATTTGAGCTCTCTCTTAGATCTTAGTGTGAAGTGAATGATGTCACCATAAAAAATAAACATCAGGCAGAAAGCAAACAAACAGACCAGAAGGGGTATAAAATAAGTGACTCCTTTTCTTCTTTTTCAGAGGTGACATCTTATCTTGACTATCAGTTACCAATTTTGATAACAAGAATAGCAGATTAAGATCAGAGAAAAACCAATATAGAACAGGAGGTCTGTGTTAATTAAGTCAATGTGTACTTTTAGTGGTTTGGTGATGAAGCATAGGAGAGAGAAATCAACACCTTTTGATCTCATTGAAAGCTTCAGGCCTTTGTTCCCTTTTATCTTTAACCCCACCTGACCTTCTAAGGCAGAGATGTACTCTTGAGAATCACTCTGGTATCCGTTCTGTGGTCTAGGGGCTGGAAAATTATGCTGCTTCAAAAATTGACCCTCTCTGTAACAAAGTTGGTAGGAATATTGGAGTAGAGTTTAGGCGACCTGGATTCAGGTCCCCACTGTTCTATGAAGCAATCTGGTTAGTGACTCTCTCTCTCTCAGCCTAATCTACTTCACAGGGCTGTTGCAAGCATTAAATAGGAGGTGGTATGTATGCTTCTTAGAAAAGAACAGGATAAAATTGTAATGAAACTGGTATCATCCATTAGGAAGGGTCTCACTATGAATGAACAGGGCTGTGCATCAATTCATTTTGTTCTTTAATAACTTCATTTTTTCTATTATACTTATTGATTATGTTCATGTTCTTCATTCTTTCTTGATTTATTTCCATGGGTTTCAATGGGAAACACCTTTCTGGCTGTAACTTTTTTAGAAAGTCCAAATGGGATGAAGTTCTCAGAAAGAATCGTCACACGAAGGATCTTCCATGTCAGATTTCAGGCAGGTAGAAGAAAGCATCCTTGTTTTATGAACAATTAAAATCCTCACTTGCAATATGAGCATAAGTTTGTGTGACAATATTGGCATAAGCATTTTACCCCTTCTTTGTTGGGATCCTCAAGTGGTCAGTATGGAGTCTATTTTTAAACACCATTGGATTGGACAGATCAGGGGAGTTAAACCCAAGCCTTATCTTGTTGTCCTTGGTTGCCTGTATACCCTGCATGTGCACTGCTGGCAGGGTGTGTGTGTGTGTCTGCCACTATCCTCTCCATAGTCTGCAGCACTTGCCTTAGACTGCAACCCCCCGATTTTTTTTCCTGGCAGACAGACAGATGTAGCAGCTGAACAAAGAATGGAATACCAATCAACCAGCACACCTTTTGGCTTATATAGAATCAAGTGCAATTAAACACACAATGACAGAAAGCAAGAGATTGGAAACACTCTTCCCAGCAACACCTATTAAAATGATCCTGTATGACAGGAATATCCACTTACAATTGTGGTTGGAATATGCCCTCTTGTAAACCAGCAGATAAAGCATGTCATTCCCTGGGCTCTTCTGCATTCTTATTTTTCTCACTCATTTGTCCCTATTGCTTAGGGTCCCCCCCACTCATTTCCACATGCGTTTTTCTCCCTCTGGGACTACTAGAAAAAGCAAAACACATTTTTTTGGGGGAAACCCTGAAACAATAAGAACACACAAGAGATGAAAATCAGAATGTGGGATCTCTCTCCTTGCCTCTACTGCTGCCTTTTACTTGTACAACTGTGAAAAGCAGAAAACAAGGTGCCAGGATAATAATCCTTTCCAAAGATTTCTAGAGATTACTGACTGTCATTATTTCTAGCAATTGGATTACAAACTTCAAAGAACAACAGTGATTTGGTATGGATTTTGATTAGATAGTTTCTGAATGTACATCCCTTTCATTGAATGTATGTACTCAAGAACAGCATCTTTACATAACGATATATATTTACAGATATTACTAACAAATATGCAAAAAAAAATCCCTCATCAGTGAAACCATGTACAGTTTTGTGACCATCTTGTAATTAACATTTTATTGGCCCTCTCAATTGCCAATTCTTGATCCAAGTGCACATTACACTCAGAAGTACCCCTGTGCATCCTCCACTGAAATGAATGGGACTCATATCCTCCATCAGGACCTGTCTTCTCCATTGAAATGAATGGGACTGAGCCCTCCAGGGGAGGGCGGTCTATAAATTTCACCACCACCACCACCATCTCACTACTGAAATGACGGTAGCCAAGAAAATACACTTGCCCATTTATTGTCTCCCAAAGACGCTACAAGCTCGATTAATTGTATTACCGCAAAATGGTGAGCCAAAGAGGATACTGTTTACACAAACATTTTACTGGTTTTGTACAAACTAACAAATAAAATTGTTGATTAATGGTTTTATTTGATCAAATTGTACCAGCTACCTTAAACTATTAAATGATCTATAATTTATGTCTCATTTGTTAGCTAAAATCAATATTACACTGCCTCAATATAGGCAAAATTATATTTAGGCAACGTTTTTGGAGGGGGATCATGTACAATACTGGCTTGGATCCACCAGAAGATTTCTGCAGCTGGAAGGGATATTCATCTCCCCATCCCACTCCAACGTTGTTTCTGCGGGGAAAGGAGACATACAGGAACAGCATGAGGGGAGAGCCTGCTGTTGTAGGGAAGAATAGGTGGAAATTATTCCCACCAGTTGTGGAAATTCTCCAGTGGATCCAAGACAGTCTGTCATTGCAAAAGTATCTTGAGCACTTTGCATGAATTAACATATTTAATGCCCAGTTATCAGGAGGGGGAAAAGATACATTTTATGAACATTATATGCTGTGGTATATTTATGTCTATTATTTTCATGACTATAGAGTGTGTGTATGCAAATGAACCTGAAGAAGAAGAAGAGATTGGATTTATATCCCGCCCTTCACTCGGAGTCTCAGAGCAGCTTACAAACTCTTTTTCCTTTCCTTCCCCTCCCCACAACAGATACCCTGTAAGGCAGGTGGGGCTGAGGGAGCTCTGAGAGAACTGCTCTTTCAAGAACAGCTCTGACATAACTATGGCTTGCCCAAGGTCATCTAGCAGCTGTAAATGGAGGAGTGGGGAATCAAGTCTGCACCCCTGACCACTACACCAAACCTTGTATATTTTGGTGGAAGGAAACAGAACATGGCACGGAAGTAAAGAATCATAGGTTCAATTCATGGAAGGGAGAAGCATGATCAAAAGGATTTTTTAGTTAGTTAATTCATTTCAATAGGAATGCTGCAAATTTTCTGATGAAGAGGACTGGCAGCTGAACAGGCCATTTTTGATAGCCTTGACCACTCATGAGCTGAGCCTTGAATGTCTTCACCTCACCACCATCTGGCACCCTCCTTGGGCAGCTACTAAACAGCTTCGCAGCTGCACAGCATCTGTTTCACTTTCATTTCTATATGCCTTGCAAGTGGCTTTTGCACCTTTAGAGTAGGAGAAACCAACTCACTTCCAGAGTCAGGTAATTAAATGATGAAGGAAGGTGTTTTGACTTTCCCAGAATGCTAAGCAAAAATGCACATTCACAAAATAAGTTCAACAATAACACAGATTTAAATTAACCTCAAACAGTAAGTTTTTTTAAAAAAAGTTTTTATTCAAAACTACCAGCTAACTGATTAATTTGCTCATTGTTAATTTATACAACCGGCTGTTTAGTGACAAACTGTGATGAAGGGGGGAAGGGCAAAAAAGCACTACCAAAAGAATGCATATCTATGAAATACAGACTGTATGACTATATGAAAATTTATCTGCCAAACTGCCTCAAGCTGCTTGTAGACAGCCAAACAGCTTTTCAGAAAATCAGCTCCCTGCTTGCAACTGGTGAGTAGAACATGATCTGAACTAGCAGGTGTTTAAACGTCCCTAGTTTTCAAGCTGAACCAATATGGGTAAGGAAGAAATCTAGAATTGCCCCTATTGATTCATTGGTTTTTTTTTTTTTTCTGGGACACTGCCTCTCAAGTCATAGTAATGTGGTCTGGCACACAGTTTGGAAGTGTTCCATTCAATACTGCCACCAAATTCTGTACAAAAAGAATTACAGATTCTAGGCTCCCAGAATAGGCAATGCTATTGTGCACTAACAGTTCCATGGATTTATAATGGACTAGGAATAAGGCCTGTTGTGGAAATAAATACAAAGAGCTTTAGAAAGAGGCTCTGGGCAGATACCCTGGCCTTGGGCATTCAGTGTCAATTTGCTGTGGTGACCCTGCAGGGTATAATGACACAGAGTTTACCGTTTTATCCAGGGGAACTCATCTCTGCCATCTGAAAAGCAGTTGTAATTCTAAGTGATCTCCAGCCCTCACCTGGAGATTGGCAGCAATGGTTCCCCAGGAAGTTTCTTCACAGTGGAGACCAAAGCAGCTTACATCATTCTCCTCTCCCTGTTTTGATCTGCACACCAACTATGTGAGGTAGGTTAGGCTGAAAGTCTGTGACTGGTCCGAAATCACCCACTCAACTTCCACAGCAAGAACCTGGGTTTGGCAGACCCTACTCTGAAGTACTAAGTTTTACGCCTGGGGTAGCCAACCTCCATGTGGAGCCTGAAGATCGCCGGGTGTCACAACTGAACTCCAAACAACAGATCCCCCACTGGAGAAAATAACTGTTTTGGAGGGTAGGTTCTATGGCACTCTATTCAGCTGAGGCCTCTCCCCTCCCCAAACTCTGGCTTCCATAGACTTCACCACAAAATAGATTCCTGCTATTGCCTTTTTACTGACAGAACCAAGCTTGGTTGCCTAGCAACAGCCACTGAGGGAAAAGTTAGTCCCACAGGAGCCAAGCAGGAAAAGTGTCTTCATCAGGAGAGACAGCTGTTTGGGCAGTTTATTCTGTGAGTGAAGAGTCTCCAGGCTGGCAGTGGGCAGGGGAGAGAAGTGGACCCAGCACCCAGCCAATGGCATGCAAGTACTTTTGAGTGGCGGTTGATGGGCCAATGGCTGATGGAAGGCACAGCACAGCCAATGAGAGAGCTGGAAATGGTCAATACCTTAAGGAAATTATATATATAGGATTCTCATTACAGTGTATATGTAGGATTTTGTAGCATGTTGAATAGTTTGCTACAGTTCATTTTATAATATGCCATTACAAGTTACATATAATTACCTAAGGGGTGTGATTAAAATGCTATCACTTAAAGCCTAATATCTGTGTATGTCAGAAAGCTGTATGTTGGCTCACTAATGGTTTGAGCATGCTTAGAACTTTAATGGGGTTTTGTAAATCTGGATTCTGATACATCTGTTTTGCCAGAGAAATTGATCCTATGGAAACACCTTTGGTTTGGCTCCTAAACTGTGCACAATCCACTCCATTGACTGAAGGACCTTTCCTTTCTCTGCCTGTCCACTCCAGCCCTTTTCATCTCCTGAAAAGTTGCCCTTGTGCTCAGAAGAGGATCGGGAACAACAAATGAAGAGAGGAGGAGAAGAGATTGAGTTTATACCCTGCCCATCACTCAGAGTCTCAGAGCAGCTTACAAACTCCTTCCCTTCCTCTTCCCACAACAGACACTCTGTGAGGTCAGTGGGGCTGAGAGAACTGCTCTTGAGAGAACAGTTCTGAGAGAACTTGTGACTGACCCAAGGTCACACCAGCAGCTGCATGTGGAGGAGTGAGGAATCAAACCTGGGTCTCTCAGATTAGAGTCCACCACTTTTAACTACTACACCAAACTGTTATTCAAGGGCTGCAACTAAAGTCAGAGACTGTGGACCTTGTCTTGTGCCTTCTCCTCAGATGAGGGCACCTTTCAGTCCAGCCCATCATACATATCTTGTTTCTCCAAGAGTTACCAAATCAGTTTTCCAGTATCTCTCTCATAAGAGCCATATCTCTTTCTGGAACAAAAGTGGTTTGGAAAAAAATCACTAGACTTAGCTATTTTCTTTCTTTATCTTTCCTTTCCACTGGCTTGTCACAGCACAAATAAGTTTTAGGCTTTCCTGCTCTTTTAGATTTGTGGTTCTTGCACAGTTATAAGAAGAGTTCAGCATAAAAACAAAAGACCCCAGTTGGCTTAAACTTAAATTCCATTTAGTCCACTAACCCCTTTCCCATGGTGGCCAACCAGATGCTTTTGGGAAGTCCACCGCACAGGACAAGGACGAATAACTTTTCACACTGTTACATGACAGCAACTGGTTTTCACTAGCATTCTGCTGCTAAATGTGGACATACCTTTAGATTTCATGACTAGATTGGCCTCCAGACATATTGATTCCATTGGCCATCATGACTAAGACACACTGATGGTCCTTACCGGTGAATTTGCTTAACCCCTTTTGAATTGTCTAAGCTAGTGGCTGTCTTCACATCTAATGGCAAGCAAATTCCTTGCATCATGAAATGTGTGGATTGTCATTGGATTCCATGATTCTGTACAATCTCCAAAAAAAAAAAAAAAAAGTACAACTGTGAGATCCAGAATTCAGTATTTTGGTAGTCTCCCTTTCTATTCTACCCTTAGTGCAACAATGACAATGTGTGATTTTTGTTTGATTAAACTTCTTAACATGATGAATGTTGTTTGTCTGATTTCTGTAATCCATGATGAGCCCTGTCATGTATACTAAGAGGGAAAAGAGGTTGGAGCAGCAGTTGATTCCCACTCCCCTAGAGAGCACAAGAAAGAGTGCTCAGTAATGGAGGGAGACACAAAGGGCACAGCTGTGCTGTGAAAGAAGCAAAGTGGTGCCTGGGTGCTAGGTGTCAGGTGGTTCAGGCTCTATTAATTGACTAGCTGGTGGTACCAACCAAAGTAACTCCAGGGGTAGAGACAGAAGCCCTACTGGGAAGGAGATCCAGGATGGCTGATGGAGACTTGCAAGTCCTATTTCTCCACATACTCTTTGCATTTTTCCCATCTTTCATAATTCTGACAATCAGGCCTAAAAGACATAATAGGTTGATGATGAATAAATTCATCTTCTTGATATATGAAACTATTGCTGATGTTTCTGCTGTGATAAACCAGACCAAATGACTTAATCTTCATCCTTCCTGTCTACCACCAATAGGCTAGTTGACTTAAAAAGTTAACTTAAGTTTCTGCTGGAGTCAATAACTGAGATAAATTGGGTCTGACAATAAATCAATATTTTCATTTCTCCATTTCCCCTGGGATTTAAAATTTGGGACAAATGAAAATTCAGGCTCTAGAACCCAGAAGTTCACAGAAGAACTTTTTCCCTGGAAGACACTGATTTCTTAGTTACTTCATCAACATCAGGGTTGCAGTCCATACCTGTCAGAGATATCCATCATGCAACATTTTCCCCAAGGCCACAGAAATCCTTTTTTCTACCAGATCAAATTACTGATCTTGCTCAATTGCCTATGGATTCTAGAGGTGTTACAGGAAGCAGAATGGGGATGTAGGAAACCACTGCAGGAATTCAGCTGCTAATTCCATTTTCCAACCCCCAAGAAATAGATTTCTGCAGTAAATTCATTGTGCTAGTTAAACATTGTGGTGTTCCATTCCATACCCATTTTTTGTAGAGTTGGAAGGGATTTTATAGGCCCTCTAAGTCAATCCCTTGCTTGGTGCAGGAAACCCAAAGCTCAAGTGTTACTTTCAGTATGCAGCCACTACTTGAAGATGCTACTTGAGGTAGAGTTTCCCCTCTACTGCTACCTGGTTCTGTTGTTGAACTGCTCTTACTGTTAGGAAGTTTCTCCTAACATTTAATTTGCCCTCCTGTAATTTAAGCCCATGGGAGGGAAAGTGGCATGGCATAGTCCAGTCACAATAAGGACGACTCTGCAGAGGATGGCAATGACCAACCACCTCTGCTTAATCCTGTGCCTTGAAAGCTGGAGTTGCCATAAATCAGCTCCTCCTTGAGGGCACTTTACACATACAGCCCATTAGATCTGGTCTTACCCAGGTTAAATTTATGCAGTTTGTGCAATATTTCCACGTACGACTATTTTTCTGGACACTGGACAGCTTTGTTGTCCTCCTCTGATCCTGTTGCAGTTAGATAACATCTTTCCTAAGGTGCAGTGTACAGAGGTGGACATAGTCCTCCTGGTGAGATCTTACTAGTATGGTATTATTACTTTTCAGTTGTCCCTGATGTTTTTTGTCCACATGTTTTCACTCATACAAAGTGCCTTACACACATGCCTCATCATATCAATGTGCTGGGTAGAAAAGAAGTTTCCAAATGGACTGTGTGCAAAACTGCAATTGCAAATCTACTGCATATCTAGACTACAGTTACATATGTGCCATGCTATATTTAATTCAAAGGCTTTTAAAGCTGCCTGTTATTCACCATTGACAACATATTGGTACATTGCCCAGTTTGAAATACTGAAAACCACTGCCTGACTGTACAAATTTTTTGCAGACCATCAGCATATGGCTACCATTTATGCTTGATGCAGTACCCTTTTCTCTAATCACTTCTTTTTGCTGAAATACTATATATACATATCCAAATTAATTCTTGTCTGGGAACTGATCTTCAGATTCTATCATAAGATTGCCAAAAATGGTTCTGTTCACAGTTGGTTTCTGCTTGCTAATTAATTAAGGAGAGTCACGAGAAATACCAGCTAAGGACTTGGGTGGGGGGGGGACTTAATGAATGAGTCTATTAATTTAAGAAGATTTAGCAATTATGCATTCTCTAATATTGATTTCCACTAAATCCTATCTTGAAATTAAATAGATTGATAATAAAATCGCTGCCCCCCCCAGTTCCACTACAATAGATCCAATGAATAAATTGGCTGGCTGCATTCCTCCGGCACCACAGTCACTTAGGAATAAATGGCGCAATATAAAATAGTCGGTTATAATTGAAATTTCAGAAGGGGGAAAAAAGGAAACAGGTGTGGGGTGGACTGACCTAAGTATTATGTTAATTAAGAGAAAATACTGGATTTAAAAAAAATCTCATTGTTGCAGCAATGGGATATTTTCCCCTGTTTCCTACAGCGGGGTTGAAAGAATTACTAGGAAGTAGGCTTTGAATATTCCATAGTGCATATGCTAGTGTTGGTATTGAGTATTAAAATTATCTTCTTTGATAGGGGCATCTCAGACTAATGGATTGAAGTTAAAAAAAAGAACATATCATAACTTCTGTAGGCAGCAGATACTCATCCCACTCAATGGTGTTCTTTAACAGCCTCTTTATTGGATTTAGTCAAGGCCGCCCAGGCGTGCTCATCATGAGTGCAGTTCCCTTCACCTGCCCATTTCTGCCCCTTCAAAACCTTGGAGAAGTGAGGCAGTTCTATCAGGCCTGTCCTGGTTTGGTAGCCTCATCTTGCTCCAGACTCCAGTTCCTCCTTATGTTCATTTTTCTCCTTTTTTTGGTACCCTTTTGGCTTTGCTCAGCCAGTGGGCCTTCCTTACCACCGCTGTCTCTTCTGCCATCTTCTTTTATATCCCTGGGGCTCCGCCCATGCTGGTCAAGCCCAGCACTGCCTAGGGATGCCAGCCTCCAGGTACAACCTGGGGATTCCCCGGAATTACAGCTCATCTCCAGACAGGGCCAGCCCCAGGTGTCTGGGCGTCCTAGGCAGGACAGCCTGGGGCGCCTACCCTACCAGGGGCCTGGAGACCGGGGGGGGGGCAACAGAGCACTGGTTTTCCTGGGCACTCCACAGCTGCGGGGCCCCCAGGAAAGCCAGGGAAGGAGTGGCGGTTCTAACCCCCGCCCCTTCCCTCCCAGCGCCAGCTTTCCTGGAGGCTCTGCAGCTGCGGGGCCCCCAGGGAAGCCAGGGAAGGTGCATGGGTTCTAACCTCCGCCCCTTCCCTCAGAGTGCTGGCTTTCCTGGAGGCTCTGCAGCTGTGGGACCCCCAGGGAAGGGGTGGGGGTTCTAACCTCCGCCCCTTCCCTCCCAGTGCCGGCTTTCCTGGAGGCTCTGCAGGTGTGGGGCCCCCAGGGAAGCCAGGGAAGGGGCGGGGGTTCTAACCCCCGCCCCTTCCCTCCCAGCACTGGCATTGGCGGGGGGGCTTTTCATGGGGGCCGGGGTGGATGGGGGCATTTGGCACCCCTGCGGACCGGCGCCCTAGGCAAGCGCCTAGCTCGCCTAGTGGGCAAGCTGGCCATGTCTCCAGATTGCAGAGATCAATTCCCCTGGAGAAAATGGATGCTTTGGAGGGTGGACTCTGTAGCATTATGCCCCACTGAGCTCCCAAGACTCCACCCATAGATCTCCAGCAGTTTCCCAACTTGGAGCTGGCAACCCTACCCCCTCCGCCCCACCCCACTGGTGGCTAGGGGAGACCTGGCAAACCTAGCACTTCCTCCCCCCTTCTCTGAGCCAGCTGGGCTTACATTGGGCTAGCAAGAAGCCCCCATGCCCCCAGCTAATGCTCTGGGCTGACAAACCTCCTACCCCTTCAGCTGTGCTCAGCTGCTGCCTGGTAGGTGGGAGACGGTCCTGCAGTTGGTGTGCCCCCACTACTACTGGGCCCATCAGACTGCTACAACCTCCTCATGAAGTGCCCTGCCCTATCTTGGAACAGCTGCCACCTTTTGCCCAATAAGTATACCCTCCTCTGGCCTCTGCTGCCGCCTCTGCACCGCACTCATATTTCAGCGGATCTCTTGTGCCTTTTCCAAATAAATAAATACACTTTTGAGTTAGATCCAAAGGAGTGTGGAGAGAGCTCTGCTCACAATATGGATCTTTGCAGACTTTCTCTTCCTACTTTCACTCTCTGCATCCTCTGGAAAGCATCTTGGCTGATGGGAGAGGGGACTTGGGGGATAAGGTGACACTTGGGGGTCTCTAGTGCAAAAGGAAATGATTATGTGACAATTGACATTAACATTATGTGGCATTAAGAGACTCCAACACTGGCCAGTAGCAGGAAACAGAGAAGAACTTTATTAAACAGACTGGCTTAACTATCCTGGGGAGGGGCTGCGGATTAGCTGTAAAGTATCTGTTTGGCATGGAGAAAACCCCATTTTCAATCCCTGGGCTCTCCAGTTAAAAAGATTAGGTAGTCAGTGATGTGAAAGACTTCTGGAAAGCCACTGCCAGCGTGTCTAGGCAACACTGACCTTGATGGACCAATGGTCTGATTCAGTACAAGGCAGCTTCATGCATCCTGTGTCAACTAACTCTACACTCTAGGCTTTCCTTCTTATCTCTACCTGGAAGCCTCTCCAGTCCAGGATTTCCTTTGACACGATGGACCAGGAACTTGCCTCACAGTGACCATTCATTCCATTCTTTACAAATTTGTAAATTCCAGAATAATCTCTTGCACTGGCTGTTATGGAACAGGTATACAGCTAATCTTATAGGCCTAACATGAAGTTTTCCCACGGATGTCCCTAGGCTGGAAAGGCATGTTCTCAGGCTTACACAGAGTTGCTCTAGTGTGGCGATGCATGCCTTCCTCTTTGTGCTAGCACAATGACCAATGCGACCAGGCCTTAAAGTGGGCTTTAGGTTTTTTAAAATGAATTAACCGTCGGAATATGATTCCTGTAAAAACAAAATCTTTAGGAACTAAAGATTATCATTATCTGTAGCAACCCTTGGACTAGGATTCATTTTGTAAAGGCAAAGACAATCCATTCAGCACACTGATGAGAAAAACTATCCTGACATCTTTAAAGGGAAAAAAAGAATACCTGAAGGTGATTTATTTTTAGCTAATTCCAGGCTAAGGACAGAGTTGATTTCATCAGTGTTTTGGTGAAAAAGAAAATACTACCTTTCTTAAATGTCTTTTTATCCCCCAGCCAAGACAGATCACTCCATCTATTGAATTCTATGTGTTATTTTTAGAGCTTCTGACTATTTTATCTGCCTGAAAGCAGAATGTAATTTAACTATATATACCAAAATGCTTTTGCCACTTCTTAGGGTGCAATCATTTACTTTGGATAAAACAACTATTATCCATGTGAAGGAAATAATGTTGTGTTTGTAAGAGGCCGATATTCTTTAGTGTTGTGTGTAAAGTTATAAAAAGGAAAAGTGGGGGAGGGGGTTGAGAAATTGCATGTTTCTTTCATAGCAACAAGCAATTACAAGAGTGGCTGTCATTCAAATGGATATTCTCTGTGTGTGTGTGTTTTTTTGGTTTTTTTACAACAGAGCAGCAGAACTGTCATCATTTCCCAAGGAACATGGCATTTAGGATACTTTTCAAGAACGTGCTGTTTGAGGTTACACAAAACAGTTCTGCGTGCTGTACTAAGCACTATTTATAGCATTGCCAGTGTTGTACAGACAAGGAGTGTAGCCTTTTGTTGCTTGTACACAGGGAACTGACATGCACATCAATTGACACAGCTGGGCCAGACACCAAAAAGAAATCTGTCACAAATAGAATAGAAAGCCCAGTATGCTTCCTTGCTATCTGCATGCTCTCTGTGCATCAGGGGGTTGTGCAGCTTGAGTTTAATCTAAGTCAAGCTTGCCAGGGCTCATTACTGGTTTTCAGTGTGAAAAATTTGCCCCTGTGGAGTAATGTCAGAGAGACTACCGCAGAATATCTGCAAAGTGCCTTTTCTTTGCCACTGAATAATCTCAGGCAATTTCACTCCTGGAGGGTCGCATAGCATTCAGTCATTTAATTTATTTAGATATTTATACCCTGCTTTTCTTCCCAATGGGGATCCAAAGTTGCTTACAACATCATGCTCCCCTACTCCGTTTTATCCTCACCAAGAAGAGAGATGGCAAGACTGATTTCTGGCTCTGGGGCCCTCGGCAAGCTGTAATCGAGCTGGAACTTCCAAGGCCTGGCTGATGCACAGGAAAGGAGAACAGCCAAATGACCAGCAGCTGATGCTCTTAATCCACCATTGTTTCTTTCTCTCCCCCCATCCCCCGTAACTGGGGAGTGGCTCCTACTTCCAGTTCCAGCACCCCCACTGGTCCCTTGGTTGAGTATAGGGCTGCCAGCTCTGGGTTGGGAAATACCTGGAGATTTGGGGGGGTGGAGCCTGAGGAGGGATTTCAGTCAGGTATGATGCCATAGAGTCCACCTTACAAAGCAGCTGTTTCCTCCAGATGAACTGATCCCTGTCCCCTGGAGATCAGTTGTAACAGTGGGAGACCTCCAGCCACCACCAGGAAACTGGCAACTGTAGCTGAGTGAGCAGTACCCAGTGATGGGCAAAAGCCACTGCTGCCTTTCCCCTACCTGGAAGAGGAATAAAGTAGTAAGAGGAAGACAGCATTAGTCGAGGATCTGTGACTCAGTGGTAGTGCGTCTGCTTTGCCCATGGTCAATCCCTGGCATCACATGGTCAATCCCTGGCATCTCCAGTTCAAAGGATGATTTAATAGGTAAGCATGCCTGAGGCCCTGGAGGGTCACTGCCAGTCTGAACATACAGTACTGACCTTGTTAGCCCAGTGGTCTGACCCAGTATCAGACAACTTCATGTCTTCATGTGGATGCCAAATGAGGAATGCTACCACTGCTACTAGTCAGAGTGCAAGGGCAAGTTGTGATTGATCTTGCCACACTGTGGTGGGTTCTCCCAAAGATCTGGAGCCTTAACAGCAGCCCAACAATATTAAGTTTTGATACAAGCCCTGCAGATATGTGTTGAGAGCCACTCAGTCAAGCAGAGCCCTGCTTTTAACAAGGTACAGCAGAGAGCTGTCCTTTGGGATCTTGTAAGTGGTGAAGCTCGGCTATAGCCCCAGGCTGGCTTACATACTACAAGCTTGCACCAGGGAGACAATTGAGCTTCATCAGGCTGCAGACACCCAAAGGAGGTCCACTTAGCCTATGTGCATCCCACAAGGAGAAGTGGGAGAATGAAGAGAAATCAAGATACATACATTGAGGCAATAGAACTTAAATTCAGAGCCATTGTATCTAAAAGCAAGCCAGTCTAATTTTTAAAGTATGGAATATGTAACCCTCCCTTCCCACACTACCCAAAAAAGTCCATTAAAAATAAGCACAAATAGAAAGAAGATTTTCATATGCACATATAATTCAGAATTAATGGGGCAGTTATGACCTCTTATATTAATAATTAAATATTCAAAAATGTTTATTGGAGTCGAACATAAAAGCCTGGCAAACACTGTCCACAAAATCCAAAGCTGTTAGCATTTAGTGGCCTAGACATTTAATTAGGTTTTCCACTTTTAATGTAGAAGACTTCGTAAATGTACAAGTCGAGCTTCTCTGAAGTTTCTTGGGTTTGCATTTGGGATATGAAAAGGAGGATTTTGGTGTATTAAAATGTTACCTGAGAATGTCCCCCTCTTCTTGCTTTTTCATGCATAATTTTTGCTGCTGTGTGCCTCAAGGCCATCTGTTGAAAAACTGGCCCTTGTCCACCTATAACCTGTGGAGTTATCAAACAATCAATCTGATTTTGCCTTGTGGTGACTTCACTGGAAACATGTGCTTCTGCTAGAGCTGCTACAGCAGTGGTGAGAACACAGACCAATGTTGCCACATCAAGAGTGCCCCTCTGAATATAGTTGTTCTGCCTTGTGGGCTTTACCTAAGTTCTCCCAACAGTGCAAATATAAGGTGCCCATTTCAGGTCAGGAAAATGGTATGGGAAAGGGCTTAAGTCTCCTCTCGCCACGTGTCACAACCCTGATCTGAACCAGACCCATGTGCAGCTGTGAATTAAGTTCCGAGCAGGAAATGCCCGGAGAATGTAAGGTTGGTAGGATTGGGGCATACATGCAAAGGATGGGAGGTTTGGAAAATGTAATTAAGTTGCAGATTCCCCATGATCCTGCTAGATGAACATAGGCCAGTGCATGCAGCAGAACACAATTGTAAACCAAAGCCAGGCAAGGGGGGCCTTCCATTGGTCAGGCCATAGGAACTTGTCTGGTGCCAAGGCAGAAAAGTTGCTCCAAAAATGGCCTTGGTCATTATATTTATTATTACTTTTGGAGATTTGTATGCTGCCCCTCAGCCACCCTGGCACAGGCCTTGAAGTCCAAGCTAGACTCCGCATGCGTTGATTATTCCTTAAAGGTAGGGATGTGCAACCAAATTGATGCTGTATTGTCTGATTTTATAATTTTATCTGTTGATATTGTTTTATGTTGTTTAAATTGGCATTCATGCCCATTGTTAGCCGCCCTGAGCCTTCGGGGAGGGTGGGATACAAATCGAAACAAATAAATAAATATTTCTGATACAGATACAAATCTTGATCAATACTTGGGTATTTGGACTGATATTCTGGATTCCTGAGATACCAGTATCCTGGTCCTGAATATTTCCAAAAATATTCATGAATATTTGGGGCCAACATTTGAAGGATCCCAAGCCTCTCCCCCTTCATTTTACAGTTTTCCTGGGCAACACTAGGGAGGGGAGGAAGTTCTTCTGGGCAACAGGATCATGTGTGGGGGAAGTGCTAGAACTGTCTGCCCAATCATGACAATTCTCCTATAGTCCAGAGGTCTCAGAGCTTAGGCAAGAGGACAAAACCCAGGCCTAACCGCAGTTCGGCTCTGTTTCAGAGTGAATGTGTTTGGAGTGTGCTGGTGCTTCTCTGCTCCACCTGCGCTGCACCTTGGATTAATTCTGCTGCCTGCTGTATTTGAGGGGGAAAAGGCAAGTGCAGGGTTGTGCTGAAGAGGACAGAAAAACAGACAGAAGTCAAGGGCCGCAGGTTAGGAAGTCAGGTTCAAAAGCAGGGTAGTTAATGCTCAGACTCAGAGTGCAGTGTAGTCTAGTGTAGCAGTGAGTTTACTTTGCTGGCGTAGACCAGGGGAACAGAATGAGTGACAGCAGGGAAGAGCAGCAGGGCCCTGGGGAAAAGACTAAGCAGAAGAGGGATCATGGGGAGGGGAAAGGGAGGGCTCCTCCCCCACCTGTGCAGAGGCATGCCCCACAGCAGCCTATCTGGGGTGGTGCAGTGAAGAGGCTTCGCAAGGCCCTCCTCACTGAGCCTGCAAGTGGAATGCCTTCTACAGAGGTGCCTGAGGTAGGTGCTGGCACTGGGCAGGGATCTGCTGCTCAGGCTGCCCTTCCTCTAGCTGTTGTGACTCAGCAGCAGCAGGAGGAGTATCCCTGACTAGCAGCTGTAGGGACTGCTGGAGCCACCTCATATTCATTCTTATTTATTTATTATTATTTATTAATTTTTATTTATATCCCGCCGAGCCTGCCTAGTCAGGCTCAATGTGGCGCAGGCTCATATGAACGTGTAGGATGACTGGGGACACCTTGGTCAAGGAGCTGTAGAACTGGACCACTTGATTCAATTCCTGGGGGGGGGGAGTCTTTAGTGGACAGGCAGGACTAGGTTCCCTGAAATTTTGTGGTCATTTAATTGACAGGCAATCTAGCCCTTTGGAAAGAGTCCTCCTATAGGGAACAATAGAACTGCAAATTCCATAATTTCACCCCACTCCCTGAATCTGAACTCCCAAACAGTATGGGAGGACTGAAATACCTCGGAATACCAGCAAGGGGCCCTTTATGAAATCCAGATCTGAAGAATACTTATTTTGTTTCAAGTACACATGCCTACTTAAAGGTTGGCATTCTTGTTTGGCATCCCAGATTCTTTGGGGTTTGGTAGGGTTGTCGGGTCCCTTCATCACTCTGGTGGGGGGATTTGGGGGGCTGTTTGTGCAGTGTCCCCAATGTGCAATGTACCCAATGTGATGATGTTATCCATAAGTGACGTCATTGCATTGGGGACATCATGCGGGGACGCTCTGGTATTGGGGTGAAACTCTATGGTTTTTTCACTCTCAAACCACTGAGTTTGCCCAAATACCAGTGTTCCCACATGACGTCCCTATTTAGGGGTGGGGTTTCCCCTGCCGGCCATCTGGTCCACAGTGGAGAGAAGCCCCTGAAACTGGGGGATTCCCCACCCGGACTTGCGGGCTGGCAAGCCTAGGGTTTGGTGTTCTTGGTGAACCTTCCATTATCTTTTTAAAGAGCAGTAGCTGAATTCAGCACACTGAGGCAGGTGGGGGAAGTGATTCTTCAGAAGGCTCCAGTTTCTGGCTCGGGTGGACTGGGAGGCTTCCACTGTTACTGGCAGTGCCACTTTCTCCTTATACGGTGCCTTTTATTCTTGAGTTATTTGTTCATCAGAGCTACTTGTGTCTTCCATGGCTGCTTTGCCTAGGTTGGTCCACGGGTCTGTACTGGGTTCAGGTATGATACCTACCTCTTCTTTTGTACATGTTTGCCTTATTGAACAGGACCATAACAACCATGGCTACAACATACAGCTGCAATCTACTTAGGAGGCCATGGATGATGATGATGATGATGATGATGATGGTGATGATGATGATGATGAATTTAGATTTCTGGATCACCCAGTCCTTGAGTACACAAGCCTCTAGGCGATTTACAACAGTTAAAAACAATACAAATTACATATTAAAATCAACAATCAATTAGTTCTAATTTAATAGTCTCTAGATGGCATCCATAATTTAGTCCAAAACCTCCTCTGGACTGTTCTTCTGTCTAGTGGCAGGCTAGGGAGGAGGTCGAAGTGGGCAGAATGGAAGAAAAAAGGGTGCCAGCTATGATGAAAAACCATTGCTGTCCTCAACCAAAAGCCTGGTGGAACATCTCTGCTTTTCAGGCACTGCGGAACTGCACTAAATCCTGCAGGACCCTGAGGGAATTTGGCAGACAGTTCCACCAGGTTGGAGCCAGGGCCAAAAAAAAAAAAGCCCTGGTTCTGGTTGAGGCCAACCGGATATTTTTAGGGCCAGGGATCACTTGCTCTCAGCAGAGCATAGCACTCTCCCAGGCACATACCAGAACACTGAAGGCCTTAAAGGTCAATACTAACACCTTGAATTTGACTCAGTATTCCACTGAAAGCCAGTGTAGCAGGTGCAGCACAAGTTGTATATGTGCAGTCCATGGTGTTCCTGTCAGGACTCGTGCCGCCACATTCTGAACCAGTTGAAGTTTTGGGCTACGTCTCAAGGGAAGGGTAGAAAGAGATGATTTTCTCTTCATTGGATTTTTCATTAACAGAAGATCTATCATTACCATAGCTGTTAAATAGTGGGTTTAACATA
Source organism: Gekko gecko (assembly GCA_029375565.1). Classification (NCBI taxonomy): domain Eukaryota; kingdom Metazoa; phylum Chordata; class Lepidosauria; order Squamata; family Gekkonidae; genus Gekko; species Gekko gecko. Next base: position 106,385,780 of record JAPDNY010000009.1, read on the forward strand.
GCAGAGGTGAAGACATAGTGATTTCAGCAAGCAGCAGTTTATTGCACCTCAACAGGAATGCTTTACATGGGGCAACAACCCTAGCTATATACACCTAAGCCACTCCCAGCCCCCATGTAATTGGTGAGTTCAAATGGCCTCCGGGCTCCAGATTGGCTTGCTGCCCTCAGGGGCCAATCCACAGGCAGGTTTCAGGATCCTGCCTGCCTTTGTTCTTGGACTTCAAGCTCCAACTAGGTTGCCTGCCCAGACAAGCCCAGACATGCCTCCCCACTCCATCTAAGTGTCCTGCCAGGCAAGTCCAGGCATGTTTCCTTATGCTGGCTACTAGCACCAGCAGCAATTAAGACTCAGTGGAAGATTGCACATGTTCAGACATAACAATAACCATAGAGGATTGACAATCTAATGGTAAGTTTCTCATATGCAAATCATTCTATATAATTACTATATTTCTGTGTGTGTCTTAGGGTCAGCACATAGTGAGTTTTCTCAGTCCTGTAGATGGTCATCATTGACATGGAATGTGTACGGAATAATTGTCTAATGGTTCTGACTCATGCAGAGAATTGTGGTGAGCAATCTGATTTGGGGATGGTTAACTTGCTATAGGCAGGGCTCTTTTTGTAGCAGGAGCTCCTTTGCATATTAGGCCACACACCCCTAATTAGCCCATCCTCCAAGAACTTACAGTAGCCTCTGTAAGAAGAGCTTTGTAAGCTTTTGGCGGATGGGCTACATTAGGGGTGTGTCGCCTAATATGTGAAGGAGTTCCTGCTACAAAAAGAGCCCTGGAGGAATGTCACTCCTGAAGCAACACAAATAGGTGAGCTCATGACAAGGAACAGGGGAGGCAAATGTTTAGGACAGAATCAAAAAGATAAAAATTGTGAAATTTGGATGAAGATTCAACTCCTGAAAGAATCAAGCCCTTTCTTACCTGTGTCAATAACTCTGAAGTGTGTGAAGAGAGAGAAACACTTAAGGTTTATCTTCTGTTTCAGTAAAACTAATTATGGAGATTTCTGAGCACTAAATCTTTAAGTATCTGCAACGACAAAATATCACAGGGAAATAAATGTCAATATATTATTGCAAGCAAAAGCAGCCTTGCTGAACGTACTGGGGGAGGGGGACGTGTCCAAAGCTTCTGAATGAAAATGTCTACTGAGCTTTCCTCCTCTTCTTGAACATTTAAAAAAACTATTCAGGATCCTCCGTCTTTTGTTTTAAAGCTTTTGATGAGCTCCTCTGATTCATACACTGTCATTACCATCAGACATAAAAGGTCAATTTGCTGTGCAGAATCCTTAGAGCTGGCTAAAAAGGAAAGCAGTAAATGTTAATATGTTGTCAATATCCATCTGCTCTGCAAGAGAGCAAACTAGCATTTTAAAGTGAGCCTATTTTAGAAGGAGCACTGAGAAGCTGAGCCAGGCTCAACTGGAAGTCTGTGAAATAGGAGATTTAAGAATTACTAATACAGATAAGATTCCCATCTTTTTTTCTGGCAGGGCTGTTGTCCCTTTAACAGGCACATAAAAAACTGCAGAGGAAGCTTTCCCCTTATTGCTTCAGTTTTGTGCCAAGAAAAGATTCACCTGCTGAATTTGTGCATATCATGCAGCATATTTACAGGGACAGAGGCCATGGCTGAAAAAGGGAACAACTTCCTACTAATCAGGACTAAAACCAAAGGAGTCAGAGGCTGGAAGGGGAAGGAGATTTCTCTCAAAAGTTGCTACATTCTTCAACATTTCCCTGAAAACTGTGTGCAGCTATTGTGGCCATTGTCTAGTTACTTACTTATTTATTAGATTTGTAGAATAATAAAAATTATATATATCTAATATTAGAATATATCCTTTGCTCCCACACAGAAGGCCACTTCACACTTGATATTGTACCTCCATGGATCCAGTGTATATACTGTCATGTATAAAAAAAATATCTATTTTGTAAGTGGTACTCTGGTGGAAACTGTTTGACATTAGTTTCCTAACAAGTCAACACCCAGAAAAACAGAGTTAGTGACCTTTTCACATGGCAGCATACATGGTTCCCCCACTCCTAAACGCCTGCATCAGTATGTTGTCTTTTAGGTAAAACATCCTGAGTGAAGCAGCTCTTCAGTTGCTTCAGAAGAAGTAAGGTTAAAGCAAACAGACTGGCAGATGCGGGAGCTGGCTCACCGCCCTGCTACCTCGTTAAGCCCGGAACCGGATCTCCCATTGATTAATTTAGAGATGGACCGGGCAGCAACAATAATTAGATGCCAAAATGTTCCAGAAAATTTGGAGAAAAATTTAAAGGAGGTTATAGTACAAAACTTGGGAGAGCAACTACAATTGGGCACTGAAGAAGAAATAGAAACACAAATCGATTCTATCTATAGGAGAAACTCGGCTTACGCAAAAAGACATAAACTACCCCGTGAAGTCCATATTAAGTTCCATAAAAGAGAAATGAGGAATAAAATTCTTAAAGCTGCTAATGAACATAAAGTAACAATACAAGGAGCAGAAATCAGAATACTAAAAGAGACACCCTGGAGGGTTAGGGAAAAAAGACAGAGCTACCAAATCCTTGTTAATATATTAAAGAAAAATGGAATCACATATAGATGGCTGATCCCCGAAGGATTACTATTTCATTATGAAGGAAGAAGACATAAAATTGACTCGGTTTTTAAAGCGAAGAACTTTTTGGAAAAACATGGTGAGGATCTAGGTTGGGATAGAGAAGAAAGTGGAGAAGGAGGTGAGAAAGAAGAAGGAGAATTTGGAGAGGAAGTGGCAGAATTAGAAAAAGAGGTAGTTGAAAAAAAGGGAAAGAAAGGGAAAAGGGGACGAGGTGTCACTCCCTCACAGGTTTTGACCAGATTCCAATACAAGGCTAGGGAGAAATATAATAGTAGAGAGAGATATAACAACGACAATCATGAATAAGGGGCTGAAAATTCTCTCAATTAACGTGAATGGCTTAAATAGCCCTATAAAAAGAAGGAGAATTTTCCAACAAATAAATAAATTGAAAGCAGACATAGTATGTTTACAGGAAACACACATAAAACAGGATGAAGTGAAATACCTCTCAAGGAAAAGTTTGGGTAACGCGTTTATTGCATCAGATATTAAGAAAAAGAGAGGTGTAGTGACATACATTAAAGAACATATTACTGCCGATTATCTGTATGCATCGCAGGATGGAAGGATTATTGCTACGGTAATAAATAGAAATGGAAAAGAGTTGTTATTGATTAATATTTATGCCCCAAATCAGAATCAGGAGAAATTTTATAAAGAAGTTCAGGAAGTATTAAAAATGAAAGAAATTGATAACATTTGTATAATTGGGGATTATAACGGAGTTTTTGAACCAGATTTAGATAGGAAAAGTCAGGGGAAACCGAAGAAATCAGGAATGAAATTACCAAAAATCTTTATACAAACAGCAAGTGAATATAATCTAGTAGATGTATGGAGATCTAGATATCCGAAGAGAAAAGATTATACGTTCTATTCTGCACGGCACAAAGCATGGTCCAGAATTGACATGGTGTGGGCGTCGGTGAAATCACTTAAAGGGTTAATAGAGATAGACATTCTACCGAGTACATTTGCAGATCACAATCCAATAATGTTATCTTTAGAAGATACAAAGAAAACTGGCAGATGGAAACTAAATATGGAATTATTTAGAGATAAGGAGTTGGTTACAAAAGCGAAAGCAGAAATAGCTTTCCACCGCTTAAAGGAATCCTTCTTACCTTTTACAGCTTCCATTACTTTATTTGTTAACCATGCAGGCTTTTTCTATACCTATTTGTACCTTTCCTAACCTGCGGTATATATTTTTTCTGAGCTTCTAAAAAGACAATCCTAGAAGCTCAGAAAAAATATATACCGCAGGTTAGGAAAGGTACAAATAGGTATAGAAAAAAGCCTGCATGGTTAACAAATAAAGTAATGGAAGCTGTAAAAGGTAAGAAGGATTCCTTTAAGCGGTGGAAAGCTAGTCTTAGTGAGGTTGATAAAAGGGAACACAGACTATGGCAAATAAAATGCAAGTCTGTGATCAGGCAAGCAAAAAGGGAATATGAGGAGCATATCGCAAAAAACATAAAGACCAACAATAAAACTTTCTTCAAATACATTAGAAGTAGGAAGCCAGCCAGGGAGGCAGTGGGGCCCTTGGATGACCAAGGGGTAAAAGGAGTAGTGAAGGATGATAGGGAAATGGCTGAGAAGCTGAATGCATTTTTTGCCTCTGTCTTCACTGTGGAAGAGGAGAAGTGTTTGCCCACTCCAGAAGCACTGATTTCGGGAGGGGTTTGAAAGACCTGAATCAGATTGCGGTGACAAGAGAGGAAATCCTCCGACTGATGGACAATTTAAAAACTAATAAATCACCAGGCCCGGATGGCATTCATCCGAGAGTTCTGAAAGAACTCAAATGTGAACTTGTGGATCTCCTGACAAAAATATGTAATCTTTCTTTAAAATCTGCCTCCATTCCTGATGACTGGAAGGTAGCTAATGTCACTCCCATCTTTAAAAAGGGCTCCAGGGGAGATCCAGGAAATTACAGGCCAGTCAGTCTGACATCGATACCGGGTAAGTTGGTGGAAACTGTTATTAAGGAAAGAATTAGTAGGCACATTGATGAACAAAAACTATTGAGGCAGACTCAGCATGGGTTCTGTAAGGGAAGATCTTGTCTCACTAACCTGTTAGTGTTTTTTGAGGAGTGAACAAACATGTGGACAAGGGGGACCCAATAGATATTATTTACCTTGACTTCCGGAAAGCTTTTGATACAGTTCCTCATCAAAGGCTCCTAAGTAAGCTCAATAGTCATGGGATAAAAGGACAAGTCCTCTTGTGGATCAAAAACTGGCTTATAAATAGGAAACAGAGAGTGAGTATAAATGGGAAACTCTCTCAGTGGAGGGTGGTAAGCAGTGGGGTACCACAGGGATCAGTACTCGGTCCCATGCTTTTTAACTTGTTTATTAACGATTTGGAATTGGGAGTAAGCAGTGATGTGGCTAAATTTGCAGATGACACAAAGTTGTTCAGGGTGGTGAAAACCAGGGAGGATTGTGAGGCACTCCAAAGGGATCTGTTGAGGATGGGTGAGTGGGCGTCAACGTGGCAAATGGGGTTCAATGTGGCCAAGTGCAAAGTGATGCACATTGGAGCCAAAAATCCTAAATATAAATACACATTGATGGGGTCTGATCTGGCAGAGACTGACCAAGAGAGAGATCTTGGAGTCGTAGTGGATAACTCGCTGAAAATGTCTACACAATGTGTAGCTGCAATAAAGAAGGCCAACGCTATGCTGGGGATTATTAGGAAGGGAATTGATAACAAATCAGCCAGTATCATCATGCCCCTGTATAAATCATTGGTGCGACCTCATTTGGAATACTGTGTACAGTTCTGGTCACCACATCTCAAAAAGGATATTATAGCATTGGAAAAAGTGCAGAGAAGGGCAACTAGAATGATAAAAGGGTTGGAACACCTTCCCTATGAAGAAAGGTTAAAATGCTTGGGGCTCTTTAGCTTGGAGAAACGACGGCTGAGGGGTGACATGATCGAGGTTTATAAGATTATGAATGGGATTGAGCAGGTTGAGAAAGAAGTACTTTTCTCCCTTTCTCACAATACAAGAACTCGTGGGCACTCTATGAAATTGCTGAGCAGTCGGGTTAGAACAGATAAAAGGAAATACTTCTTCACCCAAAGAGTGATTAACATATGGAATTCACTGCCACAGGAGGTCGTGGCAGCTGCAAGCATGGACAGTTTCAAGAGGAAATTAGATAAACATATGGAGCAGAAGTCCACCAGTGGCTATTAGCCACAGGGTATAGAATGAGAACTCTCAGTCTGGGGCAGGTGATGCACTCTATTCTTGGTGCTGGAGGGGGCAGCAGTGGGAGGGCTTCTGGTGCCCTGGCCCCACTGCTGGACCTCCTGATGGCATCTGGTATATTTTGGCCGCTGTGTGACAGAGTGTTGGACTAGATGGGCCATTGGCCTGATTCAACATTGGCTTCTCTTATGTTCTTATGTTCTTAGCTGATTTTTTTAAAAGGAACTTGCAACCGAATATAGCTATTGATGTTGTATGGGATACATTTAAAGCTTTTACAAGAGGGTGGTGTACTAGTCAAGAAGCATGGAAAAACAAGCAAAGGAGAAGTAAATATGAAAATCTTTGTAGGCAGATAAGACAGGAAGAAGAAAAGGTGAAGAAGAATGATGAATTAGTTGAAATAAAAGCTAAGTTAAAAATTTTACAGCATGAGATGAATCTCTTGCTAACGCAGGAGTTGGCAAGGAAAATGGAATTTACAAAGCAATATCTTTATGAGAATGCTAATAAGCCATCTAAGTGGCTAATGTATAAATTAAGGAAAGAGAGGGATAAACGTATGATATTGAAATTGAGAAATGGAAAAAATGAAGAAAAATTTGAAATGCAGGAGATGAAAAAAATAGCAGAAGACTTTTTCAAGAAATTGTACCGTCAAGAATCCCAAGACGTGGAGGAAATAGTAAATTACTTGGAACAAAATAGCAAAGATGAATTTAGTGAAGATCAGAAACATATACTGAACCAACCCATAACGATGTGTGAAATAACAGAGGCTATAAAGAAACAGAAAAAGAAGAAAACACCGGGGCCTGATGGCTTGCCGGCTGAGTTATATCAAATTTTTGAGGATCAGATTACGTTCCCTTTGAAAGATCTGTTACACCAGATTGAAACAACAGGAAAAATGCCGGAATCTTGGAAACATGCAGTCGTCTCCTTAATACATAAACCAAACACCGATAGAGAAGATATTAAAAATTATAGACCAATATCTCTATTAAACGCAGACTACAAAATTTTTGCTAATATACTGGCGGCCAGATTTAAAAAGGTATTGATACAAAAGATACATCCGGACCAATCAGGTTTTTTGCCGAAAAGACAGATGAAAGCAAATATACGTACAGTGATTAATGTTTTGGAATACTATGAACAGCATGTAGAGAAACAGATGGTATTAATGTGTGTGGACGCTGAGAAAGCTTTCGATAACCTATCCTGGGAGTTCTTGATACAGAAACTTAGATTATGGGATCCTGGAAAGAGGTTTATTACATTGATCCAAGCAATTTATACTAAACAGTTTGCCCAGGTTTCAATTAATGGAGAAATGACACAATCCTTTGAAATATCAAAAGGTGTAAGGCAAGGTTGTCCTTTGTCGCCTCTGTTATATATATACGCTCTGGAGACACTGAATGATGTAATAAGGAGAAATAGAGCCATACAAGGGCTAAGAGTACAAGGGGAGGAATATAAAATACAGGCATTCGCAGATGACCTTTTATTTATTATAGAAAATCCCTTAGAATCTATGACAGAACTATTACAAGATATTAGAGGATATGGTCAAAAGGCGGGGCTTAAGATTAATAATAAGAAAACGAAAATGTTGACTAAGAATTGTTCAGCAGAAATAGCATCAAAGTTGCAAGAGCTAACGAACATGGAAATAGTTAAAAAAGTTAAATATCTGGGTATAACTTTCTCCAATAAGTGTTCTACGCTTATGGAAGATAATTATAACAAATTGCTGGAAGATATTAGAAAGGATTTGAATAAATGGAAAGATCTACATATTTCCATGTTGGGAAGGATCGCAACGTTGAAAATGAATATCTTACCTAGGTTTTTGTTTTTAGCACAGAACATACCAATACTTAAGAGGATGAACTATTTTGAAGAATTAGATAAAATTACTAGAAGATTTGTTTGGGCACCTAAAAAGGCAAGGATAAAATGGAAGGTTATGCAAGATAAAAAAGAAAGGGGTGGGTTAGGAGTTCCAAATTGGAGGCTTTATTATGAAGCGGCAGCATTAAATTGGATACGAGAATGGATAGTCCTGGAAAATACTAGATGTTTAGCATTAGAAGGTTTTGATCTCTATATGGGATGGCATGCTTATATCTGGTATGGTAAAGATAAAGTACATACCAATTTTAAACATCATTATCTAAGGGATGCGCTGTTTAAAGTTTGGGATAATATAAGAAGGCGCCATTATAAGAAAACGCCATTATGGGTATCACCATTAGAAGCATTTATGAAGCCTACTCTTGTTACAGAGGTACATAGAGAAAAATATGAAAATTTGCTAGATAAAAGGGAAAAATTAAAACCAAAAGAGGTTCTAGAAGGGAAACACAACATCAATCTATCATGGTGGGAATATACCCAGTTGAGATGCTAAAGATATGAAAGAGGGGTTTGAGAGAAACAAAAATGAATTGGATAAGATATGGCTGTCCTCAAACGACAAGTTGATACAGAAGATTTATAATTGGTTATTGGACGAATATATGAGGGATGAAGTAGTAAGATCATCCATGGTGGCATGGATGCAGGATATGGGACATACAATAGAGCTTGAAGAATGGTATAAGGTTTGGAATAAGATGAAACTTCTAAGGGCAGTACCATATAAAGAAAACGTCTATAAATTACACCATCGGTGGTATTGGTCACCCGATAAAATTGCAAAATGTCAGAAAAACAACTCTAAAATTTGCTGGAAATGTAAATCGAACGTGGGCACTTTTTTCCATATGTGGTGGAGATGCCAAAGAGCACCAAAATATTGGAAAATGGTTCAAAAGATAATAGAAGAAACATTAGGTTTAATGGTGGAACTTAAGCCGGAGATCTATTTGTTAAATATGTTGTCAGAAGAGCGACAAACGCGTCAAGAAACTTATACTTTGTTGTATATCTTAACTATCTCAAGGATTTTGTTTGCTAAATATTGGAAGTCAGACAAAGTACCCACTAGAAAAGAAATTGCCTTAAAACTTATGGAAGCAGTAGAAATGGATAGGATACATGCTGAAATAAATGGTATCGATGATAAAACCGTGTTTAAAAGGTGGTCAGGAGTAAAAAAATGGATAAAATGTAATATAATGTAATAAGGACTCAAAATATAAGAATGTGAATGTATAAGTTTATTGTATATAATGTTAAAACGCCAATAAATATATTTATTAAAAAAAAAGAAGAAGAAGAAGTAAGGTTTGGTCTTACAGAGCCAAGGAGCTACTGTCTTTCTACGTGTTGTGATTTGAACTTGTTATGTAAATTAGTCATGCTTCTTACTTCTAACTTGACATCATTCTCAGGGACCTTTCATATATTATGCAGAAACAAACTCAGATTTGTCACTGACTATATAATCATCCAGGGCCAACGGCTGCTCTCTGATTAGTCTGTGATTAAGTTTGCCAGGTTGGGGGCTGGAGTCTGAGGAGGGCAGGGTTTGGGGAGGGGAGGAACTTCAGCGAGGTCTAATGGCACAGAGGCTGCCTTCCAAAGAGGCCATTTTCTCCAGGTGAACTGATCTCTGTCACCTGGAGATCAGTGGGAGATATCCAGCCACCACCTGAAAGTTGGCAGCTCTACCTATGGTACATTTGTTTGCAAATAGATTTTTACATTTGTAGGTATACTGTTAAAATACCTGAAGTATACTCTTAAAAATGTAATGCATGAAGTAGCCCCTGATAGGGATAGGATAGTCAGTTTGGTGTAGTGGCTAGGAGTGCAGACTTTAATCTGGGAGAACCAGGTTTGATTCCTCACTGCTCTACATGCAGCTGCTGGTGTGACCTTGGGTCAGTCATAAATTCTTTCAGAGCTATTCTCTCAAAGACAGTTCTCTCAGGCCCACCTACCTCACAGGGTGTCTGTTGTGGGGAGGGGAAGGGGAAGGGAAAGGGATTGTAAACTGCTCTGAGGCTCCTTCGGGTAGTGAAGGGCAGGGTATAAATCCAATCTCTTCTCTTCTGGTCTATTTGTGAGTACGACCTTTATACTTTACGATAAAGAGTTTTTTAGTTGCTCCTTCCAAACTCAGTCTAGGCTTTCCCCAGTCTGTTCTTCAAACACCATTCTTCACCAATGAAAGCTTCTTTTAAACATTATCTTAGGTCTTCTATTGACCCAAATAATTTGGTGCAAAATTATGGATCACAAATTTGACAGAAAATCCTCTTCCCTCAAATCTGCTTGCACAAACTAAATTACCATAATTTGCTGCAATCTCAATCATACAACCTTGGGAATATATCTAATATACCTATATCCAGTGGTCTGATTCAGTATAAGGGAGCTTTGTGTGTTCATGTGTTGAATAGGCACTGCTGAAACAAGTAAAATTCTGAGTAGATATGGATAGCTTTGGGCTTGATAACACCTAATATATTCTCCTAATATTAATTTTCCTATTACTGCTGAATATGTGTTCATTTAGGGAGGAAACGTGGCATAGTGTAGCCCAATCTTGTTAAATCTCAGATGCTAAGCAGGGGTGGGAAACTGCCAAGAAAGGCTCAGCAGAGGATGGCAATGACAAACCACCTCTGCTTCTCCCCTGCCTTGAAAGCCCTTTGCAATTGCATTAAGTCAGTTGTGACTTGATGGCACTTACATACATATGTGTCCATATAAACTACAAAAATTCTGTCCAGCAGGAAGGTAAATCACTGATTATTAAATACTGGGCTTGAGGCAGCTCTTCTCAACAGTGATTTCTTTTAATCAGCTCAGAACTTGTTCATTAACGATTTGGAGTTGAGAGTAGGCAGTGAAGTGGCTAAATTTGTGGATGATACAAAGTTGTTCAGGGTGGTGAGAACCAGGGAGGATTGTGAGGCATTCCAAAGGGATCTGCTGAGGATGGGCGAGTGGGTGTCAATGTGGCAAATGGGGTTCAATGTGGCCAAGTTCAAAGTAAGCCAAAAATCCTAATTATAAATACACACTGATGGGGTCTGAACTGGCAGAGACTGACCAAGAGTCTTGGTCATATTGGAGTCATAGTCGATAACTCACTGAAAATGTCAAGACAGTGTGCGACTGCAATAAAAAAGGCCAATGCTATGCTAGGAATTATTAGGAAGGATATAGAAAACAAATCAGCTAATATCATAATGCCCCTATATAAATCAATGGTGCAACCTCATTTGGACTACTGTGTACAGTTCTGGTCACCACAACTCAAAAAGGATATTACAGCTTTGGAAAAAGTGCAGAAGAGGGCAACTAGAATGATAAAAGGGTTGGAACACTTTCCCTGTGAAGAATGGTTGAGGCGCTTGGGGTCTTTAGCTTGGAAAAACCATGGCTGAGGGGTAACATGAACAAGGTTTATAAGATTATGCATGGGATAGAACAGGTAGAGAAAGAGGTACTTTTCTCTCTTTTTCACAATACAAGAACTCGTGGGCAGTCAATGAAATTGCTGAGTGATCGAGTTAGAACAGATAAAAGGAAGTCCTTCTTCACCCAAAGAATGATTAACACATGGAATTCACTGCCACAGGAGGTAGGTGGCTACAAGCATGGACAGCTTCAAGAGAGAATTAGATAAACATATGGAGCAGAGGTCCATCAGTGGCTATTAGCCACAAGGTATAGATAGGGACTCTGGGGCAAGTGATGCTCTGTATTCTTGGTGCTTGGGTGGGTCAACAGTGGGAGGGCTTCTAGTGTCCTGGCCCCACTAGTGGACCTCCTGATGGCACCTGATATTTTTGGCCACTGTGTGACAGAGTGTTGGACTAGATGGGCCATTGGCCTGATCCAACATTGGCGTCTCTTATGTTCTTAACACAACACACAAAACAACCCAGTCAAAACCACACCTCCCGATACAGTAATAACCAATCATAGTGAACACTACAACATACCTTATTTGCATTTCCTGTTTCATTCCAGATTTCTCTGATTGGTCTGATTGGCAGCCAATCAGAACAAGAGCTCAATCATGCTAGCCAGCAATGTTATCTAACACAAGGCTCAGGCATTAGCTGCTTCAATATAACTACCTCTATATAGTACGAGCCAATTCTGATTGGCTCACAGGGAGACTCTCAGGATCCTTGCAGTCTATGAAGCTTGGCACAAAGCTCAGTTGCAGTAACAATACATGACACTGATGATAAGGGTATTCTACCTGATTTCTAGGGATGCAAAAACTGTCATAACTATCTTGTGAACCTTTGGGAGAACCAGCTGATAGTTCCATGAATGGCAGAGCTGCAAAGCTGACAGAATGACTAGTCATATACAAGCTTTTATTTGCAGCATCCTCCTTCCCTAATATGAAAGTTTACTTATTTGCACTCAGAGCTGTTTAAGGAATTGACCTACTTTAGTGGGGGGGAGGATTCCTGCAAAAGAGCAAAAACCGTTCTTGAAATCTTCTTCAGTCTATCCCAGATGGCTTAATAGCAGAACATGGTGGAGCCTTGGGGAGCATCTGTGACCCAGAAAACCTCCCAGTGAAGCAGACAATGAAGCACTTCATATGACTGTCTGCATTTTCCCCTCAGAAAATAATAACGGCAAAAATTGCAAGATTGATTTGCAACAGTAAGTTGCAAACCTAGCAAAGATTAGGGAACTCTTGTAAGATTTTACCCATCAAATAGGGCATGTCCAAATCCTTCTCTAATTTCAAATGGTAATTTTGGACTGTTCTTGGGCTTCCTATTTTAATTCTCACACAACAAAAAACATTCAAATGCCTCACTGGAATATATCTAATGTTTTTGTCTTAAATGTGGAACTCACTTTATTTTTCACTTTCTTCTTGGCCTTATGAATCTGAGTCCCTGATCCTTCTCCCTTGGCAACATGTGAAAATCCTTCAGTTGATCAGTGGCTGAGTTCAGACTGGCAATTTGCCCCGCTATAGCCATGTTCCAGCCACGTTTCCCAAGGGGATTAAAGGGGGCATTCACACAGGCACATCTGCCTGGCGTTCCCCACATGTAGGCAACCCGTGCTGTTCCGCTTCGCTCCCGGGATTAAAAGATACCTGTTGAAAGTGGTCGCAAATCCCGGAGAGTGCCTTTATCCCACTGCATTCCACTTCCGGGAAGTGTGAATGCTCAACTGAAAAGCCGGGAGCAACCCGCGTTACGCATAACGCAGCAGCAGTACAATTGGCTGTGCTCCGCTCTACCGCCCAATGCGGTGCCGGCACAACGGGATCCAAATTGGCTATGTGTGCATGTGTGTATGAGTGCATGAGTGCTCACGCGCCCATACACACATGCACACATAGCCAATTTGCCAGGGAAAAACCATTTACAACCGCGCCTCTGGCCCAGCAGTCTGAACGCTCCTGCGCGCCTCCTCCCGGTATGCTCCCACATCAGTGTGACTGAGAAAACCTGGAACAGTTTGTTCTGGGGTTTTTTTTGCCACAACTGGCTCACGCTTCAAACTGCCAGTGTGACCTGAACTCTATGCAATATGCAAAGGAAAAAGGATTTGACCATGAGGTTTACATGGGAAAAAGGGATTGCTGTACTGAGTTGTGATGACTTCATCACATGTATCCTAACTGTCCGTGATGGCAGCCCAGTCTAAAGACTAGTCAGGTGCAATTGTCCTGGATGAAGTTAGAAGCCTAAGACTGTAAGAAGGATGTGCTTTCATAGGGCAGGATGAATGGATACAGGTGGGCATGCATATAGGGGTTCTTAATTCTGACTGGGTGGTCTTTTACGCTGAATTACAATATTAATTTTTCTGCATTTTGTTGCTGTTCTTATGCTGCTGTTTATTGTCTTTGACTGTTAGATTACTGTTTTAGATTTCTCTCTCTCTCTCTCTCTCTCTCTCTCTCTCTCTCTCTCTCTCTCTCTCTCTCTCTCTCACACACACACACACACACACACACACACACACACACTCTTGCATTTTTTGGGGTTGCGTTTTGTGCAGTTAGCTTCCTTGCCATTGTTTTATAGTAGAAAGACAGGGTATAAACACCCCTAATAAGTAATCATGATCAACTAAAATGCTGCTCAGATGAGGATATATTGCTGGTTTAGGGAAGGTAAGAGGACAATGCAGCAGAAGTAAACCACAGAAACCAGTGTTTGGATAAAATATGGCCACAGCTTTATTGAGCACAGTCAAAGGGCATTGGCACAGCATGAAGAGGGATCCAATTTTGGATTACCCAGTGCTGCCTGCTAACTATACCCCTAGACAGCTTGCTGGGGGATATAACCGTAGAGTGGCAAGACCTGAGATCCATGTGGGTACCAGCCACTGCATGGTCCCCTTGCCACCTCGTGGTGGAAGCCAGCTGGCAGCCCCTGAGCTGGGCATGTGGCCAGGCCTGTAGCTACAGTGGGGCATATCGGGGCTAGGCCCCCTTACTGGCAAGGCCCCATGACTTCCAAGGCCGCATCCAGCCCAGAACCCCCAAGTGGTGGTGGTTGTGGGAAAGGAGCTAGGTATTCCTTTAATTCGATTAGCCAGTGTGTCCCCTAAGAAATTTAAATGCCCCCTGGCTACAGGCTTGCATGTGGCTGAGAGGCTCCACCCGCCTTTAAGGGAGACCTCCCCCCTGAAAGAATCCATCCCAGTGACAAAAGCCAAGCTATGACAAGGATGACAGAACAGAACATAATAAAGCATCCTATCACACCCAAAATGCAAAAAACAGGGAGGGAAGGGTGGGCAGGGGTCTGAGAGCAAGCCAGCTGTGGTGCTGGGTTTAAATAGCCACTGGGCATCGCAGCCCCCACCCACTCTGGCCACAGCTGCTGACCCTGCTGGCCAGCCCACTCTGTTGGACCCACCCCTCCAAGTCTGTGAGCATCAGGAGGCTGCAAACCCACACTTCCTGTCCTTGCCCCCTGTTAAGTATGAGACTCAACAAGGTAGTGATTTCAACAAAGTGATTTCAGCTTTATTTAACAGCAAACAGACAACACACACAAAACTGTAGAGCACAGCTCCCTTTTTAACTAATCTGGGCTGTCAAAGCCACACCCATAACTCAGTTAACAACCAGTGATAATACAGGGATAAGGACCAATAAGGTCTGTTCCCTCCAACAAGTATATACAGTTCAGGATTGGCTATTACAGAGTTTCACAGAAACTAACCAATGGGAATGTCGGCTCTTATACTCCCTTCTGCTGACTCAAGTTTAACATAGAAAAGCATAGGATTGATTCAAGCTTCAGACATAACACCCCCCTCCCAAACCACAATGGATGGCTCCTAATTAGTCTGTGCCATATTTGTATCAAATACAGATGAGTCTTTGGAAGCACATGGCTATCAAATCTGCAGGCACTTTCCCTGAAGCAGCAAGAACATCCATGTATGGCTGTCTGCCTTCATCTGGAGATCTCTCCTGTCAGATGGTGATGCAGGTGTTCAAGCTGTTTGGCTCTGTATGTATCAATATGGTCTTGGGGGAGTTTGGTTCCAGACTGTAGATTATGTACACACACCAGAACCCCATGCAAAACTATCCAAATATTGTATTGCTTATTGAGCACTAAAAATGCGTTCTGGTTATTGTGATGGAAAACGCTGCCAAATTGCAGCCAATTTATGCCTTGAAAACCATAGGGCAGGAGTGTCAAACGTGGCCCAGGGCCTGGATCAGGCCCCCGGAGGGCTTCCATCGGGCCCGCAGTGGAACCGGCCATCTCCTGCTTCCAGTTCTGCTGCTGCTGCATCATAGCTTGCTTCGCCAGACTCTCTTAATCACTCAGCCATTTCATGTTTTAACCTGGGCCCTCGACTCAGAACTCTGGGCGTGAGAGTTCTGTGGTGAATGTCGATAAATCAAAAGTAGGTTTGCAGCTTCCAGAGCTCATGTTTTAAGCATGTTTTTATTTTAACTAAAAAAAATCTCTGTGTTTGTGTCCTTTATAAAGTTTATATCTCCACTACCTGGCATTACATTTTATGGCACACATGGGCCCGGCCCAACACGGTCTCATTGATGTCAAATCTGGCCCTCATAACAAATGAGTTCGACACTTTTGCCATCGGGGTTTCAAGGCAAGAGACATTCAGTGGCAGTTTGCCCTTGCCTTCCTTTGTGCAGCAGCCACTGAGTTCCTTGGTGGCCTCCTGTCCCAGTCCTAGCCAGGGTCAACCCTACTTAGCTTCTGAGCCGTCCTGGGCCACCCAGATCAGGGCATTTGTGTTGTTAGGTTGATAATATCTTTTCCCATTTTCCTCCATTTTATCACTCTTATTGAATTCATCTTTTTGGTGAATTATGACTCAGGAGGTAATAGTTCATATGTCTAGATGACGGCGGTGATGATGATTTGCTTCTTTTGTTGGTTAAACTTGCCTTGCGTTTTGATTTTGTATGATAAAATGGGGGGGGGAATGAAACTCATATTGGTCTAATGTATTGTGTTCTTTTTCATCATGGTAAATTAACTGTGTGGTGATTTTGTTTTGCTCTGCCAATATGCTCTTCCAGGGTGAGAGGTAGTTTTGTTCCTGTCACAGTGAAATCTAGTTTGAATGCCTTGCCCTGGCAGAGCAAATGCCATCTTTCACCACCTGAAGCTAAATTCCAGTGGAATAGTAATCATGCAGAACTGACATTTACATTGTCATTTAAAAATAACAGAAGAATCAGGGTTTAGTAATCCCAATATATTTTTAACTGTTGTAAAACAAAGTAAATATTTCCATCGTACAGCTATTTGAATAATTTCATGAAACAGAACCTTCGTTTATTAAGGCAGCAATCCGAAACATATTTATTTGAAAAGGTTTACTTCTGAGAGAATATTTTTGAGATTGGGAAGCAAAGGTTTCCCTGCAGAACCTGAGGTTAAGATACTGGACTGCAGAGTTAGCATTTACTGCAGGACGTGGACTCAGTATTCCTTTTGGTACACATAGGGAACAATCCGAATCAGCTCTACTCAGAAGCAAGTCCTATATTATTCAATGGGACTTGTTTCCAGGAAATAAGCATTGCAGCCACAAATGGATAGGAACAGCAGAATGGGCAGTATTGTCACAACTGACGCTTAACTCTCAGTTACTGCAAACCCAATAATATGTTTATAGCAACACACTAATGACACAATTACTGCTTTTGCTTGTTTCTCTACTGCAGGTGAAGTAGACATCTGCATAATTTACACTGTGAAGACTACTTCATGCCGTGTAAAGTTAGTGCAGTGTAGTGGTTAGAGTGTCAGACTAAGATCTGGGGCCCCTGGGTTCAAATCCACACTCTGCTGTGGAAGCTTGCTGGGTGACCTGCGCCAGTCACACCCTCTCAGCCTAACCTTTCCCACAAGGTTGTTGTAAGGATAAACTGCAAGGGAGAGAATGATGTAAAAGCCTTTGGATTGTCCATTGGGAGAGTTCACACTATGTAAAATGATAGTCATGTTTCCTTTATTTGGCTATCATAAAAAAATCAGGGGACTCTAAAGGCCAAATTACATGTTACTCAGTTAAGGGGGTCCCTGACTGGCTTTCACATTCTTGTTTTAAAGCAGCCATGGATGTCTCTGAATTTAATTAGAACATAATTGGAAGAGATATTTAACTCTTTCTCAAAGCAATTTCTCCTGATTCCTCCCTCAAGCATGTCTTAGCTCCTTAGTGAGGTGGAACTACCTATGCTGTGGTTCAGTGGTAGAGCATCTGCTTGTCATTCAGAAATTCCCAGGTTCAATCCCCTGTATCTCCAGTTAAAAGATCTGGCAGAAGGTGATGTGAAAGACCTCCGCCAGAAAACCTGGAGAGCCAGTTGAGTAGACAGTACTGACTTTGGTGGACCAATGGCCTGATGGAATATAAGGCAGTTTCATGTGCTCATGTGTACCTGTGGAATGTGTTTGGCCCAACATTTCTACAAAGCCGTAGTTTTATAACCACCTTACCTTGCAGCACCTGATAAGTTTGGGCTTACTCTAGTACGGTGAAGGTTGCATTTTCCAACTTGTCAAGATGTTTTACTGTGATACTTGGGAGTGCTTCAGGGAATAATCTGCCTCTCTTGCTTCTTTCCAAATAAATGATGGGTTTTTTTCTCCATCCAAGTTTCAGAACAGATTGCCATAAAACTGCAAATTTGTAAAATAAGTCTTCAAGCATAATTGGCCAAGAATAAATGAAACAGCATAAATGTGGATTTTATTTTTTGACATCTCTGTGCATGTACCCCCCCCCATATGTATATTGGTCTTACTCCAAAGTAGTCCCATTGGTTGAAAATAATGGATGTGGTTCAACATTGAATGAATGTAGTGTGCTGGTCAGACCAATAGCTTTATTTTCAAACTCTAACAACGATGTCAAGCCCCATTGAGGTGCAAATGTCTCAATGCAGGCTGCAGACATTGAAATCTACCATTGTTTCTGTGTGTCATTGTGTGGGTCAAGCAGAGCAATACACAGAAGAGAAAATGACTGCTCACACCAGGCATGCCTTATCCAGGTGACCTAAGTATCATGTGACCAAGGCCTACTTCCAAAGCAAACAAAATTCACCAGCCCTGTTCAAAATATGTGCAACTCTAAATGCACAGGTGAAGGATTGTGTTCAATGGCCCAATCCCTGGACATCCACACTACAGATATACCTATCTTCAGAGCACTTTTATGCACCTGTAAGTATCCCTGGTGGCAGAGGAATGTCCTGACACTGAACTTAATTGGGGGAATTTCCGGGTAATTTTGCAGAATGTTTATAGTTAAATATTGGATTTTTTGAGAGAAGCATATTTAGCAAAGTTAGTATTAAGGACAATGTATGCACTGTCTTAGGAACTGCGGTGGCTCAAGTGGTTAAGACACTGAACTGCAGGCTGTGGAAGGTCAGTAGTTCAGCAGTTCAAGACCCGAGAGTGCCGCATGACGGAGTGAGCTCCCATCTCTAGTTCCAGCTCCTGCCAACCTAGCAGTTCGAAAGCAAGAAATTGCAAGTAGATAAATAGGTACCACTTCGGTGGGAAGGTAACAGCGTTCCGTGCGCCTTGGTGTTTAGTCATGCCGGCCACATGACCACGGAAACGTCTTCGGACAGAGCTGGCTCTTCGGCTTTGAAACGGAGATGAGCACCGCAACCCTAGAGTCGGATTCGACTGGCTTTCGAGCAAGGGAACCTTTTACCTTTACCTTATGCACTGTCTTGTGCCAAAAGTATGATGGGATTTGAAAATGATCACAGATGTTCAGGACCATGTCTTTATCTTCCATCCCATTTTATCTGTATCTATTTGTTTCTTTTATTCCAGTGGCTTTCCAGACTATCAGTGCATAATGGGAAAGACAGAATTCTATCACATTTCTTTCCTTGTCACAAATATGGGCTTTGGTCTTACTGCATTATTTTCTCACAGTGCAGAACTCTAAAAGCTTTCCTTGGAATCTAATTCAGAAATGGAAGTCCTACCAATCACAACCTTAAAAACCAAATCGATTGTGATAATAGAGCAAAACAAATCCCAGCACACCTGCAACACTGGGGGGAATGCCTGGTGAAAGAGACCTATCAGAAAATGTAAGATCCAGGGCAACATACTTTGAGAACGCACCCAGAGGCATTACAGGAAGTGAGATGATTTTAATCTGTAACCCATAGTAGGAATCTGCGTAGTCTAGCCACCTGAGCTTGCTAGAATTTATTAGAGCCAACTAGATATGATGCTGGGAGATTTGTGAATGGATCCTCCTAGCATTTTTTAAAATAGTAGGCACACAGATCCTGATTCAGGTCAGCAAAATGGATTAACCTTTTCCTGTGCACAGCTCTGAAAGTGCCTCTCCTTAGAAGGGGGGAAAGACAGTCAAACAGCGGGGTATCCTGTGCAAACTGAGGCACCACATGGCTGCTGCGTCTCCTTCACACATCTATCATATCTGGTTTGGCCCTGAGAAGGGACCAAAGGCCAGGACAATTATGGCTGTGTGGCACGATGATGAACTTATCTCTTCCCTGCATCTCTGAGCAAAGCAAATGGTTGTAAAAGAGAAGAAGATACCATAACGACAGTATCAGAAATCCCAGAGTTGAGGAATAAAAACAAGACAGCAGCCCATCTGCAAAGACTGCCTACCTTTTTTCTTTATTGCATGCATTTGTATTTTTGCCATGTGTTTGACACCAGTGGTGTTTGGACTACCAATTATCACCAGGCCAAGGACCTGCATGAGAGCTTTGTCTATTTATATTATTTGTGAGCTGCTTTATGTCCCCCAGTTTATGCTCATCCTGCTGGCTTTCAGTGTACCCAGTCCTAGTCTGTGCTCCCATTGCCGCAGTCAGTGCCCTGCATGCTTTGAAATCAAGTGACATTGCAACTCGGGCTGTCAGTTCTCTTAATACTCTTGTCAGTTTCTGAGCTATTGTCTGCTTTGCTTCCTGCTGCTTCCTTCATTTCAGAAGATGAACAAAAGCGTGTTAATGTTTTTGATGGGTACCATTGGCCAGGCGCTGACATCTCAGGTAATGTTACAAGCTGTCAAGGCAACTTCCTACAATGCACCAGCTTTATTACCTTGGCATATTAAGACAGATCTGAACTCCTACTCCCATTCCCTGCAAAGTACGTTCACTGTCAGGACTTCACCGGTACCACGGCTCAGCCTCAGTATCTGTTCTCAGTGCCAGCACTTGTCCCAGGAATGTATGAATTTATAATAGATTAAAGGGTGCTTGAACAGGTACAGAGTGCCTGCACTTTTTTCTTAGCTGAAAAAGTAAGCTGTATAGCCGCCCTATGTACGTATGTATATATGCACGGTGACTATGTGTAAAGGTAAAGGTTCCCTTGCTCGAAAGCCAGTCGAATCTGACTCTAGGTTTGCGGTGCTCATCTCCGTTTCCAAGCCAAAGAGCCAGTGCTGTCCGAAGACATTTCTGTGGTCATGTGGCCAGCATGACTAAACGCCAAGGCACACAGAACGCATATGTTGCTACAAATATGCACTGATCAGGGACACTTTGATCCTGGTCCCCTCCCTCCTCCCCACACATTCATTCTACCCCTTTGCAATGTCTGTAAAGGGGTAACATCTCACTCACATGTGGTTTTCCCGATGCTACTGGGATATCCAGCACCGTCTTCCATGCCTTAAACAGGCAACAGTTATTCCCCTCAGTAGCTTCGCCATTTGAAAGCCTGTACCCCGAATACCTTGCTGGTCTCTTAGGTGCCAGTGGACTCTTCCACTTCTGTCTTCCTTTGTTCTTCTGACTACAGACTCACTCAGCCCTTCATGTTTCATCACCACTGATGTGTTAAAAGTTCAGTTTCTTTAATTTTTAATACACTGAGCAGAATAGTTGTTAGTATTCATATTTAATAGAAATAGGCTTTCTGCCTCCTAGATAGGAAGCCACCCCAATGCCGGCCCCCGGTTTCTATATTCTCACTCCCTCCCCAAGTTGCTGCTTTTTCTCCCCCCTCCTCTCCTGTCGTCTTCGTCACCATCACTTTCTGCCCTCCAAGTCTCCACTCGTGGCTCAGTTGCTCTATTTTTACTGTTGAGGGAATCCCTACTTCTCTTTCACTACCGGTTTTTCACCCTCCCACCACCTTGCTCTTAATCTTTCTTCCTTGCTGCCTTTCCCTTCACTCCAACAGTGCCTCATTCTACTTGCTGCTGCTTTTCACCTGTGTGCTCACAGCTACCTCCTCCTCCTCCTCGCCCTGCTTCTGTTCCTAACAGGCCACCCTCTGTTTCTTCCTCCCCCTTGGCCCATTACAGTCTTTGTTGCCCGTGCCATGGCTATCTATGAAGTTGGTATGCAACACTTAGCTCTTTTTCCTGTACATTCAGCCGCTTGGGGGTCTTTAAGAAAGCTACTCACCTTTTAAAATATTTTCTCACATTTTTCTGCAAATTTATAGAAACACCCTCCCCTCTCCAATCTCTACATGGCCCCATTTTGCAAATTTTTAAAATCTGCATTTTGCAGTCATTGTTCATAAGTAGATATACCAATATTCTTTGTTCTTCCACAATGGAAATTGCATATTTTTATTCAGCTTTCAAGATGAAATTGATGCAGGGCCGTAAGTGAGTTCTGATGTATCTTGTGTAGCTTTTACTAACCAAAAACCTGTTGATCAACAACCACACTAGGACAAAAACAAATTATATCTGTACTATAAGCAATAATATCTGTATCACAGCACCATCAAGGCGCCTGTTAGTCTTTAAGTGATTGCCTGTACACAGCGTAAGATTGTTGCACTGTCATTTTCACCTATCCTTCCTCATCTACAAACCCGCGTCCCATAACACAATGGTCTTTAGGGGGCCCATAGCTGCAGGTGGACAAGGCATTTATCATCTAGAAGACATCCTTAACTGGAACACTCTATCATTTTTGTCTGCCTTGATAGTCTGAACCTTGAAAATGTCTAGGAAGAACTACTCCTCATGTTGGATGACTTATTCACTGAAACATATTTATAGATTTCATTTGTCATTGGTGAGTCGGCTGTACGATGTTGTCATTCAGTTGCAAAGTCATGCTGTGATCTATTCTTTATCAGAAACTTTGAGAGGTTTCACATTTGCCTAAGTTCCATTTTAAATCTCTACCAAATTTAATCAAGGCCATATAGTTGTGACTGTTGGTTGTCTTGCACAGCTGTGGTACAGAAGTAACATTTTAACTTTAAAAAAGACAAGAGAGACTGGATGAAAATTGCTGAGATGCTGAGAGATCCATAATTGGATCATCTCAGCATTTTTTAAAGTAAATTTCACGAACATGTAGCCCCCAATTTGGATCAAAGTAATATGTGGAGGGAAGTGGGGGTTTACTCATTCCATACTTGCATGTTTCTTCCTATTGAAACCATCCCCATGGCTTCTGTTAGCCTGGGAAGCAGTTTTCCAGGACAGAGGAAATGAGTTTTGATATGTAAAACCAAACAATGGAGGAAGAATTCAACTTCCTTTCCCCTCTTCACATGGCTTTGATCCAAACTGAGGCAATATATTCCAGAAATTTACCTTTAGAAGGCACAGACATTTGTGATCTCTACCTCATCTAGTTTCACTCTCTATGCCTCTAATATGGCTGTTTGGATGCCCATGAGTCTGCTGTGTAGAAACCACAGGGAAGATGAAGAATCTGGTATTACACAGAGTCCAGGAAATCCTATGCAACAGGCAAAGGAATATTTATGGCTTAACGACACAACCCATAGTTTGTATGTAGAAATACCTAACCAGCACCAATAGTTAACAGTTCATGAATACTTTGGCTCATACTGGTTGAAGGGTGACACTCATTATTGGTTTTTTGGTAGGATATGAGCTTTTGTGATTCACAGCTTACTTCTTCAGATAAGTTGTGAAGAAGTGAGCAGTGACTCACGAAAGCTCATACCCTAGAACAAATTTTGTTAGTCTTTAAGGTGCTACTGGATTTTTGCTCTTTTCTACTGCTACAGGCAGACTAACATGGCTACCCCTCTTGATCTATTATTGTTTTTTGCTAAGGATGTGCATTCAAATATTCTGGCACATCCAGGGGTCTTTTGGGGGGGAGCACACCGGAGCGCAGCTCCAGCAGCTTCGGAGGGCAGAAAGGCTCCCGCATGTCAGTTTCAGCCATACAAGCCGATTTGGGAGTCTTTCCGCTAGCGGGTGCCCATAGAATTAGGCCCATTGGTCCAATTGCTTTGAGACGTGGAGGTGTATGTGGAGAGAGGCTCCTGAAGCTACCCTGAAAATTTGGAGCCTCTCCCTCAAATCCCCCGCCCCAGAGCTACTAACAGCACCATGGGAAAAAAGTAACTTTTTCCCCACCATAGAGAACAATGGAGGGAATGAGGGCAACCTGTTTGGGGGCCCATAGAATTGGACCCCCTGGTCCAATGTTCTTGAAACGTGGTGGGTATCTTGGGGAGAGGCTCCAACAGCTACCCTGTGAGTTTTGAGCCTCTTCCTCAAACCCCGTCCCCTCCAGCCCCCAGAATATACTCTATGTTTTCACCATTGACTTCAATGGCCCATAGGATATAATGGGGCTGAATAGCCACGGAATTTCTTTCATTCCCTCCTTTCCTTCTCTCCTTTTCCTCTTTCCCACCTTTTTCTCTTCTCTTTTTCCTCTTTTCCTTGTTTCCCTCCTTCTTCCCTTCTTTCTCTTTCTTTCCCTCCTTCTTTCCTTCTCTTTCTTTCTCTCTTTCCTTCTCTCTACTCTCTCTCTTTCCTTCCCTTTTCCCTCCTTCTGTGGTCCAACTCTAGTGAGAAAGGCTTTAAACTTTAAACCCTTTCTCTCTTCACTCCCCCATCCAGGCCAGCTGGGGAAGGGAAGGGGAGGCTTTTGAAGATGCCTCCCCCCCTTTTGCTTCCCCTTCTGACATAACTTCTGGTGATGTCAGGGGGTGTGGCTTAAGCTAATAGCCTAGTAGCTTATTAGCATACCATATGCTAATGAGCTCCTGCAGCTCTGTTTCTACAAAAAGACCCTTGGGCACATCTATCTGGCTTAGAGTTCATGGATATTTCAGGGAGATGCAATAAAGAGGAATGAGAACAGTGTAACTGACAATGAAGTTTCCCAGTTAGCAGTTCCAAAGATCTTGCCACTGAAGAAGATTGCACTGATAGGTCTTTCTTTCCAAAGTGCTTGCACTAATCATATTGCTGGCTTAGAGCTATTCTGTTCTGGTATTGCTTGCTAAACACAGAGACAAACATTTTGCTTGCACTCCCTGGGCTTGTACTCCCCAGGCTGCCGGCTGCATTGTGAGAGCATTCAGAGCAAATGGTATACTTGCCTCCCCCCCAGGATGTCAGCTAAAATCTTTTCAATAATACTTGCAGTGTGGTCAGTAAGGGATATGCAGCAGAGACAGAGACTTAGGGCAAAATTACATGCCACGTTGTCAGGATCCACTGGAGCTGGGTTGGAGTCCAGAGCTGTTTCACTCTCCAGGGTTGCTTTTTTGTTGGCAAGTGTCCCCTGGATAGACCCTCAGAATAGTGCAAGAGGAGGTGGTTTCTTTTCACCCAACGCCCCCCCCCGCTCTATTAAGTACCTATGCCCACCTCCAGCTGCTCCTGGTCATGTACTTTAAATGCTTCCTCAAGGAGAGCCAACCTTGGGCTCATCCAATCCTCTCTCCCCAACCCAGACCCGGGGAGTGACAGTCCCCTGGGCCAATGGATACTTGCCTTGGATTAGTGAGCTTACTGGCCCTTCCGCCCGATCTTCTTTAAGGAGCTGGCTTCCCTGTCCAACTTCCTCCAAGAAGGTCAGTGCTGCCTGCTGCCTCTGCCCCCTGGCACAGCTCTCCTGGGTCTCAGTGCTAGGGTCCCCTCTTGCAGAAGCACAGCTGGGTTGGCTTCTGCTGCTGAGAGCCAGCTGGGCTCCTTCACGCTGACTGACTCCTGAGCAGACTCAGTCAAGGCCTTACCCTGCTGCAACCTGGCAGACAACTTCTCCCACTTTGAAACTTGCTGGTGCCAGGCAATTTCAGGGGGAATTACAGCTATAAGAACATAAGAACATAAGAGAAGCCAATGTTGGATCAGGCCAATGGCCCATCTAGTCCAACACTCTGTCACACAGTGGCCAAAAAATACCAGGTGCCATCAGGAGGTCCTGCAGTGGGGCCAGGGCACCAGAAGCCCTCCCACTGTTGACCCCCCCCAAGCACCAAGAATACAGAGCATCACTTGCCCCAGACTAAGTAGCCACTGATTGACTTCTGCTCCATATGCTTATCTAATTCCCTTTTGAAGCTGTCCATGCTTGTAGACGCCACCACCTCCTGTGGCAGTGAATTCCATGTGTTAATCACTCTTTGAGTGAAGAAGTACTTCCTTTTATCCGTTCTAACCCACCTGCTCAGCAATTTCATTGAGTGCCCACAAGTTCTTTTAATGTGAGAAAGAGAGAAAAGTACTTCTTTCTCTACCTGTTCCCATGCATAATCTTATAAACCTTGGTTATGTCACCCCTTAGCCGTCGTTTCTCCAAGCTAAAAAAGCCCCAAGCGTTTTAACATTTCTTCATAGAGGAAATGTTCCAACCCTTTTATCATTCTAGTTGCCCTTTTCTGCATACTCAAGATTGCAACAGCACAGACATTTTCATACAATAATTCAGAGAAAGAGATGTCAGTTATCAGACATTGTTAAATAAACAAAATATTACAAGAGTGCTAAAGTTTTAAGCATGTTTTTATTTTAAGTAAAAAAAAACCCTTTGTGTTTGTGTCCTTTATAAAGTTTATACCTCCACTACCTGGCATTACATTTTATGACACACTTGGCCTGGCCCAACAAGATCTCGATTATGTCAGATCTGGCCCTCATAACAAATGAGTTCGACACCCCTGGTTTAAACTTTAAATCCTCTGTTTGGTCCAGCCAAGAGAAAGATGGGAAGCTGGAGCCTAAGGTGGAAACTCTAGAAAACGGCCTGAGTTCAGCATCGGTGCACATGGCTCTCAGGTTCAATCCCTGACAACTGAAAGGCTTTGAAAGACAAGTGTGTGAGAACATGGATAGCTGGTGTTAGATACAGTGGACAATAGTAGGCTGGATGGACGAAGAGCATGACTCAGCAAGGGACAGCTTCGTGTGCTAATAAGGCCCTGGGAAATAGCATTCTAGAGGCCTGCATTTAAGAAATTGTGCTGCTTTGTCAGTACATGTGCATACTCTCGTAAAACAGCTGACCAGAGAGCTTCTCGGATATCTGATTCATGATCTGTAATTCATCCTAGCATTATGAGCTGGACAAATTCATGTTCCAAATTTAGCACTTTGATGGCATCACCAGTCCTAAGGATTACTGAGATAATGTAAGCAAAACCCTATTGAACATTTGGGATAAACTCTATAAAAACTGGGTACTATGTTCATGGAAATGAGCTTTGCCTGTATCAAAAAGGAAATGCCACTTTGTCTAAGAGTACAGAATGACTTGTTTGTTGCTTTCAATGGTCCCGATCATATGGGTCTTTACATCTGCCCCAGGCACGGAAGCCAGGTGGATTTAAAGGGAATGATCAGACAGCAACATCTGGGAAAGGTGCCGCTTCCATGATCAGCCTGTTTAGCCCTGCCAGGGAGCCGTACTTAAAAGATACCAGTGAAAATCCGGTACTTTTGATTGCTGATAGGCAAATGGTGGACTTTTCTCCATTCGATCATTCCAGCGTGCAATCAGCCTGTCGGGATGGTCTGCTCCAGACCATTGTGAATGGCCACCATTTAAAAATTTTTTTAGCGATATGCACATAAACGCGCAGAGCCGCAGAGCTCTGCTCAAACGTTCCAGACAATTTCATATTTCTGAATGGCCTGTGAAATTTGTGAACTGCATTAACTGAAATGGTACCTAGAGGGAGGTACTACTGGCGGTGCTTTAACCATTCAATTCCTCACATTCATGGAAAAACAAGTACATGTTGAGGCGCAGATGTGCATGCACAAACAGAATTTTTTTAAAAAACTCGACTGCGCAGCTTCTTCAGGTGGATGCCATCTAGACAATCCACCATGGAGTACACACGCGGTAACGGGACCTGTCTGGTTGTGCAAGGCTGGATAAAAAAGATCTGGATCAAATTAGAGCTGGGCCAATGGTGGGATTAGCTGCCCATCTGAATGCACTCAATGGCATCTTTATCAACCTCCTCTTCCTTGTGTTCTTTCCAAACAGCTCAGGGCACAGCAATCTCTCTCTCTTTCCCCATTTTGCCCTCACGGTACCTTGGGAAGTACTTTAGGCTGAGTGGGGACCAAGACCATCCAGTGAGTTTCATGCCTGAATGGAAATTTGAACCATGGTTTCCACAGTCTGAGTGTAACACATTATGCACTATAGCACACTGACCCCCCTTTAGGATGTTCTTTCTTGCATGTCTGGAGCATGATACCCTGATGTATCCCAGCAAATAAGGTCCCATGGTTCCTGAGAAACTTTGTCCTTTCCTGGTACCCAAGGAAACCCAAGTTAACAGAACTTATAAAATGTTACCCCCCTCCCCTCTTTGGGACTTGAACAACCAAAGGAAACTGGACTCTCTAAGGGTTTCGTCAGTCTCATTCATATTTAACATTTCCATTAGACTGGAACGTTTTAATTTGAATCCCACCATCCATAACATTTTTGGTTCAGAATTTTCCACTCTGTTGTATAAGCAAATTTTAATCACACTGTTTTGTATTTCTGTGTCAGGCATGATTTCTCACAGACCGCCTTTCTTTACCTCCTTCCTTTCTTCCTAAAGTCTGTCCTATCTATACAACTGGGTCTCATTTCAATAAATCAGACTGAGTAAATAAATTGCAAGTAAATACATTGCAAGTGACAAATTTAACTGATAGATTTTGCATTTGCTTAATTGCAAACCAGCTACCAAGTATAACATTTACTTCTCATGCCAAAATATCCCATTGTACCTTTAACTGGGGGATGTGCAATGATACGGGTATAACGCGATCTCATCAAATCTTAGTAGCTAAGCAATGTCAGTACTTGGATGGGAGACCACCAAGGAAGACTCTCCAGATGCTGGAGAATCGAGGCGCTCCTTCACCCCAGTGGTTCAACCACTGTGCGTCCGAATGGACCTAGAGACGCTGGTTGGGACAAGCGGAGGAGATCATGCGACCAGACAATTACAAGCGATGTCGTAAGACAAGCAAGGAACAGTGAGTTATCGAAAAGCGGTGAATCGGCGGTTTAAAAGGAAAGCACTCCCCTTGGCAGAAGCGTGGGAAGTGAGCGGGGGAGGGTCCCTCCCACATGCAGAGATTTTAAAGCAGATTAGCAGGGGGGGAGCGGAAGAATAAGCATAGAAATCAACTTTAAGAACCTCACCAGTTAAAGTCAAAGTGTTTTGGAGGCATTCAGAGACTTTACAAACTTTCAGTTAAAGTAAACAATATAGAAAGATGGTGGGGAGGCGACCCGACAAAGGACAGAAACTGAAACCACCAGGAGGCATGAGCCCGAGGCCGGAAGAGACCATAGAGTTTTCTAGGCTTTTAGCAGATTCTCTACGCCCTCTCCTGGATCAGATGACCAACATTAACCAGCAATTGACAACTCTGAACCAGAATTTTGCAGCACAGCAATTGCAACTTGCAGAAACCACAAAGAAAACAGAGCAGGTGGTTGAAAAAGTAAAGGAACTTGATGCCAGCTCTAGAAAAGCAGGGAAAAAGATGCAAGTGCTAGAAAAGAAGCAAGCCTCAATGGAAACACAATTGTTACATCTATAAATGGAAAGAGCAAATATGGTACTCCGGTTCCAAGGGGTGTCAGAAGCCCCCAATGAGAATCTAAAGCAATTACTAAGTGAAGCATTGGCCCCAATGACGGATTTAAAAGCAGAAGACATTTTCAGTGAAATGGATGTGGCCTACAGAGCTTACTCCACATATATTAAGAAGAATAATCTGCCAGGGGAAATTGTTGTGAGATTCTCAAAGAGGCATTTAAGAGACTTAATTTTAAAAGCAACTACTAATACACCCCTGACAATCGGAGGCAACAACATAAAGATACTAAAAGACATTCCATTTGAGATAAGAAAAAAGAGACAGAAGTATAAGGAACGAATCTTTTTTTTTTTTTTACAAACAAATAGCATTGCATACAGGTGGTTAATTCCCGAAGGCGTCACTTTCAAAATAAAGGAAAGAAGAGAAAAAATTGACTCTGTTTTCAAAGCTCGAGAGTTTTTGCGGCTGCAGCTGGGAGATCCAGAAGAGGAGATGAAAGAAGAAGAAGACAGCAGATCTACTGGCGAGTTGGACTCTGTGTCTTCCGACGGGGACTCGGATGCAGAAAAGGGAGCAGCTGCTCCCAAACAAAGCTATCAACTG
This sequence comes from Gekko gecko, assembly GCA_029375565.1. Lineage (NCBI taxonomy): Eukaryota > Metazoa > Chordata > Lepidosauria > Squamata > Gekkonidae > Gekko > Gekko gecko. The sequence continues at coordinate 106,415,522 of JAPDNY010000009.1, forward strand.
AGAGACCGTAAAGAGAAGCAAAAATAAGAACTGAGACCTTGAAAGCCTGTATAAAGCCTTTATCCTATGTGATGACTTGGAGAGGGTTCTTGAATTGGGAAAATAGTTAAGCTGTTGCAGAATTGGGATTATTAGATCATGCTCAATGCTTTTCAAAGCTTTTTAGGGACTAACATGGATATAAGCATTAATGAAGATCTCCATCTCTTGGGGTTTTAGTTAGTTGTGGTTATCTTTTCTTTCTCCCTAGATGTAGATGTCTCCCTTCCCTTTTTCTGTTGTAGTTTATAGTGTTTAGAAAATGCAAATTAAAAAAAATCCCCTTTGGGGGGCAAAAAAAAAAAGGAATATACAAAATAATACTAGAGAAGGATAATACAAATAAATTGAAGTATTAAAATAGTTGGGAAGAGGAACTGGATATGAATTTGCAGGAGTCATGCTGGAAGAACATCTGGGCATCTTCTGCAAATAAATCCCCAATATACAACATCAGACTACAATTCTTCAAATTGACAACAAGGTGGTACCTCACACCACAACAATTACACAAAATGAATCCAACCATACATCCTCTCTGCTGGAAATGCTGTGGCCAGGTGGGGACCTACTTTCATTGCTGGTGGGGCTGTCAAGAAATAAAGAAATTTTGGAATGAAGTTATAACACAAATAAATGCAATCATAAAACAAACAATTCCATGCAGACCAGAAGTGGCTCTGCTGAATTTATGGAATGACAACACGACAAAACAACATTACTAGCTACGGTGATACTGACCATAGCAGCAGCCTGGAAATGTCCCACACTGCCAAACGTAGCAGCATGGCTAGAAAAGATCTGGGGCCATTTCATAATGGCCAAAATCACAGACTCACTGAAAGAGCAAATGATGAGAATGTGCAAACCTATTCTAAATTTGCCCAGACATGGGCCCTGGTGCTAGAATACATGGCAACAAAGGATGTACTCCCATCTAGGCAAATATATCATAACTGGCTATACCTATAGACCGTCTCCATTATGCACAGGACAACTGACAGAAATACTCCCATTCAAGTGTCAAATTTGAGTGCAATATGCTAAGTAGCTTTAATTAGCTGGTTAGACTATGGTTTATGGTAAGATATAACATATATAATGTACTTGATGTTTTCTGTAAAATTTTTGAAAAACCCAATAAAAATAATTTTAAAATGAAATGAAAAGGAGAAGTTAAAGCAGCTGTGATAAACCAAGAGCTGTTGTTCTTGAAAGCAAAGAGAAAATGATACAAAGGGAGGAGAGTTCCGGCCCATAAAATGTTCTTTTGCTTGACCAATCTTTCTTCTTCAGGGATACTAACATGAGTATGGGTACAAGATGACTATAGTCAAGAATGTCCTGCATGCATCTGCTCTCATTGCTATGAAAGTGGCAATTGAGCTTAATTGTATAGGACTATTGATTTGATTGTTGGATCTCCAGAATACTGATAGGTTAAGTTTACAGTACTTGGAAAGTTAGTCCAAGAGTACTTGGAAATAAGAGGCTAACTTTGGCTGTGATCATACTGAAGGGGGAAGAGGTGGGAGGGAAGCGAGGCTGTTTGCCCTGGTTGCTATGATGCGCGTTTGTGCGATCAAACTTTCGGCCGCATGCCCCGCAGTTCCCGATAGTACTGGGTTTTAGCCAGTAGCTTTTCTCCACGCTCTTGCAGCATGCACCGACGCCCCGCTGACGACTCAAGGACGCCAGACAGATGTGTCTGTCTGATCACGTCCCTTTAATCCGTGGGGGAATCGCATGGTTGCCGCGGCTTCTGGTAAGTATGATCGCACCCTAGATGTTACAACTGCACAACTTCACCATGGGGACTTGCAGGTATATTGTAGGTACTAGTTCCCAGTGGCAAATAGTAAATGCACAGTGGGGCCTGATTTGGATTGGGATGGCTGTATGGGAGAAGGAAGAATTCCTGCCTCCTCCCTGCTTAGTTTTCAGCAGCTGAAACAGTGCAGGGGCTCTGGGAGGGGAGCATAATTTAATCATCTGGAAGCCCCCCCCACCCCTGGGCTGTTTTAGCTGCTGAAAACAGCACAGAGGAAAAGGCAGGAATTCCTCCTTCTGCACAACAGTCTCAGACCAAATTGGGTCCTGCAGTGCATTTATTCAGGAGCTGCCAAAGCATGCTATTATAGCTACAGTACAGCTTCAAGTCCCTATGGCTAGCTTGTCAATTTTGTAATATCCAATTAGGCTCCAAGTCTCATTGTAACCAATTAGACATATTTCTGATTGAACATGTTTATAATCAGTATGTGATTGTTTTTAATTGTATGAATCAAGCTTAAAACAAAGTGTGTACTAATATACTACTTAGTAAAGGTAAAGGTTTCCCTTGCTTGAAAGCTAGTCACATCCAGCTCTAGGGGGCAGTGCTAATCTCCGTTTCCAAGCCGAACAGCCAGCGCTGACCAAAGACGTTTCCATGGTCATGTGGCTGACATGACTAAACTCCGAGGTGCATGGAACATTGTTACCTTCCCACTGACGTGGTACGTATTTATCTACTTGCAATTTCTTGCTTTCGAACTGCTAGGTTGGCAGGAGCTGGGGCCAGAGACAGGAGCTCACTCCATCACATGGCACTAGGGTCTCAAACTGCTGAACTACAGCCTTTCCAGTCTGCAGCTCAGTGTCTTAACCTCTGAGCCACTGTGGCCCCATACTACTTAGTACTACTTAGTACTAGTGTATAAATTAGTAGTGTACTAATTCTGTAATGCTTTCTTAACTTTTAAGAAAATGTACTTTTCAAAGATACAGAATTCTGTCTTCACCAGAACAGTGCAATCTTAACTGAACTCATTTCATATAGCTAAAATCCATTCTTCAAACCTGTTATCTTGTAACAGAATTAAATGGCTAAAACATTTACTGAATATGGTTCTGTTTATATCTGTTCATAGTTCTGTTCTGATCATGGTTAAATAATTTACAAAGGTGCTGCTATCCCAGTAACTGAGATCTGTACTCTGCAAACCTTCCAAACCAGTAGAGTTCAGAGCTGAGTAAATACTAAACAGCACTTTGCCCCTATTTATAGCAAGAGTTTTAGAATGTAAGTCCCATTACAAACCAGGAAAAGAAAGGCACTGCCTGTATGGACTTGCAGCTATAATTTGCTGTACTATTTATTTGACGGGTGCAAAAAAGTTGGAATTCAGTTCTCTTTTTTCATAGTTATTCTATCTAATTCATGTTAGTTATTTTCAGGATTCCTGGATGGATTTGCGTGGGGGTTTGTTTTACCCTTTGGATTAGTTTCCATTGATTTCAACAAGAAACACATTTCCAGGTGCAACTTTTTATTTTCCATCCAGTGGAATTTTCAGGGCTTGGGATGCTTCCTGCCAGATTCCAGACAGATAAGAGAACGCACCCCCATTTTAGAGGCCATTGACCTCACCGGCATGACTGGCACAGGGAGACAGTAGTGGCAGAGTGGAGAGAACAAGCAGAGGTGGCAATTAGGAGCTTTACAAGAAGGGGGACCTGCGATACTCGCGGGGGAAGACACTCCACAGGAGAAGGAAGCAGCTGTAGGTGAGCCTTCTCTCCTCCCCCCCCGGCCCTGGCACCCACAGCGAGGCCCGTGCCCCCCAAGCCTTCTCCCCCCAGCACCAGTCGCAAGGCCTGAACTCGGCCCGCCAAGTTTTCTCCCTCCCCCTTCCCTAGCTGCGGTGGCAAGGCTTGGCCCGCCCGCCAAACTTCCTCCCCTCCCCCCCGCGGCGAGGCCTGGCAGGCCCGCCAAGCTTTCTCCCCCCCAGCAGCGGCTGCAGCGAGGCCTGAGCTTGGCCCGCCAAACTTTCTCCCACTTCCCCGGGCGACAGAAAGGGCTGAGTGGGTTACAGCCACCGGCGGGCCAAGCGTTCTCCTGCCCCCACCCATTCCCTGGCGGCGGCAGCAGCGAAGCCACACAGCAGGAGGAGGAGAAAGCAGCAGCAGCAGCAGGTAAGCCTCCCCCCGGTCCCTGGACACCGGCATCGCGGCCTGAGTGGCTGTCAGCCACCGAGCCTGCCAAGTCCCCCTGTCCCCGGTCTCCTCCACGCCCCCTCCACCACACCACCTCTGGCTCCAGCAGCGAGGCCCACTGATCTCCTCCTCCCCCCGGCTCCAGCGGTCTCCTCCTCCACCGGACCCGCTGGTCTCCCCCCCCACTCCAGCAACCTCCTCTGCTGCTGTTGTCCCCACCGATCTCCTCCCCCCCGCTCCTGCAGTGAGGCCTGAGCGACTTCCAACCGCCGGCCGCCGCAGTGTTCCTAGAGCGTTCCCTGCACATGCGCAGGGAACGCTCTTACTTTTTTGGGATTTAAATATTCCCCTTACATTTTAAAAAGCTTTCTAGATTTTTCTGCACACGTGGGGACTGCCCCATGTGCGCAGGAAAATCTCCCTGCCCCCCAGGTGCCCCCGATGTGCGGATTTAGATATCCGCACACAGGGGGCCACTTGGGAATTAGATATATAGATGAGGATGATAATATTACTCATTCACTCAGGAAGGAACAGGCAGAGCTGGCACTTGGGAAGTAAAGCAGCATTTAAGGCAGACATATTGCTGCTTGCATCCTCTGCACTGGAAGACAGGCAGATAATTACAGAAAGGCAGAAGCTAGCTGTGAGTATTATTATTGTCTCCGTCCTCTGCCCATTGTTCCGTGAGTGTGTCTGCCTGATGCAAAGCAAACCCTGGAATACTTGGTGGAAACATTACAATGAGTCACACACAGAGAGACGAACATAGTCCTTATGAGGGGAACAAACAGGACTTTCCGCACTGTATTTGAATCATGTGACCTTCAAATAATTGAACACTGAAACTTAAAGTATACTATCAATAAAGAGGGATGGGGAGAAGAAAGAAATTCCCATGCTGTCTGATCCAGTCCGTTTCACACACATGCTAGCAATCAATGATACACATGTAGAACAGTCACTAGCAATTGTGCTAAGCAAAGCAAACTTGAGATTTATTCCAAAACCTTTACTAGAGTAATGCACAGTGAATCTAAACCAACTGTATAAATAAACAGCAACAGGGAAAAGGGGAAATCACAACACCATTCTGGGACAGAAAGCTAATCAGGTTCCAAAGCCCACCCAAAGTCACTGAGACGGTGCAGTGAGTGGCAAAAGTGGAAATGTGAAGCATTAAAGTACAAGCTGTTTGAAGTTTTCTGGTTGGAGAGGGCCTGTCACAAAACAACCACCGCCACATTATCTGTTGCTAACTCATTCTTCCCCTCCATTGCCCCAACCAGTTCTATAGCCCATAAAAATGAAACCAGGCTGTGAAGTTCCAGAAAGAAAAACCTGTCTGATCAGAGGATATTCTGTCACTGCCAAATGTAATCGTTCTGTTCAGAGCATCAATATATCTCATTCTCAGCATGGCCCTATCTGTGAGGTCATGAGCAGACAAGACACATCTTTCTACAAACCTGAAAAAAGAGATAGAAATATCTGAAATCTAAAAACAAAACAAAAACCCTACACTGGGTGCTAACCCCCCTCCCCCCCCAATAATAGAAGCAGATCCTGGAGCTTTAAGGAACAAATGCCCTCTCAGTAGTTGTTACAGAGGTTACTAGGTAACCACAACAATATTGCTGGTCTTCAGACCTTGGTTTCTGTCAGCAAAAGGCAGAGGAGGGAAAGGGCCATTATCAAAGCTGTTTTGGACTTAGATGGGCTGGGCCGGGCAGCAACCACTGGGTGACTTCATGGTATATGACTTGTATGACTCACCCAGGACTAGCTGCTTGCTACTATTCATCATCAGCCAGCCCACAAAAGCTAGTATGGTGCAATGTTTAGAATTCTGGGCCAGGATCTGGGAGACCCAGGGAAACTCCACTCTGCTTAGGTTTGCCAGCCCCCCCCCCCACTCTGGGCGGGGGTTCCCCCATTTTTGTGGGTTCTTCCCCATCACCGGTCATCTGGCCTGCTGGGGGAAACCCTGCCCACAAATATCCTGAAACATGGCATGATGATGTCACCTGGAAGTGACATCATCGTGGTGCCAATGTACGGTGATGCTCTACTTTGGGGGCAAAACTCTATGGAAAACCAGGCTCAAAACATAGAGTTTTGCCCAATAACTACAGCATTGCTTTACAAAGTTGGCAGCACGATGACAGCACTTCTGGGTGACATCATCATGCCCTGAGTGAAAAATACGCATGACAGAAGCTCCAGGAAAGGCCTGTCAATCCCACCACCAGCAAAAAGGTAGGACCTGGCCACCCTAATTCTGCTATGAAAACCCACTGGGTGACTTTGGGCCAGATAGAGACTCTCAGCTTAACCTACCTCACAGGGTTGTTGTGAGGATAAAACAGAGGAGAGAAGAATGATGTAAGCCACTATGGGTTCTCATTGGGGTGAAAGTCAGGATATAAATGAAGTAAATAAATAACAAATATAGCTGACAATAGGGGACAAATAAAGATAGGTTGGTGGGTGGGTAGGAGACAGGGAGGCAGGAAATGGGAAGGAAATATGGGGAAAGCTGCTGTGGTGAGGGAAAGAGGAAATAGTATGGGGAGGTAATACAGGAGAAAGTGAGGTGGTCCCCCCACAAATCAGTGCAGATTCCCTCTGTGCAACTGCAGCCTGGCCTGGCAGCAGCTACTGCACACAACTGAGTTCTGGCCACTACACTACACCATAAGTTTTCATGGAGAGAGGCTGCCAGGGGAGAGAAGGAGAGAAAGCTGAGACACAGGGCTAGATCAAGGTAGATTGGGCGGGAAGGAGAGAAGGAAGCAGGAAAAGGGGGAAAGTTAGGGGGCTTTGGGGGAAGGGAAAAGGAAACAATGGGGGGGATGAGATGCCTCCCCTTAATCCTTGCAGATCCACTGTTGTTTATTATATTTATGCATGGGCATAAACAGATTATAAAATTTCCAACTCTGCACTCCTACAATTTATTGCATTTCCTCCTTCCATGCATGAAACCAGTTAATTAATTTTTTTCTTTCCTTTAAAATTTTATTGGCCTGACTCTGAAACAGAGATATGCAAATTATTTGGCTAATGGTGGGTATTGTTGCTGTTAACACTGATGAAGCTTTGAGCAAATCTGCGGTGTAAACATAAACATGCAAAGCTGCCTTATACTGAGCCATTTCTTTGGTCTATCATCAGCATAAGATCCCAAAAAGAGCCCTGCTGAATCAGACCAGCGGCCCACCTAGTCTAGCATTCTCTTTCCCCTATTGCCCTAGAGCCGGGGTGTCGAACTCATTTGTTATGAGGGCCAGATCTGACATAAATGAGACCTTATTGGGCTGGGCCCATGTGTGTCATAAAATGTAGTGCCAGGTAGCGGAGATATAAACTTTATAAAGGACACAAACATTAGCACTCTTGAAATATTTTGTTTATTTAACAGTGTCTGATAACTGACACCTTGTGCTCTGAATTATTGCATCAAAATATCTGTGCCATTGCAATCTTGAGTATGCTGTTCAGGTGCGTATCTGTAAGATGCAAACCTACGATGATGCAGCGGCAGCAGAACTGGAAGCAGCAGCAGAAGACAGTCAGTTCCACTGCAGGCCTGATAGAAGCCCTCTGAGGGCCTGATTTGGCCCCCAGGCCACATGTTTGACACCCCTGCCCTAGAGGGTCAACAAACATACTGGCCAAAGTTTTCATCTAATGTTACCTCCTAGAACTGATATTCAGAGGTTTACTGCCTCTGAATGTGGAAGTTCCCTTAGTCACTACGGCTAGTATCCATTAATAGATCTATCTTCCATGCATCTTTTTAATTCGCTTTAAAGCCAGCCAGATTTTTTAAAATTTTATACTTTCAGTCATGTAAGAGGTGCCTTATATTGAATCAGACCACAGGTCTACTAAGGTCAGCATTGCCTACTCTGATCGGCTGCAACTCTCTAAGGTCTTAGGCTGAGGTCTTTCACATCCCCTGATCATTTTAAATGGAGATACTGGGAACTGAACCTGAAACATTCTGCGCACAAGCAGATTGTGATTTTAGCATTACACAGCTTGAAACATCTTTGTTTTTAGATTTAGTTTTATGGAACATTTAGCAAGACTTTTATTTCTTTTGGTCCCAAATATCCCTTTATTTATTTTTGCTGCTGTCCGTTTAAAGACCCGTGGGTTGCGCACAAAACTGCATTGTTTATACCATTAAGAATGGAGAGTTTGTTTCTTTGCTAGAAGGCCTACTGCTTCATGGTGCTTCAGGGTTTGGCAGAGCCTGTCTCCCATAGACTGGGAAATGACTGAACTGCAAGCTGTTCCTATTTTTGGTCCTGCTGACCACCGGAGAGCAGCTTTTATTTGGCAATTGTCTAGACCGCTGCCATCATTTAAATCTCTAACAATGGAATGGTGCCTAAGTGGTGTAATCAGCCTGAAACAGCTGCAAAAGTCTGCTGGCCATTGCCGAGTCTCCCTTCCTTTCTTTTGGGGACTGTGAGGATTGAGATCGGCATAATCTCTGCATTGTAAACTGCAAACGGCAATCCCTCCCTCTCTAGTGATATGTCTTGATCAGTGTACAGAGATAGGCTTTAGTATACAGCAAAAGTAATCTAACAACAGCTGAGATCAAGCTGAATCGGGGCTCAGTTTCCAAACCTTCTTTGTAAAAAGAACACCTGAACCAAAACTGGCAAATGAATAATCAATAAATAGCTCACCACAGGAACAGACAAAATGTCCTTCTGAATCAGAAATATGGTCTGTCTAGTCCAGTATTCTGTTTTCCACAGTAGTTAAGCAGATGCTGTGGAATACCCACATGCAGGGTCACAGCAGATGGAACCTCCTCTTACGGCTGCCAGCCAACATCTGGTATTAAAAGATACTCTGTTTTAGGATATGGCATTTCTATGTATAATGCTAATTCTTGGGGGTACCTAGTGAGTTTAGTAGGAGATAGATCAAGATCAGAAAAAACAAAGATATTTTCCCCACATAATGTATAATTAACCTGTGGAACTCACTATCACCAGATGTACTGATATCTGCAAGCTTGGATATGTTGTTTGAAATGTGTTTTGAAATATAAAATTAATGAAGGATACATCCATCATAACACTCCCTGGACTCCTTATGGCTATCGTCTTGGTGGTAGGAGCCCGGCAAACTGCTGCTTGATGCTATGCATCCTACAAGTACAGAGTCCTAGAGAAATCCTCATCCTGCATAGCTGCTTGTTAAGAAGACAGGATCCGAGGCTACATATAAGTCACTGCCACCGTAGTCAAAGAAGCCAAGGGAAGGGAATGCAGTCAAGAATGTTCTGCTCCTGAAAACTGAAGCTCAGTAAATCTTACCACTGCCTTTCTTAAATATGTGGAAGACAGTCACCCCTTCCATTTCTGTGAAATTTTGGGAATCTGTACTTTCATAGAGCAAGTCAAGCAGCATATACTTTGGTTGGGAGAAGAGCAGATTTAAAAAAAAAAATAATAGAACACTTCCTTTTTGTTTGAAGCATTTCTGATGGAGTCCACAGAAACTGTGAGAGTACACAAATAGTGGAGAATTGAACAGAAGTCCAGTAGTGCCTTAAAGACTAACAGAATTGCGTCCAGCCTGTTTTCTTGAGTCAGAGCTCACTTCTTAAGATGCAATGAAGGTACATCCATCAGAGATGCACACACTAGGATGTACACACTTATCTCCTTCTGCTTAATTTGGCTGCAACAGACTAGCATTAACACAGCTACCCCTCTATGTGTTTTGCAAATCGAAATTGCTCCATTGATTTTGTTGCTAGATCAGAATTTCTCAACTATTTACAACACAACAGTTTCTTAGCTAAGAAGGGAAAGAGTCCATGATATCCACCCTACAGTTTACTAAAACATCCAAGAAGGGAAAATTCTGTCCCACATTTAGTAAGAAAAATAATTATTGGCAGTTTATCACATACATCATAGGCTGGCATCTCCCTTGGCTTACACATGCTTTAAAACTCTACCCTAGAAGTTCAGAATAGTGCTTTTGTTAGAATTATTTAGACATTACATTTGTCTCCTGCTGTACACTAATAATATTTAGCAATTTAGCAATTATGTGGCACATGGCAAATAGTCAAAGATCATATACATTTCCCCAATAATGCTCATAACAGAAACTAGACACAGTTCCACAATGCATAGTGGACGAGGGTGTGTGTGTCTTGTTTGTTGGCAGAGTTCAAGAAATAATCCAATCCACACTTTGGAGTTTGCTTTCAATGAATTTACTGCAACAGGATTTTGCAAAAAGACAATAACTGACTACAGGCCATTAATACAGCAGATAGGCTTTCAGAGTGCAAGCACTAACACATACTACTACATAGCAGAGAGAATAAAAACAAGAGGTAGGGTGAACTACAAGAGAAAAACATTCAAGAAACCCTAAACACTAGAGAATGCTTTACAGCTCCCTCTAGGGTACAAATGGATTAAAGTACTCTATGGCTGTGGTCACACTGGAGGCTTGATGCGAGATGGCGGTGCTCCAAATTGTACTGGCTTAAAGTGTAGTGGAGCATTTCATCCAGACCGCACACCCTGTGGTGGGTTATCCATATGTTCCTCTGGTGGGAGAGCACCCACATTAGTGTTGCGCTTCAACCATGGGATGAGCTGTAAGGGTGGGTTTTATTTAAATGCAAGTGGATGGATGTGCATATGTGCATATAGGCAGCAACTTAAAAAAGTGGCAGAAATGGATCTGCAAGTTCAGACATCCCTTCTGAGTTCCTTTCACTGCAGGAAAGTTCAGAAGTCTGAAAAACCAGAGTGGAAGCACTCCCATCACTTACTACTGGACTTTCCTCGGTGCCTGATTACTCCTGTTCTAACAAGGAGCAGTATGGGTTGCCCATGACAGGCAGATATCATCGTCTGATCGAGCCCTTTAAATCTGAACAGGTAACGCTGGTATGTTGCAACAAACTGCCCATGTGACCATAGCCCATCAGCAGTATTTACAGTAATTAGACTCTTAGCAGGCTGTCGCTTCTCCAACACCTTTCTAGCTCTAGCATCTTTTTCTGCCAACCAATTGCAACAAAAGTTTTAGAGGTTGTTCCCCCTCAACCTAGAGATCTTCCCTGCCAATAAGAAAGAAACTCACAATCTATCTGCCTTCCACACAATGTTGTGTTTAATCCAAGTGTGACTCATGCAGCTCTTCAGGCTTTACCCTTTTTTAAAAAAGAATCAATAGAAATCCCTCTTGATCTGATTTAAAAGAGGAAATAGGAGGTGGTTATTGGCAGAGCATCACTATCTGCAGCTAATCGGGGGAGACAGGCTGGCAAAATGGTGGGGCTAAACTCTGCATTCCCTCTCCCATTTAGTCCTTTAACGCTTTTAAAGCAATACTGCAGCTCAGCTGGGAAAGGGGAGGGGGGAGATTGCCAGGCCACAGTGGGAGGGGAGCTTAGTGGTGATTGTCACACCATCCCTGCTTGCAGCCCTCTCACCCATGACTGATTCCTCAGTGAGGGCACCTTTTCATGCCCTCTGTGCATAAGCCGCCATTACTTAGGTTTGTTATTGTTTTTTCACACCATCATCTTTTGTAACAATAGCCTATTTCTAATTCTTGCTGGTCTACAGAATCCTAAAAGGCATGGCTACAAAACATCCTTAAATGTTACCAATGAACAGTTGGAGTAGCAATAGCTGAGTCAATAGCCAAATTAGTTCAGTATTGGCATTTGTCAGTGAGAACAGCTTTGGCAAGGGGGAAGAGAATTCCCAGCATGGCCAGATGTGATATAATCCTCTTCTGTTTTGCAAGCTTATATTGATTCACTTAATTCAGATAGAAATGTTAACAGTGTACTTTGAGATGCATTTTGAGAAGGTCTCTTGAAAGGTCTGTTGAAAGTGGAAATTGTATATAACTAATGGCCTGTTCACACAGTCTCAAAATTGGAATTACCTTCTGTGTAGGAAAGGTAGTACATCTTGAATTACTTGTGGGCTGATTGACATTTATGCATCTATATGTGTATATGATGAATTGTGCAATCTGTGCCCCTAAAAGGAGCTCGGGGATCATGAAAATCAGAACATCATTCATTCAGATGTGTTTATGCCCATATTATGCTATGGGGTTGTGTTCGTATTATGCTATGGGTTGTGTTCGTATCCCACTTGTCCTATTACAATCTTTCCTTCATTAGATCAAATGAACCAGATCTTGATACTAGGCCTGGGGAGATAGTTTATATTCAGATAAAGATACTTAAGTGCAAACTACAGTTATGAAAACACGCATGCCTTTCAAATGTGGCCTTGCCCCTTAAAATATACCAAAGCAATAGGCAAGAAAAAACTAGGCCCCCATTTCCATGCATTTTAAAGGGAGCATCTGCATTTGAAACATGCATACATCCCTCATTATTAATGCATGTAGTTTGTACTCAGGTATCTGTACCTGAATACAAAATACCAGAAGTTTCTTTCAGACTTCCTGTGCCAGCGTGCAGCCATTTATAGTGAGTTATGCCAACAGCTGTACCAATGCAATTTCACACAAACGGTATTATATTATAAGGAAGCAGGTTTTGCACACACAGGAGAAAGGCCTGTGCCTGCATGGAAGCTCATGGCTATAAATTCTCTCCTAAGTGCCCGGTAAAATATGAACTACAGTATCACCTGGCTTAATATTAGAGAAGCCAGGTCCTACCTTGCTCCCAGTGGGGGTTCCAGGCTGCCACTCAGGATCTTCACCCAGAAGTGATGTAATCTCGTTGCCGATATTGGAGGGTAACTCTCTAGATTTGGGGCAAAACTCTTTGGGTTTTTGCCCTCAAAACCACAGAGTTTGCCCAAAAACTAGAGCACGGCCACATCCCTATTTGGGGGTGGGGCTTCCCCTACTGGCCAGGTGGCTGGTGGCAGATTGGAGCCCTGAAGACTGGGGGATCCCCTGGCCAGACCGGGGGTCTGGCAACTCTACTTAAGATGGAATAGAAGTCCAGTAGCACCTTAAAGACTAACAACATTTATTCCAGCATGTTCTTTCATGAGTCAGAGCTCAGTTCTTCAGACTCATGAAAGTTCATGAAGTAATGTGTGTTGTTAATAGTTAAGCTGCCACTGGAATTCCAATTTATTTTGCTGCAGTAGACTAACACAGCTGCCCCTCTAGAATTAATATAGCATACTCATACCATTTGGCTGTCTGTGGGTCCAGCCTGATTGTTTTTATTTCCCATGATTTCCTCCTTTGTCAGACACCATTTTTATCTCCTCTTAAGATGGAGCAGATGGCAGGGAGTAGTGAGAAATGGCATGAGGAGGAAAGGCTGAAGTATCTTCAGTCCTGATCCTAATTGGGCATTGCACATGTGGGAACTGAGAAGAACCTGCAGGTCACTGTGACTGTGTTATGCCTGAGTCTGGGCGGAGACCCTAACTCCAACCTGTGTATTTTGTAATGGTCTACTTGTCCCATCAAATTTTTGCCATTTTGACTTTTGCTTTTAAACCAACAAATTAAGGCTCCAGCAACTTGGGATGCTTTCTGGTTTGGATGTTTAGCTTTTCCAAATTTATTCTTTAGTGATTGATAATTATAGTTCTGGTTCAAATCATGTCATCTGGAAATGCTTCTTGGGCTTCTTGAGTCTGAAAGGTAGTTAACTCCAGCTGCACATTAACATATCATCTCCCATTAAATTACATCAAAAAGGATAAACACTGATAAAAGACATCTGTCGACACTTAAAAGATCCTATAATCTCAACTGCATTTCCCATTCACTGTAACTGCAGCCATCACTCAGAATTTGTATGGTATTCATCATTCCTCTTGCATAGGTGCTGTATTGCAATTAAGTGTTAATGAATGGGCATGCTGTTCTAGATGCTCCATATGGGGTCATTGTGCTATATATGGAATGCAGGGCTGGCTGCTTGGAGCTTGGAGCACATTGCTTATTGCTATGTCTGCTCTAAGCTACTGGGGACACTAAGAAACTCAGAATAACATGAATTTCGGGGGGTGGGGAAAGAATATTAGTATCACAGGTTGTTTGTTTTCGGATCTTGAATATCCTGGCAGGATTTAGCTCTGAAGACAGCTAGAATGAAAAAGGTCATTTATTGAGAACCATTTTCAAACCTGTTCATAGGAGTCTCTTAATCTCATCAGGGGTGTCTTTTGGAAAGGTGTCTTTTCAGTCATATGCAAATTTCATTCCTGACTGGACAGACACATGGGAATATTTTCCAATCTGAAATTTAGCCATGTTCACACACATGTCATCTATTCAGATTTACTGAAGTGCAAAGTCCAATTTTAACAGGGATACTGAGAATTTCAAATACGATTGCCCAGAGAACTTGCCTTGATTGAACTTCTGTGCTTATGTGCAAGGCAAGCATCTGATATGATTGCCTTGATGGTTTTTGTCATCTTGAGTACTGTGCTGAGCAGCTTTGAGCCTGCATAGAAGCCACTTGTACTATGTATTGTAGCCTGAGTCTGTTATTGCAGTTGCACAGTCTGCAGATTAAATCTTATCTCTTAGTAGAGAATACAGGTGTGTATCCTGGGATTTTGGCTAGGTCATTAAAGTGGGGCTCTTATTAACCACACAACCATTTGCAGTTCATACTTCGGAGGCTACCTGGTCTACTTTTTGCACTTGTACCATCTGTGGCATCTTTCCAGAAGTTTTGAAGGAAGTGATTAGAAGGTTAGGTAGGTTCGTGGACAGACACCGAAACCACTCATAGATAAAAATTGTAATTCTCAGCTAAAAAAAATCTCAGATGTATATTTTCTTTTTATTTGCCATTTCACAAAGAGAGGTAGAACAGGTAATAGATCAGTGGTGGGGGCGACAGTGTCGAGAATGCAGGATGTATTAGCATGAAGAAACATATCCAAGTTTACTTGGAAACAGTTCAGCAAATGATCAGCTCCCTGATTACAATTGGCAAACAGGAAATAAGCCACACAGGTGGGAAGTTGAGCATCCCTGAACTTTATATTTAGTACCAGAAAGGAACCCAAGTTCTTGTTCAGGTTTTGAATTAGGACAATTGATTAGATTCAGTGCTCACTTTGAATCAAGTGCTTCAGCCTATCCTGTCATGTTTAGAATGGTGCAGGCCATTATTCAGTTATTTACCATAACACTAATGAATCTTTAGTCACACATTACCTAAATGCCGTTTATGAGAAAGTGTGTCTCATCAGCAACTGCAGACATATTAGACAGGGATTCACATTTATTATTTTACTTTCCTAGTCTTTAAGAGAGCTGTAATGTGGATGATTCATTTATAATGTTGGTACAACTTATTGTGGCGGATAGCTTAAAAATAGAAAAAAAATCTATTTCCTAAGTAGGTTTGCTAGAATTACTTATATTTGCCAAGGTAGCCATCGCTCATCCATGATGGCTGGCTTTGCAGAGCCAGCACGACAATGCTGTCAGGATTTTTAAAAAATTGATAGCTTCCCTTTCTTTCTTGGATTAACTGATTTAAAAGTGAACATACAAGGTACTAGCTTGGCAATCCTGAGTGTACCCCAAATCCTCTCTTAATTACAGG
Source organism: Gekko gecko (assembly GCA_029375565.1). NCBI lineage: Eukaryota > Metazoa > Chordata > Lepidosauria > Squamata > Gekkonidae > Gekko > Gekko gecko. Next base: position 106,431,135 of record JAPDNY010000009.1, read on the forward strand.
ACAAAGGCTGAAATCACAGTTCAAGAGTTTTACTCACCGATTCTTCTTCCACATGAGAGGGTCTCCTTCATATAGAAGAAGGGGAAGAAAACCAGATGTACAATCAATATAGGGCATGTCATGTCAGAAACTCTGCATGCACAGCAGGGCTTCTGAGTCATACTGGTTCAAAACAGCCCCCTGTGCTGCATGACAAACCACCTTTGAAACTCAAGGGAGCTCAGCCTGAAATATAGCAAGAGGAGCTGATGTCAGGGAAAATGCAAGCATCTATTTCATTTTTATTTCTCCAGTCCTCCAAGGAGCTTTCTCTCTCTCTACACACACACCCACCCACCCACACACACACACCCTCGTATGTTTAGCTAAAATATTAGTTTGCAAATGCAGAGTTCTGTTTAAAGGCATTATACTACAAAATAGTCTGTATTCATATTTATTGTCAATATACAATTAATGGTCTCTAAAGAAATGTATATTTATAGTTAAATCTCCCCTCTTCTTTGATACTCAAAGCAGGTTACACAGGCCCCATGGATGGTGTCCACCTCAGTCACTGATTCATCTGAGATCTGTTTAATATAATAGCATCACATGGTGTCAGACTAATCTTTGTAGTGACCTGACAGTTTTAGAAGAATCCTAAAAGGCAATTTATGGAACAATTTTATCCAACAGTTATACTTGCTGGGAAAGGCAGGGTCACCCCCCCCCCCGCAAGTCCTACGCAGATGGTGGAGCACATTCTCAATAAGACATTCTATCAGAAAGGGTACCCTGGTGGAGGATGAGTGGGTGCCTTTGGTCAGAAGCTGGTGCTGCCCCAGTTTTGCAAGACTGGTAGCTTAACTTTAAACCATTCCATAGGTGGCAATGGAGGGCCCAAGAAAACTCTCTCCCATCTCCTTCCTTTCCAGCCTCTGAGCCACAATGGAAAACAATATTCCCACTAAACCTGTTGCTAATGGTGGCACACTACTAGGAATATATAAGAGCCAGTAATGGAATAGAGATTTCATATAACAAGATGATCCATGTCAGTTTGGTGTAGTGGTTAAGTGTGCGGACTCTAATCTGGAAGAACCAGTTTTGATTCCCCACTCCTCCACTTGCACTTTCTAGATGACCTTGGGTAAGCCATGTCTGTTGTGGGAAGGGAAAGGAGTTTTTAAGCTACTCTGAGACTCCAAGTGAAGGGCGGGGTATAAATCTCCTCCTCCTCCATCTCCTCCATATGTATTCAGTACAATTTTTTTCTCCAGCCCTTCCTCTAGGAGTTCAAGGTGATGTGTGTCATTCTCCTCCCTCCACTTTATGCTCACAACAACCCTGTGAGGTATGTTAGGCTCAGAGAAAGTAATTGGCTCAAGGTCACCCAGCAAGCTTCCATGACAGAGTGGGTGTTTGCACCTGAGTCTCTCAGATCTTAGTCTGACATGCTAACCACAGCACCATTCTGACAGACTTTTAGGATTAAAACACCAGCTGAGCAGCCTAGCTGAAAAAAGCCTCTCCAGCCAGATCTGTGGAAGCTTCCTGAGCTCCATTTCAGTGGCCGATAGAGAGCAACACGAGCAAGGAGGAAGAAGAAGTAGAAGCAGAGGGCTGAACAGGGATGGGCATGAACCAGCTCATGAACTAAAGTTTGTGATGAATTTTTGTCAGTTCATGCTTCATGAAGACAAGTTTGTGGCAGGTCAACCAGTATAAACTTTCGAGCTGTTCAGGGAGGTTCATGCTGATTTGTGAGTGGATACTTTTCCAGACAATCTCAGCTCAATCAAAATGTTTACAAAATTGGAGGGAATGTAAAGAGGGGGTCCCCTGCAACTTTGATGTGTCTAGCTTGCACAAGATCTGTTCTATACACTCCTGAACCTCTGGCACCTGTGCCTATCAAAATCTGACAGATGTAGGTTCAGGAGTGTATAGAATGGATCCTGTGCAAGCTAGACACATCAAAGTTGCAGGGGACTTAAAGGGCAAGGAAAGGAAAGTCAGCTGGAGATTCCCTGTGAGTTTGGTGCCTCTAGCACGCCCAGGGGGCGGGTGCTCATGAACTAGTTTAGTTTGTGAGGTGGCTAAAAGTTTGTGATGGTCCATGGTTTGCAAACAGAGCACGCCACGGACCACTAAACAAACCACATTTTCCTGATTCATGCCCATCCCTAGGGCTGAAGTAACCCCTTCCTCTCTCTGTGGTGGTAGTATTCCGGTGGAAAGATAAATAGAGGTAGCCTCCACCTATGGCTTCTAGGTGCCCTTAAGAAACTGTCTATGCCTTGCAGAACAGTCATCAGTAAATCTAGAAAAAGAAAAGTTGGTTTTTATTCTTCACTTTTCTCTTCCCTAAGCAGCTTGCAATCTCCTTCCCTTCCTCTCCCCACAACAGTCACCTTGTGAGGTAGGTGGGCTGAGAGAGTTCTGAGGGAACTGTGGCTGGCCCAAGGTCACCCAGCAGACTTCATGTGGAGGAGTGGGAATCAAACCCAGTTCTCCAGATTAGAGGCCGCCACTCTTAACCATTACACCACAGTGGTAATTGCTATAGCAATATAGTATTATTCCATTTACCTTTAAAAAAAACCACCAAGCTGGTTCATGTCTAGTCCTTAGTTCAACAGCATGCAGCCATATTCATGTGGCTTAATTCTCCTCTATCTTTTTCTTTAAACAACCTGCAAATGTAGATATCAGGCACAATCCACCACCGCTCTTCTGCAAGTAGAGCTGCTTGAGTCCATGGAAACCCAACTGGCAACAAAGAGAAGGTTATCAAGTTTACTGAATTTCCCCATCCTTCCTGCAGCTCCCTTGGCTCTGCAGATTTTGGATCCCAAACCACTGCCAAATGCCTTTTGCGAGGTCACTGATTAAGGTCTTCTGTCTTCTACGGGAAGCAGCAATGGGGAAGATCCCCATCCATGAGTACCCAGTCCATGCAGTTTGGAGGATCTGCTCCTGCTCATTTGTTTAATGATGAAAAATCTTTGTTGTACCATTGCCCCCTCCTTTGGTTTTCTGAACAGTATTTAACTGTGAATTCATTTTTAATGACATCTTTTAAAAGTAACAATGTTCCCCATCTGGCATATTTACAAGCAAACAGTATCCTAGGAACAGTCTTTCCTTTCCTTTCTACCTTCTTGAAGAAAGTTCAGAATTCCTTGAAAAACACTGAGGCATTCTGGAGTAGCAAGATGGCTATATTGTAGAACCCTTTTATAGAGTCTATATTTCTCCTCAAAATGGAAGACTAGACCTTGCTTTCTAAATAGATGCAATTTCGCTTTGGTCCATCAAAAAAATTGTCATTTTTCTTTAAAAACACATATTCATGCTTATCACATACCATAAAGTTATTCACTGATGGCTCATAAACACTTTTTTTTTAAAAAGACAGTGATTCATTGAGATGTATTATTAATACACATCAATTAATGAATTGGCTCAATAATGCAGACACATTTTGAAGCTGGATATAGAGTCTCCATGGACGTGCAGGTCCCATGGACCACAATATCTGTCGGAGCGTCTCTCCCAACCCCAGTCTACCCAGACACTATGCTCAGCCTCTGGGACATTCCCCTGGGTGCCAACCCCTTGAGAGGCTTGGAGGGTGGCAACTAGGGGGAGAGCCTTTTTGGTGGTGCCCCCCCCTCCCGTCTTTGGAACAACCTCCCTGCTGTGGCCTGCCTGGTGCCAAATTTACCATCTTTTTGGTGCCAGGTTAAACAGCCCTTTTTGCAGAGGCCTTTAAAGACCTCCCTGTTCATGCAGGGACCTGATACGATTAGCTTGGTACTTATCTTCCACTGTGGGTTAGGTCTTTTTTGGGTCCAGTCTATTGTTTTTATCATGTCTTGTGTTATTTTAAATTAATTTTTAATTCTTAATATTTTATCTGTTGTATCTTATTGTTTTTTATACTTGTAAACCACCCACAGAGCTTTGGCTACAGGCAGTATAGAAACTTAATAATAACAATAATAACAACAATAATAATGTAAAAGTATACTCTGCCAGCTGGCTGAGCAACAATTTTCTGAGAGCAGCAGGATTAGTAAGAAGACAATTACTTTGGATCATAAACACAATGAGTCATGTGTATATCCTAATCATTGTCTGCAGTAGGGGTTGTTATTCAGTAATAAAGTATAAGCTTTTGCATGGAAAAAGTCTTGTTCTATTGCTGGCAGCTCCAAAGAGAAAAGAATCAGGTAGTGGGTGATGTTAGAGCCCTCTACCTGAGACGCCAGATAGCTACTGCCAGCCGAGCAGACAGTAACAACCTTGACAGACCATGGGTCTGTCTCAGCATAAAGCACCTTCATGTGTTCATATGCCCTAGCATTTGGGGAAAGCCAAACCTCATTCAGCCATCCAAAGTTCAAACTATAGCTCACATCTATGCTGCTTTTCCACAGCTGTCAGTTGCAGTAATGCCATTCAAAGGGGTTCATGGATGTTAACATCATTACCTGTTGCCTACAACATTTACCTTCTAACCCAATCTGGAATTCAGGTTAGGGTTCTAGATACACATGTTGACCACATGTTTATTCCACCCGAAAATGTATATAATCTCCAACAGTGCACCACAAATATAGAGCACATGCAAGGTACATGCAGATCAGATAGCTCCTGACCACTCATTCATATTTTCTGAGGTACAGTTCACAAGGGATGATTTAAAATATCAAGGGTGCTTGTAAAACCAGGGGGGATTTTTTTCCTTCATCATCCAAAGATGGTGTTTGTCTGCCTCATCAAGTGCAACTGGGGGGGGGTTGCATATCCTTCCCATCTCTGACTGATGAGCTGTCCTCCCCTGTCTCCTGCAGCCTCCATAGAGACAAGAAAAGAGCAGTTGGTAGCACTCTGGTCCTTCTCCTCTCCCCAGCCTCTCTCCTGAATCTAGGTGAAAGCTACCGGTGTGTCTTCATTGGGTGCTTACCACCCTCTTTTAAAGGCATGCCATATATGCTCTGTAAGAACATCCCCTCCTCCACAGGAAGGAATTGTACACATGAGCACATGCCTTTTACTAATTCACTTATACTGATTCACTTATACTGACCCTTATATCCATCAAAGTCAGTATTGTCTACTCAGACAGGCAGCGGTTCTCTGGGGTCTCAAGGCTAAGGTCTTTCACATCACCTCCTACCTGATCATTTTAACTGGAGATGCCAGGGATTGAACCTGGGACCTTCAGCATGCCAAGCAGATGCTCTGCCAGTGAGCCACAGCCTCTGGTGTCCCTCCTGGCCTGCTGCTGGCCTGAGTACAGTGAACCTGTGTATCATTGTGCATTGAGGCAGCTCTGAGGCACTTATCCTTATCTCAACCCTCTTGGGGCTGGGCTGTGGGCTGTCAGTAGGCCTAATTATCTCACTTGGCCATGGGGGGCATAACTCACCCCCAGCAACACCTGTCAGGGAGGGCAGCACCTGGACCACCTGACAGCAACCAGCTTTTTTTTTTTTTTGAGCAGGCTAGAGATGGAGTCCTCCTGGTCAAGGGCTGAACTCAAATCCAGAGGAATACAGGGGTGATAGAACCCAGTGGTTTGGGACAGATCTGGAAGGAGAGTTGGGATCCTGGGCCTACTGGTCCAGATGGTTGCATCTAGAAGTGGAGTGGAGTGGCTTTTGGCAGGGCTGGGAGCAGAAGCTGTTACAAAAACAATTTACTAATTTGGTTCTTAATGAGGTGTTTATGAAGTGGGTGCCCTACCATGGTACCAGATAACTGACAGTCTGGAGAAATCTCATCTATTCCTAAAGCCAAGGCAGGTTTTCTAGATAATTTCTAGACAGATTTCTAGACAGTCAGCAACCACTCACATTCGTGCTGCTGATTACAGTATTTCTATTTGCCCTGCTGCCTCCTCATGGTCAGGACTGTGTAAGGATTTTCCACCCCCTGTTAGTTGCTGTGCAAATGCGACAGGTACTTCCCATTACAGAACCACCTGACCAGGCTGCAGTTGCACAGCAGTCATCAGAAGAGGAAAGAAAACCCTCTTGGTTTTGTACCACCAGTTGTGAAAAAAATAAGGCACACATATATGCACACAAAGATGTAACAAAGCAACTGGTGTCCCCCCCCACACTATTTAGTTTGCAGCCATTCACCCCCCACATAAGGAAAACTTGTCCAGAGAATCTTCCTAAAGGAAGTTTTGGGAGCACTCATTGTAATCAGCAGTGTTTTGTCAAGCTCAGCATAGATCAAAACTGTTTTGTAGCCTTCCATTTCTGCTAATTGGGATTGTGGAACTGACAGGGTTTCCTTCCTTCCTTCCTTTCCTTCCTTCCTCGTCTCATTTGTTGTGCCAAAGAATGATACATGCAGTTTTGTATAGCTTTTCTTTTCTAGAGATTGGGTGTAGCATAATGGCTCTGATGCTTATGCTGCCATTGTAGGACACTTTCCTGGAAGTCAGCCCCATTTACTAGACCTGTGTAGGATTTTGAGGGGACCCACTTAGGATTGCTCTCACCGTTATGAATAAGAAAGTCCCAGGATTCCCATCTCTCTTCTTCACTAAGTACCTTTAAGCAAGCCTCAGTCTCTCCCCCCCATTTATAATATGGGGATAATATGGACCTCGCATAGTTGTTGTTAGGCTCATAATATCATTCATGTGAAGCAATCTGAGGTACTGAAAGCACTATATTAATGCTATGCATTGTTTTATGATAGTAATACATTAATCGTTCTGTTGATATCACTCAAAACCAGGGAGTCAGGTGAGCAAACAGGACCCCCTCCCCAGTTGTTTCCCTTCAGGATCCCAGGTGGTCTTACCAGCAGCTTGACATCAGCTGCATTCTTTTTCATTGAGTTTTCCTACTTCCAGAGAAGCATTCAGGGTACAAAATGTATAGTGATCTTATGCCCATTTAGCTGTCATGGCTTCCGCCAAGGAATCTTGGAACTGCAATTTAGTGAGAAGATGGACAATTCTCAGACAGTTTCCTAACCCCACCCCCACCCCAAAACTTGAGACATATGCAAACAAGAAACTGTATTGAGAGAAACTGTGAAATCTGTACATCTTTTAAAAAGTCAAAAATGTATTGGGAACAAAGAATAGAATCTATTTCTGTAAAGCTGTGTCCCTGATAATCTTCACATCTGTTTGATCTCACAAGTATTCCCCCCCATTCCACAGTAAAAACAAAAAAACAAAACTATTCCACATTGCTCCTCATTTTATGATTACACAAGATTGCTGTAGTGAATCACAGGTATTTGGGTATAGACATTTCAAACGCTCTTCTTTGCAGCTGATATAGATTTGATGATCTCATTGTGTGATGTGTTTTGCTGTGTCTTGCAGGTATTGAAGCAAGAGCTAAGGTATATAACACTGAGACCCTTTCCATACTGCTTAGCTATGCATCTCAGTTGTGAGGAAGGCAGTAAATATTGATTATAGGTTAAAGGCAATTAAAATAATGGAACTGTAGATGGCAAGTCCTGCCAAGTATTCTTGGCATTGGGTGCATTTACTACATAAGGAACGACTGTCAGATTTAATGAGCAAACATATTTTTCCAGGAATAAGCATTTAAAATTAATTCAGCTTGATTTTACAGAATGCAGGCTTTATTAAATTTGTGGATTAACACTTTAGAAGTAGACGACTGCAAGGAATGAGGTGGCTCCAGTTCCAGGGGAAAGTAAATTTGAGCACTAAAAGGACCCACATAGACAGTCAAACAAACTGTGTCAAATTTGGTACACAGAGGAAGATGATGAAGGCATCAGTTTTCTTGTTTCTAAATGTGGCACATATGCATGTCCTGCTTTCTGTTTGGACCTCACAATAATGCCTCTTCATGTTTGGTTTTTCCCGGGGCTAATGCCAAGTTTTGGCAAAAAGGCTGTTTTGCAGAGCACATGCAGTTGCTTTATAAATTAGTTGGGGCTTTTCTATATCTCTGTTGAGATGTTTGCGTGTGTGTGTGTGTGTGCATGTGTGTGTGTGTGTGTGTGTGAAGCACCATCAAGTTGCAGCCAACTTATGGCAACCCCTGTAGGGTTTCCAAGGCAAGAGAAGTTCAGAGGTGGTTTGCCATTGCCTGCCTCTGCATAGCAATCTTGGACTTTCTTGGTAGTCTCCCATCCAAGTCCCAACCAGGGCCAATCGTGGTTAGCTTCCAAGATTTAAGGGAGATCAGGCAAGCCTGGGCCATCCGGAGCAGGGCAATGACTACAGTTAAATAAATGAGAGTGACCATTTAGGGATGTGTCTGCTGGTCTCACATACTTTACAGAGATCTTTCAGAGAGAAGCTTTTCCCAAGTGTTCATATTTTTCATGTGTAGAGGATGTTGTCCAGAAAAAGCTGAAGTGGACTGGGAAGTGAAAATGGCCCTGGAGCAAGCCAAGCTACAAGCCAGTGCTGCTGTGGACAGCTACTCAGTAAACAATGAGTATCAGATCTCCCGTTGCTTCTTCCCGTACACTGGCAGAAGGAGAGAACTTGTGAGTTGACACAGCTTACCACTGCCAGTGCTGGGTCTCAGCCAAGTGACTCTTGAGGAGCTGGCAGCGTTGCCGGGGCTTGGCTCTGCTTGTTCTGCTAAGGCAGTGGCCCACGGGGGAACTTTCTATGTAAATTAAATGGCAAGTCTGGCTCATTCATTAATTTCCAGGTATGAGGCAGCCTTATAGTGAATCAGACCATTGGTCCATCAAGGTCAGTATTGTCCACTTAGACTGGCAGTAGCTCTCTTGGGTTTCAGGTAGAGGTCTTTCATGTCATCTACTGCCTGTCCCTTTAAACTGGAGATGTTGGGCATTAAACCTGGGATCTTCTTGTCAAAAGTCCCTGTCCTAACCCCGGGTAAGGACCTTTGGTATAAGGGGGGTGCAACAAAACAAGGTTACAAAATACCAGAGAGACACTAATTCTCACCCTAGTCTTGGTAGGTGCCACCAGTCCTTTCTGATCTATCCTAACAGCCCAGGAGGGAAAGGACAAGTCTCCCAGCTTTTCAGGAAATTAACAAGAAAAGTCAGCCCTGCAGAATGGGACTGCAAACTGAGTTTCCAAACACAAAACAATTAACTGGTAGATGGTCAAAATCCAAGACTCTGGATAAAGGCTCTGAGGTCAATGAAAGCAAAAACCACAACAGAATAAAAATATAGTTATTTATTTAAGGTGCAAAAATATTCAGAACAAGACTAGACAGTGAAGGAAATAAAACAATTAAACCAAAGCTTTTCCAGCATAGATAAAACATAAAATCAAGGTTCCAGTTACCATTCACGTTCATCACAGGCAGTTAGTTCCAGCAAGACAAGATGATCAGGCTTTAGCCCTTCCAAGCAGCAATCAAATGGGATGCCAAGCTGTACAACCAATGACATACTTCTGTGCCAAGAGGTCACCCAGCTCTGCACTGCTTTGTCATAGTGCAAAGACTAACTAGATTTATGGAAAAAGTCTCAGGCCTGTTGGACCAATCAGACACCCGGGAGGTGATGTAACTCTCTTTTGATTGCTAGGCACGTGACATCCAAGGATGGACAAGGGGGGGAGGAGAAATGAAATCGTACTGCAGATAGGTCACATCCATTCCCACACAGGTGCTCATAGCTTCAGTTGTCTGGAATGTGCTAACTGGAACTTGGTACTCCCTAGCACTTCAGCTGCAAACAATTAGGCTAGCAAGCTCACTGTGCTCTAACTGTCTCTGACTATCACTGGGAAGATTTCTGTAGGCCTCCCTGCAGCCTGAACCAAAGTTTTTATTTTTTTAGAGCAAAGCAAGGATCCATTTTTCTTTACAGTTCTGCATGCCAAGAAGATGCTTTTCCCCTGAGCCATGGCCCCTCCCTTTTAAGTAATCACCTCTAACTTTGGTGTGAGTTGCTGCTGCCAGCAGGTGGCCTACCAGCATTTTGTGAAAGCTCCAAACCCAAGCTCAAAACTTGGCCAGCATTACCACCATCTCAGTTTATCTTTTTTTTTTTTTAATTCCCCCCCCCTGCTTTGGCTGTCATGGGTTTTGCTACTGATCTCTTTGTTACTTTTAGTGTCACAGCTTTGGGCAGTTTGGGCATTAGGACAGATCCTTCTGGCTAGGGAGGCAGTGCCTGCATGCCTGCATGCAACATTCTGGGGACTCCCTTAAGGGGTCTTTGGGAGAAGCCAAACAATGGCATCACCAGGTTGGGGACTGTCAGTTGGGCACTGTCAGTTGGGCTCTCACCATCAGGTGGCAAGGGAAACACACAATGGCTGGCACCCACATCTTGGCTTGCACATAAAACAGTGCAGAGAGGTGCTAAACTTCATCCTCTGAGCCCAAAGTTCTCAGAGCCAGTTTGGTGTAGTGGTTAGGACCAGTGGATTCTAATCTGAAGAACCGGGTTTGTTTCCCCACTCCTCCACATGAAGCTGCTGGGTGACCTTGGGTCAGTCAAAGTTCTCTGAAAGCTGTTCTCTCAAGAGAGATTCTCTCAGAGATCTGTCAGCCCCACCTACCTCACAGGGTGTCAATTGTGGGGAGAGGAAGGGAAGGAGATTGTAAGCTGCTCTGAGACTCCAAGTGAAGGGTGGGGTATAAATCCTCCTCCTCCTAGAATCATAGAGTTGGAAGGGACCTCCAGGGTCATCTAGTCCAAACCCCTGCACAATGCAGGAAATTCACAAATACCCTCCCCCTCCACACCTGCAGTGACCGCTGTTCCATGCCCAGAAGATGACAAAAAACCTCCAGGATCCCTGGCCAAACCGGCCTGGAGAAAAATTGCTTCATGACCCCATAGTGGCAATCAGCATTTCCCTAGGTGTGTAAAAAAGGGCCACAAGAACTAAGCACTGAGGCAACTGTTATGTCCTGAGCTTGATTTCATCCCCATTGACACGCTGGTATCCAGAATGGCACTACCTGATTGGCTACTCTGTGTAGCAGGCCAATCAGGAGACAAGGATTGTGCTGGAGGGAAGCAAACTGATTGGACTTTATCTCTGCAATGCTATTGTTGTTACCATGAATATGGGCGTGGCTATGCTAGCCCGCACTGTTTAAATAAGAGCCTGTTGCCCTATGTTGTGTTGTCTGTTCTGAGTTGCTCTGAGCTCTTGAATCACTACCATTAAAGCTGAATCACTTGTTGGAAAGCTGCCTTTAAATGTCATACTTATCAACAGCCCCTCCTGCCCTCCCCCTCATGATCTGCCTAAGTTCACAGAATCCACATTGCTGTCAGATGGCCATCTAGCCTCTGTTTGAAAACCTCCAGCAATGGTTGATGTATCAAAAGCATCCCCTCTCCAACCCACCCAGCAGCTTGAGCCCACCAGCAGCCTTTCATGCTTGGATGCCTCAGGGTGCATGACAGTCACCCCTACCTATTCTACAGGAATTAAACTCATTCAACCACTAATCCACACAGAATTTACCATCCTAGTTAAGTCTAGATGAGGATACTTGGAAGTTAAATGATGTAGGCATTTTATTCACAGTCATTTTTAAGTCTGATGCCAGATTAATGCTTATTTGTGTGTGTGGAGGGGAATTCCTGAATACCACATGCATAAAATAATCTACCTGCCCTCCCCCCAATGAATTGAGTAAGACTGATCTAATGCATGTTTGAAATTAAAGCTAATAAATAAACCTCATTACTGAAGACAAATGAATTACTGTTTTCATTTGTCTTGAGCGTAAGAAAAGCCTCCTATAAAACATTTCCCTCCAAATTCTAACAGAGTGCCTGAATCTCTGATGTGCTTGGATTGTAGTCTAAAATGATAAATGCAAATGGGCCAAGTTCACCCTCGGTGTACTATAGGAACCACAGTGTGATTACATCAGGGATAGCCATTGCCTGGTGTGTTCAGGCACCTTATGTTTTATTAAATACCGACAAACTTATTGAGACTAATCTTGTCTCATTGTGCCATGATAGAAAGCAAAACTGCATCTAGTAGCAAACTTGGCTATAACAAATATTTCCCGCATTATTAATAAAATATTGTTCAGCTGTTTTTATCCACCATACTGGTTAGATTCTTTTAAGCAATAATTTCATGTGACATGGAAGCAAAAATTATTGAATTATAAGATGCCTTATGAGCATTACAAGTGACAGGCAGAAGAGTGCAAAGTGTGGCAGTGCATACACAATGAAGTGACTTAGAATTCAGTTGCAAATACTTCTAGGAACCATACAGCCTCCACTGAATAATGGATATGTCTCATTTTAAAGTAGACTCACAGCTGGTTCTATTTGCCTTGCACCCAGTCAACATTCAAGATCTGGGTTTTTGTTTTAATATTGGCATTAATTCACCAAACTATTGCTGCAAAAAATTTCTTGGCTACTTGTTAAGAATGAAGGGCCTCTCTGAAAGTATTTCTGGAACCTAACAGCACCACCCTCAAAAATAATTTCCTGGGAGTAAGCACTAATAAATAGACTTGTGTAGGAATCTGAATAGACCTGCTTGGGATTGTGCTATCATTGAAGCAAGTTTACTGATTTTGTACATACACGCTCAGGGGTACATTGGACTACTGAAACTGTCCTGGGACATCTCTTAGACCTGGCCATTGGCAACTGTTGCCTTCTCATGTGTCACTGCCAGCCAAGTAAATGCCGGATAGCACTGAGCCCAACTGAAAGTGGTATGGCAGGAGGAAACAGGAGAGCTGACTCCTACCATTACCACTGCTTGCCAAGACCAAGCCTTGGACCTTCCTGATATGCTAAATGGCTAACCCCCTCTGAACGCCACCATTCTAAAGGCCCTGCATAAATCCAGTTCCTGCACAAAGATTTGCAGGCTGCAATGGCTCTTCCACACTGAGGCTTTACTCCACTTTGGCATCCAAACTGCGGCTTTTTTTAATGAACATCCACATTGTACTCTAATGGTGCTCCAGTCATCTTTCCCCTGTCCTCAGTACACTATTTCTTAATCTTGCTTTGCTACAATCTTCTTGGGTAGAGTGCCATCGAAGTGTCTTACCGTCCAGATGGGAAGGTGTGCATTGTCAAAGACTCTGCCTATATTAGAGCCATTGTCCTTCTTTCAGCCTGCCTCCCTGCAGCTGCCATTCTCCCTGCTGAGCCATTGGAGGTTTTTCTGCTGTTGTTGTTTCTGAATGAAGAAGAGTTGGTTTTTATACCCAACTTTTCTCTACCCTAAGGAGTCTCAAAGTGGTTTAGAATCACTCTCCCTTCTTCTCCCTACAACAGGCACCTTGTGAGGCAGGTGGGGTGGAAAAAAAATTGAGAGAAATGTGATTGGCCCAAGGGCACCCAGCAGGCTATATGTGGCAGAGGTGGAAATCAAAGCTGGTTCTCCAGATTAGAGTCTGCTGCTTTTAACCACTATACCACACTGGTAATTGCTATAGCAATATAGTACTACTAGCAGTAAAGCCCATTGTAGAAGCAATACAACGAGCTCTAGAAAGATGTGATGCATAACGAATGCATAGAAAGGTACAGAAGTAGAAGTAAAGTCTCTCACACACACAGGCATGACTTGGCTCCCTGACCCTCACATTCAAGGCCCCTCTGGCCCAGCCAGGCAGGCTTTTGCTCTTCCAACCCCCCCATTCAAGGCCCCTGAGGCCCAGCCAGGCAGGCCTTGGCTCTCCCCCCCCTGGTCAAGGCCCCTGTGGCCCAGCCAGGCAGGCCAGCCTTGGCTCTCCCACCCCACTGTTCAAGGTCCCTGTGGCCCAGCCAGGCAGGGCATGGCTCTCCCACCCTGCTGTTCAAGGTCCCTGTGGCCCAGCCAGGCAGGCCAGCCTTGGCTCTCCCATCCCCCATTCAAGGCCCCTGTGACCCAGCCAGGCAGGCCAGGCATGGCTCTCCCACCCTGCTGTTCAAGATCCCTGTGGCCCAGCCAGGCAGGCCAGCCTTGGCTCTCTCACCCCCCATTCAAGGCCTCTGTGGCCCAGCCAGGCAGGCAGGCCATGGCTCTCCCACCCCCCGTTCAAGGCCCTGTGGCCCAGCCAGGTGGGCCAGCCTTGTCTCTCCCTCCCCCATTTAAGACCCCTGTGGCCCAGCCAGGCAGGACTTGGCTCTTCCACCTACCCCGTTCAAGGCCCATGTGGCCCAGCCAGGCAGGCCAGCCTTGGCTCTCCTCCCCATTCAAGGGCCCCGTGGCCCAGCCAGGCAGACCAGCCTTGGCTCTCCCACCCCCCCGTTCAAGGCTCCTGTGGCCCAGCCAGGCTGCTCACAGGTCAGCTGACTACTTACCCTGGGGAATGTTCAGTGCTCTGGGAGGGGCCAGGACAGGCAGCAGCGTGGAGGGGCAGTAGGCAGCAGCTTCAGTGCAGGCTGAGGCCTGGCCGGGAGCAGCAGCAGTGCAAAGTGGCGGGGCCAGAGTCACTGGGAAGCGAGAGGGCTGGAGTCTCCGTCCTGTCTCCTGAGGTGAAATTATCTTCTGAGGTGAGTTTCGGCTCCTGCTGCTTCTGTGGGTAGGACTCAGGCAACTCAGCCAGTGCCTAGGGAGTCATTCATAATGACAGATCAGGCAGTGAACTGATTTTGCCAAGCATAGAACTTTGCCAGACCACTACACATTTATATAATAGGACAGGATTCCATTTACCTTTTTACAAAAGCCTTGAAAATGCCCACCAGTGGCAAATTGCATCCAACAGAGCTAAGTTTGCAGAAAACTCCCACATGGAAGCACTGTTGCCAATGCAAACAACTCTGCATTCACAGCACTGGATAAATGCAAAATGCAAGTTAAGGCATAGGTTTTTGCAACATTGATTTTTTTGCTGGGAATCTAGATAAAAAGATAATAAAGTAGGGGAAGTCAAAGTTTTTGTAGTTTCAGACTTACAGCATTCATGTAAGAGACAAAAAGAAAAGAGCAGGTAGGATGGTGAAATTATTCACTGCAAATTTCATCAGGGGCCAGGAAAGTATTGCTTCTTTTTTTTTTTTGCTACCGGCACAGTATTAAATTAAATTATACTAACTGTGTTTAGTTAACAATTTGTACGGAGATTAATATTTGATTTGACAGTCTAAGATAGAAAAAAAAAATCTCTGCAAGAAGCCACCTTTAGGTTTCAGTTCACAGGACACAAATGTATAGAAATCCAGGGATACGCTAATCAGATTTACTGTTTGGTTTGACACCATGTGAAGAAGTCTGACACCATGTTAAGTTTACTTGGCATTGGTGAGCTCCCCCAAATTCCATTTTAACTTTCATAAGGAATATGTTCGAACTCAAAAGTGAATGGGCTTAGGATGGCAGTGTGAAAGATTTAAAATTGATTATAGTGTGCTGCTTGGAATGGTGTTTCGGTGGTTCTGTTTTGTTTAGTAAAAAAAGAAAATGTTTTGGGTTGATAACTGGAGGCTCAGCCATAATATGGACAGGGTTTTTTATTCTTCTCTTTGCCACTAGGGATATTCAGTGAAAAACAGTGGGTTCTGTGCAGAGCTTTGGTATAGAAGATTCCTCTTGAGTCTGTGATTTTACTAGGAGTGGGTCAGATGCTCCAGTCTGAATATAGGTATGAAACTCATAAATGAGATCAGGAGTATTCTGAGCAGCAACTTGAGCAGCTAGAGTTGTAAAATTCGCTCTCTACATATTCGAGAATAGTACTCATTGGGTATTAGGGAATTAAAAAGTAAAACTATCTTTTAAGGTTTTGTTATCTTCTGGGTGTGGAACAGTGGTCATGGGGGTGTGGAGGGGGAGGTATTTGGGAATTTCCTGCATTGTGCAAGGGGCTGGACTAGATGACCCTGGAGGTCCTTTCCAACTCTATGATTCTATGAAATCAAATAAGAAGATGTGCATACAAGGCAGCCTCTATTAGTAGGGATAATTTGGGGATAAACAGACTTGTTTATCCCCAAGCTATTGCAACAATAGACATCCAAACATTCAGAGAGGGCAGGAGTTGTGTGTGGTGGGCTGTCAAATTGCATTTTTAAAAAGCTGGGTTATAATTACAGTTTAAAGGTGGGAGCGGGTGCTTAGGCTAATGTTATGGGACTAATGCCAGTTTCTGGGATGGACAGTGGGAAGTGTGAAGGCAGGGGTAGCGGTTGCCTAGCAACTGGCTTTCCAAAGATGATTTCACACAAAACATGAAACATTTTACTAAATTGTTTGACTATAATTATAGTAATGTCACACAAATGATCCAAAGCTAGATTTAATTGTACTCATATAATTATGGATTTTTATTAAAAAATAAAGAATTCTTAATTTCAGAATTTCAGCAAAGCTTGTTTGAATCCTGCCTGGCTCAGATTTTGGGGATTAACAGAATGTAGAGCAATCAGGAATGGAGGCATATCTATTAAATTTACAGGGGATAGTTGAAAATTCTTGACTGAAGGAAATCCACTAGGTGAATATTAACTCTATGTAGAGGTCTTCCAGAAATTTCCAAAATGATTGCTGTCAGCACTCGAGCTATAGATCATTGGCATTGTCATTAGACATGTTTGGCTTTAAGCAGTTTAATCCTCATTTAGTTTTTGACTTCAACTAGAGTTTCCAGCATTGCTTAGGCAAATGCCAGGAGATCTGGGGGCAGTGCCTGGAGAGGGTAGAGTCTGGGAAGAATATGATGTCATTCTGCATGACACTTTAGGAATCCTCTCAATCTCTATGGTAAAGACCACAGAAACTAGGGGAAATCCCTAGAACATCACTATGGAGGCAATTAGGGATGGGCACAAACCGGCTCATGAATTTTGGCCGGTTCATGCTTTGTAAAGTCGAGTTTGTGGCAGGGAAACTGGCATTAAACTTTCCACGAACTTTGATGGTGTTCGTGGAGGTTTGAGCTGGTTCATGAGCAGCTACATTTCCCAGACAGTCTCCACTCAAACGAAATGTGTGCAAAACTTCAAAGCAACAACCTGGAGGGCATGTAGAGGAGCATCTGTGGTAGTTCCCCTATGACTTTGATGTCTCTAGCTTGCACAGAATCCATTCTATACACTCCTGAACCTGTCATTTTGAGAGGTGCAGGTTCCAGAGATTCAGGAGTGTGGAGAATAGATTCTGTGCAAGTTAGAGATACCAAACTTGCCAGGGATCTCTGGCTGACTGTCCTCTACCTACCCTTCACATTTGGTGAGGATTGGAATTACAGGGATCAAGTTATGGCCCCCCAAAGAAGGTGTCCCTAGAAAAGTACTTTCCATAAATCCAATCCTCACCAAACTTGGAGGGCAGGTAGAGGAGAGTCAGCCAGAGATCCCCTGCAAGTTTGGTGTCTCTAGCACTTGGGAGGGGGCATTCTACCACCTCACAATACATGTTGTTCTTCTTTGTGAGCAGCCAATAGATGTACATGTCTTTCCAAGCAGCAATAAGCTCGGTGTGAATGCTAAAATACTCAATACTATTTCAGTACTCAAGGGTTTTTACAAGTACTGGTGCCTTACTTATTTCCTGCTCAAACCTTTTCAATGAGCTGAGCTCTTCTATTCACTCTCTCTTTCTTAGATTACATGTAAATATAACAAAAACTAAAAGTGTGACACATGGCTTTGGCTTTGCTGAGTGTTATTTTAGACAAATTATGTTAGCGCTGTGTCACAATCCTTCACAATTACAACATATATAAATAAATTTATTCAAAACTTCCTAATTTTGTAATTCCTTATAAGGTCTTTCCCAGTGATTATAGAAAGTTGTATCATGATAACTTCTTAGAAAATAATCTTCCTTTTCAAAGAAAAAAGTTCCTATGACTCAGTTACACAACAATGAAATGATGTGCATGAAGTGTTTTGAACACTGAAAGTTTGTTATACTTTTAAAAATAGATTAAATAGGTCTCTCAATGTTTATGATTAAATAAGCACAGGCTAGCCTTGTTATTTTGCTTTTTCAAAGCACAAAAGAAGAAATCATTTGAATGAAGTATTAATGGTTAATTTCCTAGTAGTAAGGAAACACAATGACCACAATTAAGAAACTTGGCTATGCCAGTAAATAGAAGAATGCATAGCACTGATGCTGTGGATGACATTCACCTTATACACGAAGACAAAAAAGAGTGTATCGGGGGAGGGATAAATGTCTGTAGGCTACCTTGGCTCCACCAGGAAGTAGCATGCACAAAAATGACCTTCTTCATAACTAACTAGGCACAACATTTTAGTGGCTTGAGGCTTCCTGTGTATGTATTATATTTCTGTTATAATTAACCATAAACTTGCATGTTTTCATGAATAACATCCTGTCCTTCCTTTCAGAATAAATGGCTCGTTGTTTGTGCCTGTCAGGCAGTCTCAGGGCGCACAATTGAAGCTGTCAGTTGCAGTGATATGGCAAAATCATCATATATGCAAGCTTCCTATAACCAGCTGAAAGGGCACCTTTTAATGGTCGTTAAAGCTGAAAGGTTCGGGTTATTTTGAATAATTTTTCCTCCATCCACTCTCTCATCCACATCTAGGGTTGAAGTTGACAGATCTGGAGCAGTACAAGAATGTGGTATTTATCTGAAACCTTGATTTGAAAGTTCAGTGATATTCTCAACTGGCAGATTACATTGAAGTGTCCTGGCAATACAACTGACTGCTGCAAATCTTTAAAGCAGCTCCCCCTGCCTCCTATTTTTCTAATTCAGTTAAATGGTCTCTTTATAGTAACTTGCTGGAGAGTGATTGGTAATTTTATGCATGTACCAACAAAGACTGCAAATATATCTTTCAAGCTGGGCATAGCCAACAAGTAGAAATGCCATCAGTCTCCCATACACTGTATGAAAGGATTCACTTGTGAGAAAATAGGCTAACATATTTATTACATTGATCGCAGTTTCCAATGCCACCATCTTAGACTGAAGAATTACTTAGGGCAGAAGTGATGTTCAAGTTGTGTTCATTGGTGCAAGTAATATGAGAAATATAATCTTTCAATAAAAACACTGGAAGGCCTTTTAAAATATGAATTAAATTAGACACTAGAGTAGTTTTATTGTTTAGCATATTGCCATCGCAACAGATAAGTTAGATATCTGCGGCCCAAGATGTTTAGTACGTGCACTAATTTGTCTCTAGAGTTTTCTGTTTCTCACAAACAGATTCCATGAGCCCCCAACAAGCCAAATCTGTGTCTGAATAATACAGTCATTGAGCGGGGCTGACAACATGACTGTTTCCTACATTACTGGCAATTCCATAAGGTAGCCATACCCACATGGTTACAGAGTATTGGACTAAGATCTGTGAGATCCAAGTCTGTCTCCCCTGTCTCCCCTAGAACTGTCTCTCAGTGAGCTTGGGCCAACCACTCTCTCTTGGTCTAACCTACCCCACAGTATGGTTATTGTGAAGATAAAATGGAAGAGAGGAGGATGAGGTTGTCCCCATTGGGAAGAAGAGTGGTATATAACTACCTAAATAATCAAAAAAAAATCTTACAATAATCCATTCTTTAAGGTAGAGCAAAGTCTTTATGTCAATCTTGCAGATGACGTTCTGACTCCAGGTGCAACAGCTAGGCCATCCTGGGAGGCTGGAGCACAGGAGACAGGGCAGAAAAATTGGAGCCTTGCAGGCTGGCTGACCCAGCAAGGCTCCCCCTCCCAGCTCACAGCTTAAATAGACAGAGAGAGATGCCACCATCTTCAGCCTGACTCATCAGGGAACATGGCACCAACCCCATCCCCATGACCCTTTCTTACCATGGTGCCTGACCCAGGCTTGGTCAAGCAGGGCTGATGGAAGGAGGTCTGAGGCATGCATGTCAATAGCATGTTCCCAAAACCATTCTTCAGGTCCGAAGCCTTCCAGTCAATCAAATACTGAAGCTGGCCTCAATGACAGTAGGAATCCAAGATCTGGGTCAAATCATATTCATCCTCGTCATCTGCCTGTAGAAGTAGAGGCTGGTTGGGGTGGGTTAAAGGCAAGCAGACAGTGGTGGGTTCAAGGGTTCATGGCAAGCAGACAGTGGTGGTCACATAGAGTGAATGTTCATCAGCGGGAGTAGTTGCAGATGGTAGGCTGTAATGTTCCCTCTAAGCTCCACAGTGTTGTGAGCAAAAATTCTACCTCATCAGCAAAAAAAAGCTAGTAGCATTAAAGTTGTGAGTAAGTCTACATTTGACTGTTGCATAAATTATTCTTAGAAGATTATTTCCATAACCTTGTAATAATCTCAGAATGAATTCTCTTAACCTATATTTAAACTATATTTTAATAATAATTTAAACATTATAAGAGAAAACAGAATCAAGTCAAATTTCATCACACAAAACGTTGTCTTCTATAGGGGTAGATCAGGCCTCCAAAGAACAGGTCTACCTGCTTCTTTCCATTATATGGATAGACCTGGCTTCCAGAGAACAGGACTACTCACCCCAGTCCACTATATTGGTAGACTTGGCCTCTAGAGAACAGGTCTGCTTGCTCCAGTCTACTATATTGGTAGACCTGGCCCTGGACTGTCACCTTGAGCTGAGCCTTAGAAAACATGCTAGCACTTGGGGGGGGGGGGCTTTTGCAGTCTGCTTTTTCTCTCTCTGTCTTTTTAGTGAAATATGACAACCAGCATTACAGGTCAAGTAATGTGGAGGAATAATCACAGTCAGAACCCTGCTTAACCTAACAAACAGGAAAGAAGAAGAAGAAGAAGAAGAAGAAGAAGAAGAAGAAGAAGAAGAAGAAGAAGAAGAAGAAGAAGAAGAAGAAGAAGAAGAAGAAGAAGAAGAAGAAGAAGAAGAAGCAGCAGCAGCAGCAGCTTCTCCTGTTCCTTCTGTTGGATCAGACCAGTGGTCTATCCAGTCCAGCATCCTGTCTTGCACAGTGTCCAGCCAGTTCCTCTGGAGGGCCAACAACAAGGCATGAAGGCCGAGACCTTCCCCTGATGTTGCTTCCTGGCTCTAGGATTCAGAGGTTGACTGCCTTTGAACCTGGAGTTTCCCCTCAGTTACCATGGGTGTAACCACTGATAGGCTATCTTCCATGAATGTACTTAATCCCCTTTTAAAGCTGTTCATTCCTGTGGCCATCACTACATCCTCTGGCAGTGAATTCCACATTTTAATCACTCTCTGTGTAAAGTAGTATTTCCTTTCATCTGCCATGAATCTAATGCTCATCACCATCATTGGATGCCCTTGAACTCTAGTATTTTGGGAGAAGGAGAAAAATTTCTGTTTGTCAACTCTCTCCACCACATGCATCATTTTACAAACCTCTATTATGTTCCCCCTTAGCTATCTCTTTTCTAAATTGAAAAGTCCCAGGCTCTTCAGCCTTTCCTCATTGAGAAAGTGCCCCAACCCCCTAATCATCTTGGTTGCCCTCTTTTGTACTTTTTCCAACTCTGTGCTGTCCGTTTTGAGATACCATGACCATAACTGTACACAGTATTCCAAATGAGGCTGCACATCGGTCTATACAGGAGAAGGAGAGGAGGAGGAGATTGGATTTGTACCCCGTCCTTCATTACCCGAAGGAGTCTCAGAGCGGTTTATAATCCCTTTCCCTTCCCCTCCTCACAACAGACACCCCATGAAGTAGGTAGGGCTGAGAGAGCTCTCTCGAGAACTGCCCTTGAGAGAAAAAGCTCTGAAAGAGCTTATGATTGACCTAAGTTCACACCAGCAGCTGCATGTGGGGGAGTGCAGAATCAAACCTGGTTCTCCCAGATTAGAGTCCACAGTCTTAACCACTACACTATACTGGCTGTTTTATTTTCAATCCCTTTCCTAATAATCCTTACCATAAAGTTTGCAGCACACTGGGTTGACACTAACTGAGCTATCCACTATGACCCCAAGATTTTTTTGCCCTCTCAGTCTCAGCAAGTCCAGACCTCATTAGCTTTTACTTGAAGTCGGGATTTTTTTGTCCCAATGTGCATCACCTATGAAGCTGCTGGAAGCTCCGAAGTCAACCTGACAGCTTCCATGCTCAGTCATATAAACTGTGATGGGGTGAGCAGATCAGCTGAGTGTTAGATGGGTGAACGTGCTGAATTTCATATCCAACCCAAGCCCTGGGGTTCCACATTTCCTGTCATCACAGGCTGAGAGCTGGCAGGCTTGAGCAAAGTGTCCAGGGTTGCTGCAATACAGGCACAGGGCTCCCTGCCTCTGCTGGGCTTTCTCCTCTGCCATGAAGCTTAGGCTGAATCCTGTCCAGCAGTATGGGTTCCACTATACAAGGGGAATCTGCAGGTAGCAGGAGAGATAGACGGACCTGATCTTGGGGCCCAACATGCATACAGGGCAAATAGGTGGCAAAAATGTAAAATCTATGGATTTTATAGTTCCTATGGATTTTGGCCTCCCTATGCTTCATACTCAAAGCTCTTACTGCTGGTAAGCTCCTTGATATGCTCCCTGTAAGTATAAATAGGAACAGTCATGAATGGCTCTCTTTGCCTTGTGTATGTGACCTTATAATTGAGCTTCCTACTGGAAGAAAACACTCATCTGTCTTACCAGATGGCATCACGAAGGCTATGAGGGTATGAATATATGTTGTCCTCTACAAATATGACAGCAATCTATAATGCTACTGAGCCTTTGAAAGGTCATTCCTGAAATAATGTAGCTGATTGATCACTCTAGACCAATGGCCAGCCACTGTGAATCACATTTGATCTAACAGTCACAAAATGCTATCACTTGGCTACAGCAGAAGTTATTGGCTTGTTGTCAGTGTGAGTTCGCTAACAAAAAGGTAGCTGTACATTTGATAATGCAAGAATGCTGTAGTCAGTCATATAATGTACATAAAGATGTGAAGGCCTCATTAGGTAAAAACATAGTTTATGTATAAATGTGGTTTGCAAAATGGGTATGTTCAATAAAACGTTTCTGAAACAGGAGTCAAAAGAATAATCACAATAAAAATGAATGAAGTGACTGAAAACTGTAGGTTGTGGCTTACAGGTAGCCTCTAGGGGTGTGTGTAGGCTCACCAACCTCCAGATAGTGGCTGGAGAGCTTCTTGGATTATGACTGATTTCTGGGCAAAAAAATGGCCTCCTCTCCCAACCCTCCCCTCCCCAAACCCTGCTCTGCTCAGGATCCACCCCCCAAATTTCCCAGCCTTGAACTGGCAACCCTAGATGTACATAAAGAAAAATGCTGTTATAACTTCAGATGTGGGCTTTGGAGGAGAAATTTTTATCATGATTGTTTATTTCTATGTAGGACATTAGTGTTTCAGGATTCAAATCTGTGTTGTTTTGCAGTTTGTGACCATTATTTTCAATGAGGAACATATATGGTGTCTGGGGTAGATGTTTATAAAGATAATGACCCCACATTTGTACAGAACATACTCCTCCCTCTAATCCCCACCTCAAGTTTCAAAGGAATTGAACCAAGAGGCTGTTTTACAGATCCCTGCAGTAGATACCTCTCTGCACAAACTCAGTTCTCTCCAGTGAGTCCTAAAATGGTGGCCAGGCAGCAGCTGAGCAGAAGAGCTCCAGTTGGCCATGGCACTAAAGCAAAACAAAACAAAACAAAATTCTGCATTTTCCTCTCTTACAGAGACTGGCTGACAATAAAAATTTCTTATCTTTCCACAGAAAATTTTGCATTTGCTATCCTTCTTTGTTGTAGCCTGTTTATTTCCTTTCACAAAGTAAAAGTGGCTTCCTTTGCACACTTCCCCCATCCCTTTCTGTTGATCTGCCATTATGGGGATGTACTTAGGGTTGCTAGGTCCAATTGTTCTGGTGGCACGGGTAGGAGGGAGTGGGGGAGCGGGGCAATGTCTCTGTGTGTGACATCGTCAGTGCAATGACATCACATGGAAGTGATGTCATCACATTGGGGACATTGTGTGTTGATGCTCTCACAATTTGGCAGAAACTCTATGCTTACCATAGAGTTTTCGGCCAAAATGCTAGAGCATCGACAGATGACATTCCTGGCATGATGACATCACTTCCGTGTGACATCATTGTGCCAACCACATCAATGTGCGACAGGCCTCTTTGGGGGTGGGGTTCCCCCACTGGCCAACTGGCTGGTGGCAGTTTGGAGCCCCGAAGACTGGGGGATCCCCTAGCTGGACTGGGGGTATGACAACCCTAGATGTACTAAAATGAATGACATGAATGCCCATTGAGAACAATGGGAGAGGCCCAAAGGCCCTTTGGATATAATGGGAGCCAGGAATGCCAATTGATTTGCATGTGCTCCATTAAAATATATTACAACAAACAAAAAATGCTTCAAAAATGCAGGATGGATTTAGAAAGGTTCACCCTGGGCCTGGAATGGCAGCCCTCAGTGTGGAATGACAGCCCCTGGGACTGAAATCAGTAGTCTAGAACTGGATCTCCCTGTGAGCTATCATTCCATTTCCAGATCATTTTATCTGGGCCCAGGGACCATCATTCTACTACTAGGGATTGTCATTCCATTCTGGATCATCAGGGAACTCTGATTAGGATGGTCTTTGGGGGGGTGGTACTTTAGTAGAAGGAAAAGCTGTAGCATATGCTAGCTGCGGTGCATCATGTTAAATTAATTGTCACTGTTGAAAGTATTTCATGTTAGTATTTTTAGTACGTGATTTGACTTGCTTTCAGAAATCTGTTTGCTGCCTTAATAAGTTCAGAAGACATCATAGAGAATGTGGGTATCTTATTTTCAAGGCCTGCTATGATTTACATCACTCATGTAGCTGCCTATAATGAATTTACCTTCCACACAAGTTTTGAACAAAAATGATATTCATTATTCTATCTGGTTCAACTGGTGCTTTAGGTTGAAATCTTAATTATTGACTAAGCCCAATTAATAAAATTGGACATACTTCTGAGCAGACCTGCTTAAGTTTTCTTCCTTAGATTATTTCCACCACAGCTTGTCTCAACTGCCTTGACATTTTTTTTCCCTTTAGTCATCATTTAGTGTTAGGGTGAGACCATTTTCGTATGAGCATTCCACTTTATTTAACAACATCTAAGAACTATTGATTTTGTGCAATAAAATGTTCTTAATATTTATGTAATTAATGTAATCATATTCATTATTTTCTACCATTTACATGAATAATTGGTTTACTAGTTCAAACCAAAATATGGAATCCATTATACAAAAAGCATAAATAAAATTAAGTGTGATTTATATTTACTTTGTTTCTGCTCAACATATGGAGCCATCCCTAGTTAGCATTGTCTCTTTAGAATTATATTCACAAAACATCATTGTGGGGGAGTGGCAGCTGGAGTGAGGGGCTCAGATTGGAAAGACTCAGCTTCCAAACCCCTGCTTGGCCTTAAAAGCTTTTAGGCCAGTCACTGTCTTTCAGTATAATTTACTTCATAAGGTAAGGATCAAACTGGAGGAGGAGGGTGGCAATCATCTATACCAGCACCCCGAACCTTTTTGAGCCTGTGGACATCTTTGGAATTCTCTCATAGGTTGGTGGGCACAAAATGGCTGCTGCAGGATACAGAGTTTGTCCCAGAATATCAGGGACTGGGGGTAATGCATAACTTTAATAGTAACTCCTCAACAGTTGAGGCAGAAGCTCTAAAACAGGATGCCTTTTAAAACAAATCTCTTGTGTATACACAACTTACCTTTATTCCCTCAGTGAAGATCCTTGTGCTGTGGTGGCAGCTCTTCCCAAAGCAGCATTAAAAAAAATCTGCTCAGCCAATCAGAAGCTTCCCCCACCTGCTGTCTAAAAACTCCAGGTGGATGCCAAGAGAGGTGAATGGAATCTATGGTACCATATTGGGGACCTCATAGATATTTACATGACTAGTGTGCACAGAAAGTAGGGACTGATAGACTTCGTTTTACTGGGCTATTATAATAGACTTAATAATATAGTAAAATTATCATCATTTCTTTTTTTTTTTGTCCTTTATACATAAACAACTGGTTGGTTAATGTCAAAATTTGAAAATGGATGTACCCAGGTTTATACTGCTTCTTGATCCTATTGTACCTCTGCCCTCTTCCTCCTGTTTTTGGGCTTCTTGCCCTTTAATTCCTCCTATCTCCTGTTTTCTCCCTTTCTCCTGACTGTCCCACAATGGTATTTCTGTCATTAAGGTCTGTGGCAGGCTCACTCCCAGCAAGATGTACCATTTTCTCTTCCCTCATAGAAATCAGACAGGGACTATAACATTTTAATATCTTTGTTTCCTGATAGAATAAAATAATGGTAAAAATGCTGTGCCACCATACCAGTTTAGACAATTGGTTTCATCAGCTTCACCAAGAGGTACATAAATATACTTCACACAGCTCGTTTCTAACCTGTTAATATAATATAATATAAACTCTATTTGTTCTAATAATAGTACAACTGAACCAGAGAGGTGTGGGGACAAAGAAATGTACATTTAGACTGAGATGACCCTCTTGTTATGAGACCGGGCAAGATTCAGAAGTAATGATATTT
Source organism: Gekko gecko (assembly GCA_029375565.1). Taxonomy (NCBI): domain Eukaryota; kingdom Metazoa; phylum Chordata; class Lepidosauria; order Squamata; family Gekkonidae; genus Gekko; species Gekko gecko. Next base: position 106,457,529 of record JAPDNY010000009.1, read on the forward strand.
AGGCATGCTTGCCTGTTATTCAGCCCCCTGGCCTCATATAACATACTGAAGAACCTTGCATAACAAGCCCAAATCAGTAGTCACTAGGGCATTTTATTGGAGAAAAATGTTTTCTAGTTAAATCATTTATATCTGGGAGTCTCTGCTAGTTCTGCTTTTATAAACCAATCTGTGCAACACAAATATATCTCATGCTACCATCTGTAGTGAATCTTAACAAAGTATACTGTTGTAGGTGTTGGTCTCACTGACTTTATATTGCTAAATTGTTAGGTTAATTTACTGGAACCAGAAACACTTGCAGAACATTGTTTAAGCTCTGATGCATGAACACTTTTAACTGCCCCCTATTTGACCTCCTGAACCAAGCATGAAACTCTTTGTTTTCCAAATGTGTTTCGTGCATGGTTTCTACCTGAACTTCACTGTCCTTTGCTATGGATCAGATTCCATGGTGATGTAATAGTGGAAGAAGGAAACCATTAATCACTGTTAAGTGCTTATTATGTGGCCACTCAATAAAACTGGGGAAGAATCAATTACTTGTGAATTCAAATGAGGATCTGATTGCCTGTTTAAAACAATGGTTTTAGGACTATCAAAAGATCTATATCTACACTGAACATTTTAAAAGCATCAAAATCATGTGCCAAGAACTGTACACCTTAAGCAAATTGAGCACTGAGTTAGACCATTAAGCTATTTTGCCCAGTATTGTCCTACTGTCTCACACCTCTGAAAAAAACCCTGAGAATTTAATAACTACAGGAAAGATATACATTAAAATATGACAATTATATCATAGTTACGGTTAATTCCACATTGGGAACCCTAATCAGGTGGAAAGGTGGCATAAAATGTTTTATCAATAAACTTCTTTTCTCGACTTCTGGTTTTGGCGACTTGCTGGATGGGTGCACTCCATCGTGCTCCAATGTGAGCACCCCATAATCGCAGTGGATGGGAGGGGTCCCAGATGATTCTGGAGGCCCCCAGAGCCCTTGTAGGGGGCTCATTGCCTGGTGTGAGAGGGGTGCCTCTTCTGAGGCGATGACCTTGGAATTGAGGCTCCTCTTTGCCCCGATAGGTCCCACCACCGTGAGACAAGTATGGAAACAGAGGCGTATGCCAGGCTGAGCGAGCAAGTGATCCAGCATTTCTGATGTCTCCCCTACCTCCAGAACTAACCTGCAGAATGAACTGTGAGTGCTAGTTTCCATGTAACTGATCAAGTGTTTAAGTGGATAACCATTCCAAAGCCCCAAGCCAATATTTCCAGAAGGACTTATCTCAACTATAAAGAGAAGAAAGAGAAGATTGATTCTGTTCAGAAAGCAAAGGCTTTTTTGGAGCAACATCAAACAACTGCGAAAGAAATAGGGAAATCAGAGGACAGCAACCAAACAGAAGAAAACAGTGAACAAGGACTGGGAAACAGTGGAATCACTTCAGGCAGCTCCTCAGAAGACTCTGAATCTGAGAAAGGAGCAGCAGCTCCTAAACTCCTCAAAGTTAAATTGAACTATGATAAGAACAAACACAGGAGATAATGATGTGATGTGTACTTTAATGCTGAAAGCCTTATTCTCTTTTAATATATAAGAAACTAGGATGCACCTACTCTGGCTAACCATGCTTCTATTAGTTTGATTCTGAAAAAGTATTAGACAGTAACATTCCTTTTTATTTTTTACATGTGGGAAAACTATCATGATATCGATGTAACCAATGTAATATGATCCTTGGTTTAGCTTTGTATTTTAGTTTAGTTTCCCTTTTCCATTTTCCTCTGTATTTGTATAGTGAAAAAGCAATAAAAAGTACATTAAAAGATAAACTTCTTTTCTCTACCATTGAAGCAACACCTGTTATTTCACTTTCTACAACTTTAACTAGCCATCCCTCAGTTATAGGGAAAACTGACAATTTCTAGTGTCATGCACAGTCAATCATAATCAAGTTAATGGGCAATAGATTGAAGACAGACTGAAGTAATTCAGTTGCCATTGGAAGTTGTGATGGCCACTAGAACAGATGGCTTTAAAGAGGATTGGATTGGTTCATGGAGGACAGTCCTATTATGGCTACTGGCCAAGATGGCTAAAGGAAATCTCCAAAGTCTGAGGAAGATCTGTGCCCTGTTTATTGTCCCTCCAAGGCAATTGGTTGGCCACTATGTGAAACAGGATGCTGGACTAGATGGACAACTGGAACACCAGGTTTCTGATGTTTTTATATTCTAACCAATAATATTGGAGACTAGAAAATTTGAGCATCGTTATGTGCCCACTAAAGATGAGAAAGGTAGTGTGATCTGCCGATCATTTCAAACATTTAAATCCATCTTTGACAGTTATTTGTTCAGTCTAGCTGGAATAGAATTACCTGTTCTGTTGGGCAAATATGGAGCAGAAAGGAGATTCTCCATTTGCCTTGCATATAAATTATCCTAGGTTCAATCCCTGGTACCTAAGGTTGCCAACTCCAGCTTGGGAAATTCCTGGAGATTTGAAGCCAGTGCCTGGAAACGGAAGTCAGCAGGGATGTGATGCCATAGCATCTGCCCTCTGAAGCTGCCATTTTCTCCAGGAGAACTGATCTTTGTAGTCTGGAAATCAGTTGTAATTCCAGGAGAACTTCAGACCCCCACTTTGTGGTTGGTAACCCCACTGGGCACCTGTAGCTAAAGGATGTCAGGAAATAAGTGATAGGGGATTTGCTGGAAAGCTCAAAAGCTGCTGCTAGTGAGAAATAGTAGACCATACTGAGTTATGACTTGAATATAAGGCAGCCTCTAATAATATATATACAACATTTTAATTGGTCCTAATTAAAGGTGTTACTTTACTGTCGTTTTAATAATGAGACTGCAAAGCCACCTGCAGTTTTGGGTCAGTGGGCCAAGCACAAGCCACTGACTTTGCCAGCTTGTCAGCAACAATCCCTGGCCCTTGAAGTTTCACCAGGAGTTGATGCACACTAGGAAGTATATCTTTAGAGCCTTAAGTATTAGGAACCAATTTTTTAAAGCAAAATTGAACTTCTCAGGAACCTCAGTTCTTTGCAGTACCACATTGTAGGATTTTGTTGAACTTACACAGAATTGTACCAAGTACATAGCCCTGACTGTCAGGGAATGGCAAAACAGCATCAGGATTAGCAGCTGGTGCTTGGAATTTCATCCCAGGTATTATTGGGAAAATCCAGTGGATGGGTTATGTTCATGCTCAGTGTTGTGATGATCACTATGTTTAGGGGCAAGAAAGGCAGAATTTTCCTTGGATCAGGTTGGCTTTCTTAATCCACTTGCTTTAATCACCTAGAGATACTTGCTCCCAGAGAATTTTTGTCAATGCACCCTCTCTGTAGTTGTGACTCAGTATTTGCTGGACTAGATCCACATGTAATTGGAAATCGTGCTGTTGCCATTTACCTCCTGAATTTTCCTGTCCAAACAGGAAATTCCAGGAAATGAATGATTACAACAACTCAGGGTCCAACATGTGGCTCTCACCTAGGTACAAAGCTTCTGGTTAGATGTTCCTTGCTACTCCATCTTGGTTTATTTCAACAGGAAAAGTAACTGAACAGGTCTTTTTGGATTGCCACAATCCTCTTATGACATAAACTGGGGGTGCTCAAAGAATTTAACAGCAAAGTTTCAGAAGTTTACACTCTCTGAGATTGTGTCTCAGACTCCAAATTCCTCTTCTGTCCAGTTTTGATCATAATGGGTCTTTTGTCTTCTGCTGGAACATAATTTTATCTTTCTTGTTGAATGTTTTGCCCCTCTCCTTGCCATTAGTCTTATCAGCTCTGTACACTTGGCAACGATTAAGATTCAGCAGTGTCCTGGTGTTTGACTGGCAATTTTTCTAGGGGAAAATAGACTGAAAATGTGCCATCTGGAGGCATAATGCACTTTCTCCTCCCCCTTCAACTTTAAATTACTTGATGCTTATTAATGGCCAGTTCTAAAGTAACCCACTGAAAAAAATTCTAAATAATATATTGCCTTTTTATTAACTCATTTACATTCATGATTTCCAGCAGGGTTTGTAATACTCCCATATCTTGCAAATATTCATTGATATTAAAGTAGTATTGCGGAAGCAGTTCCAATAGGTGATCTACAGTAAAAGTCAGGTTCTGTTAATTATGATTTTGGGAAGGATGCTGACAGCCTAGCCACAGGGGATGGGTTGGTATTACCCTTAGAAAACCATACATGACACAGTTTTGCAGGAGACATTTGGTATGGAATATTTACCAAAACAGCAATTTATGTTGTCTCTCCAAGTGCTATTTTTCTTCACAATTCTTCTGGTTGCATATGGTTAACAAAGCTATCCAGATATATTTGGGGAATTCACGCCCCATTCTAATAAGCAACTCAGCCTTGCAAGACGTTCAGTGTTTTAATGTGTCATTGTGAGTGAATGGCATATTATTACATTCTAGAAGATGTAGATGAGTTAGTGTATCATAGCAAGGATATCATGGATCACACCTAAAAATGTTTTGTGGCATGAATTGTACCTGTTTAAGTTGTCTCTTGCCTAAAAAATCATGTCAGAAACAAGCTGTTAAGCTACAGATCTCCTAACTCTGTACAAAGACAACATGAATGCACCTTATACTGAGTCATGAATGCACCTTATACTGAGTCAGACAGTTGGTCTGTTTAGGTCAGTACTGCTTACTCTGACTGGCAACAGCTCTCCTGGGTCTCGGGGAGATGTCTTTCACATCAGCAGCTACCTGATTCTTTTAACTGGAAATGCCAGGGATTGAAACTGGGACCTTCTGCATGCAAAGTAGATGACCTGATATCCCTTTCCATGTGTAGCTATCTGATCTACTGAGACCAGTGTAGCCCCTCCATCATGCTTCTTTAGCTCTTTGGCCACTATTGCCCTTTAAATGCTATCTCATGATCAAAAAATTCACTGTTGTATGTCACATCAACACATTCAGTGACTCACTCTCCCATAGTCCCCCATATACAGCCTGTTCCTATTGAGTTTAGCTGTGTACAAAGAGCCTCAGGAAAAACAGACAGCTGAATGCTTCAATGTGAGGTGCAGAAATGCTTCCTCAAAGCACATGCTTTTCTTACACAGTAGTTCACATGGAAATCAGTGGCAGCTGGGTGCTGAGGCACATTATAAAGAAGAAACGAGTGCTACACTGGCCCCTAATGGAGTATTTGGTCTCTTATGGAGTCTCTTCATATTCAGACCTTTATGCAAAAAAAGGTAGGATTCAGTCTTAGTCTTTAACTTACAAGTCCATTTGACATGCTTTCTCAAGAAATTGGACCTTTAGTTCAATTTCTTGTTCTTTCATTGAAAACCAGGCCTCATATTAATCTCTAGGCCTGCAAATGGGTTGAAGAGGCCAAATGGAAAATAACTGACTGCTGGTATCGGGTTGGCAAATCAACCTTGTGACCTTTGGATAACACTTCAGGTATAGAGACAACATATTTGTTTAGCAGAACAGGACGTGGTGCAAATGCATCATTCAACTGGTGCTGTGATTTACACTACACAAGAGATTGGTTAGACTGCAGACAACCCCTCTATCCCATCATAATGTGGCCCCTCTTGGGCCATCTGTTGTAACAGGTTCATGTAAACATAACTTTGTGGTCTGATTTTTGATTGGGCTAAAAGGCCCCAGCCCACTCAGATCTTAGGCCTTAAAAAAATTAGCCTTTCTGTTCTTTGTTCATAACTAGCCCAGCTGCCATGAAGTAGCTACCAGCTAACTTCAGAATGGACCAGGCTCCTGCCTGGCATAATGCCCTCTAGACAGACAGGAGTGGATTGCTGCCTGACTACAATCCAGAAGGGTAACATCCGGTAATTATGACTTAATGACCTAATGTGTAGTTAGTCTCTAAAATATAGCTTTTTTATTTTAGTTCTCACTGCAAATGTTCTTTTGAAATATTCTTGTACACTTTAATAAATATCCTTTGATTATACTTGGTGTGTTTTGTGCTTCAGGTGCCTCAGTCCTAATTCAGTACCTTAGACCAGCTACCAGGTTAATTGTTTTGGAAACTCATTCTGCAAGTGGCCTACCTTGCAGGGCTGACTTTCTTGATTACTCCCAGTAAGGTTAGAAGCTTGCCCCTTAGCTTCTGACTGTGTGGGTAGTCCAAGGGGTTGGTGGCAGATATCAGAACTGGTGAGTGTGTGGACACCCCTCCCAGAGTTTTGTAATTTTGTGCTCTGCTGGCCAGTACAAGAATCCCTTGGATTGGGGATTCTTGACATGCTTATTACTAAAAGGTTGCAATTCTCACAGTATGTACCACTCAGCAATCCAAAACATCTTCCTTAGAACAAGTATCTGTGAAATTACAGCCAAAGTGCTGAATCCAAAGACTGTTTTAACCCAGTAGAAGGGTTATAGAGCAGGGCGGGGTGGGGGGGTGGGGGCTTAGAGGACTGGAGCGGGAAGGAAGAGGCAGGGAAGATCTGTTCTACTGGTGGAAGTGCCTTCCATTGGCTGCATCCTGAAGTCATTGTACAATGATGCATGGTCTTACAAAAGTCTCCTTTATGAAGCTCTGTCATCAAAGTTACTTTGGTATCTTAGATCAAACTTCCTTTTAGAATGACTTCAAAATCCACAGTTACTGAAATTCATTTGAATGGTGGTTTCCTGTCTGTTATTTTTATAGATCTGTATTTATTTTCTTACCCTAATATCCTTTTACAGACAAATTCTTACAAATCATTCAATACCCAACCCAAGAAAACAGCAGAAAGCTTTGGAAAGATTTTGGTAGTGATAAATATCAGTACCATTTACTTTTCATAAGTCTGATGATGGTAAATTAGTTTTGAATCCACAAAGTCATGGTCATATTATTGTAATGTTCTTTCTGTCCTTTCCCTACCATTCTGTCTGTTTTGTGCTCCATGTGCAGAACTGGGGGGGGGACCTAAATTGCTTTGATCTGCATTAAGACTTTGCAAGGTCACACTTCATTTAATGCAATTCATTGTAACTCCTCCTGCTGAGTTTAATCATAGCAAACTACAGATCCTTTCTGTTAGTAGTAATATCTAGATCAGCCAAGGGGATTTGTCTGAAGGTTTGAACATCTGGTTTGCCAATCCACATTCTAGAGGCTGAAACCGTAAGCAAGGGACTACGCTGTAAAACAAGAACTTCCTTAGCTGATACAATCCATAGAACAATGAGGAGAGAGAGAGAGAGAGAGAGAGAGAGAGAGAGAGAGAGAGATCTAGTTACCTCAAATTCAAAACAAAAGAAGAACATTGGAGACAGCCATCTGTTATGTAGACATCCAGTGTTAGTCATTTTCTACCATCAAATTTGAATTTAAAAAAATACCCTGAAGTTGCAGCAGTTGATTTATTTTTGTAGCAGTTGAGCTTTGCTGAGATATAACCAATTTGGTTAGAAACAATGCATTTTAAATAACTACTGGAGGTGGAAGGAACTATGACTCTCCTGATATAACAACAGGAGATTACCATCTCCCCAAGGGCCTGCTGGGCAATGGTATATATGATAGATGTGGCTAAGAATGATCCTTTCTTCTTTCTCATCTTGGTGCAGTATATCAGGCACATTATACTATGTGTTACTGAAGGCTGCTTTGATATTGAGGAGTGCCCAAGGAGAGCAACTTGTTGTGCGCTGGATTGTTGTGGCAGGCTGAGTGATATTGTAGCATGGTTACCTGTAGGATTGCTGGAGGGTTTCGTCAACAAATCAGTTCATTTGTTGTAGTGGTTAAGTGCGCAGACTCTAATTTCAGAGAACCGGGTCTGATTTCCCACTCCTCCACTTGTGTCTGCTGGATGACCTTGCGCAAGCCATAGTTCTGGCACAGCTATTCTTGAAAAAGAGCAGAGCTCTCTCAGCCCCACCCACCTCACAGGGTGCCTGTTGTGGGGAGGGGAAGGGAAAGGAGTTTGTAAGCTGCTCTGAGACTCCTTTGGGTAGCGAAGGGTGGGGTATAAATCCAATCTCCTCCTCCTCCTCCTCCTCCTCCTCCTCCTCCTCCTCCTTCTTCATGTTCTGCCTACACGTAGTCTTGCAGTTGCATTACTAGTTTAGTAAGCTTGGGGATTTACTGGTCTGACCAGTTTTGATTGGTTTTGACAAATAACTGTAAATATGACAAGGTCTGAAAACAGGGATATGCTTCTGAAAAAACACATTATTTTTCAGATTCAGATTTTGAGAATGGCATAAATACTGGTATTTAGTGCTATCCAAGCCCCAAGTACTGTTTTGATATTCAGGTTCGGGTTTTTCTGGGACTCCAGAACTAGTCATGTTCCATTATTTCTTATAGGGGAACCTTTGAAGGGTAGTTAGAGATATGTTTTTTAATTAAATATCAACAAAATTTCAGGGGATGTAGTGTTGCCTGTCTGCTAAAGACCAACCAAATTTCAAGTGAATTGGACCAAGGAGTCTACTCCTATTGGTCCCTGAAAAAGGTGCCCCAGCCATCTGCATAGCTGCAAACTGGGAGGGAAAAAACTGCCCCCACAAAGTAGGAAGGAAACAAGGAGAAGGAGCCAGTCACGCTCCCAGCTCTGCTGAGCCCTGAACCTGGTCTGTGCTAGCTGGGAGCTGCCTTCTCTGACCCAGGGAACACTTAACCGATAGGATCCAAAACCATGACTGTACCACCACAGAAAATGCCATCTCTAGTCTCCACCAGCTTCACCTCAAGGGGGCAGGGGCACAGAGAGCAGAGCTTGAGAGGCATAAGAACATAAGAAGAGTCCAGCATCCTGTCTCAGGCAGTGGCCAACCAGTTCCTCTGGAGGGTGAACAACAGAGCAGAGAGGCCAAGGCCTTCCCTGACATTGCCTCCTGGCATTGGTTTTCCATGTCTGAATGTGGAGGTTCCCTTTAATCACCATAGTTAGTAGCCAGAGATAGACTTATCCTCCATGAATCTGTTTAATCCCGTTTTGAAGTCATCTGTACACTTGTCATCACTGTATGCTTTGGTAGCGAATTCCACATTTTAATTATTCATTGAGTAAAGAAGTATTTTCTTTTGTCTGAGCTGAATGTACTGCCTGGCATCTTCACTGGATCCCCTCAAGCTCTGGCATTTTTGAAGAGGGAGAAATAATTTTCTTTGCTCACTCTTCCCTTTTCATAATTTTATAAACCTCTATCGTAAGCCCATAGCTGTCTCTTCTAAACTGAAATCTCCCAGACTCTTCAGCCTTTCTTCATAGGAAAGGTGCTGCAATCCCTTGATCATCTTCTGTACTTTTTTGAGCTCTGCAATGTCCTTTTTGATATATGGTGACTAGGGATGGGCATGAACCACATTTTTGTGGTTCATTTCATGGCTGAACCACAAATCGATATGCTGGTTCATGAATCAAATCAGTTTGCATTGGTTTGTGAGCCATTTATACTCCTGCTTTCCGCTCCTGATGAAAAGTGGTGAAGAGCAGAAAGGAGGGGGTGAAATGGCTGCAAGACATTTTGCCACCAAAAGCAGTGGGGACCAGAAAGAGGAGGGTTAAATGGCTGAGCCATTTAAACCAAACAGCTGAGCAGCAGGGAGCAGGAAGCAGGTGTTTGAAAGGGTTGGAGCAATTTAAACCCCTGCTTTCTACTCTTCACTGCTCAGTTGTTTTTCATGAAAGCAGAAAGCAGAGCTTTAAATGGCTCCAAGCTTCTCAAACCCCTGCTTTCTGCTCTTCATGAACCACCATGACCTGCATTGAAATTCATGAAAATTCGTGGAAGCTCTTAAGTTTGCAAACATCACAAACCACAAACCCACCAAAATTCATGACAAACTTTAGTTTGTGACCAAATGTATGCCCATCCCCAATGATGACCAGAACTGCACACGGTATTCCAAATGAGGCTGCACCATATACAGGGGCTTTATAATATTGGCTGGCTCATTTTCAATCCCTTCTGTAATAATCGCCAGCATACAGTTTCATTTTTCACCACTACAGCACACTGGGTTGACATTTTCATTGAGAACTATGATATCAAGGTCTCTTTCCCTCTCAGTCTGAGCAAGTTCAGATACCATTAGCATGAACCTAAAGTCCAATGTGCATCACCTTACACTTGCCTACACTGAATTTCATTTACCACATTGTTGCCCACTCAACCAATTTACATATGTTTTCAAGTTTCCTTTGTGGCCAAACAGCAGCTGCAGGTAATTTCTTCTAAAACAGAAGAGCCTAAGTGGACTTGGAATGACACCATGTGGGAAGGAAGGGATCCTGTCTTCCCCACCAAGCTGTTTTCTTGTGTGAAAACAGCACTAGGGGAGTTGCCAATATTTTTGCTCCATGTGCACAAATATGCCCAGTGGAGCAGCAAAATAAGTGAGATAACTCCCCCCAGCATTGCTTTCACGTGAGAAAACTGCTTGCAGGGGAAGGAAAGAGCTTCCCACACTGTGCTGTTCCATTTGGGCTCTCCTTTTTTTAAAGGAAGCAGTTCCCGGCAGCTGTTGTGTGGCTGAAATGCATGAAAAAGTATCATATAGTTTGGCTCTCTGTCAACCAACCCATCCTAGCATATTGTTATTGTTGCTGTTGATATTATCATTTTATAGACCACCTTTCCCTGAAGGGCCAGTTATGGGGGCAAGTCAAGACTGGACATAGTGGATTGTACACCTTGTTGGCTTCATCAGGCCTCACCGACCAAGTCATCCTAGGACCTGACTGTGTTCCAATTACACCCTGAGATTGAACCCATCCAGAAGTTGTATCTAAGACTGTAAAATGCCCAGAGCCTGCTTGCAGGGTGGGTGATTCATAAATTTAATAAAATAAATAAATAAGTCAGTCATAGTGAATGCAAGCAATTTTATCTGCAAAATCCATTGCAAAGAAATCGCAAAAGGATTGTATGTTTTCCAGGTCAATATCCTCTGGAGCTTGAGATAAAAGCCTCTTAACAGCCTGGAAAAGCTCCACCAGACATCATTGTGTAGACACTGGTGGCAGAGAATTAAGCCTGTTTCACTGCCATCACCACCAAAGAGCTTTCACCTGGGTCTTGTCATGTCTGCTTCAAGTTTTTCTGCACTTGTACTCTAACCATCTGCCAACTGTTTCATTGTCCAAAGCTCCTCAGTACACTAAGGGTCATTCTGGATACCATAGAAGGAAAGAGGGTGCTCTCTATGTTCCACAGGTCAACCACTGTTGCAACAGGATCACTAACCTTGCTAAGTGGAAAATCCCCAAAAGACATCAGGAAATCCTCTTAACCCATCAGCCTCCCAGGACAGACCATCCTAATTGTTTCCCTACCCTTGCAGAGGTTCCAGATAATAGCTGGTCCATGGCAGGGGCTGAGTAGAAAATCCCCCTCCCCCATTACTAGTTGTTTTCTGTTGTTGTTGTTGTTTCTGTTGTTTTCTGTTTCCCTGGAAGGTCAGATCAAAATCAATGGGTTGAAATTAAATCGAAAGAGTTTTTGGCTAAACGTTAGGAAGAACTTCCTGTCAGTTAAAGCAGTCCCTTGGTAGAACAGGCTTCCTGGGGATGTGGTGGACTCTCCTTCTTTGGAGGTTCTTAAAGAGAGGCTAGATGGCCATCTGACAGCAATGCTGATTTTGTGAACTTAGGCAGATCATGAGAGGGAGGGCAGGAAGGGATGAGCCAATGCTTGGCTCTTGTGGTACTTTCTGCCCAGGGTAATGCCATTTGCCACATTGGGGTCAGGAAAGAGTTTTCATCCAGGCCAAATTGGCACAGGGATCCTGGGGTGGGAGGTGCCTTCCTTTGAGCACAGAGAAGGGGTCACGGAGGGAATGAGATGGCAGTTGTGAATTTCCTGTATTGTGCAAGGATTGGACTAGATAACCCTTGATATCCCTTCCAGCTCTGTGTTTCTATCAAACCATGTACCTTATCCTCAAAGAAAACTAAATCAGGTGTATGACCCACTGCATGTGTAGGTACCAGTATGTTCTAGGACAGCCCATGATTGTCATGAAAGGCATGAAGTCCTGAGCTGCTCCTGCTAAGGCAGTTTTGGCAGAAACATAGAAGGCCCCAAGGACAGCAAACTTTGAGGTCCTCAGTGCCAAGTCTGAGGTTGTCTCAGTTTAGGGTTCCCAGCCTCCAGGTGGGGTCTGGAAATCTCCCGCTTTTACAACTGATCCAGCTGACAGAGATCAGTTCCCCAGAAGAAAATGGCTGCTTTGAAGGGTAAACTCTATGGCATTGTACCATGCTGAGGCCCCTCCCCTCCCCAAAACCCACTGTCTCCGGGATCCACCCCCAAAGTCTCCAGATTTTTTCCAACCCAGACCTGATAACATTACCTCTGTTAGCTCAGGCAGGGAGACTGTTCGGCAGTGGGGCGGGCGGTACACCAACAGAAATCCTGTTCTCTTCCAATTCAGCCAATTTGGTGTAGTGGTTAAGTGTGCGGACTCTAATCTGGTAGAACTGGGTTTGATTCCCCATTCCTCCACTTGTAGCTGCTGGATGACTTTGGGCAAGCCATAGTTCTGTCAGAGTTGTTCTCTCAAGGACAGTTCTGGAAAGAACCCCACCTACGTCATGGGGTGTCTGTTGTGGAGAGGGGAAGGGAAAGGAGTCTGTAAGCTGCTCTGAGACTCCAAGTGAAGGGCAGTGTATAAATCCAATTTCTTCTTCTTCTTCTTTTCCCCAGTATTAGGTACATACATTCAAACCTGGGTCTCTGGCAAACAAAGCATCTGGTGACTACCACAGAGGACCAATAGATCATGGCTTTCTCCACTCCCTGTCCACAAGATGTGCAAGGAATTCTGAGAGGCAAAGCTAGGATAGAGCTACCCCTCCCTCTTCCCTCTTCACCTACCCAGACTGGCCTCCTTATCTAGTATAGTCCTGGATGGTCTATGTTGTGTTTTGAACCTTCCTGGGGGATCAACAAGATTGCCAGGATTCCTCTGGTTGAGAGAAGGTCCAGAAGGATGGGTGATAGCTTTTCCCCCTTACCTGGCTTGTCATTTTCCTATTACCATGAATGTTACCTGTTGACATTTCATGAATCCTGTCTGGAAAGACTGCATTCTTTCATGACACAGTCTTTTTTGTAAGCACCAGTTTTCACCACTTTGTAGTACTATTGCACATTTGGCAGGTGTTTCTTTTTTTTTTTTTTTGTAAATACAATTTATTATTGGATATATCACAAGTTCATACAATTTAAACATAGCAATACATACCCATTTTTCTTTTTTCCCTTTCTCCCCCCCACATCAGGCTTCCAGCACTGCTCCAACCCCATTAATATCTCTCTTATTCTATTACAGTTGCTTCTAAACTTATTTTCTCTTACTAACGGTAACAATACAAGTCTAATTCTCTTTCCATTTCTTCTTAATAACTGTCAAAACTAATCAAACCACTTTTAATGTCCCAATTTTTCAACAGATATTTTTGAAAGTCTTTCCAATCTTTAAAAAAAGTTTCATCTTCTTCGTTGTTTAACTTTCTTGTTAACTTGTCCATTTCCGCCAAAAACAACGTTTTTTTAATCCATTCCCATGTTTCAGGTACTTTATCTTGTTTCCAACATTGAGCAAAAGTCAGTCTTGCTGCTGTAGTCAAGTACCATAAAAGTGTTCTCTTGGCTACATTTATTTCTTCCATTTTAAGACCTAACAATAACATCTGTGGGTCTTTCTTAAAAGTACAATTCAAAATTTTTTGTATCTCATTGTGGATCTCTGTCCAATACTTTACTGCTTTATCACATGTCCACCACATATGGTAAAAAGACCCTTCATGTTTCTTACATTTCCAACATTTGTTAGACATACTTTCATTTATGATAGCAATTTTTTTGGGCGTCATATACCATCTGTACATCATTTTATAACAATTCTCTTTAACATTTACACAAGTTGAAATTTTCATTGACTTTTTCCACAAGTATTCCCAAGATGTCATTAATATCTCTGTATTAACATTTACAGCCCATTTTATCATTTGCTCTTTTATAACTTCATCCTCAGTATACCATTTCAATAGAACCTTATACAGTTTAGAAATCATTTTTTCTTTCTCAAGCCATACAGTTTCAATTTCAATATTCTTTTCTCTAAAACCATATTCTCTTTTATCGGTCTTAAATAAATCATAAATCTGTCTATACTTCAACCAATCATATTCAAATTCAACATCAAATCTGTCTTTTAACACAAAATTTTTCCCTTCAGATTTTAAAAGATTTTTATAAGGTAGCCAGTCTAGTCCTTGGTTTCTTGAATATGGATTGATTACTTCAGCTGGTACAATCCAAAGTGGTCTTTCTTCAGAGAAGAATTTTCTATATCTCATCCATGTCTCGAACAGTGATTGTCTTACAAAGTGGTGTTTAAAAAATTTATCCATTTTTACTTTTCCATACCATAAATATGCATGCCATCCGAATTTGTTATCATGCCCTTCCAGGGCCAATAACTTCTTGTTATTGAATTAATGAAGATTTATTGGATCAAAAACAAATTAATGAAATCTTAAAAAAGGAAACGAAAAGCTTTTTTGAATTGAATTTGAATAAAGGTACGGATATACAAGTTGTATGGGATGCGTACAAAGCGGTAATGAGAGGTATGCTTATCTCTCTGAATTCTAAGGACAGAAAACAAAAGATCCAACAACAGAAAGACCTTCATGAAAAAATTCGACAAAAAGGAAAAGGAATTAAAGAAAAGACCAGGGAAGAAGAAGATTATTAAAGAGATCCACTTTCTGCAAGATCAGCTGAATGTTTTATTAAACAGAGAATTATATTGGAACTTGAAGAAATTACAGCAAAAAGCATTTGAGGGTGCAAACAAACCAGGAAAGTTTTTAGCATGGCAACTGAAAAATAGAAAAGAAAGGAATTTTATATCTAAGATTACTGAAGATGGAAAGGATGTTATGAGCTTGAATGGTATAAAAAGAGCTTTCTTTAAATATTACGCCAAATTATTTAAAAAGAAAGGAATTGATCAACAGAGAATTAAGAATTATTTGGAGACTATTGAAGTTCCAGAGCTGGGAAAACAAATTAAGGAATTATTAAATGGTTTAGTAAAGAAAGAAGAAGTGACAATGGCGATAGAAGATGCAAAGTTGGGCAAAGCTCCAGGACCAGATGGCTTTACAGCAAAGTTTTATAAGAAATTTAAAGAGGAGCTAACCCCTATTTTAGTACTTCTGTCAAATGAGATAAGAAAGACCAAACGGATCCCAGATTCATGGAAAGAAGCAAATATTTCATTGATACCTAAAGAAGGTTTGGATTTGACTCAAGTAAAGAATTATAGGCCAATATCGCTATTAAATAACGATTACAAATTATTTGCAAAAATAATTTCGGAGAGACTGAAAAAATATTTGAAAGATACAATAGCGGAAGAACAAGCTGGATTTTTACCAAACAGACAAATTAGAGACAATTTAAGAGTGGTGATAGATGCAATTGAATATTATGACAAACATCCGGAAAAAGAAGTTGGATTCCTCTTCTTAGATGCGGAAAAAGCTTTTGACAATTTAAATTGGGAGTTCATGCTGCAAGTTATTGAAAAAATGGACATTGGACAGTCTTTTTTAAATATGATTGTGGCAATATATTCAGAACAAAAAGCGGCTTTGAATATAAATAAAGAAAAGACGGACTTCTTCCAAGTCCAAAAAGGAACACGTCAAGGCTGCCCGTTATCCCCGTTGTTGTTTATTTGGATATTGGAAATATTACTAACAGCAATAAGAAAAGATAATAATATTGAAGGACTTACAGTGAAAGGTTTTGCCTATAAATACAGGGCATTTGCAGATGATGTAATGTTTATGATTCAAGACCCAATTGAGAAAATACCACAATTGATGGAAAAAATTGAAGAATTTGGTTCAGTTGCGGGATTTTATGTTAATAAAAGTAAAACTAAAGTGATGTGCAAAAATATGACGAAACAAAGACAAACAGAACTTCAAGAGAAAATACAATGTGAAGTAGTCACAAAGACTAAATATCTTGGAATTGAATTAACCATGAAAAATATTGACTTGTTTAAAAACAATTATGAAAAGGTGTGGCACAAGATTCAGCAAGATATGAAGAAATGGGACACTTTGAATTTATCATTGATGGGAAGAATCGCGACTGTAAAAATGAATATCTTGCCGCGTTTGATGTTTCTGTTTCAGACTATTCCAATACTAAAACAAAGGAAAATACTGGATTCGTGGCAGAAAGAATTATCTAAATTTGTATGGGCAGGAAGAAAGCCAAGGATTAAAATGAAAATTTTATGTGATGCAAAAGAGAGAGGAGGCCTACAACTACCAAATCTAAGGTTGTATTATGATGCCGTCTGTTTAACATGGTTGGAACAGTGGATTAATCTGGAGGTGTTTCTTTTGTATGTGGTTGTTGTATGGGTTGTCTTTTGTTTTAGATAGGTGGGAGCTTGAGATGATTATACTTATCATGCATATACCAGCTGATTGCATGCTCACGGTGACATCATAGCCTTGGAATGGGTGTAAATTATGATGGATGGGCCGCCAGAGACTGTTGAGCCCCAAGATCTCAAATTGGGGGGGCATACACATGTCCTTATATAAATATCCAAATACCTTGTCATCCAATTAATTACATGGATGAATAGATGAATTAAATTCACATAGTCTGTACAGGGGGAAAAACCAACCACACTAACCAGGTAAACACTCCTAACGAGCATTAACAAATGTTTTCAAACCATTGTATCACAACCATATATATGGACACTGTATAGCAGTGCAATCCTAAATAGAGTTACAGTCTTCTAAGTCAATTGGAGTCAATAGTCTTAGAAAGCTGTAACTCTGCTTAGGGTTGCTTACAGTGCAATCCTAAACAGAGTTACATCCTTGTAAATCCATTGAAGTCAATGGCCTTAGAAGGGTGTAATACTTTTGATCTATTGGTCCTTTTGCTTCATTGTTTTTTGCTCTGATATGCAACTGACCTCCAATGTTCCAAACAGAAAAGGGTCTTTCCTAACACTTGCTAGCTGAAATCTTTTAACTGGAAATACCATGGATTGAACCTTGAACCATTTGCAAAATATATATTCTACTGTTGGGCCACCAGCTACCTTCAATTTGCAGGCCAAGGATCTTGTTTAAAAATATGACTTTTTACACATGGCAAAAATTTCACCGGCACATCTAATGTCATACTTTTAATTAAAAAATCATGAAAAGTCCCTTAGCATGACTTCTGAATAAACAGCAGCCATAGGTAGAAGACAGATTCTCTTCTATATTGTTAATTAGTCAAAGAAGAGGAAGCATACTGTAAGAATATATGGACAATTTTCACAATGATGGTAAGTAAGAACATAAGAGAACATAAGAGAAGCCAATGTTGAATCAGGCCAATGGCCCATCTAGTCCAACACTCTGTCACACAGCGGCCAAAATATACCAGGTGCCATCAGGAGGTCCAGCAGTGGGGCCAGGGCACCAGAAGCCCTCCCACTGCTGCCCCCTCCAGCACCAAGAATAGAGTGCATCACCTGCCCCAGACTGAGAGTTCTCATTCTATACCCTGTGGCTAATAGCCACTGGTGGACTTCTGCTCCATATGTTTATCTAATTTCCTCTTGAAACTGTCCATGCTTGCAGCTGCGCTCACGACCTCCTGTGGCAGTGAATTCCATATGTTAATCACTCTTTGGGTGAAGAAGTATTTCCTTTTATCTGTTCTAACCCGACTGCTCAGCAATTTCATAGAGTGCCCACGAGTTCTTGTATTGTGAGAAAGGGAGAAAAGTACTTCTTTCTCAACCTGCTCAATCCCATTCATAATCTTATAAACCTCGATCATGTCACCCCTCAGCCGTCGTTTCTCCAAGCTAAAGAGCCCCAAGCATTTTAACCTTTCTTCATAGGGAAGGTGTTCCAACCCTTTTATCATTCTAGTTGCCCTTCTCTGCACTTTTTCCAATGCTATAATATCCTTTTTGAGATGTGGTGACCAGAATGTATCCTGCATTCCTATGCACAGTTACACGGAAGTAATCACCACAGAACTCAACAGGACCCATTTCTGAGTAGACGTGCCTACGGATCGAACCGCTATTAACAAAGCAGGCGTTTTCCGCGAGGGGGGAGAGGCAGAGCAAGGCCTTGGGGGCGGGGCTACCTGCCGGCCCACCGCGGGCGAACTGGGAGACGTCACGCGCCCGCGAGGGGGGTTACGCCCCGCCCCCTTGGGGAAAGCAGGGGAAAGCAGGGGACAGTAAAGTATTGGGGTCCCAAAAATATCTTTATTGGGACTAGTGCTAATTTAAATTATTCATATATGACTTGGAGGCAGAGTTCACAAGTGCAGCAGCCAGTTTTTCAAAAAAAATCCTATTTATTTGGGATCATTAAATCCCAGCAGATTGTGCAGAGTTTAAAAGAAATCTCTCAAAGTGGATGAATGGGCAGAAAAATAGCATACAAAATGCAATACACGCAAATGTAAAGTGATGCATGTTAGGGCAAAAAGCCCAGTTTCCGATATACATTGTTGGAATCCAAACTAGTTGAAACTATCCAGGAAAGAGATCTTAGTGTCATGGTGGATAGTCAACAGAAATATCAACTCAGTGCTCAGTAAAAGTTAAAAGACACAAATTTTTTGTTTGGGATTTTTTAAATGAAAAGGATAAATAATACATTATATAAATACATTATACAAATTGATGGTGCGGTTGTTTGTTGAATCTGACATACTGTTTGGGTTGTCCCATTTCAAAATGGATATTACAGAACTGAAAAAGCTGCAGGAGGATGCAATCAAAGTGAATCAGGGAATGTTATTGTGAGGAGAAGAATGCAAGAAGTATGAATCAAGGTAAGCTTGAAATCATAAAGCTAGAAATGAAATATTTAAACACTGCAATCCTTGGAGTGAATGAACTAAAGCGGACTAGATTAGGATATTTTCAGTCAAAAAATTACAAAGTGTTTTACCCGGGAATGACAAATACAGAAGAAATCGAGTTGCTCTAATAGTGAGGTGAGATGTAGCACACGCTGCCAGGAGCTATAATGCAAAGTCTGACCAAATAATATCAATCACATTTCATGGAAAAGATGTTCAGGCTAGATTCAGAAAAAGAATAAGTGGTAGATATCATATTGCAAATTTACATTGGTTACTGGAGCATATGAAAGAATTTGAAAATTAGCTTGTGTTTCATAGATCACAGCAAAGTTTTTGACTGTATGGATCATGAATACGGATGTGCAAAATGTGGTTCATTTTGATTCATGGTTTGTGGCATGCCCAGTTCATGAGCCATTAACCATCATGAACTTTTAAGAGCTGAACAAACTGGTTTGGTTTGTGAGGTTCATGACATAGTAGAACATCCCCCCCCCCCGGCATGCTAAAGATTTCAAGCACCAAACTCACAGTTGATCTCTGGCTGACTCTCCTCTACCTGCCCTCCAAGTTTGGTGAGGATTGAATTTACAGGGTCCAAGTTGCAGCCCCCCCAAGTAAGGTGCCCCCATCCTCCATTGTTTCCAATGGAGGTAATAAAAACGGCCAGAAAAGTAAAGCAAGGGCAATAGAAGCCAAGCAGAACAGAATCAAAGTCCCAGAGAATCTCTGCAGTAGAAACTGAAAGTGGGGAGTATTTTTTCAAGCCCAGCAGAACCAGTGCAATGTACTAGTGCCCAGCAGAACCCAGTTGTGGCAATGCCAGCTCAACAGGATTGATAACTAGTACAGAATCACACTCAAAGCAAGGGGGATTGGAGGCTCAACAAAATGAGTGCAATGTACTAATTCCCAGCAGAACCCAGTGCCAATATGGCAATGCTAGTTCAATCACAATCCAAGCAAGGAGGTGCATTTTTGCAAGCTCAGCAGAACCAGTGCAATGTACCAAGTGCCCAGCAGTACCAGTGCAATCATAGAGTGCCCAGCAGAATCCAGTGCCAGTGTGGCAATGCCAATTTAACAGGCCTGATGTCAAGCACAGAAGCACAATCCAAGGAGAAGGGGTTGGAAGCCCAGCAGAGTCAGTGCAATCACAGAGTGACCAGCAGAGCCCAGTGCCAATGTGGCAATGCCAACTCAACATGTCAAGCACAGAATCGCAATCCAATAAAGGGGGGAGTATTTTTTTAAGCCCAGCAGAACCAGTGCAATGTGGCAATGCCAGCTCAATAACAATCCAAGCAAGGGGGTATTTTTGCAAGCCCAGCAGAACCAGTACATACTGAATACCCAGCAGTACCAGTGCAATCACAGAGTGCCCAGCAGAGCCCAGTGCCACAGGCATTGCAAGCTCAAAAGGACTGATCTCCAAGCACATAGTAACAAATCCAAGCAAGGGGGGTGAGATTTTGCAAGCCCTCTGAAAGAAAATAGGAAATGAATGCAAAGGAAAAGGGGCAAAGGGGGGGAACCTCTTGAAACTGACATGACTAGTTTGAAACTGATAAGAGTGTTTCCAAGGCTGGAGAATTATACCCTCACCATTGCTTTGAAGTTTGGTAAATGTTCTGTTTGAACAGAGACATTCTGTCTGAAAATGTATCTATTCACAAACCAGCACAAACTTCCACAAACTGTTTGAAAGTTCATGGAATGTTCATGCCAGTTGACCTGCCATGAATTTCAGTTCACAAACCGGCCAAAATTTGTCATGAACTTTAGTTCATGAGCCAGTTAATGCCCATCCATAATCATGAAAATCTGTGGTTAGTTTTAAAGGAAATGGGCATGCTCAGCATCTGATTGTTTTGATATGAAACCTATACTCCAGACAAGAGGCCACTGTTAGGACAGAATATGGAAAAACAGAATGGTTTTCATTTGGTGAAGGTGTCAGACATGGATGCATTTTATCTCCATGTCTCTTCAATCTGTATGCAGAACATATCATAAGGAAAACTGGATTAGATTTAGATGAAGGTGGATTGAAAATTGGTGGAAGGAACATTAACAATTTGTGATATGCAGATGACACCACTTTACTGGCATAAAATAGTAAAGATTTGAAATGACTACTGATTAAAGTTAAAACAAAAAGTGCTGAAGAAGGCTTATAGCCAATGTTCCCTCTAAGCTGTGCAGTCTTGTGAGTAAAAATTCTACTTTGTGAGTTACTAGCATTAAAATTGTGAGTGAGCGATTTGGCTACTGCATAAATTAGTTTGCTCTGGCGCCATCCTTCCTGAGCTAAAACAAAAATGTGTGAGCCGGAGGCTAAAAAACTGAGCTAGCTCACACTAACTCATCTTAGAGGGGACACTGGTTACAGCCGAACATCAAGAAGACAAAAGTAATGACTACTGTGGAACTGGACAACTTTAAGGATGAGGATGAAGAAACTGAGATTGTTAAAGATTTTATATTCCGGGGTTTCGGTTTCGGCGTTGCGAATGGCGGCCGCCTCTCGGGACGCTCCCGGAGGCGGTTAACCCACACGCAGTCAGGGGGGGTCTTCGCATGTGCGAAAGACCCTAGTGAGCCTTAGGTAAAGGCTCCGAACCGGGGGCGCTTTCTCCCCACCCCAATCGGCCCTGCTGCATCGTGCCCGTAATGGGACTTAGCAGCGCCACCGACTTCCAGGAGTGAAGACAGCGCTATGATTTAACATAAAAAGAAGAAGTGGCATCGAATCGTGAGTTGAAGATCTATTTTGAAGCGTGAATTAGAGCCCCCCCGCGAGCGTTTAACTGTTTGGGAGGAGGGAGGAGTCCCTACCCCGTCCGAGAAGCAAGATCTAAAAAGGGAGCGCGAAGGGGGGCAGAGAGAAAAAACAGTGTTGGTGAAAGTACCGTCGGGGTTGTACGGAAGACTACGATCCTTTTAGCTTCCTGGGGGATGCGGCACGAACTTTGTAAAAGTAAACAATAAAACAAAATGTCGACAACGGAGAAAGTCCTGCAGAAACCGGAAGAGAAGAGAGGAGGGACTTCCGGTCCGGGTAGCCCCCCCCCCAGAGCTTGCTGTCAATCAACAAGAAAATGAGATACTGTGCCGTCTGCTGGAGGAAATGCAGAAAATCAACGAAACTTTGCTCAAAGTGGAAAGTGTCTTCATCAGTCGACAGAGACAAATATCGGAAACATCAAGGAAGATGGCGGAAATTGAACAGAAAACGAATTTGATTTTAAGTCTTCAGGGTGTAAAAGAAGAAGAGAAAGAAGATCTCGGATTTACCTTGACGAGTGTTTTGGCACCCCTAACTGGCAGTGAAGCGAAAGCATTAAAAGAAGAGGTGGACATGGCTCCCAAAGCCTATTCCGCTTATATAAAAGAAAATACTCTGCCAGTAGAAGGGGAGG
The DNA here is from genome assembly GCA_029375565.1 of Gekko gecko. Lineage (NCBI taxonomy): Eukaryota > Metazoa > Chordata > Lepidosauria > Squamata > Gekkonidae > Gekko > Gekko gecko. The sequence goes on from JAPDNY010000009.1 coordinate 106,479,884, forward strand.
CTGAGCATAGCAGGCAATATATCAGAGATCCAATTTCATGTGAAGTGGATATGGCGCCCTGGAAATTTGAAGGCCAGAAGTACAAGGGAAAAGAGAAAAGAAAGAAGATAGACTACATCTTTAAAAAGCAAAAACTTCTGAAGAGACACGCCAGCTGGGAGGAAGACGCAGCACTCAAAATTGAGATAAGCAATGAAGAAGACAGCAGCCCAGAGGAAAGAGGCGATGGAATGGAAGGTTAAAAAGGACTCAATCCATAATTGGAAGAGACTTAAAAAGAAGACACCTTGAGGATTGTTCGTGTTGCATCCGGAAGGAGCTGTTTAATTACTAACCCCGATGGACTTTACTAACTGTATTAACAGAATGATTTTGGACTTTGCAGAGCTAAAAAGAAGATCTTCTAACCATGATAGATGCCAAAAATGGTATTGATTACTAACTAAAACTAACCCTTTTTAACAGAAAAAATTTCACTCCATCTTTTTCTTTCTCCATCTGTCTACCCTACCCTTTAGGAGAGTTTTACTACAAAAAAAAAAAAAGATTTTATATTCCTTTGTCTCCATCATCAACCAAAAGGTAGACTGCACCCAAGAATCAGAAGGAAAATGAGACAGGGAAGGGCAGCCATGAAGAAGCTAGAAAAGATCCTTAAGTGCAAGGATGTGTCACTGGAGACCACAAGATCAAGTTATTTTGTGCCATAGTATTTGCTATTACTATGTATGGATGTGAAAGTTGGACAATGAGGAAAGCTGACAGAAAGTAGATCCTTTGAAATATGGTTTTCAGGACAGTTTTATGGATGCTATGGACCACAAAAGACAAATAAGTGGGCTCTAGATCAAATCAAACCTGAACTCTGCCCAGAAGTTAAAATGACTAAACTGAGGCTATCATACTTTGGTCACATTATGAGAAGGCAAGAGTCACTGGAAAAGACAATAATGCTAGGAAAAGTTGAAGGCAGCAGCAAAAGAGGAAGATCCAACAGGAGGTGGATTAACTCAAGAAAGGAAGCTGCAGCCCTCAGTTTGCAAGGCTGTTAATGATAGGACATTGTGGAGGACATTCAATCATAGGGTTGCCATAAGTCAAAAGTGACTTGATGGCACTTAACAGACATACATAGTGCTAATATGTTGCATGTCCCTCGCCATGTGGTGGTGGTCGTGGAAAGTGCTGTCAAGTCACACATGACTTATGGCAACCTCGTGGGGCTTTCAATGCAAGAGACATTCAGAGGTAGTTTGCCATTGCCTGCCTCTGCATCCAACCCTGGTGTTCCTTGGAGGTCTCCCAACCAAAAACTTGCCAGGGCCAACCCTGCTTAGCTTCCAAGATCTGATGAAATTGGGCTAGTCTGATCTATCCAGGTTAGGACCCTTGCCATATAGATGGTAATTAGCTCAATTATATATCTGAGTTTGCTTAACTGTTCTCAGTTACAATTTATGTCAATCCTACTTTGTCAAGTGTTCCTCACCCATTTTGAGTGATTGACTACTCTTTGAACTGGATCTTGTTTTAAAACTGTCTCCATTGCCCATACCTTTCTGGTGTTGCTATAACTGTATTGGCATAATAGATGTACACTTCCTGCATCTGATGGTGAGCTGTGATTTACAAGAGTGAAATAAATTCTTTTAATAGCTAAAATGCCACCAGAATTTGACTTCTGCCAGAGTTTTTGCCCAAATACCAGAGCATTGCCCCCAATGTCCCAGAAGTGATAGCGTCAGTTCCAGATAATGTGAGATGCATGTGGACCCATAGCTGCACTTGGGAGAGTTTTCCCTCTTTTGCAGGGTAAGACACCCCCTTCCAGCCAACTAGCTGATGGGTGGCAGGGACATGGGGCCTGGAACCAGGGGACCTCACCTTCAGTGGGGGGTCTGGCAACTCAAGTCTGTGCTATCCTCCTTCAAACCATTCCAGAGGTTTGGTGCCATGAATGACATGGCCTATGATGGGCTAAAACAATGGGGCAGTTTTCTGGTGGATATGGCAAGTGATGGCCAGTGAGAGGAGTGCAGCTGGCATGCTGTTCATACGAGGAGGGGTAACCTTTCAGATATGTGAGTCTCATGCCATGAAAGGCTTTGAAAGTAAGAACCAGTACCTTGGATTGAGTTGCCCCCCCCCAGTTGGCAACCAATGAAATTATTTTAGAGCAGGTCTTATAAGGAAATATTGGTATACCCAAGTTAAATTTGGGCAGAACCATTTTGCAGTTACTGAAGTGTTAGGGTTGTCTTCAAGGGCAGCCCCATGTAGAATATATTACAGCAGCCTGGCCTTGAAGTTACCTTCCTTACATCCACAGGTTCTGATCAGCTGAGTCAAGTAAGGAAGATAATGTATTACACAACTGTCTTCAACACAGTAGACCAGCTGTATAGGGCAAAGTAGCTTAGTTGCCATCTACTGCTTTACACCAGGAGTACACTTCCTCTGAATGCAGAAGCTAGTAAGGTACGGTTGACTAGTAACAGCAGGATATGGTGAGTTAGGAAAGGCTTGGTAATAGATGTGGAGTTTGAGGTGAGACCAGAAAGAGCACAGCAGATGGATGTAGTGGAAATAAAGGACAAACTTCTCAGGTACAACAATCCCATTGTTTAGCATCATTTTTGAAATCCACCTGGGCAGCAATTTGTATTCTTGCACTTTCCACCTACTTCAATTAATCCTCTTTGAATTCTAAAAAGGTCCAGGAGGCCACCAGGATTTGTCAGATTAAAGATTAGTTGGTGTGTTTTATCTGCAGAATAATTAAAACAGTATGCCCAGAGGATTAATACAGGTTCTGATTATTTCGTACACCTGAGTCTTGTTTCCATTTAGCCCTTGCAGTGTGGTTTGGCAGATTTTTAATGTAAGCTTCGGGGTACAAAATAACAATTTGTGTGTTGCTTACGTTCTATTACCTTCAGCTATCAATTATCTGGACTTTCACTGTTACAGAATCTGTCCTTCACTCCCTTATGCATATAACAACATGCTAAACCTCTTAAAACATCATGTTGGAGCACTTTAATGAGATTTACCTTTGGTGCTCTACCCTATGGTCCTCAAATTGCATTGCTAACAATTGATTTCACATAACAGTCTCACATTATCCCCTTTAAAAGGTAGGATTTTACAAAAAAAAAAAAAAAAAGATTAAGGTTATCAATGCATGTAATGAAATACCAACCAAGAATGTTTACTTTATGTGGACTGCTGGCCATCAATGTCCATCAAAGCAATCATTAAAATGATCATCTGAAAGAGGCCTCCCATCCCCATCCCAGACTCCAGCACCAGAAGGGACCATCCTATCTTCAGAGAAATCTGATATATCTACAGCAGTGATGGGCAGCTAATGACATGCCACTACAAGGCAGCTGAAGGAGGAGGGGAATTGCAGGCCTGATCTCTAAGCAGGGGGGAGCAAGAGGTGCTTTAGTCTTTACAAGAGTTGCTGTGAATTTCCCTATGAAAATGTTTGAAAGTAGAACTTTCTGTGTTCGACTGGTCAGACACGAAACAGGCACAGGACCTGTTTGATTCGGCACCAAACTACCCAAATGGTTGCTGTGCTGAACAGGTTTGCACTAGGTTTCTCCAAAACAGCATACGTACAAAAAGGCTGCCTGCCCAAACAGTTCAGAAACTATAGATGTGGCTAAGACCTTCATTTTTAAATATGCTATTTACTTAAGATTGATTTATATGATTTGCAGTTTAATATTCTGTTTAAACAATTGCCTGCCAAGCAGCAGATGAAGGACTGGTGATATGAGACTGCGCTTGAGCAAAAAGCCAATTGTGTTCCATTGCACGGTTAGTTGAAGTCAACTGCCAAAGAGCCTGAAGTCAACAATCAGATGAACAGTCAGTCAAGAACTCTGTGGATGTTCAAGCATTCTCAGGCAACACCATGTACATGTTTGTTGGTTTACTTATTAAAATATTTATATTCAGGGGTCATTTCGTAGAAAAAGAGGTGCAGGAGCTCATTAGCATAACTTATTTGCATATGCCGCACCCCCTGACATCACCAGAAGTGTGTCAGAAGGCAACACCCACCACTCAGGCCCCACCCCAAAAATCTCCAGGTATTTCCCAACTCAGATTCAAAACTGGGTCTCCCAAAACCTTGTCTGGAACACTAACCACTACACAACACTTCATGGGGCAGTGGCTGTTGAGCAGTAGCAAGCAGCTGGGCCTGCACGAGTTATGCAGGTTGCATGGTGTCAAGTTGTCCAGTGGCTGCTGTCAGGCCTGACATGCTCTCTCCCCCTACATTATATTGACAGAAACAAATGCTTGAAGGCTGGAAATACTGCTGTGGTTGACAGACAATGGCCACTGAGAGAATTCTGTTCGTATAGCTACAGGTGCTGCTTCTATTATGGATGAGGGTTGACCCAATGTATTTTCAGCTGCCATGGATGATGGACGGCAGTTGGCTAGGTACTTCCCTACTGGTCCAAATCTTCTACAGCTAACAATGTTTTCTCATGAAGATGTTTTTGGCTGACAAAATCAAAGTATAAATCAATCATAATAAATGTATTTAATTCTTGACATGGCCAAATTTGTGGATAGTTGGATCCATAAACAAACAAGACAGATGTTTCTACAAAAACTCTGAAATTAAAAACATTGTTGTTGTTAGCCATTCAGTCATGTTCAAATCACCAAAATATTTCGATCTTGTCAGCCAAAACCATCTTCATGAAAAAACATTCTTAGATGAGGAAGATCTGAACCAGATCGGGGACTGTCTCCATAGGGTCTTCATAGGGTATAATGATCCTCCCCACTTGCAGAGGGTGGTGGTGGCAGGCTCCCATCATTGGCCCTGCTGTCATGCAGAAGCTTCTGCTGGGTTCCCTCCCTCCCCCCTTCCCTCCCTCCCCCATGCGAGCCCCTACTGACAGGCAGAAGAAGCCCTGGATTCCCTTTCTCCCTCTCCCTTTCCCTTCACCCTGCTTGGAGGTGAGGCAATAGGAAAGGAGGGGGAAGGAATGGATCCCAGGTGTTTCTGCTTGTCAGAGGGGCTGGCATGCTGGCCTCTATGTCAGGCAGAAGAAGCCCTGGATTCCCTTTCTCCCCCCCCCAATTTCCCTTTGCCCCACTTGGAGGGGAGGCAAAGGGAAAGGAGGGGGGAGGAGTTTACTTGTTACTCCTGGAACGCCATTCCTGCCCATTCCTGCTCGAAATAACCTGTTTATATTCTACCTTTTGTCATGGCTCAAGGCAGTTTACATATCACAATGAAAACATTACAATCTAAAGCCAACAAAATAAAATCCAGATAACCTATCTTCCTCAAAAGGATGCCCCCTCAAAATAAATGACTATGTAGCCTTCCCTGGCATAGTCATGAGCTGAGGTGCAGAGGTTAATGAGTTCCCAGTCGGCAACCACATGCTAGTGCAATACTGACTTAAGCAGTTTCTGGCATCATCACAACCATGTCCTGGTACATACAGGTAAGGGTAGGAATTTACCTCATCTCAACCCCTCCCACTCAGTACAGAGTGACGTCACTTGCTGGTGATGCTAAGTGGAGCTGTGATATTCCCTGCAGCCCTCCCCATGAATTGCTGCTTCAGTCAGCATTGCACACTGCTGGCTTGTCCCTTAATTGCTCTTTACTAGTGACTAATGGTTCTGAATGACGAATTGCTCTGTCAACCACTGTTTATTTACTTCATTTATACCCCTCCTTTCTCCCCAATGGGACCCAACGCAGCTTACATCGTTCTCCTCTCCTCCATTTATGCTCAGAGCAATCCTGTGAGGTTGATTAGTCTGAGAGTGTGTAACTGGCTAAGGTCACCCAGCAAGCTTCCATGGCAGAGGGAGGATTTGAACCTGGGTCTCCCAGATCTTAGTGCAGTACTCTAACCACTATGGTATACTCGATAATCTTATATTTAACAATTGGAAAAGTTTTAAAGTGCAGTTATTCCTGAATTGAATGGTGACCTTTGTGGTATGTGATTAGTTCTATCTGGGGAATGGAACATGAATTAAAGTTGGAAGGGTCCTTATACATCATCTGTTTCAATTTCCTGCTCCATGAAGGAGATCCAGAGCTAGAAATTGTGACCTTGTGAGGATTCTTCTGCTGAAGTTCTCCTGTTGGCTGAATTTGTCCAATCAGTATAGTTGTTTCAAGTCACATGTCTCCTTCCTTGTCTCCCAGACACACTATATTCAAGTGTTATTATTTGATACTGTTGCATTTCACTGTTCTTCTACCAAGGCAGTGTACTTTGGGTTCCCAAGATGTCTCCCATTCAGGTATGTTCTAGTCCCAGCCCTGCTTTAGCAAAGTTATGGATCATGTACACCATCTTACCAATGTAGCAGTGAAAATATGCAAGCAAAACAGCATTCTCCAAAAATTATGTGGTACAACTTAGGGTGTATCTGCTACAACACTTAGATGCTCAGCTTTGGGGTTGGTGTGTATTACTGCAGAATATGGTGCTTCAGTGTGGCCCAACAACCCCAATGTACACAAACTTGATATCCAACTCAATACAACAATGAGAACCATCAGCAGATGTATTAAACCCACTCCGACCTATTGGCTACCCACGTTGTGCCACATCACTCCCCTGCATCTATGAAGACAAGATGTTCTTCTTTGTGAATATAGAAAGATCATTGAAAACAGAGAGTTGCCCATCCACAAAGACATGGGTGATGCGAGCCTATTCAGACTAAGATCCCAACACCCAGCAATAAGATCTGCACAAATCTCACAATCACAAAATTTTGATCTAGGATGTGAATGGTTGTGAACATAGATGCAATAAGTTCCTCCCAATATTCATAACCTGATAAACACCAATGAGATGCCTGTAGAATTTCACTTGCCGTGTAAAGTATGGAAGACAGCTAATAGAACATGAACAGGCTCTGGCAATTGTGCAGACCTGTTGTTTAAATGGGGCAAGATACCAGGCCCTGAATGTGATTGTGGTGCAGCCTGCCAAACTATTTTTCATCTGTTACTGGAATGTGAATGTCATGCTTTCCAGGGAGATGTGATGGAGCTCTTTGAACTCTCCCCAGCTGCGATTGGGTGGACTGAAAATTTAGATATTACTAGTATTTAGAGGGATTGCCCAGTTGGTCTGCATACCCATCGTATCAACTTGGTTATGTATTTTATATTATTATATGCTTCCTGTGCATAACTCTGTAACTGTGTGTGTAACTCTGCCATACAATAAATAATAATAGTCAGGTTTAAATCCTGGCTTTGAATCCCCGAACTGGTTCACAATGGAGATCAGTATGTTGATGACACACAACCACAAAGCTTTGGTTGATCTCATTCAGAGGCCTAAAATACGATATTAAGCAACACTGGTGACCTTGGGGCCCACCATAAAGCAGAGACCAGGCATCTCCAATGCATCCTATCAGTCAAAAAATACAGAACCCAATGAAATGTCATACCCAACCCCTCTCCTTTTCTAAATGACATAAAATGTGCAATCCACTATGTCAAAGACTGCTGAAAGATTTAACAAGATCAAAAAGGAAGACTAGAAGTGGTGATAATTTTCAGAATTCATCTCTGTCCATCTGAAGAACATTGACCAATACAGTTAAAGCAGTCTCCATCCCATAACCAGACCTCAAGCCAAACTATAGGAGAAATTCCAACCACATTATCTTTTTGGAATTATTGGCCTATACCATCGACATCATGTGAATAAGTTAGTGATTCCTGACCCAGGTTTTCTCATTATACTTCATACTGCCAGCATTTTTCATACCAAGATAGGCATTCTTTCCCTTTGCAGTTTCTCACTAGTTTTCTTTGTCTTTTGCCAATTTTTACCTTCACCAGGACCAGATGAATGCCATTCAGATTACCTTCAGAATTAGATTGTACCAAATTTTTGTAAGTTTCTTGGGGGGGGGGGTGTCGTTAAAATATGATAATAACTGGCATGAGTTTTCTCTCTCCTGGAAATTTCTTAATTGTGCAAATAATAACCTTTTCCTTTGCAAATTTTGTCTCTGCTTCCTTCAGTTCAAGTGCTGATGCTTCAATGTGTTCAACTGAAATAACTGCCAAACCAGAGTCTCTTTTGCAGCACTAGTTCTATGGTTTTCTCAGTTTTGCGATTCTTGATGTCAGATTTGTGTCCATTTACCCTTTGGTGTAGGGTTTGACCTGTTTGTCCTATGCAGAGAACTGCAATTTACACATCCTACTGTACTGCTATTCCAGTCTTGCTGTTTTTATTGCTCAGTTACTTATTCATCTTGACTCTAATCATCTCTTCCTGACAACTAGCTTCCCCTACCTGCATGTAATATCTGAGGAAATCTGTTTCAATCTATGTGAAGAAGTGTGCACATGCTAACAACATAAGAGAAGCCAATGTTGGATCAGGCCAATGGCCCATCCAGTCCAACACTGTGTCACACAGTGGCCAAAAATACCAGGTGCCATCAGGAGGTCCAGCAGTGGGGCCAGGACACTAGAAGCCCTCCCACTATTGTCCCCCACAAGCACCAAGAATACAGAGTATGACTTGCTCCAGACTTAAGAACATAAGAGAAGCCAATGTTGGATCAGGCCAATGGCCCATCCAGTCCAACACTCTATGTCACATAGTGGCCAAAAATACTAGGGGCCATCAGGAGGTCTGGCAGTGGGGCCAGGACACTAGAAGCCCACCCACTGTCCCCCCCAAGCCCCAAGAATATAGCATCCCTTGCCCCAGACTGAGAGTTCCTACCTATACTTTATGGCTAATAGCCACTGATGGACCTCTGCTCCAGATGTTCCTTCCATTCCCTCTTAAAGCCATCCATGCTTGTACCCGCTGCCACCTCCTGTGGCAGTGAATTCCATGTGTTAATCACTCTTTGGGTGAAGAAGTACTTCCCTTTATCCATTCTAACCTGACTGCTCAGCAATTTCATTGAGTGCCCACAAGTTGTATTGTGAGAAAAGGAGAAAAATACTTCTTTCTCTACCTGCTCTATCCCATGCCATGCATAATCTTGTAAACCTCTATCATGTCACCTCTTTGGGGCTTTTGAACTTAGACTTCTCAGATAGTAGGCTGATACGGACCACTTAGACAAACATATAGCCCTCAGTCTGTGTCATGGAGCCTTCTCATGTTCTTGACCAGCACATGAAGCAACTTCTGCCCAAAAGGTTGCAATGCTGAGCCATTTCATGTTCTCCCCTGGGCCCTAGGCATAGAACTCTGAGCCTGAGATTTCTATAGTGAATGTCAATAATTAAAAGTAGGTTTGCAGCTTAAAGATACACTCTTGAACAGTATACTCAAGATTGCAAGAGCACAGACATTTTGATGCAATAATTCAGAGCAAGGGGTGTCAATTAAATGAATGAAATATTGCAAGAGTCTAATGGTTTAAACATTTTAAAGTTAAAACTTAACTTTTTAACCGAGAGCCTGCAGGTGGTTGGAGGGGTGAGAATGCCACCGTGGGGGTGTCCTTCTGGGGAGCGTGAGGCTGCAACATAGGCTGGACCCCTTCCACCCTTCCTTCCTTCTCCCCCCTCCCAGGCAAAAATTCATGGCTCGCCTCCCTCCCTTGCCTCCATTTGCTTTCCCACTTGGCGCCCTCACCTGCTCCCTTCACCTCCAGGCTGCTGCAGACAATGGCTCACAGCCATGCCCAGCAGCCCAGGCGGCACTCACTAATGAGGACCTGACCCAGCTCAGCGTGGCTTGGGAAGGGAGAAGGTGGCGGCAGTGGGCAGGACTCCGAGAGGTGCCTAGAGGGTCAGTGAGGGTGACTGGGGAGGGGAACCCGCAGCATCAGCGCAGAACTGACCAGGCAGTGCAAGGCTGCTTGCTTCCTTTTCTCCCCGTCAGGTGAGCCCTGAGGCAGCAGAGATGACAATTCCTGCTCGTCATCAGCGCTGCTCTTGCTGTCATCCTCACTCCACTTGCTGGCCTCTGTGCCACTCAGAGGTCTCCACCCTTAGGCGGTCACCTCACTTGGCCTTAATGGTTGCACCAGCTCTGAGCTCATGGCTTGAAACTTTCCCTCTCTCTCCTGGGATGACAATTGAGAAGGGTAATGTGGGGGAATTTTGTGTCTGTCCATGTCTTCAGCTAGTGCTTGGTTGGCTACAACCCTTTGTGTTTTTCTCTCCCTGTGTACATAAACCTGGCTGGATGGGAATTTCTTTCCTGCATCTGACAAAGTAAGCTCAAGCCCATGAAAGCTTACACTTTAGTAAATCTGCTAGAATCTTCTTTTGTTTTTACAAGTGTCAGAAGGGTTCAACATAAAGAAGGAATAAACATGTTTTTCCCCCAACTGGTGTCCAGTGTTGCTCATAATGACATGCCCAGTCCTAATGGAGCCTCAGGGAATTTGCCCTTAATTAGTTTAGTTAAGATTTTATTCAGTTATAATGCTGGATGTAGATGACTTGCACAAATAGAATCCCATTGCTCTTACAACAGCAACAAAAAAAATCCCAAGATCTTGACAAACATTATGAGTTCCAAGTCATGCCTTCATGTCAAAGGTAGAAATCACAACAGTGCTAATGCTAGTCTTAATTCCATTTTTGGGAACATTCCGTCACCCAACTGCATTGGACAAGGAAGGCTATACATGATTTTTATGGCAGTGTAATACTGTGATGGTGAGAAATGATCTTTCAAGCACGCAGCACTGCAAAACAAATATCCTGCAATCTTTTGATGGAGTAGGGGGTGGGGGCCTCCCGTGAGCCACAAATTGGCAGTGACAGTGTCTAAAGGCATAAGAAAATCTTGCAGAAATATTCCTGCTAAGAAAAGCTCTTCAAGAATAAGCATCCACATATGGGTCCCTTGGCAGCTGGAATGAATTTCATCCAAGATGAGGTAGCTGAAAAAGCAGTTATATTATCACAGCTCTGGGAAGCTAATGGTAAAAGTAAATCATTTTTTAATAATATATTTTGATATTTGCTGGCAGCACTACATAACAGCATGTGGAACATTAAAAATCCTTGTCTAAAGCTATTCTGTATTTAATCTTTGTTGGGGTTAGCAAAGCTCACAGTGAGACATTTCCCTTTTTGTTCTTAACATGTTTTCAGATGTTGCAACATGCAGAAGAAAGTGAGTGCATGAGTTACCCATGTGCAGATTTCCCATTCTTGTTATGCTACAGGTTTGGAGTTTTCCCTGTCAAAATAATGACTTTCTGATGTATATGGGAACTCTTGCATCTCTCCATGGGAAGAGAGAAGCAAATTCCCTTTTGGGATGTTACCTTTTGTGCTGCAAAGTTAAAGTCTGGGTATGGCATATCATAATATCTAACACTATCATTAGTTGGCATAATGTATAGCCAAATAAAAGCTTGATTTGGCAAGGGCTACATGTCTATCTCATGTGTAGTCTGCATGTCTATCTTGTGCATATTTACCTAAACCTTTCTCCAGGGATCTCAAAAATAAAGTTCGAGATTCAATCTCTGACATCTTTATGAAACTCAAAGCTAGAATATTCTACAATATCACAGAAAATATTCAGTAGTTAGAGTTGTATCTCCCAGGTGAAATCAGATAAGCAGAAAGCTAGTGTTTGATTGATTCATTCTGAATGTTATTGTTCTGTGCAAACTCTAAAATCAACCTTCAGACCATCTTGTTCATGGAGTTTTTGCCATCATCTTCAAGAAGAGGCGAATTGTACCAGTTGGGATGCATCTCAAAAGGAATGGTCTGGTGGAAAAGCTTGTGGAATTAGTTTGCAGAGCAGATCTTTCCACAGCTCCCCCTTCCCCAAGCAGCCTGCTGTTTGTCCTGAAAATTCTCTCAGGGCTGACTGAGCCTCACGAAACAAAATCACTATAATACAGACCATGGCAGGGCTGATGGTAAATTTGTCTTCTCCTCCCTACTCCATCAATGGAACACATCAGTGGAAGAGGCAGAAGGAGATGAATTAACCTCATCTCCCTCATCTCTGCAGCACTTTGGTGTATTTTATTTACAAAGTTCTCCTGGCACTCAAAGAGTATTTTTGGGATAGAGATGTCAGCCCCTAGGTGGGGCCTGGGGATCCACTGGAATTACAGTTTACCTCCAAACTATGGAAATCAGTTTCCCTGGATAAAATGGATGTGTTGGAGGGCAGGCTCTATGGCATTCTACCCCACTGAGGTCCCTGACCTTCCCAGGCTCCATCCTTTAATATCCAGGAGTTTCCCAACCTGGATCTGGCAACCCTACCTCCTATCCCCCACCAGTGGCCAGGGAGGACCTGGAAACCCTATTTGGGGACAAAAACAGGCTGCTTAGGCAAGGTGAAGGCAATAAAGAATGTTCTATGCCAACTCCTTCTAATTAGCTTTTCCACTGGAACCAACCTAATGATGCCAACACCCTGAGGGCACTAAGGTTCTTTGACTTGTGTGGCTAGCCAATAAACCACACAGTGAAATAAACTATTCCAGGCAATAAAGAGTAAAAAAAAAAAAGATTTATTCGAATAAGGAACATCTCATAGCAAAGAAATTCAGTGTGGATGTTCAGTGAGCAAATACAGGGAGCAGCCTTATATACTCTTCTTGCTCCTTCCAACTTTACATCATTGTTGACATCATTTACACATGCTCAGTTCAGATTTCTTTGGTCAGTCATCAATCACATGTTTGACAAACAGGATGTTACTTGGCTGTGTCTCAACTCTACAATGCAGGTGCTTGTCTTGTTATATTGATTTATACATCTGTTCATTTTCTTGGCTTCCTACAAAGACTCCTTTCACCTTTAAATGAACTCTCAGGCTGGGTTCTTTTTTAGTGCACAACTTAGATGTTTTCATTACAAAAATGGTTCTTTTACATTAATACATGCATATAAATGTATAACAATATTCTTAAAGCGTTTTATAGGCTTATTTTCACTAAAGGTATAAAAATATGAAAACATATATCATTACAATGACATTCTAAAGAATTAAACCCTTTACATGCATTCTTTTAGTGTTTCAAAGTAGCCTATGGCATAAAGTACATTGTATTACACATTATTCTTCATTTTTGGTTCATCAGGGAATTTTTATAGAATATTTAAACCTTTAAATTTCCTTATTTCGTCAAGATACATTATTTTACTTTAACCAGCAGGAGTCACCCTTTTATAATACAAGTTCTTCATTTTTAATTGACTTTTAATTAGCTTCTTTAGCTGACCAAAACCCATGATTAATGTCGTTTATTTTGGCTGGACTTTCTACACACACCTGGTCAGCTCTTGGTCATTTTCCAACTTTTGCTCTTGTTAGCATCTTGTTAGCTTTAAACACAATTCTTTATTAAAAAATGAAACCTTAATTAGTTTTCTTCTTTTTAATAGACATTCGGAAACATTTTATCCATAAGCTTTCATTCTCAGCTATAAACATTCAGAGAAATTTACCTTTTAACAATTATTCTTTGCTATAAAAACATCCTTAAAAACTTAGATCTACTTTGCATAGAAAATACAACTGAACTTTTATTCAACCCTATTAATTTTGATATCCTTTTAACTTAGCTTGTGGAACCTTGCTAGGTCAGTTTTAAGTGTATAAAAACATTGATCAATTATTTTCTAGTTCCTGTGAAATATAGAACCATAAACATTTAGCTTTGACACTTAACTATCATGGTGGTTTCTGTCAGTATTCCCTCTAAGCAGAGTTAGTGTGAGCTAGCACACAGTTTTTTAGCCTCCAGCTCACACATTTTTGTCATAGCTCAGGAAGGATGGCTCTGGAGCAAGCTAATTTGTGCAATACCCAAATCACTGGCTCACAACTTTAATGCCAGTAGCTCACAAAGTAGAATTTTTGCTCACAAGACTCCACAGCTTAGACCGAGCATTGCTTTCTGTTATCCCAATTAAAATACAAACAAAGTCTTTTCTTCTTTAAAATAGGCTGAAAAGGCAAACACACACATATATATTTCTTATAGATTCCAATAGTTCAGTACTGATATGTTTAAACACTCTAAGCTTATTTAAAATTACTAAAAATCAAAAGCTGAAACAAACTTCTGAACTCATTCTTTGAAGTAGAGAGGTTCTCATAAATCTTCACTTATGACAGGTGGAAAGTAGGTCCTAATTGAAAATTGGCTAGGTTGCCTGGGACAGAAACACCTGCAGTTAAGAGAAAAACTACTTTGCTCCCAATTAAAATTCCTTTTCTTTAAAGCAAGGGCTGGAACATGTCAAGTTTGATTTAAAACACCTGTTTTCTTTACAACTGTGCTTAGTGATTTAAACTGTTTGTTAATTCTCCAGGAGAGCCCCAAAGAATCTCTCCCAAAGGTTCCTGGAGATCAACAATAATCAATAGAAAATCACTTGAACCTTTGAATTGTCCTCTACACTAATATGCAGAATTCATCCAAAACATGAAGATCAGTTCTGTTTATTTTAATTTAAATACCAAGGTTTTCACAATAATAATTTCATCAAAGGCAATGGAATTTGATGGACACAATTATTACAGAAAAAGAATATGTGTGGCTGCCCCAGGACACTGTATTTCTTTCGGGAAGCTCTGTTATAATTTTTGCTCAGCCAGGTGGTTTTCCAAAACAAAGGCCAGTTTGAAAAATAATTTAGTTGAGTAAAAATGATAAAAGAAATCTATGAAAGGCCTTTAAGGAAGACTACAGACTGTATCCATTCAGCTAAGTATGGTGTGTTCCTCCAGAACAAGAAGCTCTTCCACTTGCAGAGGAGCCTCATATCAGCAGAAGGTACTTTATGCCTACAGAATATGCCCTCCTTAGCTACACATAGGATATAACCAATGCTCCCTCTAAGCTGTGGAGTCTTGTGAGCAGAAATCCTACTTTGTAAGCTATGGCATTAAAGTTGTGAGCAAGCGATTTGGCTACTACATAAATTGGTTTGCTCTGGAGCCATCCTTCCTGAGCAAAGAATAAAAATATGTGAGCCAGAGGTTAAAAAATTGTGAGCTAGCTCACACTAACTCAGCTTAGAGGGAACACTGGATATAACCCACTGTCTAATGGAATTGTGATTTAAACCAACACCAGAGGGACACAACAACCAAGAACAGCAAGGCAAAATTAAGTTGCTGTGTTTCTAATGGCCAACCCCACTACAAATATTGAAGATGTAACAGACAGCCAGTGATGTGTTCAGAGGCCACTGAGAAAGGAGACTTGACTGGTTTCAAGCATAGCCTTCTTTTGTCTCATTAGTAAAGTTCATGTTACACTCCCACTGCCAGGCCCTGTTCCCTGGGGAATTTTGTACACTTTGTAATCAGGAACCTGTATGTGCGACCAGTAGGGTTTCTAACTCTGGGTTGGGAAATTCCTGGAGATTTAGGGGTGAAACCTGGGGAGGACAGGATTTGAGGAGGGGAGGGATCTCTGTGAGGTATAATGCCATAGAGTACACCCTTTAAGCAGCCATTTTCTCTAGGGGAACTGATCTCTGTAATCTGAAAATCAGTTGTAATTCCGGGAGATCTCCAGGCCCCACCAGGTTTACAACTTTAGGGATCAGCACACTCCTTCCCACAGCCCCTATAAACATGTTATTGTCACATGAGATATGTCCTTTGATGGGGTCTTCAATTCACAGATTATGCTGAACATATGTAAGGGCAGGGCCAGTGGGTTCAATGCTACTTTCCCTTTGTCAAAAGCCCCTGTCCCAACCCCAGGTAAGGACTTTTGGTTATGGGGGGGGGGGGGTTTGCAGCAAAACAAAGTTACAAAATACTAGAGAGAGACTAAATCTCAGTCTATCCCAACAGCCCAGGAGGGAAAGGACAAGTCTCCCAGCTTCTCAGGGAATTAACAAGAAAAGTCAGCCCCGCAGAGTAGAACTGCAGACTGAGTTTCCAAACACAAAACAGTTAGCTAGTAGGTGGTCAAAGGCCAAGGCTCTGGATAAAGGCTTTGAGGTCAGTGAAGGCAAAAACCACGACCAAATAAAATATAGTTATTTACTTAATGTGCAAAAAAACCCCCACAACACTAGACAGTGAAGGAAATAAAACAATTAAACCTAAGCATTTCCAGCACAGCTAAAACATAGAATCAAGGCTCCAGTTACCATTCTGGTTAATCACAGGCAGTTAGTTCCAGCATGTCAAGATGTTCAGGCTTAGCCCTTCCAAGCAGCAATCAAGTGGGATGCCAAATTGAGAGCTGTACAACCACTGACATACTTCTGTGCCAAGTGGTCACCCAGCTCTGCACACAGGTACCATAATGCAAAGACTAACTAGATTTATGGAGAGGGTCTCTGATTGACTTCAGGCCTGGTAGACTAATCAGACACCAGAGAGATGATGTAACTCTATTTTGGTTGCTAGGCACGTGACATCCAAGGATGGACTAGAGGGGGAGAGAAATGAAACCATACTGCAGATAGGTCACACCCATTCCCACACAGGTGCCCATAGCTTCAGTTGTCTGGAATGTGCTAATTGGAAGGACCAGGGCAGTTGGTACTCCCTAGCACTTCAGCTGCAAACAAATAGGCTAGCAAGGTCACTGTGTTCTAAAGTGTCTCTGACTATCTCTAGGAAGATTTCTGCAGGTCTCTCTGCAGCCTGAACCAAAATTTGTATTTCTCAGAGTAAAGCAAGGAACCATTTTTCTTTACATCCTTACATGGGTAATAATTTGTGAACAGTCCCTATGGTGATCATCAGTCTATTCTATGGGGGTGGGGAGGCAGATGCTGATGTGCTTCTCTACTTGTTCCTGATAGCAATCTAAATGTAACCTTGCTATGTTTTACCAATTGTGAACAATGTTTATTTATTTAGATATTTATACCCCATTTTTTTCCTTTGTTGCTAAAAGCAGTTTACAATTTCAAATTTAAATCATACTGTCCCAGTCCAGTGGCCTCGGGACAAGGACCCCTCCCCCCAGAGAAGCCCTGACCACATGACACACCCGGGAACCAGCAGAAGAGTGGAGCCGCGATGATGCCATGGTGGCTGATGGAGCCGCGGCATGACAGCCCACCACAGGAAGCCCCAGGAGAGGTGACTGTTGATGGCCCAGGAGGATGCAGTGGTGCTGGCAGAGCATGGCCTCTGGAACGTGTACCACGGAACTTTACCCCAAGGAGCAGTGGCATGGATGCCACTGGGAGAGGGCTGAGGGCAGAAACGGCGGGGAACCCAGGTGGTGGCTCCAGCAGCACAGCCCCTGGGCCAATCGGATCGCCACCAGCACACCCGCAACCATGACCGGAATGCCCAGAAGGCATTTGGGCTTATCACAGGGGGTGGGGCCAGACAGTGAGTAGAGGGGGCGGGGAGCACGGACAGCACTGGGAGTCGTGCAGGGAAATAAAAGGAGGGAGATTCAGAGGGGCCAGGGAGGAGGATCGTGTGACAGAACGTAACAGAGAGAAACAGAAAGTGTGAGAGAAGGAGAGAGGGAGAGGTGTCCTGTGCACACTGGCAGAGAGACTTAAGTGGTGACCTTAACCCCATCCCCTGCCTGTCTGAGGCCCCACCGCAACTCCTCATTGATGAACCCTCTCCAACTTCCAGTGCTGACAACCCCATTGGGAGGGCAGACACCATGGCCATGGGCAGGTCAGCTCTTGGGCCATGAACAGAGCTTGACACATACAAAGTCCAATAAAATGCTGAATAGCTCCTCCATCCAAAGCCTACAGTCTCTATATACCCAGTTAAAAAGCCCTACCAAACAAAATGGTCTTCTTGGATCAGCTCCTAAAATCTTCAGAGGTGCTCGCCCTGCAGAAAAAGCACAGAATCTGATATATGCCAGGTGGCCTACCTGAAGTGGGAGAACAGTCAGTAGGTGGGAATCTCAGGAATGTAACTGGTGCACAGGTACATATGGGGAGAAGCTCTTGTGTATTTATCCAAGATGGAATCTTTTTTTCTTTTTTTTTGCATTAAGCTATTACAAAGAACATAATTGTAGTCCAAGATGAATAAAGCTATATGGGTGCTATAATCAACGGTTCTAAAGCATTACAAAAATTAACTTTGAAGATTCAGCAGAAGGGTTTTTCCCAAATTCAAATTATGGTGAAATAGTTTAGTAACTCAGGTCCCATGGTTCAGTAACCATTGCTGAAGGGACACTTTTAATGACAACCACGATAATTTTTCCTGCTACTTAGCAATAAAACCCAATTTTAAAGTTAACAGTGAACCCACAGTACTCCCAACTGTAATAATTTCAAAAGGTGTTTGGAGATTTCTTGTCATTTTAGGCCATAGTACAATAAAACTCTGAAGTAGCACTGCCACAAAACAACCTGCTGATGTTCCTTGACTGTTCTGTCAAATTCAGACCTGGCCTTGTAACAGCCTGTGGATTTTGTTTCCCTTGCAAAACAGCGTGCAAAAGCCTGCAGGCTCACCAAAAACCATCACAGCTACAAGATGCAGTAGACATGGAAGGTTGCTATGAGATACTTCTGTTGTCTAATGATCAGCAGAATCTATTGCCAGTTTATGTTGCATATGAGGAAAGCAACATTTTAAAAATTGTTGCAAGTCAAATTGGAAAAAGAGCTGCAGGGTGCCCTGCTCTGTAATGAATCCTTGAAACCTCCAAAATATCGAAGAACACAACTGGGATGTTTCTAAAATGAGTGGGTGAAGTTCAAAGGGGAGCCAAATTACTGCTTTCTGACATTAAGTGTATTCTCTTAATTAAATGTTGTTCAGTGCAGGAAGTCTGTTCCTCATGGAGGTGTTCTACAAAGCAGATTAATTTCATGTTAGGCAATTTTTTTTCTTCAAGGATACCTTTACATAAATAGCTCTTTGCATGAAATAAAAAAGATGTCCCCATGTGAGGACTGTACCAGGTGAAAACAAAATGCACTAAAGAATAGGAGACCAAATAATGCTTGAACTGCAGGGTTACCCATCTGTTTTATTTCCCTGTCCTTAGGTATAAGTCAAAGCTGCCAAACTACCCTTCCCAAGGATAAGGCTGTTCATTCATCGATGAAACTTGAATTCCATTACCCATTCACCCTATCCCTAACCTATGTACTTGAATTCTTGTGAGCACAGCCTATGTTTTCAGCAAACGTACACAGTCTCTGTATGCACAATCAAAAACCCTGCCAAATGCAGATTCACATACATAGTTTGAATGCATGAAGGCTCTGTTCCCAAGTTATGCTGAACACATATTAACAGGAACCTAAGCACGATGCATTTATGCTTCCTTAAAGCAACTTCTGACTATGTCTTGTGGTCTAATACTAGGACACCTCCCACCATGGGCCTTGTTGTTTCTACTTCTGGTCTAAGTATTACATCACACTGACTCTTGGCTTCATCTGTAGATTTTACAGATATGGCAGGTGAATTTCTTTAAGGATTCTAGAAGAACACAGTTTATAAAGAGGGGGAGGAACTAAAGTACATCAATAACTAACTGTGGATTAGGGAGTAAACACAAGTTATAGAATTCTATGTAGTTCCCTTGGCATGATTAGAATTAGCTCAGTATTTATGAATTTTCTTGGTGAGTGTTCGGAAAAATCTGTTTCCCAAGAATTCTGCTGCTGCTCATAAATTGGGGGATGTGCTGATGAGACTTCATGTATTGCATTGTTAGATTAAACCAAATGTCTGTCTAGTCCAGTGGGACTCACTCCATGCCTCACAGAGAGCCATGCTGACAATTCCCATCAATCAAAAGAGGTATGTTTATATCCATCCTTGTCATGATGCTTACAACTCAGGGAGGCTAGCAAGCATACCCATTCCTATGGCAGTGACTGTTTCAAGATGGGAACCGGCTGCCAACCACAAGTCCCATGGGGCAAGGAGCTTCTTGCCCACTTTCCTGAAACATGGGGTAGGAGCCATACTGGGGAATGGTGCTCAGAAAGGCCACAGGTACCTTGCCAAAGAGCCACATAAGGCTTCTGAGTTACTGATTGAGTACCACCAATTGTGACCACAAACCCCCAAATTAAGGCCAAATTAGACCTAATAAAGACCCCAGATCTGTGTCCATATGCAAAGATATATTGGGGATTGGGGCTGTACAGATAGGAGAACCTTCAACTCTCACTTGGTTTTATAATTTAAAAAACCCAGGCTTTTGATGCTGTTATTAGTTGCTAAGGGCGGTAAAGACTTGTCTGTAAAAACCCATTAAAATGTTAATAAGATTTTGATTAGCAAAAGTAATGTTTGAAGGGTTAAATCACATCTCCCCTTTCTGCATGGTCCAATACAGGTCTGCTGTACAAACAATATACAGACTGTTAGAGAGCCATGATCTTCTAGATATCTGATTTGGCCCTTATACCACTGAAGGTAATAGCCCTTCTAAGCTGTTTCACCCCCAAGCAAGTCTCTGGATATGGAACTCTCAAATTCAGCCATTATAGCTCATAGATTTATTGTCCATGAATTTGTTTAGTTCTTTTTAAAGTATTCTAAGCCAGGGGCTGCCACCACATGTTATGGAAAAAATTCCAAAAATGTATTATGTTTCTGCAAAGAAATACTTTCTTTTTCTATCCTGGTTCTCCTGGTCTCTCAGTTCCATTGGATGACCCCATTCTACTATAACTGTAGGGAGAAAGGTTTTTTCCCGTATTCGTTTTTAGACAACGTTTCTTATTTTACAGACCACAATCCTGTTCCCCCTTAGACTTCCTCATCAAAGGCTCCTAAGTAAGCTCAATAGTCATGGGATAAAAGGACAAGTCCTTTTGTGGATCAAAAACTGGCGAATTAATAGGAAACAGAGAGTGAGTATAAGTGGGCAATTTTCTCAGTGGAGGGTGATAAGCATTGCAGTACCGCAGAGATCAGTACTGGGTCCGATGCTTTTTAACTTGTTCATTAATGATTTGGAGTTGGGAGTAAGCAGTGAAGTGGCTAAATTTGCAGATGATACAAAGATGTTCTGGGTGGTAAAAACCAAGGAAGATTGTGAGGCACTTCAAAGGAATCTGTCGAGGATGGGTGAGTGGGCATCAACATGGCAAATGGGGTTCAATGTGGCCAAGTGCAAGGTGATGCACATTGGAGTCAAAAATCCTAACTATAAATACACGTTGATGGGGTCCGAACTGGCAGAGACTGACCAAGAGAGAGATCTTGGAGTCGTAGTAGATAACTCACTGAAAATGTTGAGACAGTGTGCAACTGCAATAAAAAAGGCCAATGCTATGCTGGGGATTATTAGGGATAGTATTGAAAACAGATCAGCCAGTATCAAAGTGCCCCTATATAAATCAATGGTGCAACATCATTTGGAGTACTGTGTACAGTTCTGGTCACCACACCTTAAAAAGGATATTATTTGGAAAGGATATTTGGAAAAAGTGCAGAAAGGGCAACTAGAATGATAAAAGGGTTGGAGAACTTTCCCTATGAGGAAAGGTTGAGGCACTTGGGGCTCTTTAGCTTGGAGTAATGACAGCTGAGGGGTGACATGATTGAGGTTTATAAGATTATGCATGGGATAGAACAGGTAGAGAAAGAGGTACTTTTCTCCCTTTCTCACAATACAAGAACTCGTGGACACTCAATGAAATTGCTGAGTGGTCGGGTTAGAACGGATAAAAGGAAGTACTTCTTCACCCAAAGAGTGATTAACACATGGAATTCACTGCCACAGGAGGTGGTGGCAGCTATAAGCATGGATGGCTTCAAGAGGGAATTAGATAAACATATGGAGCAGAAGTCCATCAGTGGCTATTAGCCACAAGGTAGGGACTCTCTGTCTGGGGCAAATGATGCACTGTATTCGTGGTGCTTGGGGGGCAACAGTGGGAGGGATTCCAGTGTCCTGGCCCCACTGGTGGACCTCCTGATGGCACCTGGTATTTTTGGCCACTGTGTGACAGAGTAATAGACTAGATGGGCCATTGGCCTGATCCAGCATTGGCTTCTCTTATGTTCTTATGTTCTCTTAGGAAATATTTCTTTACTCAATGAATAATTAAACTGTGCAATTCACTGCTAGTTGACTTAGTGATGGCCATATATACAGATGGCTTTAAACAGGAATTAGTCAAATTCATGGAGGATAAGTTAATCAGTGGCTACTAGCCATGCAGCAATGATTTTAATGGCTTTAAAACGTGATTCTATTATGTATTGTTTAATTTGTGAAGACAGAAGAGCAGTATATATATTTTGGAAAATAATTTTTTTTTTTTTTAAATGTAGATTAAAGGGAACCTCTGGATACCAGTGCTAGGAGTCAGCATCAAGGAAGGCCTTGGCTTCTGTGCCCAATTTATTGGCACTCCAGGATGACCACTGACCTCTGTAGAAACCAAGATGTTTCACCAGATGGACCTTTTGTCTGATTTGACAGGGCTCATCGTATGTTCCAGGAAAAATGGAGCAAGAGATACTAAAATAACTTCTGCAGTTCTGTAAACTGAGTTTCAGAGTAACCAAATAAATCCTTTTAGACCCCTAAAATGGCACCAGTTTGCTGAGATGTTATTCCTCTGACATTGAACACAGAGATATATAGAAGACTTAGGATTTCCTTGCTGGCCCTGTTCGAATGTCCTCAACAACAGCCTGAAACACAAACACTTAACAAGTTACATTTCTCCCATCATGATGTTCCATGCTAGGAACAGCTTGTGTTTCTCTACCCTGTTCCTTTCCCAATCACTGTTAGGACCTTTCCATGGGCACAAAGTATGAAGAACCTTTTAGACACAAAAAATCTTTTTACTGATATGAAAAGAAACAACGCTCTTTCCAATGTCTGATGTCTGTTTTTCATATCTGTATCAGCAACAAAAGTGCTTCTGGCAGGATTTCCTGACATAAAACAGATACATTATTACACAGCCAAACTTTGGAGGCCAGTGATTGATGATAATTGAAAAACTGATCACTTTAGAAAATAGGTGATTTTTTTTATTAGGTTCAGGTGTTTCAGTGCTACTTCTTTTACAATTTCTCCTTCTTTAACCATGGCAGGAACCTGTAACATCTGACAAGTGGCTTCAAATAAGGACTGCAGTATTTTAATTTTTTAAAAAACAAAAATGTTTGTCTACAGCTGGCGTAAACACCTGTGAAATTACTTCAAGGACTGCGGGATACTTGAGAAAGTCATGCTGAAGCCAATTTTGACATTTGAGAAAGATTTAGATCTCTTTTAAACACTGCAATCCTAAATATACCAAGGCGTAAATCTTAATAAACTCAGCAGGACTTCTGAGGAAATATACACTGAACAATGCCAAAGAAAGAGTGGAAAAAACTAAAGAGAAAATCTCTCTCTGTGTTCAGTTTAGTTTATTCAAGGCTGTTAGACTTCCAAAATGTAGCAACTAAGTCTCTGTTACACAAAGAGCCAATAGAACTATAAAAGTAAAGGTTTCCCATGCTCAAAAGCCAGCTGAATCTGACTCTAGGGGGCAGTGTTCAGCTCCATTTCCAAGCCAAAGAGCCAGCGCTGTCCAAAGACGTTTCTGTGGTCATGTGGCCGGCATGACTAAACACAGATGTGCATGGAACACTGCTACCTTCTCACTGAAGTGGTACCTGTTTATCTACTTGCAATTTCTTGCTTTCGAACTGCCAGGTTGGCAGGAGCTGGGGCCAGAGACAGGAGCCCACAGGGTACTCGGGTCTCGAACTGCCAAGCTACAGACCTTCCAGTCTGCAGCTCAGCATCTTAACCTCTGAGCCCCTGCAGCCCCCGCTATAGAACTATACTAACATACAATAACATACAGAACAACATATAAGACTTGAAATATTTTGTAGATATAAAATTAAAATCTATCCTAGCAATGACAATACTTTGGCACAAATGCTCATAGCTGCTGAGATGTATTTAACAGCAGCTTCTGTAACCTCTCTATCATTACCTGGAAGAACGTCTAAAAGATGGCAATTCCCTGAATGATCAGGGTAAATAGCCAGAACAGGAACTAGCAGGGAAGCTCTTGACTTAGCATACACTTGAAAGAAAAAAAGAAATGGGAAACTGACTCCAGTGTCTGGCCTCCACATATGTCTTGTCTGTGCTTCTGGGTAATCCCAGCAAATCTGCTAAAGAAAGCACATTAAAATGAGCCAATGAAGAAAGAGCTTCACTAAATGGAGACTGAGATAGAATATGTAGTTAATACAGATAAGTGGAACTGAAGACATGAAGCCCCAAAACATAGCAGTGAACAAAGTCATTTAGCATCTGAAGTAGTATAATTAATGTATATCTTCATTTGAGATCTAGGTGTATAGAATACTGGATAATATCATACCACTCTGCTCAGCTAAGATGGTGAGTTCCTTGGTGCAACTTGGGATTCACTGGTGAAAGGGCCTCTTGTATCAGTAGGACATGCCTTGCACCAATGGATCAGTTGTCAATAGGCCTGGGGGAAAATGTCCTTTTCCTTTAACAGAGGCTGAATGGGCTGCTTTTTACCAGGTAATGTTATTGCCTCTGTGTCCTGAAAAGTTTCCGCTGTCCATTTACACACAATAAGGCTTTATTATTAGGTATTTTTAATGAATATTTCTATGCTGCCGCTTCAGAGTCCTGCTTGCAGCAGTTTACAATTAAAAAAACCCGCAGTATTAAAAAAGCCATTAAAAACAAGGCATTAGACATAAGCAGTATAAAAACTGTCCATAAAACAGTGCAGACCATTAAAAAGCTGATATGATAAAACTAAAACCACCCACCACACTTCTGAAGGCAGAAGCACAGAGAGCAGAGTCTGAGAGACAGAACTTACCTGGTGGGCTGGATAGTATTGGAGGAGATGGTCCTTCAGGTACCCTGGCCCCAAGTTCAGCCTCAGTAAGAAAGGTGAACTATAAATAGCAGATTCATAGATGATAGATAGATAGACAGACAGACAGCACTTTGAATTGTGCAGCAGAGGAATGATACAATCCCTGTAATCAGCCCCTGACAGTAGCCTAGCCACTGCATATTGAACCAATTGAAGTTTCCAAACTGTCCTCAAAGGCAGCTTCCCATAGAGCGCTTGACAGTGATCTAACTTGGACATGATCAAAACATGGATCACTGTGGCCAGATCACACTTTTCAAAGATTGACCCTAGCTGGTGAACCAGCTATAGCTGTTAAAGGGCACTGTGTGTCATGGAAGAGATTGAAGCCTCCAACTATAGGCCAGGATCTGAAAGCATCCCCATGCTATGAACCTGCTCCTTCAGGGAAACTGCAGCCCCCTCCAGGACAGGCTGGCTCCACAGTCTCAAAGTAGCTTCTCTCTATTTTTTTTTTTTAATTGAGAGGGGTTTTTAGGACAATAAAAAGCAACACAATTTTAATATAAAGAAAAAATAGAGAAAATGAAGGAAAAAGAGGAAAAAAGAAGACAAAAAGAGATATGAAGAAAGGAAGAGGCTTCTGATTTTCTCAATGGCAAAAACAAGTGTGATTACAAAATTATCTGTTACTCTGTGGTTGCAGGGAAACACTCTCTCTTTTCTATTGTCTATTCCCCCCCATAATCATCAAAACCACAAAGCATTGATTCATTTCTATCTGTTTTACGCAAACAATCTATGAGGAGTTTCCAGTCAGTGATAAATGGAGTTATTGTCTTTTCTCTAATCAAAGAAGTAAGTTTAGCCATCTCTGAAAGTTCCAACATCTTCATCAACCATTCATCTATTGTAGGTATTGCTGAACCCTTCCACTTTTGCACATATAATAATAATAATCTCACTGCTGTCATCATATATAAAAGCAAAGTTCCATGACTTTTTCCCCAGCTGTTTATCCTTTAGACCCAAAATAAAAGCCTCTGGTTTCAGTTGTATATTGAGCTTTAAAATCCTCTGAATTAGCAAGTGTATTTGTATCCAAAACTTTTTGGCTTTAATACAAAGCAGCTTCTCCATTGACCAACATCACCTCAGTTTTGTCTGGACTGACTGATGGTGATTCCACACTAGACCTTAAATCCTGGTTCAACCCTGTCCCCGAACTTGCATTCTACACTACACTCGAGTTCACCCCTGTAATTATCTCGGGGTATTTTTTGTTTCCACATTATGAGGTCACCCCAGTTTTGCCCCACACTTGTCCTGGGATAAACAGATGCTGTTATAACCAGGGATAATTGCAAGGTATTGTGTCATGAGTTAAACTCTGATAAAACCATGGATAAGATCCAAGTGCAGAAAGGACCTGAGCTTCAGGTTATTGACCATCCATCCCCTTCTACTGATGCCTATTCAGGACTTCCACAGACCCATCTGGCTTATCTGTGCAGAAGAAATAGAGCTAGGTGTCATTGTCATATTGGTGACATGTCACTCCAGATCTCCAGATGACCTCTCCCAGTGGTTTTCTGTAGATGTTAAATAGCATGGGGGGAATGGACTCCTGCAGGACCCCATAGCATAAATGCCACAGGGCCGAGAAGCAGTCCCCCACGGCCACCTTCTGGAATTGGTTGGTCAAGTAAAAGTGGAACCACCAAAACATAATGCCTTCTACTCCCAACCTAGCCAGCCTCTCCAGAAGAATACTATATGTCATGATCTCCTGTTACCCACCCCCCATCACTCTCCCAGCAAAAGTCATCAGCCAAGGTGACACTGTTTCCATCCCAAAGCCAGGCCTTAAAGCAGATTGAAATGGGTCTAGATAATCCATCTCCTCCAATACCACTTGAAGTTGTGTAGTCACCACCCATTCAAGCACCTTGCTCAACAAGGGAATATTAGCCACTAGTAACTATTCGATCATTTGGGTCCAGGACACTCTCTATTAAAGAAATAGGATATTTTTATCCAGAACTGTTGGCAACTCTAGTTTAGGCTGTCCATTATTTACAAAGCACAAAAGATCTGTCCTGATGGCTTTTCACAAAAAAAGTTGTAATTACAGATAAATATGAGCAAATTAGATATTAATGCTGGATTTTCATGATAGGCAATTTTCAATACAACAACTGCCATTTTGAAATGTAAGGAAAGTTCTTTTAAGAAATTTCTACCTCCCACTTTTCTGCATTCCCCTCCCCCCCTTTTCTGTTTGCTACCAGAGACTTCTTACTCTGCTGCTGTCTCAGCACCATTTTGTTTTACTGGAAGGGACAGTGCTTGCAATCTTTTTCTCGGCCCTGTCGCTGTGATCTGACGTGCATACTAATGAACATTAAAGATGCTTTTCTAAACCCCTTGCTGTGTGCAGATGGCATAAATGCTGGCTTTAAAAACAATCATGGAATTTTAAAGACACTTTTGAAAGCCATGCACTAAAGAGCATGCTAATGCGCATTAAAAGTTGCTCTCTTAGACCCATTGCTGTGTCCTATTATACATTAGAAGACTTTAAAAGCAGTGTTGCTGTGCACTCATGTGCACAAACACCTATACAAACAGGCACTACCCCCCAAACTCCCAAATCACTCATATAAATATTGTGCACATTTCAGTCCTCTCATTATAAATATATTTGTAAAAATATATCTAAGATATTGTACCTCTCTTTTGTATTAATAATGCTCAAAACTAGTTGAACACATGAAGCTGACTAATTGGTCCACTGAAGTCAGTCTATTGAAGTTGGTATTGTCTACTGTGATTGGCAGCAATTCTCCAAGATCTTGGGTGGAGGTCTTTCACATCACAGACTTTCTAATCCCTTTAAAAGTAGATTGAACCTGTGACCTTTTGCATGCAGATAGATGCTCTACCACTGAGCCAGGACCACTCCCAGTATTAGTGTACAATATATTGCTTACACTGTCAAAAATATAAAAACAAAATCAAGTAACTGACAATGAATACTGGTTGAGCAGCAAATGTTTGAAGTAGCATCAAAAATCGAAAGAAAATAAGGGGAATCAGAAAAGTCCAGCAGAACAAAATAACACCTAAATGACAATTCCATAGATGCCAGATGGGTCAGTTTTTCCAGAGACATGAAGCCATGACGGAAAATGGGCTCTGCCTAACTTTAGAAGGTTAAAACATCCTGCAGTTGAAATTGAAAATGGTGTGTGCATACATATGTAAGTAAGCGCCATCAAGTTGCCACCGATTTAGGGTGACCCCAGCAAGGGGCTTTCAAGGCAAGTGAGAAGCAGAAGTGGTTTGCCATTGCCTTCTTCTGCAGAGTCTTCCTTAGCGGTCTCCCTCCGAAGTACAGACTCTGCTTAGCTTCCGAAATCTGAGGAGGTCGGGCTATACCATGTTCCTGTGGCAGGAACCAAGCACCCCCAGTGCAAAAGAAGATCTAGCGAAAGAAGATCTAGCATTTCCCTCTCACACCAGGACACCCCCCTTCCACTATTAGGCTTGGCTTTCAAAGACATCAATGATCACTTGCAAGAAAGCTGAGGAGTAACAAACAGATCCTGAGTGAGAATGCCTGCTCACGTTCACTACCACAGTTCTGTTCCCCCCTCCACTGATGAGAATCCTTCACTGAAACTTCCCTACCCACACTCAGCAGAGTTCACTGTTGGCAGAAATTTGAATTCTACCCAGCACATTGGAAAACCTTTGTGACGTTGGGATTTTCTGGTCTGCTCATAGTGACCACGCGTGCTTGAGAATCATAGGGGAAAGCATGGTCGCCACCATTTCAAAGATACCCTGGTCCTCCTTAGTTGCCAACTTGCAAAATGGCCAGCGAAGATTCCTAAAAAATCCCAAGGAAAATAGCATACAGTTCATGATCATCAAACTGCATATGACAACACACAACAGCTTTCTTATGTCCATTTCACACTAAAAATGGATGTGAACTGGAAATACTACACATCTTTAGTTGTTATTATTATAAAATGTTTCAAAGACTGAACTGTCATCTAAAACATACAGAGAGATACTGGGGAAGAGAAGAGTGGGGGAGAGAAAAGTGAAGAAACAAAATAGCGCTAGACGACAAAACAGACCCACAAAAGGCATAAATTAATACATGGAAGGAAAGGAAAGGAAGGGAAGAACAAACCACTAAACATTATGGACAGCAAGGAGAACAATGGAGGGAAGCATTTATAGATGGCCAATTGCACAGAAAAAGCTACGCTGAACCGCACTACTCTTTTTGCCCCTGCACTATAATGCAGCAATATCATATCTTTTTAAAAAAACAGTATTGAATACAATCAAAAGAATGCTTAAAAATTAAATTAAAATGTTTCTAAAAATAAAGGAGGGGGATATGGGCAGGGTGTGAACACAATGCTGGTGCCACAAAATGGTGGTGGAAAACATAATTCGAATTTAGGAATTTTACACTGGAAAAGCGCGAGTCAATATCTGAAGAAAAAAAATGTGGAAAAAATCAATCTGAAAACTGTGCATTAATGGGGCGATAAATTCAGAGCTACTCTTGGAGCCTCCGAAAGTAATGGGGGGAAACTGACAAAAATCAATGATTTATGAATGCCAATGCAGAGGTTTGGACGTGGACAGAAATGGTCTGAAGGATCTTGGGGTCATAGTGGATAGCTCAATGAAAGTGTCACCCCAGTGTTCTGCAGGGGTGAAAAAGGCAAACTCTATGTTAGGGATAATTAGGAAAGGAATTGAGAATAAAATGACCAATATTGTAATGTGCCTATATAGATAAATGATGCGGCCTCATTTGGAATACTGTGTACAGTTTGGGTCGCTATATTTCAAAAAGGGCATTGCAGAGCTGGAGAAAGTACAGAGGAGGGCAACCAAGGTGATTAGAGGGTTGGAGCTCCTTCCCTAGGAGGAAAGGCTGAAGGATCTGGGACTTTTCAGTTTAGAAGAGACGGTCTAGGGGGAGACATGATAGAGGTTTATAAAATTATGTGTGAGGTTTAGAGAGTTGACAAAGAGAACTTTTTCTCCCTGTCCCAAAATACTAAAACTCAAGGCCATCCAATGAAACAGATGGGCGGTAGGTTCAGGACAGGAAAAAGGAAATACTACTTTACACAGAGAGTGATTAAAATGTGGAGCACTGCCAGAAAATGTAGTGATGGTCACAGGAATAATCAACTTTAAAAGACGATTAGATAGATCCATGAGGGAAAAGTCTACCAATGGCTACTAGCTGTAGTGACTGAGGGGAACTTCCACATTCAGAAGCACTAAACTTCTGAATCCCAGGGCCAGGAGGCAACATTAGGGGAAGGCCTTGGCCTCTATGCCCTCTTGTTGGCCCTCTACAGGAACTGGTTGGCCACTGTGTGAGACAGGATACTGGATTAGATGGACCACTGGTCTGATCTAGCAGGGCTCTCCTTATGTTCTTATTCAGATCTGCCCTGATATTCTACTCACATTATATTTTGATAGTAGATTACAATTGCTCAGGTCTCAGGAAGCTGATGACATGGCATAACCCAATGAGGTGATCTAACAGTTGGGGCTCATTTGAAAATCTGGGTCTGATGCTTCTGTTTGTACAAATTAGTTTATACTTTTTTACTGACAGGTGAAGCAACAGGGGTCTAAAGGTGATTAAGGAAAAGTCAGTTGCTTAGATGGTGATATAACCACATGCACTGAGAATAGGCATACAACTCCATGAAACGTTCTAGTAGAGCCTCCGGGAGCAATTGCACTCCAGTCAAATGACAGTCCGCCTATTGGATGTATGTACTTTGTACCCAATGTTTACTCTTTTATAAAAGGCAGCTGCAGAGATGCATTCTCAAGCAGAAAACAGTAGGGGTGTGTGTGTCACAGAGTCAATAAAGTTCTTTGACCTCTTTTACCAGCTGTCTTTCAATTAGGGTTGTCAGGCCTGGTCTGGCAATCAATAGAAGACTGGGTGGGGGCATGGGGCAGCCTCAGAGCCTTCCCCTGAGGAAAATGGCTTTTCTGTCAGCAAAGGAAGGGTTCTTGCACTGGAGAAAGCACCACCATTTGCAGAATGTATCTATGCATTCATTATTCAGAGGCCAACTCAGGCTTGCTGTTTGTATATACTCCATGGTGAGCTACAGCCAAGGATGTGCACATTTACCAGCATCATAAATACTGTTACAATTACCAGCATCATAAATACTGTCATCCCATGGTGGAAGCTGTGATAAAGTCCTTATATGACTTGGGCAATGAAGTGGAAATGTCATTCAAGGTGAAGGTCAGAGTACTAAGAGAGGAGTCAGAAAGAGCAGCTCCAAACTGTAGCATTCTCAATAAAGCCTGAGACTGAAACTAACAGTGCCATCTTAAGTAGTTAGTTACACCCTTCTATGTCCATTGACTACAGTGAATTTAAAAGGGCACAACTTTGCTTAGGATGATACTTTTAACAACAGTCCAGGCACTATTAAAACACACTATATGTCCTGTTCTTTGTCGGCAGGAGCTTAATAAACCATCTTTTTTTCCTCTATGTCAATGTGTTTTAAGCGCATTGCGTTTGCTAAAAATCTGGCTTTTATTATTAGAATGCCATCTGCACTTCAGGGTACAGTAGCCAGAATAAATGCACTGGCCGAATAATAGATAGAGCTGTGAGTGAAAAGAAGAATGTGGGTTGTTTTCCATGAGATAGAAAGATAGACGTGCACAAAACCACAAACAGCAACATTGCTTTTCTGGGGTCAGGAAGTCTCTTATCAAGGTAAATGGATATGAAAGTTGTAGGTCAAGGTGATTCCCTTTGAAATCTATCAATGCCAAAATGCCAAACAGCTAATGGACACTGTCCAATGCTGGAGGTTTTTCTTTCTGATTTTTTTCAGCCTTTCCAAGGTTATTTATCAAAAAATGGGAGAAACTGTGATATAAACCATATATAAAGCTATCAATAATGTTTTATTGCACTTCAGCGAACCAGTACAATCGCTTAGTTCATGTAGTGCTGCAATCCAAAACATTGGGGATACTTGATCACCTACCAGTTCAGCTCACAATCTGTTCGCCAGTTGCCATCACCACAGCCAAAGAAAACACTGGCTGGTGTTTGCACAGTTTTGATTGTGCTAAGCAGTTGCTTGTGTATGCAGAATTTCCAAATCACTACTTCTTCATCTCCCATTGCCTCCTTGTCTGAAATTTTCCACATTCTTAAAATATTTTTTTAAAATCACAGCTTTCTAACAGTTACTTACATGCAAAGTGTCTCTGTGTTCCTTACAGTAATCTGACTTGGTGAACATTAATGCCCAGATGCAATCAAGCTGTCTAGATGTAGATGAAGTCACACACGTACATTCTTGTACTGCCACAAATTGCCCTGTCTACTAGATTCCTATTCCTAAAAGTTTGTTCCACTAATAAAAGAAGTGTCTCAGGACTAATCCCCAGGAAGTCCAAGATAGATGTTTACTTTTTAAAAGAGCCAGGTCCAGGTTCCAGGTTTCCCAAACCCAACTCGAGTTCCTTGCAGTCACGCAGCAGATGCAGGGAACAGCTATTAAAAAACAAAGCAGAATCTGTTTGGGCTTGCAAGACCGTCACAAGGAGAAGGGCTCCTGCCTCCCCCCCCCCCAAGCCATTTTCTGTACCAAAACAATACTGGAGGGGGGTATTTCCTCTTTTTTTTTTTTTTTTACTTCCCCACATGTAGTGTGCTATGCAAGGAACACTGGGGGGGTAATTTTTAAAAATTGACATCAGGCTGATAGTTTTCTGAGGAAAATCTGAAGGTACTTTGTAGGAATCAGCAGAAAATCTATGGTTTTTCCACAGAATTTCCAGTGATTCCTATAGAGGTGTGATGTCACTTCCAGGCTTTCCGTAGAAGGAACATTACACTGTTGCTAATGGCTTCCCTCCATATCACCATCTGCCTTGGACTCCTTCCAGTTGCCAGGCTGTTCCTTTAAACCCAATGGACCTTTTTTACAGCCATTATAAATTGTTGGAGAACATCATATGAAATGTACCACAGACTACACTGGGGATGTTCCCCTTGTACTGTGAATGCAGCTAGTAAAGTGGCTATTCTCTAGTATAGGCCACTGGTGAAGGCCTGAAATGGGCTGGTAAGCTAATTTACACATTTCCTATTATGTATTTTATATTTGTACTCAGGCCTGTAGCCTGCGTGGGGCCCTGGGGGCCCGGACCCCCCATGGGTTTTGCGGGGCCCCTCCCCTGATCCTCTGCTCCCGCAACCTGCTCCTGCGGTGTGCCCGCACCCGCCGGGGCACTTCTGAAGCTGGGGTGGGATGAGGTGGGGAGGCATGACGGCCAGCGGGGACTCTCCCTGCTGCTGCCGTGCCGCCCCTCTAAGCGCCTGCCAGGGCACTTCTGAAGCTGGGCCCTGGGGGGGGGGTGCGGCAGGGAGGCATGGCGGCCAGCGGGGACTCTCCCCGCCGCTGCCGTGCTGCCCTTCTAAGCGCCCACCGGGCGCTTCTGAAGCTGGGCCCTGGGGGGGGGGATGAGGCAGGGAGGCATGGCGGCCAGCGGGGACTCTCCCCGCCGCCATTGTGCCGCCCCTCTAAGCACCCACTAGGCGCTTCTGAAGCTGGGCCCTGGGGGGGGGATGAGGCAGGGACGCATGGCGGCCAGCGGGGACTCTCCCCGCCGCCACCATGCTGCCCCTCTAAGCACCCACCAGGTGCTTCTGAAGCTGGGCCCTGGGGGGGGATGAGGTGCCCGCCCCCCTTCCTCCCAGCCTGGAGGTTGGCAACCATTAATTGGTTGGCTGGGGGGGCGGGGCACCAGAATGTGAGTTATTAAATGGGGTTTAACAGATTTTTAAGTAGTTCTGAGACTGGGGTAGGTTCTGGGCAGTGTTCCCTCTAAGCTGAGTTAGTGTGAGCTAGCTCACAGTTTTTTAACCTCCAGCTCGCAGATTTTTGTCTTAGCTCAGGAAGGATGGCTCCAGAGCAAACTAATTTATGTGGCAGCCAAATTGCTCTCTCACAACTTTAATGGCAGTAGCTCACAAAGTAGAAGTTTTGCTCACAAAACTCCACAGCTTAGAGGGAACATTGGTGGTGGGCCCCCTGAGACAAACATGGGCCCCCTGAGCAAAAAGTTGTTAGCTACAGGCCTGTTTGTACTACAGATTTAAGCCTCACAAGTAAAAATTTCTTCATATAAGAGTAAAGCTATGCCTTATCTACAATTAGTGTTGCCAGATTCCAGGTGGGGTCTAGAAATCTCCTGCAATGACAACTGATTTCCAGACTACATAGACAATTTCCCCTGGAGAAAATGGCTGCCTTGGAGGGTGAAGCTGATGGAAGAAGAAAATACTTGGTTTTTATACCCCCCCTTTTCTCTACCCTAAGGAATCTCAAAGCGGCTTATAATCACTTTCCCTTCCTCTACCTACAACAGGCACCTTGTGAGGTAGGTGGAGCCGAGCAGGATTGCCATCTTCCCAATGGGGTTGGGAGTTCCCCTGATTTTGGGGGTCCCAATCTGCTGCTGACCAGCTGGCCAGCAGAGGGAGCCCCACTCCTGAAGAGCCCCACCAGATGTGCCCAGCACGATGACATCACCCGGAGATGATGTCATTGTGCCAGGTACGTTGCATGGGGGATGCTCTAGCAATTGGGCAGAAACTCTACAGTGACCATGGAGCTTTTTGCTCAAATGCTAGAAAGTCCCACCTGACGTGCCCGGTGCAGTGATATCGCATCTAGATGACATCATCACAGTGTGCATGCCAGAGGACTCCCAGTTCAAGACTGGACCCTCCCTGCCAACAGCCAGGTAAGACCTGGTAACCCTAGGGCTGGGAGAGTTCTGAAAGAACTGCGACTGGCCCGAGGTCTCCCAGTAGGCTTCATGGGGAAGAATAGGGAATCAAACCCAATTGTCCAGATTAGAGTCCTCTGTTCTTAACCACTACACTGCACTGGCTGTCTATGGCATTATACCTCACTGAGGTCCCTTCTTTCTCCAAAACCTGCCATCCCTAGGGTCTACCTCCAAATCTCCAGGAATTTCCCAACCTAGAGCTGGCAACTTTTGTCTCTTGTAGTGCAATCTAAGGCCATCAGCTTCAATCCTGAACTGCAAAATGTAGTGGATTCCATCCTTTGAATATAAGTGACGTAGGATCTTGCAGGGGGAAGATGTGGTTTATAATTTATTTTATAGCTAGATTTGATACTTTTTCAAATAGGGAAGAGAACATGAGAAGCATGTTAAGAGGCTGGGGAAACCTTTAACCTGGCTGTGATTTGGTTTTTAATAGTTATGTTGCTAAAAATTGAAAGGACATTGCATGGAAGACAATGACACCCCAATACTTACAAGTTCACATAGCTTGCAGCTGATTCCTCTCTGGTATCGAGTTTGTGTGCTGGAAGTTCAGACAACTTACTGCAATAGTCAGAGAGAACAATGTAAATGGGCACATTAGGAAAAGGTACATTGTAGTATTTAAAGCTTGGATAAATGGAACCCATGCAAAGCTACTAAGACTAGGATGGAATCCTTTTAAATAGCCCAAATGGAATAGCAATATTGACCACTGAGTTTAAATCCACAATATTTTTATTATAGCATCCCTGTAGGGGGGGTTTAAGTTGGTAAATCATCCTGGCATTACAAAAGTTCAACTCTTTTCTTGTTGCTTTCCTCATTTGTTCATTCATACGGTGTTTCTCAGCTGAAGGTTAATTAGCTTATTAGAATCCAACTGTTGTTTCTTATAGTAAAATATAATGTAGCCCACTTAAGCTCTAAGCATCAAATGCATTCAATTACTGCTTTATTCCATTTTCGTGGTTAAAATTTCAAGGATTATACAGAGGGTTTTTTATTTTAAAAAGAAAAAAGAAAAGACCTTTGCTTGAAAACAAATTGAAAACCGCCTCCTTCAGCATTAAAATCACTCTGGAAAATGTCTTTTTTAGTAATGCTCTGTTGAAGAAGACCTATACCTGATGTGATGGTTTTAGGTTATGTGGAGAATGTAGTCATTGCTTTGTAAAAAAACAGAACATTGTGAAAGAAGGCATAATTTTTTGGGCGGGGGAATCCTTGTTTTTAGCTTCTCTGCTAATTCAATATGTTTATTATTTTTATATATCAGCTATAAATAATTATTCATTTTTTAATACATACCCTGATGTGATTCAGAATCATGGACTGTAATGACTTGGCCTGACTATTCACAGCAAGGATGGGCACGGGGGTGGGGGTGAGCACCATTATTTCAAGGCATTATTTCCAGGGTGCACAACTGCCATTTTATTTGTTTGGGATAATTAACTTGCACATTTGGAATAATTAGCTTAACTGTTGAAACTTATTGCCATGGGATGTAGCAATGGCCATTAATTTAACTGCCTTTAAAAGGGGGACTAGACACGTTCACAGAGGACAAGTCCATCAATAGCTTTTAATATGATGTCTAAATGAAATCTCTGCAACTTGGATTCAGGGGGACATATCAGTGGATGGAAGGATATTTCCATCAATAGCTGCAAGTGGGAGGAGGGAAGCACAAAAATCATGTTCCATGGGTGGAAATCTTCCTGCTTCTGGAAACAGTTGTTCCATTCCACCAAAGTTCATGTCTGGAGGCTAGGTGTCTGAATTCACTTGTTAGTGTTGAGAACAACAAGGGAGCCCATGGTCTCTGTACCCCTCCTGTGAGTCTTCCAGGTCATTTGCTTGGCCTCTATGGGAAACAAGATGTTGGTCCAGATGATTATCTGATCCAGCTAGTCTTTTCTTATGAAATTTTACATACCCAAGGCTTGTACAGAAGGGCAGCTCATATATTTTTTTTTTTTTTTTTGAAATAACTCTCCTAAAAAGGAGAGAATTTTATTTTTTATAAGAAAAGGATAAGGTAGACAGATGGGAAGAGAAAAAAGAGCGGAGTGAGTTTTTTTTTCTGTTAGTAAAGGTTAGTTTTATTTCTTCCAGTTGTCGGCATCCATCACGGTTGAAAGATCTTCTTTTCAGCTTTACAAAGTCCAAATCAATTCTGTTAGTAAAGTTAGTAAAGTCCACTGGGGTTAAATCAAATCTTTTCAGATGTTACACAAACAAATTCCTTTTTAAGTCTCTCCAATTATCATTAAGTCCTTTGAGCTTTAGTGCCTCCCGTTCCGTCACTTCCTTCCCCCGAGCCGCCGTCTTCTTCAAAAATCCAAATTTTGAGTGCTGCTTCCTCCTCTGTGCTGGTATGTCTCTTCAGCAATTTTTTAATCCATCTTCTTTCACTTCTTTTTTCTTGTTGTTTCTGGCAGTCATTTCTCGTTGGCTCCATTAACACTCAAGTTGAAATTAGATCTCCATTACTTGCTAAGCTCAACACCCCTTTCTACTGGCAGAGTATATCCTTTTTTTAAAGGCGGAGTAGGCTTTGGGAGCCTTATCCGCCTCTTCTTTTTATTTATTCGCTCCACTGCCAGATAGAGGTGTCAAGACTTTCGTCAAAATAAATCTGAGATCTTCTTTCCCTTCTTCATCCATAACTTGGAACTTTAGCATCAAATTAATTTTCTATATATTTTCTGCCATCAACCTTATTGATTCCAACATTTGTTTTTATAGTCTGATGAGAACAATTTCCATTTTAAAAGCGTTTCATTGATATTTTACATTTACACCAGCAGGTGGCGCAGTATCTCAGTCTCTTGTTGATTGACAGCTAGTTCTGGGGGGGGTTGACTGGAGCGGAAGTCCCTCCTCTCTTCTCTTCCGTTCTAAGCAGGATTTTCCCCAGCATCGACATTTTATTTTTTATTTACTTTTTCAAAGTTCGTGCCACATCCCCCAGAAAGCAACTAAAGCCGCAATCTTCTGTAAAACCCCAACGGTACTTTCACCAACATTTTTTCTTGTTACCCCCCCTTCGCGTTTCCTTTAAAAATTCGCTTCTTCGAAGAGGGTGGAAGCTCCTCCCTCCTCCCATACGCTTATCCGCTTGCGGGGGGGGTTTAATTTTCGCTTCACAATAGATCTTCAACTCACGATTAGATGCCATTTCTTCTTTTCATAGTAATTCATCCGCTTTTCCTCACTCCTGGAAGTCGGCAGGGCTGCTAAGTCCCATTCGGGACGCACTATGCGGCGGGGCCGATTGGGGCGGGGAGAAAGCCTCACTTCCCCGGCAGTTTGCCGGCAAAGAGGCTACTCCCCTATGCGCCCCCGGTTCGGAGCCTTTGACTAAGGCTCACTAGGGTCTTTCGCAAACGCGAAGACCCTCCCATTCCGCGCGTGGGCTGACCGCCTCCGGGAGCGTCCCGAGAAGCGGCCGCCATTCGCAGCACCGAAACCGAAACCCCCAGAAGGGCAGCTCATATTAACATCCTGTCTTTCCTCCCAAAAGTTCAGGGCTTATTCTTTATTTTTGCAATGACTTTGTGAGATAGACTGGTCTGAGAAAAAAGCACAAGATCGCCCTACACAAGTTCTTTTTTTTAATAGCTGCATGGGGATACTGTTTCCCTTAGGCAAACCGATACTCTGGGCTCTGTACCACATAGAACAGAGGACACATCTCTTTGGCCTACCCATCCTGAACTCCCAACTAACTGCCTTTCTATCTAACTGTTTCTGCTGTGCAAGGCCAGGATGTCCTGCATTAAAAGTGCCTTGGATTGGGTATCATAACTTGAGTAGTTATTGTATTAAAAATGGCTGTGTATTCGTTACACAACAATCATATGAATCTCTTGTGGGTTTGTTTTCAAATGTTAAAGGCAGCTGCAGAAGGCCAGGATCAGGGCTAGGTTTGCCAACTCCAGGTTGGAAAATTCTGGGGGATTTAAGGTGAGGCTTTGGGGAGAGGCACTATGCCACAGAGTCCACACTTCAAAAGCAGCCATTTCTTCCAGGGGAACTAATATCTGTAGTCTGGAGGTAAGTTGTAATTCTGGGAGATCTCTAGGTCCCACCTGGAGCTTGGCATCCTCATCAGGGCCTTGGTGCTGGGACTGGGGGAAGGGAGGAGTGACTCCCCCTTGCACCATTTTCATCTGAAATAACACTGCAGCTCCAGGTCCCCATGGCAAACTCATGTAAAATGTGAGACCTAGCTTGAGTCTGGGAAGGAAGGCGGCATGGCATACTCTGATCTTGTCAGATCTGAAAAGATAAGCAAGGTCAGTACTTGGAAGGGAGACCACCAAGGAGTATGCAGAGGGAGGGAATGGCAAACTGTCTCTACTTCTCACGTCTTCAAAGCTCCTTTCTGGGGTCGCTATAAGTCGGCTGCAACTGTCGTCACTTTGCACACAGAGAGAGCTTGGCTCTCAGTTCAGTGTAATAGGCGGGTGTCAACACA
This sequence comes from Gekko gecko, assembly GCA_029375565.1. Classification (NCBI taxonomy): domain Eukaryota; kingdom Metazoa; phylum Chordata; class Lepidosauria; order Squamata; family Gekkonidae; genus Gekko; species Gekko gecko. Next base: position 106,519,066 of record JAPDNY010000009.1, read on the forward strand.
GCCTAAAAATTGCAGTTATGATGTATTAAGCACATTTAAGAATGCTTTGAATGATGAAAGCTGGGATGCGGCCCTTTTTTTAGCTTATGTTGACTCTCAGGAATGACAGATGAATGATATAATTAGCATACCTGGGACGAAATGCAGTAATTAACTTGCTTGCAGTGTGCAACTAAGGAGACAAAACCTTAAATTAGACTGTGGGTAATAAATCCTAACTGTTCCTGGCATGTTACACATATGAAGGACACAGGGAGGAAATGGAGGATAAAATTAGAAAAGAAGTATTGATTGATTTTAAAAGCTCCCTTTACTCAAATCTTTCTGTGAGTTGCAAGTTCTCAGAAGTGCAAACTTTTGCATCAGCTTTCTTAAATAATCAAAGTTTGTAAAATTTTCCAAACAACTTTTTACCTCCCCAAGAATAGATCTGAATTTAGTGCCCCATTAGCCATGTCTTCGGAATCCACGGAGTACATGAGGACACATTTAACATGCGTCATAGTTATTGAATAACACTGTTATGAATTGGTGTATTCAGTTCAATGATCAGCAGGCATTTTCTTATTTGGCAACTAAGGAGGAGTGGGGGACCTTTGAAATAGCAGCAACCATGCTGTTCCCCATGATACATCCAGCCTTTTTTAAAAAATAATGTTATGATGTTATAACACTACTCCATATGTACAAAAAAAGGATGTGCTGTTGCTAACAAAGTACATGACGGCACATTTAGCATGCTTCATAATTATTGAATAACGCTATTGTGAATTGGTGTATCCAGTGCAACGATCACCAATGGAATACTATTTTTATTAGGATTTTGTGGGAATCTTCACCCGCCATTTCCTTAGTTGGTGACTAAGGATAAGCAGGGGACCTTTGAAATGGCAGCAACCATGCTGTTCCCCATGATACATCCAGCCTTTTTTTTTTTTTACAATGTTATGATGTTATAACATAACTGCACATGCACACAAAAAAGGAAGTTCCATCACTGATGAAGTACATGATGACATGGCCACATAACCCCTTCTCAAAGGAAGTGCAGAACACATGGGGAGAGTCAGATCTGAATTCAACAAAAGAATTCCCTGAAGTGGCAACACTGAGGTGTCGAAAAGGTCTCAGTAAGACACAGGGAATGCTGTGAAGGTATGGTGGAAAGTGGAAGAGCACCATTTTAAAACCACATGCAATTTTTAGGCTAAAATTACAGGGAATGCTAACCATGCTGTTAGTATCATTATGCATCTGTATCATAGAGATATGTAAGGCCTTTTTATTTTTAAAATGCAAAATCCTCCTATTCCAACAATATTGGGAGACTGGGTTGATGTTATTGGCTGCTTTATTTAGTAGCTATTCTGCTGCTGAATTTTCATCCAACCACTGTATATTGTGTGTAGGGTTCTTTAGTGTTACTTTATGGCATTTGTGTGGTTTGCATTACTATTAATCATGTTGTACCTTTTTGGATTTTTTTTTTTGCTAAATTTGGCAAACAAGACATTTCATAGTTTAACATGCTACATCATTCTATTTAATTTATACTGGATACACAATCTAATCTATTATTATGCAACTCCCATTCATTTTTTTCAAATTAACTCAAAAATTAGATTATTATTTTAGGGATATGGATTCAAAAATTAACTAATTGATATCTGAATCCAGTCCTATCTAGGCATGTTGCTAACTTCAACTTGAATATGATCATCAGGTGAACTTATGTTGCTCAAACTCTCTAAATTACCTGTAGGGCATGCTCCCTATCAGATCCCCACAATGCTCCTGGGTGAAATTTGTTTTGAGTATAGCACTGGGCAGAGCAGCTCAGTGCCTGCACAATAGCTGTGTGCTACAGGCCAGGGTATCACAGTTTGCAGCTGCTTCTGTCCAGTCCAAGGGCTTAATCATCTCACTTACCAGGAAAGAGTATCCCCAGGGACATTGTCAGGTCATTAAGTGACCAATTTTTATAATATATGGAATCACTTGCCATTCAGCCCTGTACCAGTAAATGCCGGGAGATTTGGGGGGGGGGCAGGGATGATGGATCCTGAGACGGAGGGAACACACAAAGCAGGGCCTCTGAAGATGACCAGAGTGATTGGGTAGGTTTATAAGTGAGTAGGCAGTTGTCAGAGACCCTAGCCTAGGTCTTCCTGGGTTATTGCTCCTGCCCCCCTGTGTGGAACCCCTGAACAACTTCCCAGACCTGTGGGTCCTTAAGGTTGGATGTGCACAAGAAAACCAGACCTTGTAAAAATGTATAAATCATTAAAAGAATTCACTATGCAGTATAATCTCTATAGTTTAGCAACAAGAAAATAAAGACAGTAACTGTTCTATCTAATACTTTGAATACCTGAGATGGCAAACCTTCTTGCAGCATAAAATTCAAGCAGTAGCATAAAAGGGTTCTATACATTGCAGTCTATCATGATGAAGCATAATGTATCAAAGCATACAAGAATGGCATTAGTATGACTCTCTTTGGCCTAAACCCTTATTCAGGGCCAGCCTGAGGTTTTTTGGTGCCCCCCCTCTGCCACCAGGGCTCCTCAGGACGAGGGAGGGCTCCTGTCCTCCTCCCCCCTCTCGCCCACCGCCGGGGCACGCTGGCAAGCCAGGGAAGGGGTGGGGGTTTAAACCCCCGTCCCTTCCGTCCGAGCACCGGCTTGCTGGCATGCCCCGCAGCTGCGAGGCGCGCTGGCAAGCCAAGGGAAGGGGCGGGGGCCTTTTGGTGCGCCTAAGGGCTGGCGTGCTCTAGGCAAACGCCTAGTTCACCTAGTGAGTGAGCCGGCCCTGCCCTTATTTTAGCTTTTTGCCCTCTGGCATCAGAGTTATGGGGCTGTGGCTCATTGGTAGAGCATCTGCTTGGCATGCAGAAAGTCCCAATCAATCCCCAGCATCTCCAGTTAAAAGGAACAGGCAGTAGTAGGTGATGTGAAAGACCTCTGCCTGAGACTCTGGAGAACCACTGCCAGTCTGAGTAGATAGTACTGACTCTGATGGACCGATGGTCTGATTCAGTATAAGGCAGCTTTGTGTGTGTGTGTGTGTGTGTGTGTTCATCAGGTGGTCTCTCTGGTCCATGCAGGGATCTTCTGAGGAACTTTCCAGAGAATGTTGGCAACTGCTCCTAATCCCCCCTCCCATCTAGTTACACAACTAAGCACAGGTTGTCATGATTGGGCCTGATTACTACATTCCTGCATCCGGCCTTGAAGGAGATAATGATGGCAGTTGCAGGAAGGCTCAAATCAAGGAAACGTGTGAGCAGACTAGGTGTTCTAATATTCACATTAACCCTTGAGGGAAATTAGGTGCTTTGCCTCACAGTAGTCCTTAAGGTATACTGGCCCCAAGCTCTATAGGGTTTTAAAGCAAATCTTGAAAGCAAGTGTAGATGGAACAAGGAAGGACTGATACGGTTCCTACAACCCACTCCAGTCAACATTCTGGCCAGATCATTCTGTGCCAACTGTAGCTTCTAAACAGTCTTCAAAGCAAGCCTCCTGTAGAGCATATGGCAGTAATCTATTAGCAGGGCATGCACTAAAGGAAGGGCTACATCTGGGTCACCAACCAAAGCTGGTGAATGGTATCCTGGACACCACAGCCATGCATTTATCCAACAGGAAGCCCAGCTCCAGCAGCACCTCTAAGCTACAAACTTGCTTCTTTAGGGGTAGTGCAACCCCAACCAGAAGAGGAAATGTCCCAGTTCCTAAATCAACCCCCCTCCCTCCAGTAGCACCTCTGTTTTTTCGGTATTAAGTTTCAGCTTATTATCATTCAATCATCTTCAAACTGGCTCCAGGGTTACATGCTTTAAATGACTAACATTGACTAGATTGCATTGTCTGCTTTTTGTGGTGGTGCATTCAGTAAGATATGTTTGAGAACTGACCATAAGAACTCACTTTAAGATAGTGAGCTTCATGGGCAGACACAGAAGTCAAACAGAGACACCAAAGTAGTAAGTCTTAATGTTTCCTTTTTCTTTTTATGATGTTACTTTTAAACACTGGATGGAAGTAGAGCAACCAACAGGAAACTGAGGGTGGCTTCAGTAATGTAATCATATTAAAAACACTGCAATTTTGCTCATCAGATGCATCTGACAGTCAGGAGGTATCAAAACTGCTCACTGAATGTCATTGTCCTGATCATACCCAGCAAGCAGAACATGAGCTGAACAAGCAGATGCTTGAGCATGACTAATCTCATCCATTCTTTAATATAGCTAATGTAACTATTATGTCTACAATAATTCATAAGATTCAGGAATAATAGAAAATGCTTGGGTCTTGCTTTTATTCTAGATTATTACCTAATGAGAAACTAACTTCCAAACACAGAAACACAAATGGAAGCAGGGTGGCAATTAGAATCAATCAGTGGCAGGATAAGGGTGCAGAATACCTGTCTACTGTTTGGAATGACATGAAAATGGCCCAGTATCCTCGGGTAATTCCAAACACACACTTGCCTAGTTAGAAACTCTATTGTATGCATGGACCTTGGCATCAAAGAGGAGTCAAGAAGTGCTCTTTTGAATCCCCAGGTATGGCAAAGAAGAGTGATGTATTTCTTTTGCTCTTTTGGAAGGCTGTCTCTGCCTGCAAGCTGTTGTCAAAGGAATTTACAGTTCCTCAAGGGACATGAAACCATCTCCCTCTGAATCATCACTCAGAGCTGCTGACATGAAAGCAGTGAAATGGAATACAAGGGGAAGGGGTGTAATGTGTGTGTGTTTGTGTGCGCGTACATCAGAACCTGGAAGCCCAGCAAGAGGCAGATCCCTTGCACACATTGCTCCCATAGACAAAAGAAAGAGTCATACAACAGTAGTTAGGAAACTAAAGGCCACTTTATTTATTAACAAAACAATGGCAAGGGCTAACGGTATGAAGCAGCATGGTCAAGGCCTGGGGTCACCAAAACCCTACCCTTGCCATAAGATGGGCAATGCACCTGGCTCCCAGGGCATAGTCCACTGTAAGCGGCTCGAACCTGGGCAGCCCAGCCATGGAATATGTCATGATAACCCCCCACCCACAGCTGCATGGCCTGTGTAGAGTATCCATCAAAGGCACTCCAAAAGGCAGTCTGCCCTTCTCATCCCTGGCCGCAGGGCCGCAGTGATGATCCCGACAGACCCCTCCACCGTCCAGGGTTGCTGATAGGTGCTTACTGAGCTGCAACAAATTTCCCTTAAACCAAACTCAGCCACTGCCCACTAAATACCTAATACTGCCAAAATGCCTTGCCGCAAATCCTGCAGAAAAATATAATTCCCTTTTTCTGACAGGTGAACACTGTCACCCCTGTACAAGTCTGTACAATCAGCCCAAATTTGGGAGTGTGTCAAATAGTGCCTTTGGGATCAAAAGCACACTGCCATTCCCTGCGTGGGATCATGGCAGACCAAACAATAGTTGTATTTGGCCACTGGCACTGAATAAAGCTGAAATCATCCTGGGCCTGCAAAACTAGGGTCTTCCCTTTCAAGAAACTCAAGTCATTGCCACCTAGGTGGATAAGAAGCACATCGGGTGGAGAGCCAGCACTCTTTCCAAACAGAAGGTGGAGAAGGCTCACCCAGAGCAGGCTGTGGCATCCCCTCCATTCAACCATGGCCCATCTACTAAGGCCCAACTGAGAGCCGATGGCTGATCTGTTTGCTCAGTGAGCTGCCCAGAAAATGATGCTGTGTCTGCAGATGAGAATCCTTCTCCTCCTGCCACAGAACACAACACCTGGAAGGAAAAGACAGTGAACCACCGAACCCAACAAGAAACAGATCACAGCATGGCAAGGGAACATACATAACCCTTACAGGCAGCTGATCTCCAGTGCCCTACATGCTGAACATCAGCTGCTGAATAGCCCAGGGCTGCTGCAGTGGAAGCGGTGCCAATCCTAAAGAGTTGAGTTCCAAATTTCACCCCAGAAAGGCTCAATTTGCCCAATGCCCGGGCAGTAACTGCCCAAAACTGATGTTTGATCAGCGGACTCCCATTATCATGCCTAAAGAGACAGCCACCTTCCGTTCCCCATAAAGCCAAGTACTGAGACAGGGCCCATACTGGGCTGAGTTCCCTATTGGAACACAAACCCAATTTAATCAAGGATCCCTTATGTTTTTGATCCATTTTGGAGCTCCTAATGGTAACCTGCACCCCAGTCCCTTGAAATTGAATATCCCATACCTGCAAGGCTTTCCCAGACTGGTCGGCCTTAGATTGGGCTACTAATTCACTGAGCCTTCGGGGAGGGTGGGATACAAATCCAAATAATAAATAAATAAATTACCCGGAGAGCCCAAAAAAATGCAAGCAAAGAGGCTGCATGAAAAGACATGCCTCAAAATCTGAAATGCGAACATCACTCCAGGTCACTCGCAATCCCTTAAGGACCACTGGGGAAATGGGGCGCCTCTCATCTTTCTTAGCTCTGCCCTCGTGTGCCCAACCCTCGAGCATCTTCCTGATTCTGAAGTCATTGGTGACTTCAGCAAGGCTTTGCTCGCGAAGGCCAGAGTGGAAAGCCAGCCCCTGATAGAATGGACAGCTAAGCCAGTCTCCTTCAATGAAACACAATAGTGGATCAACTGCTCCATAGGAATAGGCCAGACCTTGGGATAATGCTCCTCAGACCTGAAGACATCGAACTGGCGAACTGCTCGCTCATATCCTTTCTTAGTGCTAGGGACAATGGCAAGGCCTATCACCCTGCAAGCCTCAGCCCTCCAACCTGCCAGAGCTCTTGGGGCATTCCTGCCGGCAGAAGATCAGCCTCTGGCACAAACTGACAAAACCTCGCCATCTGTTGGCAAAAGAGAGCGTCAGCCACCCCGTTGTTCACCCCCTAGCACATGCCTAGCGAAAAACAACAAGTTGAGCTGAAGGCATTGCGGTGTGAAGGCACAGACCAGCATCATAACTCATGGCAATTTGGATGTAAGAATATTGATCACATGGACAATTGCCAAATTGTCGCACCAAAAAAGGACAGTGTGATCTCTCAACTCCTCACCCCACTGCCAAACCACCACTAAGATGGGAAAGAACTCTAAGAATATGAGGCCCCTGGTAACCCCAGCTGAGACCCATTCTCCTGGCCACTCCTCAGCACAGCAGTGGCCTCAGAAGCACACGCCAAACCCCTAAGACCCAGGCAGCATCGGAAGTGACCTGGAGTTCTGCCTCGAGCTTCAAGTCTTCCCTCCAAAAAGAGACTCCATTAAAGGAGTCCAAGAATTCCTGCCAGATACAAAGGTCGGCCCGCATCTCATTGTTAATGTGCACTCTGTGATGCGGGAGACACAGGCCTGCCATCGTGTCACAGAGCCACCTCACAAAGGCCTGCCCTGGAGCCACAACTTTGCAGGCAAAGTTGAGATGCCCCACAAGCTGCTGCAGTTCCCTCAACGTGGCCTTCTTTTTCCTAAGGAATGAACAAAGCCGGACTTGTAAATTCTCAACTTTGTCCAAAGGCAAATGAGAAGTTTGGGCTATGGTATCTAGCTCTACCCCCCACCCCCCGCAAAAAAAGACCAGCCTTTGTACTGTACCTTCTGTCTTTTTATGGACCAAAGGAACCCCCAGCTCTTCAGCCAACTGAGTAAACCCCCCGTAAAAGCTGAGCACATCTACCAGTTCCCTGAGGACCCACAAAAAGGAAGTTATATAGATAATGGGCAACCTCCTGAAGGCCCGTCTTGACCCACAGTGCCCATTCCAGGAATGTACTGAAGCGCCCAAATGCGGCGCATGATATAGAACATCCCATGGGCAACACCCTGTCCATAAAAAACTGGCCATCAAATAAAAACCCTAACAGCTCAAAATCATCTGGATGCACGGGGAGGAGCTGAAACACAGATTTAATATCGCACTTTGCCAACTCCGCTCCACAACTGCAGCGAAAATGCAGAAAAGGGCAACTGCAGATGAAAGGATGTACTTCACCCAAACAGTGATTAATACATGGAATTCACTGCTACAGGAGGTGGTGGTGGTGGTGGTGGTGGTGGCTGGCATGAACAGCTTCCAGATGGAATTTGATAAATGTATGGAGGCTGAAGCTACTCACACCACGCACACCTCAAAAAGAATATTTTTAGCATTGGGAAAAAACCCTCCCCTCCAGCCCCCAGAATATACCCTATGTTTTTCAAATGTAGTAATCAGGCCCTTTTCTGCATTTTTCCCAGTGCTATAAATATTCTTTTTGAGGTGTGCATGGTGTGAGTGGTCCAATGAGGTTGCACCATTAATTTATACATGTATAAATGATGTTCCTCTTGGTCTTTTGGGGTTTCTGTGTGGCACTATGGCATGCTTGCACTGCCACAGTGCCACTTGTTCTGGAGTGTGCCACTTGTTCTCATGGCAAACAAGCACCTCCCAAGACAGTTCACTTTTCCTGAGATTCTCTGGGAGAATCTGACTGCTGGTGCTGCCTGCTTGCCTGCCTTAAGTGCTGCTGGCTGGGTTTCCCCATTGGAAACCATGGAGGTAATGGGGGTAACCTGTTTGGGTGCCCATAGAATTAGGCCCATTGGTCCAATTGCTTTGAGACATGGGGGTGTATGTGGGGAGAGGCTCCCGAAGCTACCCTGAAAGTTTGGAGCCTCTCCCTCAAACCCCCTCCCCCGCAGAGCTACTAACAGCACCGGAGGGGAAAAGTAACTTTTTCCCACTATAGAGAACAATGGAGGGAATGGGGGCAACCTGTTTGGGGGCCCATAGAATCGGACCCCCTGGTCCAATGTTCTTGAAACTTGGTGGGTATCTTGGGGAGAGGCTCCATCAGCTACCCTGTGAGTTTGGAGCCTCTCCCTCAAAACGCCTCCCCTTCAGCCCCCAGAATATACCCTATGTTTTCACCATTAACTTCAATGGCCCATAGGATATAATGGGGCCTAATTGCCGCCGAATTTCTTTCATTCCCTCCTTTCCTTCTCTCCTTTCCCTCTTTCCCTCCTTCTTCCCTTCTCTCTTACTTTCTTTCCCACCTTCTTCTCTTCTCTTTTTTCCTCTTTTCCATTTCCCTCCTTCTTCCCTCTCTTTCTTTCCCTCCTTCTTTCCTTCTCTTTCTTTCCCTCTTTCCTTCCCTCTTTCCTTCTCTCTACTCTCTCTCTTTCCTTTCCTCTTTCCTCCTTCTATGGCCCAACTCTAGTGAGAAGGAGTTTAAACTTTAAACCCCTTCTCTCTTAGCTCCCCCACCCAGACCAGCTTTTGCTTCCCCTTCTGACATCACTTCCGGTGATGTCAGAGGGCATGGCATATGCTAATAGCCTAATAGCTCATTAGCATACCATATGCTAATGAGCTCCTGCAGCTCTTTTTCTACAAAAAGACCCCTGGTATTTACATTAGAAAAGTTTTTAAAAGTCTGAAATTTAGTCTCTTTCTTTTAATCATAGTATGTTTTAACATGTGTACACCTTAAGAAACATTTGTATTTTTATATTCTATAGTGTTAGCTTGACCCTCTTGGTTCACAGATATATCTTGGGTTGAGTCCCCGTCCCCCCCTTTTTCAGTTTTTACCCTGACTGAGACAACCAGTATCATCCTAAAAAGAATTACACCCTTCTAAGCACATTGACTTCAATGGACTTAGAAGGGTATAACTCTCCCCTGTTTGCCATCCACAAAAGCCTATGTTTATAATCTACTGAAATTGATTTTATATAACAATCAATGATGGGGAAATGCTTAATGTATGAAAGTTGCAAAGAAGTTACAACTAAGCCGATCAGGGTGTTGTTAAACTGGCACATCATCACTGAGCCTTTAATGTATTGGATGTCCTCAGGTCTCTTTCTGAGCAAACCTAATTTGATCTCCAGAGTTCAGCCTGCCTCCTCCAGTGCAGAGACCTGGTAGAAATTTGAGAGGAAAGTTCAGAAGGTAAATAATTTGCTTCATTAGCTACTGCTTCATCTCCTGAGAAGGCATCATATAGTGAAGAAGAAGATATGGGATGCATTCTGTATTAATTAGTTTGTATTTGTACTGTTCTTTGAAGCTACCAAGTGGCATATTAGCTATAAGTACTATAAATATTAATTTGTTGAACTTCTCAGTGTCAGGCTGCTCCTGCCTTTGGGGTTTTAAATACACTGATTGCCTGCTTAAAACAGTGAACATTAGAGGAAGCAAAGTTTTTATGCCTTGCTACTTCCATTGCTGAGCAGACATCAGTGACATCAGCAGCACTTCAGGGGATGTTTTTAAATTATTCACACAAGCATCAGTTCTTTGCTTCAGATGTTACTTTTTCCCATTAAGGCACATCGGGGATGAATTTCCTTATAATAGTTAACTTAGGAGGATCCTTCACTAACCCCACAGTTTAAACAAGGAAAGGTAAAAGCTGTCTTAAATGCTCTAGTAACTTTCCAACTGGATGCCGTACGTCCCCGAGGAGAACAGTCTAGAACATGCTGGCCCAATTGTTAATGAGTAGCAGCCACAGGGAAGATATTGCACTGATTTTGAAGGTGCTCCCACTGTAGGGATGTACACCTTATTGGGGTTCAAGTCTGACTTGCTTTCTTATTCAGATTTCTGTTCAGATTCTTCAATATTGTTGTGGCCCATGTTCGGATGGGAAAATCTATTTGGTAGCCATTTCTTTTGGTTTTCAGAGCTTTTTTTTTTTTTTTTGCTCTACCATCCAATTGGAGTGAAATTATCAGAGATAGTGCCCTTCTGCCAAGGAATTCATCCTCCCAAAGTTCAGGCAACTAGGAGAAAGCAACCCCATTCTGTTGTTGTTCAGTCGCACAGTCGAGTCCGACTCTTCGCGACCCCATGGACTAGAACACGCCAGGCCCTCCTGTCTTCCGCTGTCCGCTGAAGTTTGCTCAATTTCATGTTCGTTGCATCGATGACACTGTCTAACCATCTCATCCTTTGCCGTCCCCTTCTTCTTTGACCTTCAATCTTTCCCAGCATCAGGGTCTTCTCCAGTGAGTGCTCCCTTCTCATTTGGTGGCCAAAGTATTTGAGCTTCAGCTTCAGGATCTGGCCTTCCAGGGAACAGTCAGGGTTGATTTCTTTTAGGATTGACTGATTTGATCTCCTTGCAGTCCAAGGGACTCTCAAGAGTCTTCTCCAGCACCACAGTTCAAAAGAATCTATTCTTCGGCGCTCGGCCTTTCTTATAGTCCAACTCTCACAGCCATACATTACTACAGGGAATACCATTGCTTTGACCATGCGGACTTTTGTTGGCAAGGTGATGTCTCTGCTTTTTATCATGCTGTTTAGGTTTGCCATCGCTTTCCTCCCAAGGAGCAGGCGTCTTTTAATTTCATGGCTGCAATCACCATCTGCAGTGATCTGGGATCCTAGGAATGTGAAGTCTGTCACTACTTCTACGACTTCCCCTTCTATTTGCCAAGGAGTGATGGGCCCAGATGCCATGATCTTAGTTTTTTTGATGTTGAGCTTCAAGCCCACTTTGCGCTCTCCTCTTTCATCCTGAGCAAGAGGCTCTTTAGGTCCTCTTCACTTTCTGCCATCAGAGTGGTATCGTCTGCATATCTGAGGTTATTGATCTTTTCCCCAGCAATCTTAACTCCAGCTTGTGATTCATCCAGGCCAGCATTTCGCATGATGTACTCTGCATATAAATTAAATAAGCAAGGTGACAATATACATCCTTGTCGTACTCCTTTTCCTATGCTAAACCAATCAGTTGTTCCATATCCGGTTCTAACTGTTGCTTCTTGACCCTTATACAGGTTTCTCAGGAGACATGTGAGGTGGTCCGGTACTCCCATCTCTTTAAGAACCTGCCATAATTTATTGTGATCCACAGAATCAAAGGCTTTAGCATAGTCAATGAAGCAGAAGTAGATGTTTTTCTGGTACTCTCTTGCTTTCTCCATAATCCAGCGAATGTTGGCAATTTGATCTCTAGTTCCTCTACCTCTTCGAAACCCAGCTTGTACTTCTGGCAGTTCTCTATCCACGTACTGTTGGAGCCTAGCTTGTAGGATTTTGAGCATGACCTTGCTAGCGTGTGAAATGAGTGCAATTGTGCGATAGTTTGAACATTCCTTGATGTTGCCCTTCTTTGGGATTGGAATGTAAACTGACCTTTTCCAATCCTGTGGCCACTGTTGTGTTTTCCAAATTTGTTGGCAAATTGAGTGCAGCACTTTAACAGCATCTTCTTTTAAGACTTTGAATAACTCAGCTGGGATACCATCACCTCCACTAGCTTTGTTGTTAGTAATGCTTTCTAAGGCCCATTTAACTTCGCTTTCCAGGATGTCTGGCTCGAGGTCAGTGATTATACCATCGTGGTTGTCAAGGACATCGAGGTCCTTCTTGTATAGTTCTTCTGTGTATTCTTGCCATCTTTTCCTAATCTCTTCTGCTTCTGTTAGGTCCCTACCGTTTTTGTCCTTTATCATGGCCAGCTTTGCATAGAACGTTCCCTTGATTTCTCCAATTTTCTTGAAGAGATCTCTAGTCCTTCCCAATCTATTGTTTTCCTCTATTACTTTGCATTGTTCATTCAGGAAAGCCTCCTTCTAGAGGCAATTAAACTCCTCATTGGCAGAGGAGCACTGGAAGAAAACCAAAATTCTTCAAGCAGCCAAGCACTCAACCCAGTGAAATGCCCTGGCCATCAAAAGCGAATATGGTAAATGGAACAGGACTTTTCTGAGCCATTTCTGATCAGTTCCAGCAGACTGGTAGGTTGTTACTTAGCCACTGAGGTCTGGTCCACGCAGATCAAAATGAGATAGCAATGAAGTAGCAGAATGTTTAGATGGCAGAACAGACTGCACTGCTTTCCGTCTGAAGATGAGGGACTACTTTTTTCAGAATTCCTCTATATTAATAATTCCCTGTATGTGGAAAATTAGTGCAGCATGTGAAGGGCTAAAGTAGAACCTTTGTCCTTGAGGTGCTTCCCTCCCCCCAATCTGCAGAGAGATTTTACATGGGAAACTATCAGATATGTGACTCTCCCACCTACAATCTGAAGTGGTACAGTCCATTCCACTATTTCATGCTGCTGAATGTTCACACCAGGCCTGGGTGCCTGGGGTTTCTTTGGAATAGCCTGCCTCTGCTGCAGTGAGGTTAGGGGACATAAACACCCATACAACATGGTATGGTTTTGACTACACACTTCGCTTCTCTGAAATGCCTTCCCAATTCTTCCCAAAATGCCCTCTCTCTCTCTCTCTCTCTCTCTCTCTCTCTCCCCAGGTTTTGAATACTAATTTATCCACCATAAATAGTTCTTTCCCTGAGGATAAGTTCTTCAGAATCCAGCTGTATGTGAGCTCCAAATAGCTGCGTCTCTTGGAAAGATTCAGTGATACATGTATACATTGTAATTATTGAAAGGAAAGCAAGCACACGTTGTTGGGCTGTTTTATTTAAAAGGAGTTCTGCGGAGAGAAACTATAATGAGTTTGGCCTTTTGCACACAGAATCGGCATTTCTTTCCCTTAGCTGCACCAGTGGTCTGCAAGTTATATTTGTACTGGAGAGATAAGCCAGAGACCATTACTCTGTCCTGCAGAAGTCTATATTTTTAGAAGAGATTAAATAACCAACACTTGCATTTTTTTCCATTTGTGATATGAACCAATAACCCCATGAAATTGGTTGAGCACCAACCTGTGAAAAGCGATTAGTCCTGTGTTCTAAGATAAAAAATAATAAAATATGAAAAAATGAAGGGCAAAAAGAAATCATTCTCTTCAAGTTCAGAAATGGGTCTCTGTGTCATTTTCGAAAGAGATGGACTATTTTTAGAATTGATATGACATAGCACATAAGACTAAAAAATCAGGCAAACTGAGTGACTTTCCTGTGCTCCCCCTCCCAAAATGTGTTTGCATAAAGTTTTAGGTCCAGCCTGAACAAAACAGAGAGTCGTGACACCTTGTAGTATCCCATAGTTATTATGGCATGAGCTTGCATAGACCTGAGTCACAATAAAACTTTGAGTCTGGAAGGTGCCTCAAGACTCTCTTTTTCCTTTTTGTTTTGCATGGCTAACCTACTAGAATTAATCATATATCCTAACATTACAACGTTTTTTCAGTGTATCTGCACACAAATTCCCCTTTTGTCAGTGGTGGTATAAGAGTTATAATGGGTTTGAATTTTTCCTTTCTCAAGTAGCATAGTTAACAAACATACACAAATTGTTCATTGTAAGAGTAGCAGTTTATTCTGTGACTTCTATCATATTTCATCCTTCCTCAGAAGAGCTGAAGATGATGTTTATGATTGTCCTCTCTCTTAGATGTGATTAATTGTTGGGGCATCAAAAAGTTATTTTTATTAGAATTTGACTTCACAAGGCAAGTAAGCCAGAAAGACTTCAGCCACATGTGTTAAGTGAGTTTCCTGGGGTTCAGCTGCAGCTGTTAGACCTCATCTTGGCTTAGAACCCCCCATATTTGAAGGAATACCTTTACCCATATGAACCAGTATGGTGACTGCAATCCTCTCTGATCAGGGCTTGTTAAATGTCCTTTCCAGTAGCTAGGTTTGGTGTAGTGGTTAAGTGCACGGACTCTTATCTGGGAGAACCGGGTTTGATTCCCCACTCCTCCACTTGCACCTGCTGACATGACCTTGGGTCAGTCACAAGCTCTGGCACAGCTGTTCTCTCAAGGACAGTTTCTGTCAGAAGTTCTCTCAGCCCCACCTACCTCACAGGGTGTCTGTTGTGGGGAGGGGAAGGGAAAGGAGTATGTAAGCCGCTCTGAGACGCCTTTGGGCAGTGAAGGGCGGGGTAGAAATCCAAACTCTTCTCTTCTTCTTCTAGGTGAGATCAGAGTCAGCTAGGGTTGCCAACTTTAGACTGGGAAATTTGGGGCAGAGACAGGGGAGGGCAGGTTTGTCAAGGAAAATAAATTCAACAGGGTATGATGCCATAGAGTCCACCTTAGAAAGCAGCCATGCTATCCTGGTAAACTGAACTCTGCGTCCAGAGATAATTTGTAATTTTGGGAGCTCTCCAGGCCCCAGCTGAAAGTTGGCAACCCTAAACTCTGCCCATTCACAGTCCATTTTCAGTGGCTGTCCCTGCTTCGTGGAATAGCTTTCCAGAACCATTGCAGAAGCTGACAAAGGCTGAATTCCTTTGCTATTGGTGTTTGATATGGATTTTGTCTCTTTATTGGTTTCAATTTTTATAAGCAGTTTTAGGGCCACATGGAGAATGGTGGGTTAAAAATAATTTAAATAAATAATAAATTATAGAATGAGGGTCACAGTTTCTCTCTTTTCCTCTATCTTTCCCCCCCAGATTTGATCTTACTTGTTTTAAGCATGATGCTAGCCAGGGATGCAACTTTTTCATGCACCTCATATAAAGTGGGTGGCAACTCATATACAACAGCTATACATGCTTAGCATGCCAACACACCCTCTCCTCAAGCCATGGACCTCTCAGATGATCATGAAGCACACATAGAGTGCACTTGTGATAGCAAGGGTAGCAGCCCAGTTCAAATGTGGCTTAGTACATGCCACATCACCCCAATCCGTTATTTTGCCTCACTGATATCATTTAATTCATACCTAACGGGCAAGAGGTGAGCTGAAACTTTCACTGTTAAAAGTATTTCAGTGTGGAAAGACTGCTGACTGCTTTCTTTCAGGGGAATGGAACCCAGCATTTCTTTACAGAAAATGTTGATGCTTCTGTGTTGAGAGACATAAAAATGATGGAAACAGGAAGAAGAGTGGATGTCAATGAACACAGTGCAGGAAAAAGATCTACAGAAGGGAAGCGGATAGGAAATGTGGGGAGGGATAGTTTGATGATACTAGGTTGTGAGAATAAAATGAAAAACAACTAGATGAAAGGACATCTGTATCAGAAGACTATTGGTCATCCTTAAGGGGTTATGGATTTATTCTTCTGAAAAATAATTTAGCATTAGCCCATCTCTAAAAATATTGACAATTTTGAGGTATTTCTAACCTTCTTATGTCACTGTGCTTCTTTAATGAAGCATAACCCCCTTGCTAGAGAACCAATTCCCAATTATTATGCTATTGGAAAAGATGTGTAATTTTACATGGTTGTCATCTTCTGCTGCTGCTTTGATGATTTTCCCACACTTATCAGTGCCAGCGTGGGTTGGCTTATGCTCATAACTAGAGCCACTCTATTTACAAGTGACATAAGAACATACGAAAAGCACTGCTAGATCAGAGCAGTGGTTCATCTAGTCCAGCAGCCTGTCTCACATAGTGGCCAGCCAGTTTCTCTGGAGGTCAAACAACAGGACATAGAAGAAAAAGAGAAGAGGAGATTGGTTTTATACCCTGCGCTTAACTACCTGATGGAGTCTCAGAGTGGCATACAATCTCCTTTCCCTTCCCCTCCCCACAACAGACACCCTGTGAGGCAAGTGGAGCTCAGAGAGCTCTCTCAAGAACTGCCCTTGAGAGAACAGTTCCAAGAGAACTTGTGACTGACCCAAGGTCACGCCAGCAGCTACATGTGGAGGCATGGGGAGTCAAACCCGGTTCTCCTAGATTAGAGCCCATGCTCCTAACCACTACACCAAACTGGATCCTCCTTGCATTGGTATTCATAGATTTACTGCCTATAAATGTGGAGGTTTCTTTTAGTCATCATGGCTGGTAGCCACTGGTAGATCTATCCTCCATTGATCTGTCTAATCTCCTCTTAAAGTTGTCTATGCCTATGGCTATCATTACATCCTCTGGCAGTGAATTCCACATTTAAATCACTTATTGTATAAAGAAGTATTTCCTTTTGTCTGTCCTGAATCTACTGCCCATTAACTTCATTGGATGCCCTCAAGTTCTTGTTTTTTGAGAAAGGGAGAAAAGGTTCTCTCTGTCTATTTTCTCTATGTCATGCATAATTTTAGAAACTAATGTTTATTTTAATAAACCCTTAGTTGTCTCTTTTCAAAACTGCAGATTTTCCTCAAAGGAAAGGTGGTCCCACTTCTTGATCACCTTGGGTTGCCCTCTTCTGTACTTCTCCAGGTCTACAATATCCTTTTTGAGAGACAGTGACCAAAACTGCACACAGTATTCCAAATAAGGCTACAACATAGATCTAGACATCAGACATTATAAGACTGGCCGTTTAATTTCAATCCCTTTCCCGATAATCCCAAAGACTTTGCTTTTTTCACCACTGCAGCACACTGGGTCAACACTTTCATTGAGCTGTCTATTACAACCCCAAGATCTTTTTCTTTCTCAGTCTCAAGAAGTTCAGATCCCATTAGCCTATACTTGAAGTTGAACCTCATTTATCACGTTGCTGCCTCCTTAACTAATTTGTGGAGATCCTCCTGGAGCTCTTCACAGGCAGCTTGGTTTTCATCATTGTGAATAATTTTGTGTCATCTGCAAACTTGGCCACTGCACTGCACACCCCCAGTTCCACATCATTTATGAACAAAATGACTAGAAGAGCAATCACCAGGATCAGAGTGCACTTGTGATAGTTACACAAGGCCAGTGGAGAGTAGCTGATACTGAAGAATTGTAAAGTTCAGTTAAGTGACTAATAAATTTACAGATCATTGAATGGACATTGAATATGGTTTGAAAATGTAAAGATCCTTTTAAGAAAACTTTTCCAGCCTCACAAATCCTAAAATGGTACCTCTGATTACCCTTCATATATATACTGCCAGCAGAAAGCAAAAGGAATTCCATTTCACTGCCTAAGCATAGCCAAGTCACATTCTGGTGAATGTCAGCCCCTACAGAGGAACCCAGGATATTCTGTCAATTAGACTCGAGGAGAAAGCTATCATTTCTGCATCTAATAGGGTTATTTATTAGATCCAAATCAGACTAGCAAGACTTTACAATGCAAGTACAAATCTCACAAAAATGCAAGACCATCACTTGGAATTAAAGCACAGGCTTGGGGTGGGCCTTCTGGGGCCATTTGCCTCAATATAGCCACATCTCTGCTAGACAGCTGTTCCCATGATTTGGCTACCAACCAGCCTTCATGTACCAGTGCCTACAGGCTGCCTTGTTTCAAGTCCACACTAAAGGGTATTAGTTTCTCATAAGCCTGCCTGAAATATCAGTCCAACCGAGCTAACCAGCTTCAGGAATGGTGCCTCTTTCCTGGTTTTGGGGGAGGGGCTGTGGATCAGTGTCAGAGCATCTGCTTGGCTTGCAGAAGATCCCAGGTTCAAGCCCCAGCATCTCCAGTAGGAAAAAAAACAGAGCAGGTAAAGTGAAAGGCCTCAGGCCCGAGACCTTGGAGAGCCACTGACAGACTGAGAAGACAACGCTGACTTAGATGGACTGAAGGTTTGATTCAGTATAAGGTAGTCTCATGTTTGTCACTGATTTCTTTTTCTGAGTACCAGGTTTCACCATTTTCCAACCATGCTCATCAGATGATGAATAAGAGCCCCTCTTAGCCTCGATGTCAAGAAACTTCTTCCTGCTAGCCAGAGACCAAACGTTTATTTAGTGCTGTACCAAGACATTAGGAGCAGCACTGTGCAGTTGCCTACGGCAGTTTTACATTACTGAAAGGCTATGCAAGTTTTTGTTTCTTGTCCTGTTTTACTATCTCAGCAAATATTTCTATATGAGAGCCCATATAGATGCCAACTCAGAATTCGATCTCCGCAGTTATAAGGGTAAGCCATCTGTTGTGAGAAAACCAGATGATTTCTGGTCACTGTGAGCATTAATTCAAACTAGTTCAACTGAGTTTGCTACTAAAGTTTAGCTACTGCTGCTGCTACTGCTGCAGAGAGCTTCACAAGCAGTCCTCTGCAGTTTCACAAAAACCCAAGGAAGTATCCTACATCAAAAACATGATGTAGGAAACAGTGTATTAATATGACAAAGAAATCAAAACTAATTGAGGTCTCTAAAAACTCTACCAGTATAACTGAGAATGACTGACCATATATATGGTGACTTCTGATAAACTTGTATAAGGTAACTAGTGATTTGAATACAGCAGCCTATGAAGTGGTGTATCTGCTGATATATCATCACTTTGCTAATAAAATGTGATTGTATGCCAGTTTGGTGTAGTGGTTAAGAGCGTGGATTCTAATCTGGGAGAACTGGGTTTGATTCCCCACTCCTCCACTTGCAGCTGCTGGATGACCTTGGGCAAGCCATAGTTCTATCAGGGCTGTTCTCTCAAGGAGAGGTCTCACAGCCCCACCTACCTCACAGGGTGTCTGTTGTGGGGAGGGGAATGTAAAGGAGTTTGTAACCCACTCTGAGACTCTGAGTGAAGGGCAGGGTATAAATCCAATCTCCTCCTCCTCCTCTTCCTCCTCCTTCTTCGCAGGATGTGGCAAGAGAGTCATATATCTTTGAGTTTTATGACACCCCATTCAGATATTCTTAAGTGGGTAGAATCTATCCATCACTAAGAGCTTGGAGCCTTGTGCATGGGGTTTTTTTCCTCTGATCCCCCTT
This sequence comes from Gekko gecko, assembly GCA_029375565.1. Lineage (NCBI taxonomy): Eukaryota > Metazoa > Chordata > Lepidosauria > Squamata > Gekkonidae > Gekko > Gekko gecko. Next base: position 106,538,553 of record JAPDNY010000009.1, read on the forward strand.
TTGCCATGTCAGATCTTTGATTCTCCTCTCATGCTGTTCTTGGGGGTCTGCTGCCAAAGCAATCCTGATTCTTCCCTCCATATATGAACTCTAATTTAGACCACCTGAACAGGACACCTGTGTCAGAGATTAGGTGGAATTCCATGGAGACCTGCTCATATAACAGAACTTTCCAGCCTCCCCATTCCCACTGTTCCTGGGTTCTGGATACCTCCAAGAACAATGCCAGGCTGCTATGGTAGGGAAATAAGCAAAAACTGCCCCCCTTTTGCCAGCAGAAGAGATCTTGAGGCGGTAGAAAAAGACCTTCAAGTCTACCCCAATAGCTTCCTTCACCATAAACATAATACTTTAAACACTTGGTCTTCCTCCAGATACCTAGTGGCAATCAGCCTCAAGAGTGCTGGCATAATATTCTCTGGTGTACTATTCTCATTGTTTAAGAAGCAGGCAACCACACATATTCTGCACTAGCTTCAGTTATTAATCTCTGCAGTCTCCAGAGAGTGCTCCAACACACACGAGTTGGCATTTGGGGCTTTTTAACTCAAACGGATATCTTCAAGATAGGCTGCAAGGGAGAAGGAAATAATAATTTATTAGAAATCAGCCTTGGAGCCAGAGAGACTAAAATGATGCATCCATAATAAGCACAAGGGTTTGAGTGACTGACATTTCAAGCTGCTGAATGTTGCCGTTTAAAATATGCCAATGAGCCATATTGCAAACTATTAGTGTAATAAAAATGAAGGTTTCTAAATACATGAACAATAATGTGTGGAAATAAATCTAATTAAGTAGAAAGCATTCCACCTAATATGTCCCTGGTGTAACGCTAGATCATTATGCGTAGCATTGTAAAGTCTGGGTTTAGGTCCGCCTTCTGTGTCACACTAAATTAACTTATTGGCAAGAGAGACACCAAACCCAGGTGCAGCTGATGCTCCACTGTACACAGTTAACGACTCTAGACGGAGCCCCGTGGCAAGAGAGAGACTTTGGATGAGGCACGTTACCCATCATGGCTGCTGCCCACTATTCCATATACTCAGGGACAGCTCCAGAACCAGCAGCATGGATCTTATTGATTTCAACGCTGAGCATGTGACTGAGAAGCAAGGAGTTGTTTAGGCATGTACAAGCACTTCAATGGACAGTCCCAAATTCCCCTGTTCTGTTTCAGATCACACCCAGAAGTTCATGAGCAGCTTGTCAGGCATCAGAAGAACTGACTGCTTTAAGAAGGGGAAGTTCAGAGTCACAGCTGGGCAAGCAGAATTTCTCATGTGGACCTTTGATTTTTGGTTCCACATTGGTTCTATAATTGCACTACACTTTCTTCTCTGGGAGAAGTTAATTTTCTTCCAAGACCCTGGCCACTGGGATGACCTCACTTAAGCATTACCTCATTAGGGTCTATGCATTCTGCTCATCCTGCAATTTCTGCAGTTAGAGAATTATGGCATATACTGTTACGGCAGTATCAATTTGACCCATTTTCCCATGCTAAGTTAACACTATGGACTAATCCAGATTTTAAAACTGTGAAGAAATCATTTTTATGAAAGGACTGGGCAGATAGGGGGATTTTGACTTTGGACCAATTAATTGACTATGAGGTTTGTGAGTTTGAGAATATAACAAAAAATGAGTTTTTGTTATATTCTAAGCTGAGGTCTGCAACATCTGTTAGTATATAAATATGTCCCGACCATACTAACTTTTTCAGAACCTCCTTTACTCTTGGAAATTCTCATTGAATCAATGCAGCAAATGAAAACTACAGTATTTGTGTATAAATATTTGATGTTAACAAATATGATATTCAGAATCTCAGGAATAAAGTGTTAAATCACCATGTTTTGCCAAAGTAATGGGTTATGCCTTTCCTAAACTGCTAAACTACTGATGAGCATTAACTGAGGTTGCTTTGTGAAATGACAGAGTTTGAGGGTGAGTGGGTGCTTGTAGCCTGCTGGAGAGTGGTGTTTTTGTCTGGGTCTGTTTGGGTCTTTTGTCTGGTCTATTGCTTATTGAGCAAAGTCTGTTTGCCTGGGGCTGACTGCAGGCCCCATTCTCTGCTGTTGCTGTTGGGAGGAGGGGGCTGTGGGCCTTTGAACTGTAAGGCTCCTCCTAGGCAGAGGTGAGAGTCAAAGGCTCTTGGTCTTCGGCTCTTAGCCTGTGGATCAGGCCTGAGGACCCTGCATCACTCTAGATACCGTTAAAACACTAACCATTTATGAAGGTAGAAAGCCAGCAGGGGAGCAGGGGCTATACAGTGCTCTGCAGAGAGTGCTACATGTATGACTATCTACCCACTGGGTGGAAATTGTGCGTCTGTGCTTGCTGCATGGAGCTTGTGGCTTTCAGGGAGCAGCTTCATTCACTTGAGGCTAGGGTTGTCGACCTGGAGAAGCTGAACAGAAAAAGAGAGGTTTGGAGAAAAGACCCTCAGGAACTTACCAGAATAGTCCCACTCTTGTGATGACAGCTCTTCTGCTGTTGTGGAGAGTGAGAGTCTTGATGTTGGAGAGCATCAGTCTGAGGAGGAGGGATGTGATCCCTTAGAAAAGACCCCTTCTTCGGATGACAGACCAATATTCTCTCATATTGAGGATACTCCTGGGGGCTGGGGAGAGGTGAGCTTTAGGTACAGGGTGATTCGATCATTAGAAATATAGAGAATGGGGCCTGTGGCAGGTGTTTGGACTGCACAATGTTCCCTCTAAGCTTCCAAGAGTTGTGAGCAGAAATTCTACCTCATGAGTGAAAAAAGCTAGTAGCATTAAAATTGTGAGCAAGTCTACATTTGACTATTGTGTAAATTATTTTTAAGAAGATTATTTCCATAACCTTGTAAAAATCTCAGAATGAATTCTTTTAAACTATATTTAAATTATATTTTAAGAATAATTTAAACGTTATAAGAGAAAACAGAATCAAGTCAAATTTCATTACACAAAATGTTATCCTCTACAGAAATGGACCAGGCCTCCGGAGAATAGGTCTACCTGCCCATTTCCACTATATTGGCAGACCTGGCCTCAGAGGAACAGGTCTGCCTTTCCCTTTCCACTATATTGGTAGACCCACTTTGGGCCATCACCCTGCGCTGACCCTTAGAAAACATACCAGCACTGAGGAGGGGGGGGCTCTTGCAGGCTACTTTTTTAAAAAAGTGAAATATAACAACCAGGTCAAGTATAACAGAGGAGAAACAATCACTGTCAGAACCCTGCCTGATCTAATGAAGAGGAAATTGCTTAAACATTATCAACCTGCTCAAACTACTTATTTATTCAGATATTTAGATCCCACTTTTCCCTGTGACTCAAGGCAGCTTACGAATCATACTGAAAAGCATAGTAGGGGTATGCAATATATATATATATATATATATATATATATATATATATATATATATATATATTTTCCTGGCTCTATAAAAATCTATGGGGATCATTATAGTCAATGGGCCCCATAGGCTATAATGGATAATCGAGGGGGCTGTTTTTTGAGGTAGAGGCACCAAATTTGCTGCATAGTGGCTGGTCCCTCTTCTCAAAAATACACCCAAGTTTCAAGAAGATTGGACCAAGGAGTCCAATTCTGTGGGCCTCAGAGGGAGGTGCCTCCATCCTACATAATTTCTAATGGAAACTTGGTTGTGAGCTGAAGCAGAAATCCTCTGAGCTGGCCTCTGAAATATTGTTGGTGTTGCATTGTACATAAAAGAGGGCATAGAGTTGAATAAGTTAGAAAACATCAGAGGAATTAACTCCCCAACAAAAATGAGTCTGAAGAATTGAGCCAATTTGACATGAGCAGAGATGAAGTTAAGAAGAGTGCTACTTGATCAGACCAATGGTCCATCCAGTCAATCATCTTGTCTTATACTGTGGCCAATCAGTTCCTCTGGACAGCCAACAACAGGGGACAGAGACTGAGGCCTTCCCCCGATGTTGCCTCCTGGTTCTGGGATTGTAACTCATATGACATGTCTCTTAAACATATGCTCTGAGTGTGTCCAGCTATTCTGTCTTTTGGGGAGGAAGTAATTACTTATATCAGTTTTATACTACAATATTAATAGATCTTTGAGGATGGTTATGTACACCAGTTTGGTGTAGTGGTTAAGTGCATGGACTCTAATCTGGGAGAACCGGGTTCGATTCTCCATTTGCAGCTGCTGGATGACCTTGGGCAAGCCATACTTCTGTCAGAGCTGTTCTGGAAAGAGCAGTTCTGGAAAGAGCTCTCTCAGCCCCGCCTACCTCACAGGATGTCTGTTGTGGGGAGGGGAAGGGAAAGGAGACTGTAAGCTGCTCTGAGACTCTGAGTTAAGGGTGAGGTATAAATCCAATCTCCTCCTCCTCCTCCTCCTCCTCCTCTTCTTCTTCCAGACTATTTGCCTGTCTCCAAGAGACTGTCAGGTAACAAAAATGGGCCCTCTCTGTCCTTGCTGCTGCTAAAAGACATATATTACAGCACTAGAGAGATAAATGCTCACCTCCAGTAATCCAATAGACTGAAGACCTTATAACCTAATCACAGAATCATAGAATCATAGCATCATAGAGCTGGAGGAAACCTCCAGGGTCATCTATCCAACCCTCTGCACAATGCAGGAAATTCACAAATACCTCCTCCCCAGCACCCACAGTGACTGCTGTTCCACACCCAGAAGATGACAAACTGGCTTGGAGAAAAATTGCTTCCTGACTCCAAAGTGGTGATCAACATTTCCCTGGGCATGTAAGAAAGGGCCACAAGGACTAAGCACTGATGCAACCCTTCCTGCCCTCCCTCTTATGATTTGTCTAAGTTCACAGAATTATTTCAACGTATGGCATATAGATGACAATTGCACATAGACATATTTTTAGATATTTGGAAGCCTTTTATAGATGCTTACTTGTAGACTTGCCCCTGTGTTGTTATATTTTTTTATTTCTTTCTGTTTGAGGGTTATAATTTTAAAAAAGCAAAAAAAAAAAAAAGATCCTGGTATCTATTATGACCTTAGTTTACTGTTGAGTGGGTTGTAGGTAGGTAGGCGGGCGGGCGGGCGGGGAAGGAAGGAAGGAAGGAAGGAAGGAAGGAAGGAAGGAAGATTATTGCTGCTTGGAAACCACGGAGCAGGTAGCATCCTTTTAAAAAATTGTCTTTCACACATGTGCAGAAGGGCTCATTTGAAGGACCACTCCATTTTGACAGCTCTGCAATCCCTCCGCCAAGTACTGTGGCCCCTCAGCCTACTCTGCTTTGCCTTGAAATTCAGATTTACATAAGAGTAACCCAATTGACTTCAGTACATTTACTCTTGTGTCAGTCCTAGGATGCTCTCAAACAGCAACTCTGAAGCAGAAAACAGTTTGCATGGGGGAAAGTGGGATGGGTAGTAGGGTTGCCAGCTCCAGGCAGGGAAAAACCTGGAGATTTGGGGATGGAGCCTGGGGAGGACAGAAACCTCAGTGGGATACAATGTCATACACTTCACTTTCCAAAGCATTCATTTTCTCCAAGTGAACTGATCTCTGTAGTCTGGTTAACATCTGCCCCCTACTTTAGCCAGGGCAATGCCCAGAAAGCCCTGCATATATTTTGGGGCAGATATTCAGCCCCAGTTTGCTCAGAAGCAAGGCTGCCTGAATTTTTAAATTTTTCCAGCTTTACAGTCCCCCTGAATTAGGGATGTCAGCCTCCCCAGGTTCCCTGTTGATATGGGAACCTAACTAGGGACTATTTTCATGCCTGTCCAACCTCAAGAAACAGGAAGGAAGGGTTGGGGGGGGGATTTGTCACTCAAAAACAACTCCCCTGGGGGCTCCCAATCCTGACAGAATGTTTGGGTGCAGAAATGGAAAAGCAGTGATTCACAACGTTGGGGCAAAGATCTGCTTATGCGCATATCGCTAACTGAATTTTTAAAATGACGCGAAGATGGAAGTGTGCAATCAGACTTCCTAAACAGCTTGAGAGCATGACGGATTGATCAGACATTGGAAATGTGGGATGAAATTGCTGACATCCATAAAGTCCAGACTTTCTGCAGTGTCAAATAACTCCGACTTGAAGATTGGTGAGAATACAGTGTCAACGACTGGGGAATGGGAGACAGATGTTGATGTCTGAACCTGCATTTTAAATCTACAGGGCAACAGCAATGACATTGGATCAAATAGCTCGTCTGATTGCAGCCTATGATTACCTTTGCTAATATATTCCCTACTTAGATCCCTATCCAGCCTACTCCTGAAGTTTGGGGAGCTGTTCTTGTGGGCATGAGAAGGGAAGGGGAAGAACTGTAGTTGGGATGGTAAATGAGAATGAATTATTCCACCATGCTGTTAGCCGGATTGCGCATTATTATGAATAATAATGAGGGGAATCTGATTGATTATTAATAAGCAATCGGCTGCGAGAGCGAACACCTGTGTATACAGAGGTCAGCCCCGTCAGGAGGTGTTGGAAACAGACCAGGAGACTTTTGTAGTTGAAAAATAAAGTCTTTTACTGAAGTTCTGCACATGCAAACAATTACACAAGCTCACACTTGTGAGCTTTATTCAAGGTCTAAGAAATACAGAGAGAGACAAAGCACATTTGCATTAGCAGGTAAATCGTTGGTGGGGTATATTTACCAGTCCTCGTCATGTAGAGCGTTCCTCAGGAAAAATGGAGGGGAAAGAAACTAAAAAAATTGGGAAACACGCGGCCTGGCCAGCAGGAAACACGTGGGAACTCGGCCTGCAGACCAGAGTTTAAAGATGGAGGCAGGGGTTGGGGATAGCAAGCTGGACATAAGAGGGTCAAAGATTCGATAGGGGTCGAAGACCAGAGCGAGAGCTGGTGGTCAGGCATCTCCTTATAAACAGGAGGGTGGGGGCTGGTTCCAGCCTCTAGTTTCCACCTCCTGGTAAGTCCGTCCCTGAAAACACCCTATTGGTTGGAAGATGTAGGGGAGGTGTGTGGAGGTGTGCCTGAGGGATGGTCAATACTGAGAGCTAGAAACTTGCTCATGTCTGACACCTGGTAGCAGCTAGGATGAGTCACCCGGCCGATTCCATTGTCTTCTTGATGGCATTAGCCAGGCTGCTGATGGCCATCAATCAGTTACTAGGCAATGATGAATAGACTCTGCCAGGGCTACTGTGAGGTCTTGCAGGTGAGGGGGGAGGGAAAGAGGCTGCCTGCCTGATGTAGAAGGAACTTTCAATGGCGTTTTTGGAGTTCCTAGTCCTTGTATTTTATTAAGGCATGGTGCTGTGCTTAATGTATACTGAGTCTGTTTCATTTTCCTTCATGAGGAGCAGGCTGGTAACCTCTGCTGGGCACTGGAGCTGCTGGAAAGGTCAGGAGAAGCATCTCTTGCCTGGGTGCAGTCTCTGCTGGCATCTGGATGGGGTTACCATGTGGTTCAGTCCCTTATGCACACACTGGCACAGTTTATTATTTATTATAGTCCATAAAGAGGCTCAAAAGCCTTGCAGGGCAACAATGCTTTTGTGCAAATGATATGGCTTTCACACCTGAGTTCATACCAGAGCCAGCAATTTCTCATTTCTCAGCTAGCTGCTTCCCTTCTAGTATCCCTTATACCATTCCTGAGGGCTCACTAACCACATGCATATGGAAGAGAAAAGTGAAAAAGACCCCTTCCCCCAAGCTCTGTGTGTGGCTTTCTGCATCAAACTCAATGCACTAATGGCTGTTGCAGAATCCAGATAAGAGAGATAGATAATAGTCTTGCTACCATGCTTAAAGATTGGGATAAGGTCTTATATGTGGTAATGTAGAACTCCATGCTATGCCTACATTGATCCTTGAATCATTAGATTATGACAGCCCTAATCCTAACCTGGATAGCCCAGGCAAGCCTGATCTCATCAGATCTTGGAAGCTAAGCAGGGCCGACCCTGGCAAGAATTTGGATGGGAGACCTCCAGAGAATATCAGGGCTGGGAGGCCAGAGGCAGGCTACTTCTCTAAATGTCTTCTGTGCCCCAGTAGGAGTCGCTAGACATCACCATGACTTCCAGGCATGGGCGCACATATACACACACACAAAATGCAAAAAAAGAAAAGAAAAAATTATGACAGTCCATACTGACTTTCAGTTTGAGAATACACAGGGAGAGGAACCAGTACAGAATCAATCTGCACATCCAGTGCAATCCTAAGAATACTTTCTTAAGAGTAAGCCCCATTCAATAGACAGGAGTAGGAGCCTGAGCATGCCTGCTTAGCATTGTTTTCATGTTTATGTTTATCTGGATTTATATCCCACCCTCCCCTTAACGGGCTCAGGGCAAGTTCCAACAATATAAACACAGTCCAACAATATAAAATTCAATACAATTAAAACCACATTAAAACATATAAAGCATATATTTAAACATATAAAACATGATTAAATTGTATCCTGAAGGAAGAGAAAGAGATTTGGTAACTATCCTCTTCGGGACCCTTTAGCCATATTCTGGTTTCCCAAATAGATTAGCACTCACATGGGTCCCTTTACAGCAGCTTCCGTCCTACAAATAAATAAATATATTTATTTGTTGGGCCTCAGTGGCTGCTCTGTGTCATCTATAAAACACTGAGTACGTTAAATATCAGGCCAATATATGTAATAGCTGCAATTATGAAAGAGGATACTAATAATCACAAAACAATTACCATTACGAGAAATAGTAAGAAAGGGTGATTCTGTAATTTCAGTAATTCTATTTCAATTGGTGATTCAGGCATAAGTGAATAATATTAGTGGTTTGCTATGAAGAACTTTTCATTTGCTAGTCAGGCTGCCAAAGACAGAATAGTTAACATATAATAAACATCATTGTCGACTGATAATTACTGATATTTTAAACAACATGTCATAAAACAACTTGCATTTTATTACTGTGATAACCTCTGGTTTATGGGATTTTGATGTATATATTCACCCAGTACTTCAGGTAACAAAAAAGACCAATTATAGAATAATTCCTACCATCTGTGTACAAAAACCTGCATGGAACAGGATTTATATTACATGGTTCTTGTAATGGTGAAGCTTCTAATACTGATTGGATGAGTTGATATGATAACACAGAACAGAATGTTCCCAAACATTCCAACTGCTCAGTCTGAACTGGGGGGAAACCTCAGATAAGACCTCAGGATATGATGTACAGTTTATTGGAGGGAACTGATGAGACATAAGCAGCACAGAAGTTTAACAAGAGTAAGAAAGGGAGTCAAGACAATACCCTGATACGAGAGAGTTGGTATAGCTTTTAGAGTTTCAGAAAAAGTAAAACCTGGCAGTTATAGCTTCACTGTTACTGTGGCTTTCTGTTCTAGCAACTTGAAGGGGACACTGAGATCTAAGGAATTGGAATGGATGGGTCTGAATTTCATATATTGGTTTGTACTGGCACTTCAGTCTTCTGGTTTGGTTAGGACAGTGAAACCACAAGGATTTTATGGAAAGATCAACACCAAATTCTTGCTCACTGCTATTCAAGAACTTTCCCTGCCAAAGAAGTTTTTTTTTTTTTTTTAAAGTATCATGCCACTGATGTTTGGAAGAAAAATCAGAATTTCTCAGAGCAATAGATTTATAGAGTTTTATGTCTCATTTGTTTGAAATGAGTTTAGGTAGAGGTATCTGCCTCCATTCCTGAGGACTGGAAGGTAGCTAATGTCACTCCAATCTTTAAAAAGGGCTCCAGGGGAGATCCAGGAAATTACAGGCCAGTCAGTCTGACATCGATACCGGGTAAATTGGTGGAAACTGTTATTAAGGAAAGAATTAGTAGGCACATTGATGAACAAAAACTATTGAGGCAGACTCAGCATGGGTTCTGTAAAGGAAGATCTTGTCTCACTAACCTGTTAGTGTTTTTTGAGGAGTGAACAAACATGTGGACAAGGGGGACCCAATAGATATTATTTACCTTGACTTCCGGAAAGCTTTTGATACAGTTCCTCATCAAAGGCTCCTAAGTAAGCTCAATAGTCATGGGATAAAAGGACAAGTCCTCTTGTGGATCAAAAACTGGCTTATAAATAGGAAACAGAGAGTGAGTATAAATGGGAAACTTTCTCAGTGGAGGGTGGTAAGCAGTGGGGTACCACAGGGATCAGTACTCGGTCCGATGCTTTTTAACTTGTTTATTAACGATTTGGAATTGGGAGTAAGCAGTGATGTGGCTAAATTTGCAGATGACACGAAGTTGTTCAGGGTGGTGAAAACCAGGGAGGATTGTGAGGCACTCCAAAGGGATCTGTTGAGGATGGGTGAGTGGGCGTCAACGTGGCAAATGGGGTTCAATGTGGCCAAGTGCAAAGTGATGCACATTGGAGCCAAAAATCCTAAATATAAATACACATTGATGGGGTCTGATCTGGCAGAGACTGACCAAGAGAGAGATCTTGGAGTCGTAGTGGATAACTCGCTGAAAATGTCTACACAATGTGTAGCTGCAATAAAGAAGGCCAACGCTATGCTGGGGATTATTAGGAAGGGAATTGATAACAAATCAGCCAGTATCATCATGCCCCTGTATAAATCATTGGTGCGACCTCATTTGGAATACTGTGTACAGTTCTGGTCACCACATCTCAAAAAGGATATTATAGCATTGGAAAAAGTGCAGAGAAGGGCAACTAGAATGATAAAAGGGTTGGAACACCTTCCCTATGAAGAAAGGTTAAAATGCTTGGGGCTCTTTAGCTTGGAGAAACGACGGCTGAGGGGTGACATGATCGAGGTTTATAAGATTATGAATGGGATTGAGCAGGTTGAGAAAGAAGTACTTTTCTCCCTTTCTCACAATACAAGAACTCGTGGGCACTCTATGAAATTGCTGAGCAGTCGGGTTAAAACAGATAAAAGGAAATACTTCTTCACCCAAAGAGTGATTAACATATGGAATTCACTGCCACAGGAGGTCGTGGCAGCTGCAAGCATGGACAGTTTCAAGAGGAAATTAGATAAACATATGGAGCAGAAGTCCACCAGTGGCTATTAGCCACAGGGTATGGATGGGAACTCTCAGTCTGGGGCAGGTGATGCACTCTATTCTTGGTGCTGGAGGGGGCAGCAGTGGGAAGGCTTCTGGTGCCCTGGCCCCACTGCTGGACCTCCGAATGGCACCTGGTATATTTTGGCCGCTGTGTGACAGAGTGTTGGACTAGATGGGCCATTGGCCTGATTCAACATTGGCTTCTCTTATGTTCTCTTATGTTCTTATGAAAGAAGTATATGGGGTAAGAGTATTAATTGCTGCATTGATTTCCTACTAAATGTTTTGTAACTAATGCAGCCACTTAGTTATGTGACTGTGATGTGTACCTTTTGCAGTTTAATGTAATTATTAATGTAATAATTTAGTGTACCTGTAAATTATTTAAACATTACTGTTTCAAATAGATTGAACACACAGGCAAATCACTTATTTGCCTAATTAAGGGAAGCTTAATATTCATACTGTCCACCTGCAGTAGCTCACATTAATGATTTTTATTTTATTTACTACCTGCAATGAATTAAGAGACCCTAGAGACTAAAATTGCCCTGACCTGGATGGCCCAGGCTAGCCCAATCTCTTTTTTTAAAAATAATTTTTATTATTTTTACAAACAAACAAACATACATACATGAGAGTATTAATAATTGTATCATATCTTGTAAATCACTTCTTGTATATATGTCTATATGCCACTTTCACCCAAATAGTTAATACTGTTTTTGCACATATATGTTTTACGGTCTAGCTTTTTAAAATCCTATTCTATGAGTCCATATTCTATGAGTATATTTTAAAGTTACATAATCTGATCATCTACAATTTGCATTTCTATTAACAATCAAAGACAATTTATTTTCTAATTAAGCATTCTACAATAATCTTCTATAAGATCTTAACTATTACCCAAATTTATACATTTCCAATTATGCTGATATTTTAACAAAAACATATTCTCAATCCTGCTTAAAATATCTAATCCTTATAATACTTTTATGAATTACATTCTCTACAATCCTCTGTTATTATCTCTACCTAAACTTCCTTCTCTAACCATTTTTGTTCAAATAGGCATTCCCGGACATAATATAAATCCCTCTCTTCCCTAATTTTATTGTGGGCTATAATTTTATAAATACCTATAAAAGAGTGAATTCAATTTATCATCAATGTTAATTAATTGTAAATACAGTTTTCCCTAGCCCATCTTAGCCAATTACACAGAGACTGGGATTCTCTAAATCAGTCTTATTTAAAAAGCTTTATTATTTTCTTCTTTTTCTAACTCCTTTTTTTCAATAAGATCATCATTCTTTGCCTCTTTTCCTTATAGGTAGAGGGGATTTCTTTTAAGGTGGTTAAAATTCCCATAGCTTCTGCTTCATCTTCCTTTTGAGATATAGCTTTAAGGATTCCGAGATTTGACAGTCTTTTAGTAGGTCTGTTGTCCTTAGCTTCTACTTCATCTTCTCTTTGAATTATAGCTTTGAGGATTCCAAGATTTATCAGTCTTTTAGTAGATCTGTTGTTTTTTCTGTAAATTGGAACATCTTGATGGTAGGTTTGTTCTGCATCAGGTTGTTTGTACTATTTTCCTGCAGCTTGCATAATTTAGTGCTGGGGCTGCTCTTCTTCCAGCTCTGTTTGTTGCTGAAGTTCCTTTATCTGATTTGTAGTTTGGATTAATGTTACAACAAGTTTGTCCATTGCAGGTTCTAAAGCATCCTTTAATGCAAAGGTAACAGTGTCCACCATCATGTCCCTAAGTTTCTCCCAAGACAGCTGCAGATGGTTAATTTCTTAGGAGCTCCCTAAGGGTACACCATCTGTCATTTTTCTTTTTAAATCCTGCCCCTGTATTTTAAAGCTGTATGAAAAGTCCCAGCAAGGTCCACAGTCTCTGCTATTTATTGTAATTAATCTTTTTCAAAGTTTACCATGCTTGGTGATATTGTCAACAAGGATAAGAACATAAGAGAAGCCGGTGTTGAATCAGGCCAATGGCCCATCTCGTCCAACACTCTGTCACACAGCGGCCAAAAATACCAGGTGCCATCAGGAAGTCCAGCAGTGGGGCCAGGACACTAGAAGCCCTCCCACTGCTGCCCCCTCCAGCACCAAGGATCCTTCAGTACAGATCAGATTCTTAAATCTTCACTGGAAACACTAGACAAAACAAGCTGAGCCATTTCCAGCAGACAAAACAGAGTGCGCTTCTATTCTGTTCTCAGCAGTAAAGCATGACTTCGCAAAGGGATGTCGCAAGATGGTGAGTTTCACTCTGTATATCTTTCTTTCTTTTAAAAAAAAAGTTTAAGAAGAGAATTTATAGTTCTCTTGTAGAGGCTGAGATCCCTCTTTGCCCCAGTAAGTATTTATCTCAACATTCTTTTAATGACTCTTATCTCATCTTGGCCGCTTTGTGCGTGGGGGGGAATTCCACCTCTCCTTTCTGTATCATTTTGCAGATTTAAAAGGGCTTGTTCAAGGAAATCATCATACTCTTCAATGTTGCTGTTGCTATTACAGGTACTCACAGGTGTGTGTCTTCATCAGTGTTCTGAATGAGGGTCAAAATATTGGGGGCATTCACATCTGGTGCAAGTTATGGCTGCCAAACCTGCTCTTCTTTGTTCCATGCTTCTGGGACAATTCAGGGCTTCCACCCACTTGTTGCCTCAAGTGAGGGGCCCGAATCAAGTCCCTTGCTCCAGAGGTCCAGTAGGGTTCAGGATCCCCTGAAACCCCCCTGAAAAGAACAAAGAATCAGTCGTAGCCAGGAGCAGTTTCTGGTGTCAACTGTCTTGATGCGCCAAATCTCATCAGCTCTTGGAAGCTAAGCAGGGTCAGCCCTGGTTATTACAGGAGACCCCCATGGAAGTCCAGGGTAGCTACACAGAGGCAGGGAAACAGCAAACCACCTCTGAATCTTTCTTGCCTCAAAACCCCTGTGAGATAACCATAAACTGGCTGTGATTTGGTGGCATAAAAATAAAAGAGAATAAAGTGAAAGAAAGAAAACCCTAAGAAGCATTGCTACCCTACTTCAGTGCTAACAAAGATATGGTATCAAATTAGCAAACATAATGGGATCAGTCCTATTGCTAGAACCACTCCTGGACTAACCTGACAGCTGCATGGTGATCACCTGTAGCCCACTGTGACGGTGACAGCAGAGAAACCTGCATCACAATGGCAGTGACATAGTTTGGGAACTCTATGGCCCCAATGCAGCCACTGCCAGTGTTTCTTGGCAGGGTAGCCTGGGAACGATAATAGGTAAGGGAGGAAAGGCCTATATACATCGCCTAAGGTTCCCCTGAGGTCTCATGAGGTTGCCAGATTTGGGGTGCAGTGCTTGGGGAGGGTAGAGTTTCAGGGGATCATATGACATCACATCTTCCATGATGCTCTGAGGATTTTCCCAATCTCTGTGGTAAAGATGATAGATGTTAGGTAATTCCTCAGAGCAATTCAGTGGATGTGATGCCACTTCTGGGCGAGGGAACTCCTTCAGCCTATATTGTTTTAGCATATAGATCAGGGAAGTTCCTAGAGCATCACCATCAGTGTTATCCCCCCCACCCCCCGTTTTCTCCTGCTCATCAAACTATTGAGGGTGGAAAATTGAGGGTGGGAACTGGAGACTGCTGATTCTCAGCAGCAAATGGCAAGCTACTGAAGCAGATGCAGGTGGCTGCACTGGCATCATGAGGGACTTAGTGAGGAAATGTCCGGGCTCCCTCCAGGTTGCAGGTGGAGAGCAGGAGTAACCTGACACTGTAAATTCTCCACCTCTGGTTCTGTGGGTCTGCCAGCCCTCCAATTTGTTAGAAAGGGGCACAATGGATGAGGGAGCTCCTTAGGGCAGAGCCACCAATGTCCTTGAATCCTATAATAATTAAAAACATAAATCATTCAGATGTAGAAATAGTGATCAATCAGATCCTTGGAGGTTTGAGGCTGATTTCCTGCTTGTATGACTCTTGCCCATCCTGCCTAATTAAATCTTCTGGGGGAGATTTGTCTAGATCTGAGACATAGTTAATGTCTCCCTGAGAGAGAGGGTGCCCCAGCCTTGAAATGGGTTGTGGGGCATCCACTTCTAAGGAAGCCTACCTTGGACCCAGAAGATCTCAGTAACTATCAACCAGTCTCAAATGTTCCATTCTTGAGCAAGGTGATTGAATGGGTGAAGCTGGACATCTTCAAGCTTTCCTGGATGAGGCAAGTTGTGGCGATCACCAGTCGCCGTCTCCACTGGAGCGGGGGCCTCCCTGCTGCAGGCATTGGATGGAAAGTCCAGGGGCCCAGAGGCTCTGGAGGGCACGAAGGAGGCGTGGGCTGGACAGCCTCAGATGGCAGGGATCGCAGGGAAGTTTCCTCACTCCCCTTTCCTGCCCTGGGACTGGCCCGTGGCTCAGCTTCCTGCTTGCCCCGGGGTCTTTCTTTTCTCTCTCTCACTGGCTCATGCAACCCCAGCCAGCCCAGTTTCCCTCCTCCCTGGCTGTCCAGCTGTCTCCTCCTTTTATTACCCCCTCCGGTCCCCTGGGCTCCTCTCTCTCCTTGGCTCCACCCCTGCTTAAGAGCAAAGACACCGGGCCGCCCATCTCCTCCCTTGCCCGCTCTCCCACGGCCCCCTTCCGCTGCGGGCACCTCTCTCTTCCTGCACCCTGCCCCTGCATGGAGGACACTGCACCCAGTGATCGCGGGCCGCGCCAACCAGGCCGTGCTCTCCCTGCCTGCTGTTGCTCCTCCCGTGCAGTCCCGGCTGCCTCCGCCACCGGTTCCCAGCTGGCGGGTTCTTCTTCGGCCCCGCTCCTGGTGCCATGGAGAGGGTCTCCAAGTAAGTCAGATGGGGCTTGGGGGGGGGGTCTGAGGGGCTGCACCGCCACTGAGCTCATCGTCCCGGCCCGAGCCAGGACACAAGTTGTTTGGATCCTTTCCAATCTAATTTTAGGTATGGTTATGGGACTGAAAGTCTTGGTCACTCTGGTGGATGACCTGTGCTGGGAGATGGACAGGAGTGCAACTCGATTCTCTTGGACCTCTCAGCAGCTTTTGATACCATCAGTCGTGGTGTCTCTCAGGGCTGGGATTGAGAGGGACTGGATGGGGTTGCACTCCCCTTGAAGGAACAGGTCCATAGTCTGGAGGTACTCTTGGACCTTGTCCAACTGCTGGATAAGCAGGTGGCATCTATGGCCAGGAGTGTCTTTTACCAGCTTTGACTGGTTAGCCAGCTGCAGGCTTTCCTAGACAGGAAAGATCTGGCCATTGTGGTACATGCTCTGGTTACAATTAGATTAGATTACTGCTATGCACTGTATGTGAGGCTGCCCTAGAAATTGAAAACTTCAATTGGTGCAAAATGCTGCAGGTGGGATTTTGACTGGAGTACACCATAGGGACTATATCACTCCAGTAGGGACCGTATCACTCCAGTCTTGTTCCATCTACACTGGCTCCCAGTTGTTTCTGGCCACAATTCATGGTGCTGATACAGACATTGAAAGCCCTATATGGTTTGGGACTAACATATCTGAATGAACTCTTGCTTATGAACCTTCTATGATTAGGCAGCTAGCAACCTGAGATGGGACCTTCTCAGTAGTGGCACTGAAACTGGGGAACTCTTTCCCTGGGGAGAGTCACCTGTTCCCTTCTGTTGTTGTCTTCTGCCAGTGGATGAAGATTTTTTTGTTTGTTTCACTTGGCATTCCCTCAGTGATCTCTCTTTCCTCCCCAGTATTTTAACTGTTGCTTTTATTTTTTGTACTTATTTTAAGCTTTGATGTTGTTTTAATGGTCCATTTGTATGTTAGTTTTAATGGCTTTTCAGATAATATTTTAATTTGTATGATAATATTTTAATGTTTATGTTTTAATTTGTTAGCTGCCTTGGTGTGGCCTGATGGGGCAGAAAGGTGGGGTAAAAATCTTGTTGAAAATGAATGAATGAAAAACAGTGGTATAAGTTCCAATCATAGCACCTCTTTTCTTTAGTTGGGAATAAGGACAATGTAGCATATGACTCATCCTCTGTGATTTCACAAGAGCCCTGCATGACATTCTTGGGAAGGTGTCTATGTTATAGGGGTTCTTTTTCCTCCTAGTCTGATAATATCCACTGCAGTTTAAAAACCATGCCTAGACACAATTAAGTCTTAAGAGGGTATTTTGCTTATGTTCATTGTTATTTCTATGCTGTGGTCATTGGGCTGGAACTAAAATAGACTGAAACTATCTGAAATCTAGCTCAATGGAAGTTCCCAAGTGGCAACTACAGATCCTCCTTCTAATGTACTATTTTTTTTGCCTGTTCAGTGCAGTCCCATAGTCGAGTTATATCCTTCCTACCCATTGACTTTAATAAACCTAGAAGTGTCTCTCTCTACTTAGGATTACATTATTAGTTTATAACTTTACTATTTATAAATTATACGTACCATTTGACTATTATGATTAAATTAAAGACAGTAAGTTATGGAAGAAGAAGAAGAGAAGAGATTGGATTTATACCCTGCCATTCACTACTGAAGGAATCTCAGAGCGGCTTACAAATTCCTTTCCCTTCCCCTCCCAATAACAGACAACATGTGAGGTAGGTGGGACTGAGAGAGCTCTGTCCAGAACTGTCCTTGAGAGAACAGCTCTGACAGAACTATGGCTTGCCCAAGGTCATCCAGCAGCTGCAAGTGAGGAATCAAACCCGGTTCTCCCAGATTAGAGTCCGTGCTCCTAACCACTACTATTGAAAATTATTTGCAGATTTGATTATGGAAGGGAAAAGAAAGGTTATAGGCTTTTTCAACACCTGCAACAAATAGAATTGGAATAGTGTCTGCATAACTGTACTAGCCAAGAATTTTCTGGTATATCTTCTCTACGGATAATTTGATGTGTACATGGACACTTATGCTACCTAACTTTTCAGGGCAGAGATTTCTCCTGGAAGGTTTTAAACCAGCCCAGTAATAACCTAGGGAGTAGAGTTTATAGGTATCTGCCACCAGCTTCCATGATCTAACTTCTTATTTCTTTGTCTGGGACAGGATCCCTGTTCTACATTCAGTGACCCTCGTGAAGAAGTACTTCTTCACCTAAAGAATGATTAACACATGGAATTCACTGCCACAGGAGATGGTGGCAGCTACAAACATGGACAGCTTCAAAAGGGAATTAGATAAACATATGGAGCAGAGGTCCATCAGTGGCTATTAGCCACAAGGTATAGATAGGAACTCTCAGTCTGGGACAAGTGTTGCTCTGTATTCTTGGTGCTGGGGGGGGACAGTGGGAGGGCTTCTATCATCCTGGCCCCACTGCTGGACCTCCTGATGGCACCTGGTAATTTTGGCCACTGTGTGAAACAATGGCTGAGTTCAGACTGGCAATTTGCCCTGGCACAGCCCCGTTTCAGCGACACTTTAAAACCACATTAAAGAGGGCATTCACACAGGCACATCTGCCTGGCGGTTCCCCACCTGTAGGCAACCTGGGCTATTCCGCTTTCTTCCCGCATTTAATAGATACCTCATAAAAGCAGTAGCAAATCTCTGAAGAGAGCCTGTGTCCTGCGTTTGTCTGCTTCCTGGAAGTATGAATGCTCCGCCGAGAAGCCGGGAGCACCCCGTGTTGGGCAGAAATTAGCAGCAGTATGATTGGCCATGCTCCGCTCTACTGCCCAATGCAGTGCCAGTGCTGTGGGGTCCTCCCCCAATCAGCAAAATGCACTTATGTGCAGGAGCACATGAGCGCTCATGCGCACATACACCCATACATCCACAGCCGAATTAATGGGGAAACACCACATACAGTGTGCCTCTGGGGCAGCAGTCTGAACACTCCAGCGCGCCTCCTCCTGGTATGTTCTGGCAGCAGCCCGGGCTGTGTGAACGGGAAACCCCGGAACAGTTTGTTCCTGGGCTTTTTTTGCCGCGACTGGCTCTCGGAGCAAATTGCCAGTCTGAACTCAGTGTTGGACTGGATGGGCCATTGGTCTGATCCAACATTGCCTTCTCTTATGTTCTTATGTTCTTAAGAGAAACACTGTTGAAAGGATTTACCTTGAACTGCCACCCATCAGGAGCAGTTGGTTAAAAAGAATTAAACAAGGCATGTTGATGGTCATTTATGGGGACTGTTGTTGCCACTTCTTATTATCACAGTTTCTATGTCTGTATCCTCTTGACCATCTAAAAAGGGACTAATTATGCCAAATGAAAAGCAGACTTACATGGCTTCTTACCAACTGTGTGCCCTTCTAAAAGATTAATGTATTAAGAACATAAGTATGGATCAGTCCAGTGGTTCATCTAGTCCAGCATTGTGCAGGGCCAACAAACCCAGTGCAGGAACTTCTGTCATTCTGATCAACTTGGACCACTGACCAGTTCTACCCAACTATTTCCCCCTCAGTTCTTCCCAACCTGTTTATTCACCTGTTTCCTATCACTGTGCACTATGAAAAAAAGAGAAGGCTATACTTCCTTCATCAGCCAAATGCTTGTGTCAAGAATCGCATCTAGCTAGTCATGTTTGACAGGGAGGTTTGCTCAGCCTCAGAACTAATTGCACTGGATTCTTAGGCTGAATCTGAAAACAATATTGTTTCTCTTTCTGCTGAATGTGCATATTTGTATTTGCTAATGGAATGCCTGTTCCATCTTGCAAATGTATTTTAGTCAAACATCTCAAATGCTACAACTAATTACTTTGCAAAAAGGAACCTCTGTGAAACAGGAATGGAAATCTGGAAACTATAAAGGAACAATATTTTCCCCCCCCTTTTTGGTTGAGGAAACAATGTTTCAAAATATGATTAGATGGTTCTGCTTTACAGGTTCAAAAAAGCATATCTTTACTTAGCTAGTTCTGCCTAGATGACACAGAAAATTAATGTATGGTGATGTGGCTCCACCACAATATTCCTTGTTTCCCAGCAAGTCTTTCATGTGGACTATACTTATGTTTTGTCTTGTGGTTTTCTTTTTGACTACCAATGGTCTTGTGGAGAACTGGGAATGAAAATTATTTCAGTTGTTTGCCATCTGCAGACCAAAAGGTATTTATGTTTCAACAGTGAAAGCAATCCTCTCTATGGCTTGCCTCATTTTATGGAACAACAAGTAAACACCCTCCTTCAGTCGATACGCAACCTAACTCTACCTAACCCAGCAGCTGGGATGAGAAAAGAGGACTGAGGTGATGATCAAGCACAGATAGATGGGCTACCAGCAAACTTTGGGCCAGATGCCAGTTTCTATCCAGCTAGTATATATTTTATCTTATTAATAAACATTTACAAATAGTAAAAGTGATACATATTTAAATATGTGCATAGCTATATTCATTATTTTTGTAAGTTCTTTGTAAAATATATTATGTGGAAAAAACCAATTACCTTCCAATATACTAGACAGTATATTTCTATCCAGCTCTTTCCCCAAGGAACTGAGGTTTGTTGAGCCAACTAATATTGTGCTTTCGAAATGTTTAACATCTATAGTTCTTCCATGTCAGTTTATAATGAGAGAGGAAGCACCAAATTAAGACTCTTGAAGGTAGAAACAGAGTTGGCTATGTCAATGAGTTTTTGCACTGGAAGCAAGCACTCAAAGAAATACATAGATCATCACTACTGGATTTGAACCTAAGTATATTTCTTGCATATCCATTGGTTCCTCATGGCTCACTTTAAATTAAAATGTCACTCTTAATTCCAGTTGCTGGAGATGTCAAAGCAAAACTCAACTCACCTGTTTTGGCGTGAGTGACTTTTTTGTAGCACAATTGAATTTTTCTGTTCCTTCGCAGAATTCACAATCTGGCTGTATTTCTGTGACCCCCATCTGCAAATAGCTAACTCTGCAGATCGGGACCACCCGGAAGCTTAACAGATCTTCAAACTGGGGCACTCCTCAGGTTTGCAGGTTATATGGAAATTTAAAACATTTTTAAAAAATTAAAAAATCCCCCTCAAAGTAAAACAGAACACACTGACCTTCGGCAATCAATGGTGGTGGCACCTGGGAGCTGCCCTGGGTCCAGCAGCAGTGGCCACATGGCCTGGGGCTCTGTTCTGGGTCCAGTGATGGTGGCTGCACAGCCTAGGAGCCTGCTGGACTCTACAAGAGAGTGGGGGGAAGAGATGAGATTCCCTCTGAGAGTCATGCAGGCCCCCCCACTTGCTGTTTTCTAATTGTTGTTCAGAAACTCAATACATTTCAACAGGCATTCAGAAAAAATTATCAGTCACTAAACTTGAATACACAAAAAACCTTGGCATGATTTTATCATCCAGTTCATATATTTTCCTATATTCTTATTTTTAAAATGATTAATCCCCCCCAAATTCACATTTTGTTATTTGAACACATTTTAAAAAAATATTTGGAGACCAATAAATAATTGGGCAGGGCCAACTTGTGGGACAGGGAAGGACATACATTGTAACAACAACAACAACAATAATAATATAAATTCCTGCTTTGATGACTTATGTGGACAGCTAATAGATGAAAAACAATCCAGACAAAGCCAGTGGGATGGTGATAGCAGGAAGGAAGTATGAAAGAGCAATTATCATCTGGAACAATAGACAGACTCTAAGATTTTAGGTCTGAGATAAACCATTATATATCCTCTTCCTATAGGCTAAGCAAAAATGGTGCTGAAGCTTATATACCTAATTACAATCTGGACTGGTGAATGGGGCAAAGATCACATGCTGTGTTGCTAGAAAGGCTCTCTGCTCAAAGACCAAACATATCACTCATGTTCCATAGCTTTCTTGATTTATGTGAGAAGAGAGGTCCAAAGGGTGAGGATATGTACAGCTGCTTCCACCATTGCTGTTCAATCTAGAACAGACAGTACTTGGTCACTTGGTTTGAAGATGATTCAGATGACATCACTGCCAACCCATCACCTTTCCTGTCCTGACAGAACTCTCTGCTCAACTGCCTGTTGTCCAGAGACAGTAGATGTGAACAGGTGGACACTGTGGCCTCTAAGGGCAGAAGTTCAAGGGCTACTGAGTGGAGTTGCTTTTTAAAAATTGTATTTATTCTTTTTGTAAACTATCTCAAGGATGATCTGATTGAAAGGTAGGGATAAATGTTTAAACTGAGTAAAGAAGTGAGTTAATTTTTATCTCAGGTATCTATGGAACTCTTCACAGACCAGCAAAGCAGACAATTCTTAGAAAGATCTTGGTGAAGCATTTAAAGGTTCAGCCAGGAACAGACTGCCAAGGCAGATGTCCATCTAGATACTTTTGAGGGGAAGGCCAGCATACTGTTGGGCAAGGTAACCAAGCTGCTGGGTGTAGTTTGCAGCAGTGGCTGGGGGAGGGAATCACCCTAAAGAGCCTACATATGATGGAAAAGCAGAGTATAAATAAATATCCCTGACCTTTTCTGGTATGAATAAAAGGGCTGTGATGATTCAGGATATTTTCCCATTTCTCCAGGATACAGAAGAAATAATCCACATGCATCTGCTGAGGTGGGCTTTAGTCCATAAAAGCTTATGCTACAATAAAAACATCCTTGAATTCAACATGCCAGTAGACTCCTGTTTATTTTCACTTGTTGCCTGTAATCTGCCTGAGACAGACCTCCTGAGATGTCAAAGTGTAGGCTTGACAGCGTAACCTGCATCCAAAAGTCCAGACAATCAGCAAGGCAGAAATCTCCCTATAAAATTCAGGGCAGGGAGTAAGGAGCATGTTTCCTACCTCCTCTCTAAACCAGGCTCAGTAGAGCAATAATTCATTTAGTGCAACATTCTCAGCTGAACCCAGCAGGCATCATTATAAGTCTTCCCCCGACTCTTCCATCTAGGTGATGCTGGAGGATATCGGTTCTTCATGCTGCACAAGATCAGCTGAAACACTAACATCACAGGCTGGCCTGCTCTTGAAATCCACAAGCCCTCTTCTTGGAGCAAAGGTCAAATCTGTATGATGTGCGTCTGAAGATATACCAGGGAAGAGCCAATAATGTTCACAGGCAGCAGACATGGACAGCATAGTGGCTAAGATAATGGGCCGTGCTTGGGAGGGCCCTGGTTCAAAGGCCACATTTTCAAGAAACTCAATAGGTGGCCTTAAGGAAGCCAAACTCTGTCAGACCCTCATCTCCAATATATTGCAATACTGGCCTGCCTTACACAGCTGTTGTAAGGATGTAGATAAAATATATAAAACTCTTCAAACGCTGTAAGTGCTGTGTTAATGCTACAGATCACAGATGCTCTGCGGTTGTAATTGAACCCCCGCATATTCCTTCCATAAATAATGATATGGGTGAGAATATGTGAAAGAAGAGCTAGGGCACCTGTGGCAGAATTTCTCTCCTGTCAAAACTTAATGTGCTGTGAACTGTAGATCTAAAATCAGTGGTTAAAAGTGTGGAGCTGCTACCTAGAGGACAGGTCCAAGGGTGGAGGTTAGACATTGTCTCCGTGGGAGGCTGTAATCTGATGTGGGCCACACCCAGGGAGAGAAACCTTGCTGTGGTGAATGCTGGAGAAGACCTTAAGTAGCCAGGGCCAAGACTAGACATTTCTGAGTTAACTTCCCAGCCTGAAAGAAGGTGTGGGAAGCATTAGCAAAATGTCATATGGGGGAAAACCAGCCAGGCTATGTGGACAAGTGTGAAATAAAGAAAGGTACTATTACTGCAGTACCATTTCTGTCTGTTTATGTCAAACACAGGATTCCCATTGTTTTACTGGCGCAACAACCCAGGTGTGTGTGTGAGTAGTCACAATGTGAAATCTGTCTCCATCTGTATGTTGTATATCAGCAACTTTAAGTTTTCACTGTCAGCCCCCTGTTTCTTATATTTGTGTATCTGTGGATTAGCAGATTTACGCTATGGCAAAAGAAAATGGAAACTGAGAGCAGTGTGCAGTCATAGTTATTCTATCATCTCCAGAAATAACATTCAGATGGAACAGACTTGGTTCCTCACCAAAAGTTTGAAGTAATTCTATTCCTGTTGGTTACCCAGTTCATTAACAGGGTGTGTTTGGCTGAGATTTTTATTAGTTGTGTTCCAAATTCACATCCCTTTCTACAAGTTTGTTATGAAAAGTAGTAAATTGATTCTGGGAAACCAATAGTGGTAAACTTCCCACCACCACCCCTGCTTTCTTCCAGCTTTTAAGTGCATCTAAACAATAAAAAGAAACTTTCACTCAAGTCCAGAGGCTTTCAGTCATGTGATCACTGGTTTGATGAAAGCAGAATAAATGTCTTGTGGTATAGATTTAAAAGACATTATAAATGGTAAGTATGCATTGTAAAATCATATTCTCAGAACTGTTCCCATCACTATGGTCATAGAATTGTATGGATGTTACATATGTATCATAAGAATGTGTATTGTTCATAAGTTACAGAGTCATCTATTTCATGTTATATTGTTGAATATATATATATAAATGTATGCTATTTAAAAACAGGTAAACCAGGCTCTTCTAGAAGTGCTGAAGCAACCTCTAGTTCAGCTGGTGTCCTGTTTGCCAGTCCTGAATAGAATTTTATGATCCATCCAATAGCTTATTGAACTACTCTTTGGTGTTCTACAGGTTGGTTCACTGTATCATGCGTGTGTGTAAAGAGCCATCAAGTTGCAGCTGACTTATGGCAACTCCAGCAAGGGGTTTTCAAGGCAAATGATTAAGCAGAGATGGTTTGCTGTTGCCTTCCTCTGCAGAGCTTTCCTTTGCAGTCTCCCTTCCAGGTACCATCCCTGTTTGGCTTCTGAGATGTGACAAGATCAGGCTACACCAGGCCAGCTTCACTCCTATTCATTGTATTACTTCACCAGATTTCTTCCTGACCCTCCAGTACAGTGCAATTGGCTTTTCATGCATGAACATTTTCATACAACCCGGCTGAGGTTTGCTACCTGCTCATCCTTGCTGCAGAAGTACTCTGCTCAGCAGGTGATTGTTCAAATAGACAATCAGATCACTCACAAATCATATAAATCAGTCATAAGTAAATGCTTTGTTTCAATGAAGCCCTACCCTTTAGTGTTCATCTAAGTAGTACTTATGGATGCTAATGCCGCCCATCAGTTTGAATTGGCAGCATCTTTGCACATGTGTAGTTTTTTATGCAACCCTGACCCAGAGCAGTACAGCAGATTTTGCCCCTGTTTGGCACAAGCCAAAGAGATCAGGAGACAGACTTGCACTAACTGGCACCTTTGAATAGAGTATGTTCTACTGTCAAATGATTTACAGTGAAATTCTCAGCATCCCTGGCTTCTATGGGCATGCAATGTTTGAAGATGCTCCAGGTGTTGTCTGAGTTTTTTTTCCTTTTATTTGCCACTAACACATTTTTCTCACATTCCAGTCTTTAGTGCACATGCTGCCAAAGATTTGTTTTTGGGATTATTAGTATGCTTCCACTACAGTCCCAAATGATATGTTTAGAAGGGTGTCATTCTGCTCAGGATTGCAATGTTAGAAACTTCCATCTATAGGACACTTTTTAGTACTCCTAGGAACAGCATAATTGGACAGAAAAGGCAGCCTTTTAAAGTCGCAGGCATGAGGTTTTTAAAAATAGTGATCTACTGATCACCACATTCCATTACTGCCATACTTCTGACTGTGCTAGGTTCTCTTTCCTTCACAGCACTACTTAGACGTTTCGCTACTTAATCATAGGTCTGCAGTAGTTTTGACACTGCCAAAGTACCTGCATAGTAAGCTCTTTCTTCTATGATTTCCATTTCAGCAGGATCCACTTCATTATTGAAGACACTGCTCTTTCTGTTCAGCTTTCTCAGGGGCAAACTAGACAGGACATGGGACAGTTATATTTGCATTTTTAAAGACCAACAGGAATCCCAGCTCTCAACTCAAAGCAGTTCAATGCATCATCAGCGACTTACAACCTCCACGGGATAATGTCAGTTCTCTCTCACAAGTACTGGGGGGGGGGGGCAAACCTTTTCTTGCACGCAGGGAGACTCCCGATCTCAAACAACTCCTCACCCACAATAATACAACATTTCAATACAACATTTGAACATGGACACTGTACCAGAGTTTGTAACAAACCCAGATGCCAACTTTGCTGCCACAAACACCCAGACAACACAATTATTGGACCTAATGACAGCAACTACACTATCGCAGGCTCATTTACTTGATCATCTTCTGACACTGTATATGCCATTCAATGCCAACAATGCCATTCAGTTCTCTACATCGAGCAAACAGGTCAAACCCTATGCCAAAGGATAAATGGACACAAATCTGGCATCAAGATTTCCAAAACTGAGAAACCTGTAGGAGAACATTTCATCCTTCCAGGACATTCAGTGGGGGACCTCAAAGTAGCTGTTTTATTGCAAAGGAATTTCAGAAACAGACTAGAATGAGAGATTGCTGGGTTACAAGTTATTACAACTCTCAGAGGCAGGGCTTAATATAGATATTGGTTTCTTATCTCATTACACATGCTAACATCATTCAGTTCTCACATTTGTTTGTAAACTCTTTTATTATACTGTATGCTAATTTGCTGCTATTCACCAGTCTTACCAATCGCCTTCATCCAGTTTCAACTACATTTATTGCTCAGTTACTTATGCATCTTGACTCTAATTAGCCCTTGCTGAAAACACCCTCCCCACCCTTTACTATATTTAATGGTTAGTGACTTCTGTTTCAATGTATCTGAAGAAGTGTGCATGCACATGGAAGCTTGTACCCAGCATAAAACTTTATTGCTCTTAAAGATGCCACTGGACTCAAACATTGTTCTGCTGCTTCAGACCAACATGGCCACCCATCTGAATCTAAGGCTGTGATCATATGCACAATTAGACCCGACATAGGCACAAATGCTGGACGGATTTAAAGGGAGTGATCAGACAGCAACATCTGGGAAGCATCCGGCAGCTGTCGGCAACCTGTTCTGCTCCGCCACAGAAGTGGAGTTAAAAGACGGTGGGGAAAATCTGGTAGCTCTCATGCCATCAGGATGGTCTGATCAGGCCATCCCAACTCTGTGCAGTTGTTTCCCCCCCCCTTCTCAGTATATGCATCATTGCAAACTCCATAGGGAGCCCTCAGTGTGGAGGTGGGATTAACCGATTCCTTGTTTAAGTGTATGGAAAACAAATGGCAAAAAAAATGACTCACCCACAGTTGCATCTGATCACACACTGATGGGCTGTGACCGCAGCTTCAAAGGTTGGTGTGATCTCGCAACTGCGGGTCAAATTCCTCCAGAGGAAATAGCCTCTCTTCCCCCCCTGCTTTATCTAGTGCATGTGATCGCAACCTAAGAATCATAGGGGTGTGTGTGTGTGATGAGGGATGGTTTAACCTTTTTCTTACACACTAACCTCAGATAAGTCTCCCCAGCCCCAGTATGTTTTTCCTCTTGGAATAAACAGCCACAGCAGGGGTGGAAGTATTGAAAACAGGAAGTTGGCATGGGGAAGGATCAAATTCTTCCTCCCTGGGTCCATAAATCTCGCTCTGAATGCAGTAAGTGCCAGTGTTTTTAGGATTTAAAAAATCTGATGGAGATTTTAATCAAGGCTCTGATGTAGGGATGCCAGCCTCCAGGTGGGACCTGGGGATCCCCCAGAATTACAGTTCATCTCCAGGCTACAGAGATCAGTTCCCTTGGAGAAAATGGATGCTTTGAAGGGTGGACTCAATGGCATTGGTTTGGAGCACAGACTCTAATCTGGGAGAACTGGGTTTGATTCCTCCTCCACATGCAGCTGCTGGTATGACCTTGGGTCAGTTGACAGTTACAAGTTCTTTCAGAGCTGTTCTCTTACAGAAGTTCTC
This sequence comes from Gekko gecko, assembly GCA_029375565.1. Taxonomy (NCBI): domain Eukaryota; kingdom Metazoa; phylum Chordata; class Lepidosauria; order Squamata; family Gekkonidae; genus Gekko; species Gekko gecko. The sequence goes on from JAPDNY010000009.1 coordinate 106,566,419, forward strand.
GAAAGAGCTCTCTCAGCCCCACCTGCCTCACAGGGTGTCTGTTGTGCAGAGGGGAAGGGAAAGGAGATTGTAAACCACTCTGAGATTACTTTGGGCAGTGAGGGGTGGGGTATAAATCCAATCTCTTCTTCTTCATTGTACCACAATAAGGTCCCTGTCCTGCCCATGCTCCATCCCCAAATCTTCAGGTGCTTCTCAAACTGAATCTGGCAACCTTCCCCTCCCCAACCCCTGTTGGTGGTCAGGAAGGACCTGGCAACCTTAAATAACTGGTTTGTCCCTCAGGAAATCCAGGGAGTAAGAAGTATCCCAGGCCCTGGCTCCTTGTTTTCAACTACAGAATTTTTCCTCAGGCAGATATTGAACATCTGCTATAAGGTTGATTCCCACCTTATGTGCTACATTAGCAGTACAAGCAACATCTTTTATCTGACTACTGGTAGTATTTAGCTATTTGGAAAGAGGGTCAATTAAGAAATTAAGTTCTTTGGAGGATGTACTCTGAACCCTGCAGTTTTGGCACTTGATCTGTATAAAATCTTGTTTAAATTCAGGATCTGGCACAGATAATGTTTTGACTGGCTCTATAATCTGTGAATGCTCTGCTTCAAATGACCAGATTGTTTTTCATGAGTTCATTTAAATTTCTCTAGAGTATTTTCCCATCACATCCCACTTCGAAACTGTATCTTCAGATTAAGTTATTTTATGTCCATCTTCTTGAATTGTCCGTGAATGTTTCCCCCAAGAGTTTTCCAAAGTCACTCACAATTTGCTTGACCTGTTCTGATTTGAGCTTGGGGAAGGCTGCCCATCACTAACACTTCATGATTAGTTTCACTGCTGAACCCAAAATGAAACAGCAACCTTTGCAAAAACAAACTTGACCAAAAACAACACATTATTAAGTGAATGTGTGTTTTGCTTTAAAATACAGGCATTATTGTCTTATACAATGATCTCATGCTATTGTGGAATTCCTAAAGAGACAGACAACATCACAAGTAGATAGTGAAGCTGACTATTTAGAAATTAAGGTGCCAGACTGTGAAAAGCTAAGAACACTTTCCTTGGAGGAAGTCCCATTGGATAGACCTCAGTGGGATTCTGAGTAGACCTGCTTAGGATTGCTCCTCAAACATCATCTAAAGTATATGTTTGGGTTTAATGAAAGGTTTATCATGTTGTGAGACCACAGGCTGACTCCTGTTCAGACTACGGATGGTTGAGCTCCATCCAGATCAGCTCATATCCTGCTTGATGGCTGCGAACAGGGAGCCGGTTCTTCAGTGATCAGTCTGACTGTTCCTCAACCAGTTCATGGCTTTTCTGCTTCATGGCATTCATTTTTAACCACACAGTAAATGCAACTGGCTTGTTTTACATGTTTGTTCTCACATAGCCTGATTGGGAAAGTGTGCACTTATTCAAGACTCATATCTTGAATAAACTTTTGTTGGTTATAAAGGTGCCACTGGACTCAAAATTTGTTCTGCTGCTTCAGGCCAACACAGCTGCCCAACCTGGATCTGTAGCCTGATTGAATTTGTTTATTCTTTGCTTTCTATGTTTAAATAGTCAATGAAATCAGTCACAAATAATATAAGTCAATCATAAATAAATGTTTATTTTAATAAGATCCTACACTTTAGTGTTTTCTATGTAGTCCTTAGTGTTGTTATTAGTTGTCCTAAGTAGTCCTTAGGAGTTGTTGTTGTTTTGATTTCTAGGAGTTGTTACTGTTGTTGTTATTGTTTCAATTTCTATCCTGCCCCCCCAAGCTTTCAGTTCTCACACAACAACAGTGAGACTCAGGGGACGCATGATCAATGCTCTGTGTTGTTTGGCTGCGTGTCCTAGAACATGATTCAGAATCCCATACACAGGTTGCACAGCTGACACTCAAGGATTGTACCCTGCTAGTTTGGCGTAGTGGTTAAGTGTGCGGACTCTAATCTGGGAGAACCAGGTTTGATTCCTATTAAATAATGGGTTCCGTGGATGAGCAGACCCCAAGTCTAGCTCTACTTTATTAGTGATTTCAGCAAGTGCAAGACTGAACTCCAGGGCTGCAGCCCTGTTTAAATAGCATGCAATTGCCACTCCCAAACACACCCCATTTCCAATGATAGGCTATTTACATAACACTACTTCTTGATTGGTTACTTCTAGATTCCTGGTGGGCTATTGTTCTTGGGCTCCAAGCTCAGCCTGTCTCTGGTATAACAGCCCTGTAATGTTTCAGTCCCAATACATAACAATTCCTCACTCCTCCACTTGCAGCTGATGGATGACCTTAGGCAAGCCATAGTTCTGTCAGAGCTGTTCTTTCAAGGACAGTTCTAGAAAGAGCTCCACCTATCTCACAGGGTGTCTGTTGTGGAGAGGGGAAGGGAAAGGAGTTCGTAAGCCACTCTGAGAACCAGAGTGAAGGGCAGGGTATAAATCCAATCTCTTCTCTTCTTCTTCTTCTAATGGCTGCAGTTAGTTTGAATCAGTAGCATCTTTGGGAATGTGCAGTTTTACAAAAACCTCATGCAATCCTGTTCAGCAGGCTTCACAGCTGTTTAGCAAGAACCAGACTGGCTGGGTGGTTGGCTCACATCTGATTGACACATTCAAACACAGTGATTGACAAACATGCTCTTACTGAGATTTGCAGCATCCCTGGTTTATATACAGTGAATTTTTTTCAAAGTTGATCATAAACTCGTCTCATGATAGAAAAAAAATTGGAGAGACTTTGGCTTGATCAACCCAATCGTAATGCTTACTTGAACACTTCCTAAGAAGATAGTGTATGAGCAGCTATCATTAACAGTGGAAATAAAATCCTGCCCAGACACGCTCACAGAACATGTGTGTGTGTGAAATGACAGAAAAAGCTGCCAGTGGGTTCCCCACACAGTAATCCACCATCCTGAGCTCCCACCACTATAACTTGCAGCTTGACCTCCATGCAGACTTTCCCCACTACAGCTGGCATGAGAGATGAGAGCTCATGAGGGACCAAATAGTTCACAGAGGAGATGGCCACCTCAGCTGCACAAAGGGAGTGATCACGCTATGCTCACCAGGCAGCTGTCAAAGGAGGTCAAACTTTGAAAAATTCAGTCATTCCTCCTCTCCAATAAATGAGGTGAAGGGAAGAGCCTTCCAAAAGGATAAACCAGGTGCTGGAGCAATTCCTTTTAAACTTATTCCATTGTTTCTTATGAGGTGGGTTGAATACATTAAGCTCCGAAGAAAGCAAAATCTATTCTTTCTATTCACAGGTAAGATCAGGTTACTTTGCAGTTAGACACCAGATCAGTGCCATCTCCGAAATACATCAGGAATTGCAATGTGGATATATAATGAATGTAAATAAAAAGAAACAGGTCCATTTCCATTATTACAAAAAGGGAGACAAAATGAATTCTAATTAGGAGGGGAATTCTTGGGAATTCTTAGGAACATTTCTGCCAACTGTACAACATCTAAGGTGACCCTCTGTTTCCTTTCCTGTATGCAAGTATTAAAACTGGGTTGTGATGGGGTGTGTGAGCTGAAGGGCTCTTGCCCTTAGCCCGTGTTTCATGGCCCTTAGCCCTGAGTGAGCAGCCCTGTCAATCTAGGATCAGTTCAAATGTAATCTATTGTAATTTATTACCATTTTTATTTTTGTTTCTTTTTATTGCAGTTTATTGCACTTTGCCCCTTCTTTAGTTATAAAGAAATAAACTATATTGTGTAAGTCATTTTGGGTTTCCATTGGGGAGCTAAGTGGGGTAAGGAATGAATGAAAGAATGAATGAATGGTGGATAAGTTCTCCTACCCCAACTGACATGTGAGCTAAATCAATCCATGCAATGGTTTGCCAGCATGTGCTGAGATAGGCAAGCGAGTCCAGCTGAGATCTTAAACTTTCCATGCAATTCACTCCACACTATAGCAGATTTCCCAGAAAGAACAGGGGTGTAGCAAAAATGAATTACATTGCCGTCTAGGACTTTCAGGAGCTGCGGTGGCTCAAGTGGTTAAGACACTGAACTGCAGGCTGTGGAAGGTCAGTAGTTCAGCAGTTCAAGACCCAAGAGTGCCATATGACAGGGTGAGCTCCTGTCTCTAGTTCCAGCTCCTGCCAACCTAGCAGTTCGAAAGCAAGAAATTGCAAGTAGATAAATAGGTACCACTTCAGTGGGATGGTAACAGCGTTCTGTGCGCCTTGGTGTTTAGTCATGCTGGCCACATGACCACGGAAATGTCTTCGGACAGCGCTGGCCCTTCGGCTTTGAAACGGAGATGAGCACCGCAACCCTAGAGTCGGATTCGACTGGCTTTCAAGCAAGGGAACCTTTACCTTTACTTTACTAGGACTTTCACTATGTGTTGAACTCTGTATAGATTTATTCGGCTCATACCCATCACATGTCAATTTGCTGTCTGTGTTGACCTTAGATAGTGTGACATTAATATGTAGCAACAGAGACTCAAACAGAGAAGCTGTGAAGATAAATTCAAAGAACAAGAAGACACTGATCTGAAGGTTCTGTTACATTCAGATTATGACTAGATGCCATTTTGGCTAGTATCAGTACCAAACTATTGCCATGGCTATAAAACATGGACTATGGATTGCATTCTGTGCGTTGCCAGTGGAAGGCACTAGAGATCATGGATCTTTACTGCCTTTCCCTTTTCCCAGTGGCCCACTGTGAACTCCAAAAAGGTGAAGCCAAGGATTGGGAGAACCATGTGAACACAAAAAGCTATACCACACAGGGGGCTGCAGGGTGGAAGGGGAAACAAGTGAAATCACCCCACTCTGTCTTATATGTGATAGAACTTCTTTCGTCAGTGGAAGCACCACTGGTGGAAGTGATAGGAAAGTTAGTAAGTATTACGTCTTTCCCCCTGCTACCTGCAGCCCCCTCTGTTGCAGACTTTTTTCCATTCAAGTCCCTTAAACATAGTTATAATCTTTCTAGTGTTTTCCAGCAGATGCTGGTGGTATGCAGGGGCCAACTCTTTATGGTTTTTCAAGTTGTCAGTGATTGTTTTGGTTGCTGGTTTCTTGTGCCACATCCTAAGACTACCCAAAGCAGGCTCAGGTTCCTCATATTTGTGTATCATTTCACCGGGTAGGATCTGTAGCAGGATGAATTTCAATAGCCTTTAGTTGTACATGGAGAAAAGAAGCCATGGAACCTGTTTTAGCACAATTGTTTGTTTCTGTGACAACAGCTCCAATTTGGGATAGGACTTGTATGCTTAACTGATCAAATATAAAAAGCCCTAAATTACTTTGACTGCAACCCTAATCACACTGCAATAACTGCATAGGTCATGGCAGCTGCTTATTCTTAAGTTCATCTTAGACTGCTACTGGAATATAGGTGTGTGCATTCAGCTGCATACAAGCCAAAAAAAATACCCAACATTTTTAAAGCAAAATGCAGATCAGAGAATCTGACCAGCTACTAGTATAGCTGATTCTGAATAAAGCTGATTTCCCCCAGCTTTTTCGGAATATATATATATATATATATATATATATATATATATATATATATACATACATATATACATATATATATATATATGACTGCAAGGAGATCAAATCCGTCAATCCTAAAAGAAACCAACCCTGACTGTTCCCTGGAAGGCCAGATACTGAAGCTGAAGCTCGAATACTTTGGCCACCAAATGAGAAGGGAGCACTCACTGGAGAAGACCCTGATGCTGGGAAAGACTGAAGGTAAAAGAAGAAGGAGATGGCAAAGGATGAAATGGTTAGTCCAGTGTTATCCATGCAACAAACATGAAATTAAGCAAACTCCGGAGGACGACAGAAGACAAGAAGGACTGGTGTGATGTGGACCATGAGATCGTGAAGAGTTGGACTCAATGGTGTGACTGCACAACAACAAGATATTCAGCTATACCGAATAGTTGGTGGTGGAGAGGATTAAAGGACTACAAAGGTCCTTTCTGCTCTTGGATCTCATCCCTGGTTTTATCAGAGTTCAACTTGTGACACAATATCTTTCATTTATTCCTGGTTAAAACAGCATCCATTTATCCCGGGACTAGTGTGGGGTGAAACTGGGGTGATCTCAATATAATGTGGAAACAAAAAATACCACAAGATAATTACAGGGGTGAACTTGTATGTAGTGTAGAATGTAAGTTCAGGGACAGGGTTGAACCAGGGTTTACGGTCTAGTGCGGAAAGGACCAAAGTTAACTTTCAGTTCTCTCCTCTAGGGCTTTTTCCTGCCTTTTGCTCTGGTTTCCAGTGCAACAGGAGGGAGGGGGAAGAGGCATCTCTGCAACCCAGTGGCAAAAGCACCTTAGGGAGAGCTGTAGTGCCTCAGAGCCAATCATTGCAATGCTTTTTCAAATGGCATTGCCTTGTAGGTTTGGAACTTGCAAGGTTGTTGGCTACAAATGTGAAGTCCAACTAAGTAACTACCTTGCTTTCCCCACCCATTTCCCAGGGAACAGGAGGGAGCAGGGAAGGAGCAGTGGCAATTTGACAAATAGAATTTCAGTTCAGGGGGAACACTGCTCTTTAGCCAATCACAGAAGTTTGTTCTTTTTAAAATTCTTCTCTGCATGGACAAAGAGCATAAAAGCAAGTGTCTAGCTGAGCTAGACTCCATTGCTGAGAGAGGTTTGGAGAGTGTGCACTGGCTTGGGCTTCAGCTCCTGCTCTGAACCTGACTTCTTCTGCCTGAGAGACTCTGCTGCCTGCCTTGAGAAGAGTGAAAAAATAAGCAAATCTATGCACAATAGAAGACGCTGAGAGTAGCAGAAGCTAATAAATACAATATTGTAATATATATAAGGACATGAATGAGAATATTAAATCATGAATAACAAAGCCATCAAATACAACAAGCACAAGAATAATACATAGATGCTAAGAAGCATAAGCAGATCAAGCAGGTAAGTAGTCTGATGAGTTGATATGAAGATTCCAGATATTAATAACTTTGTTTCAAAATTCTTCAGTTAAGATTATTACAAGTTATCTCAGGTATAATTTTCAATACAACCAGGATATACACATCTCAGCAGAACATCCCTCAGAAGGATATGCAGTTTGTAAAAATGGGCAACCAGTAACTAACCAAAGAAACCTTAGAAAGAAATTTTAGCATCTATTCTTGCAGCTGGTCTTGCAAGCAAGAAATTCAAGTTGCTACTGAGAAATCATGGAAGCTTTTGTGGCCTAGGAGACCAGGGTAGTGGAGGGGGCTTGTGACAATGAGCAGAGCTTGTGATGATTAGCCACCTTACTGTATATATTTTCTATCTGATATTTTATTGCTGTAGAGTTTAATTATGTTCGCCACATAATAGCCTACAGTAGTTACCCCAAGTTCTATGGGAATGGTGTATAAAGTTTTGCATATTGGGTTTCAGGTACTGTTAATAAGATGTGACTTTATTGCCTGTGGTATGTAGATCTCATCAATGGGAGTCCAGATAGACCATGATTTGGTCTAGCAGGGGTCTGAGTGTGTGTGTCATGATCATGGGCCTAGAGAGCCCTAGTGGCTTCAGGGAAGCCTGCATGGGAGTAGTCATCAAGGCCTACATTTCCCAGGTTCCCTCTGGACCCTGTGATTGGGTAACAGGAGATTTTGGAGGGAAAAAGTACACCAGCAGGGGAACAGAGGGTGGTGCCTGGAAAGAGGAAATGAAAAGCCTTTCCCAGAGTGGGAGGGTGTTTTCCCTCAGGGAGCAGGGCTGGTGGAAGCTGTTGTGACAGAGGAATCCCTCATCCAAAAAGAGGTGAGTTTGACTGTGAATCTGAGGAAAGCTAGGACTGTGTAGATAGACATGTTAGGATTTATTATTTTACTGTTTTACCTGCCTTACTTTGCTCATTTTTCCAACTTGTTATTGATCTAAAGTTGTTTTAAATCTCTTATTAAAACTAGTTGTTACCCTGCCTGGGTCTTCACGCCTCATTTGGTCACGGTTAAAGGGGAGACCTGTTATAAAAGTACTGTAAAAAGGGGTAGGATGGGTGCTCTAGGCCGTCCCAAGGAGATCCATACCAGAGTGGTGGCAGCCAGTAGTGAACCTTTCTAGCCACTGCCTGTGACACTTTGGGTAACCCTAAGAATCACTAGGAACTCTACGCCTGAGGACAGACTGGCAATTTGCTCTGGGAGCCAGTCACGGCAAAAAAGCCCCGGAACAAACTGTTCCAGGATTTCCCATTCACACAGCCCGGGCTGCTGCCAGAGCATACCGGGTGGAGCCACGCGGGAGCATTCAGACTGCTGCCCCGGAGGCGTGCTGTAGTCAGCGTTTCCCCATTAATTCGGCTGTGGGTGTATGGGTGTATGTGCGCATGAGCGCTCATGCGCATAAGCGCATTTTGCCAATTGGGGGAGGACCCCGCAGCGCCGCCACCGCATTGGGCAGTAGAGCAGAGCACGGCCAATCATACTGCTGCTGCCTTCTGCCCAACATGAGTTGCTCCCAGCTTATCGGCGGAGTGTTCAGACTTCCTGGAAGCGGGGAAACGCATGACACACGTGCGCTTTCACGATTTGCTACCAGTTACATGAGGTAGTTTTTTTAACACGGCAGTGAAGCGGAACAGCGCTGGTTGGCTATGGGTGGGGGACGCCCGGCAGATGTGCCTGTGTGAACGCCCTGTTTACTGCGGGTTTGAAGCGTCGCTGAAATGGATCCCTACCAGAGCAAATTGCGAGTCTGAACCCAGCCTACAGTTTTACCAAAGAGTTTTTTGCAATTCCTAGAGGTACTCAGTGTCATTGATGACATATATACCCCACATGGCCCCACTGCCAGACCTCACGCCGATTGCTTGGCCTGGCAACCCTAGATACAACTTATATATATCTATGTGAGATAGTCAGGTGCTTAACATTTTCTTAATTATCTATGCTTCTCTTTTATGATCACTTTTTCAGAAAAGAAAGCAAATTTTTCCTCTCCTTCATTACCTCCTCCACTTCCTCCAATCCACTATTTAAAAATAGTGACTTTGAAAAGGCTGAGAGGATTTTGTTCACTGTAACAACAAAGATACCAGTTCAGCCTTCCACATACTGATTTGCTGCATGACAAAAAGGAAGTGACATTCTGCTTTACAGAAATTTTATCAAAATGTATTTTTATGTTGTGGCCTCCCTAGCCTGCAGGGCTATACATTCCAAATTTCCATAGTAAAACATTACCAACTGCAGCACATAAAAACAGTGGAGCATGATTAAACATGACAATGTGGTGTGAGCACTGTTTCATACGCACATAGAATGAAGGATACACTGTGGATTCTAAGGACTTACTGCAAAATGTTGTGAGGGGGACTTCACGGCTGAAGCACCCGTGGTTTACTTCTGCATTGAAGTAATATGGACACTAGGATAAATTAAATTCTAACTCACATGGAAAATGCTGTTTCCACCAAAGCAGGGATCTATGTCTTTTTTTAAAAAATGGAACATGTAAGCTGTGGCCTGAGTAAAATGCTCACAGTCTAATAAATGGAGATGGGAGTAAACCATGCATTGTTCTGCCATAAAAGGGCATTGAATATGGAAGCCATGAGGCATTTGTAGAACACCACAGAACAGACAGTGTTAAATGGCATCTGAAAGGACAGGACAGCCCTTCAGCAGTATGACCCTAGAGAGCCACAATCACAGATGAAAATAAGCCAGCGTTAGCGTCAGCAAAGGGATCAGTGATAGAATCTAGTGTAAGTCTATATTTATGAGTATTCAAGAGAGAAATAAAAATACTCCCTTGTAAAAAAAGAAAGCTAATAAGCATGCATTTCATGTAGCTAAAGTAATGAATTTTAACAAACCAGGGAAAAGTAAATACAACCACAGATAAATAGTAGAAACCAAGCATAATCCCAAATGACCTCACAGCTATACATTTACTATGATCTAATGTGGAAATGTCTTTGATAGAGACACCAATATTGGCTACAGATAATATCCTGTTCTCCTCAAATGCCAATTAGTGCTGTAGCTATCTGCATATACAGCAATCTGTTGCAAACTTACCACCTTGGCTGAGTTCAGACTGGCAGTTTGAAGTGGGAGCCAGTCGTGGCAAAAAAGCCCCAGAACAAACTGTTCTGGGTTTTCCCGGTCACACTGCGCCGACTAATGCGGGAGCATACCGGGAGGAGGCGCACAGGAGCGTTCAGACTGCTGGCCTGGAGGTGTGGCTGTAAACGGCTTTTTCCTGGTAAATCGGCTGGATGCCTGTGTGTGTATGAGCGTATATGCGCTCATGCACTCATACACACATAGGCATTTGGCTGATTTGGGGAGGGTCCCATTGCACTGGCACCGCATTGGGCGACAGAGCAGAGCACAGCCAATCATATCGCTGCTGCCTTATGTGCAACACGGGTTGCTCCCGGCTTTTCGGTTGAGCGTTCATACTTCTGGGAAGCGGAATGCAGCGGGATAAAGGCACTCTCCGGGATTTGCTACCACTTTCAACAGGTATCTATTAATCCCGGGAGCAAAGCGGAACAGCATGGGTTGCCTACGGGTGGGGAACGCCAGGCAGATGTGCCTGTATGAGCACCCCCTTTAATCCGCTTGGGAAATATGGCTGAAACGTGGCTATAGCGGGGCAAATTGCCAGTCTGAACTCAGCCCTTCAGAGAACCAAAAGCTCAGATTTATTTAATTATTTATAAAAATGTTTGTGCCCCACCTTTGTGACTGAAGGGGTCTTACAATTCCAACTAAAAAGCATACATAATACAAGTGGACCACATAAGCCTCTCTCCCCAAGAAAAGGCCTGCAGCTTATTTTATTTATTTATTTATTTATTTATTTATTTATTTATTTATTTATTTATTTATTGGATTTACATCCCACCCTTCCACATGGGCCCCCATTAGAAGTCCCCTAGCAAAATAAAAAAAATACAGCATCTCTGAAGACTGCTCACCTGTTCAGGGAGCCTATACCACAAGGTCAGAACCACTGTTGAAAAGGATCATATTCTAACAAATGCCAAGCAGGCACAATTAAGCAGGGGGACAACCAGAAGATGGCAAGCAGAAGACCATAAATGGTGCACAGGGGCATTTGGGAAGAGATGGTCTTTCAGATACATGAATCTTAGGCCTTGAAGTGCCATAGCCAGTGGCTTGGGCCCACTTGCTTAATATGCTGCCCCTTTCTGGACATACATACAGCATACTTTGTTGACTTACTGGTTCACCAACATGTATCAATTAGTCTGGTTTTTAGGTCTTAAACTGGAATTATATGGAAATTATTTTATTTGGTTTTTTAGTTTACTGTAACCTGCCGTGAGGGAGAGGGCAGGATAGAAATTTCTGGAGATTTGGGGGGTGGAGACTGAATGGGGTGGGGTTTGGGTTGGAAGGGACCTCAGAGAGGTACAATGCTGTAGACTCCACTTTCTAAGTGAGCCATTTTCTTCAGGTGAATTGATCTCTGCTGTCTGGAGACCAGTTGTAATTCTGGGAGATTTCCAGCCATCACCTGGGGGTTGACAAACCTAAACTGGCATCTTGAATCGATGGCAGCCGATGTAGCTGTTTTAAAATGTGTGAGATGTGTTCCCATCATCTAGCCTTTGACAATACTTGTGCTGTCACATTCTGAATCACTTGTAGTTCCAGGATGTTTTCCAAGGGTAGCCCAGACAATGCTCCCTCTAAGCTGTGGAGTCCTGTGAGCTACTAGCATTAAAGTTGTGAGCAAGCGATTTGGCTACTACATAAATTAGTTTGTTCTGGAGCCATCCTTCCTGAGCTAAGGCAAAAATGTATGAGCCAGAGGCTAAAAAACTGTGAGCTAGCTCACACTAACTCAGCTTAGAGGAAACACTGGCCCCAGATTAGGGTTGCATGGTAGTATGGTTGCATGGTAGAAGCCAGTTTTGTTCCTAGACTTTTTGCCCAAATACCAGAGCATCGCCTGGAAATCACTGGTATGATAACATACCAGTTATCTGTGCAATGCTGGCAACGTGGCCTGGGCCTTTGTCTTTCTATTGGTATGTCCCCACCCATCCCCCTCTGGTTGCCAGGATGGACCTAGCAACTCTGCCCTTGACTGAGTGTGCTACAGTAGTCCAAAAGTAATTATTTCAGAGAAACAAACCATTATGAGTGGTGAAATATTTCTTTTTGCTCCACATTTTATGAAAATGAAAGACACCCCTGATCCAATAAAGCATGAATATTTTGCTGAGTACATTTTCAATTATATTTAAAAAAATGGTCTACTAACTGCTGCTAGTAACCTGTGTTTTACCCCTTCACTCAGCAAATTTTGAGAGCCTTCCTGCAGTCTCACAAGCTATCCTCCAGTGTAAGTTTCTTTCTTCCAGTGGAGGCTTCAAACTCTGTGGAGCAGAATGAGAAGCTACAGGCCAGCATCTTTGGAATTTCTCAAGCAGATTTCTGATGGTGCATCCTTCAGAACTCTCTAGTGACTTTAAGCTAGAGCAGTTAGTCCCAGAGGTCCTGCCACTACCAAAGCCATCTGGAATACAATATGCATGCAAAAAACTGACAGACCTCTCAGAGAAGAAGGATTCTTGTTCTGTTTTGATCAGTAACTCAGATTTTCTTGTAGGGAGTCTGAATTCCCTTCTGAATCAATACAGCAGTTGCCTTAAGCTATGTGCTATAGAGAAGGCCCCCACTTGAGAGGACAGGAAGTTCACATTTAAAGCTTTTAATTGATGTAACAGTCAGAGAGCCACCTCTAAAAATTCCATTCAGTTGCAGGTGATGGATGGGTCGTTATTTTCATTCTTCCTTTGAACAGAGAATTGAATAGAGAATACCTGCTGGATAACATCTAAAAATTATGTTTCATTACCACATCTGCAACATTTATATATAATATTTATATAGCACCTTAGAATAGTTTTTTATGGTTTTAACTTGTTTTTAACTTGTTCAAATTTTATTTTAAGCTGCCCTGAACCTGCCTCAGTGGGGAGGGCGGGATATAAATCAAATAAATCAATCTTGCTGGACCAATCTTTCTTCGGGTTGCCCTCCATCCCCTGGTCCCTTGGCGCTTTCATCACCTCTGGGGAGCTCCAACTTTGGGACTCTGCAGCCCAGAGAAGAGTGAAATTTTTCTTCTCATGCACAGATTTTGAACATGGTGTTGCTGCTGCTGCTGAGGCCCTTCAAATAGTCAAATGTAGTAGCAACCAGATATAGGTTCTGAGGCAGATCAAAGCAGATTTTGTGGGGTGCTGAGCTGCTCAGAATTCTAGATCCTTATTCGTGTCTTATTTGTACCTCTGAACAGAATAAGGAAATAATAATTGAAAATAAGCAGCTAGGTGTGGTGTGACAAATGGCCGCAGAACCTGGTGGAAACAAGTTGGATTCAGATTCATCACAAGGTTGCAAGCAAGCACTGCAGAAAAACGGTTAATTGAGGGACTGGAAGCCAGGAATGGGAAACAAAGATGAAAATATGTATCAAGGTCTTTTAGCATGGATGAGCATTGATTGACGTTGCTGAGAACTCTCCTGTCAGTTGTAGGTCTCCTCTTTTCTTTGCAGAAAGAAGATGTATGCAGTTTCCAGGTACAAGACAGATTAAAGGCACAGGACAAAGAAAACAGTGACTGGAGGGCTCCCCACCCCCACTTTTGCATGTTTTGTTTACAAAGACAAAAGCACAGTTGTGAACATTAAATGGAAAAGAAAGCCTGAGCATAGCTTGAAACATGACTAGTAGGAAGTTTCTAGCAAAGATAATAACAATGATGCTGAATTATAAGATTCAGAGGAGTGCAAAATATAATCTAGTTTGCACCTTTTCCTGTACATTAGTAGATGCTGGAGATGTACAAATTTGCAGCAGAAGTGGTGGTGATGGTGGGAAAAGGGGGCTGCCAGAAAAGGAAGCGGAAGAGGAAACAAGGCTACTTCATCTCCCGTTGCAAATAGACTTAATGCAGATATCTGGGTTGCAATCTGAAAATGGAGACATAAAAAGATGTTCTTTTTAGTCTCTTTCTGTATGTTGTCATTTTGAGCCTTTCTTTTGTTACTGATGTTCTCAATTAATTTATTTCTTCTATACCATTATTATACAATTTTATGACTTCTTAAAGATTTTATACCATACCGCTTAGACACCCCTGTGGCATCATTTATATGCAACAGAAACATACAGAGGCATAGTATTTTCTTGTGAATGTTGTTCCTGTGGTTGGAAAAAGACAGCTGCAATCTCATCTCAGGCAGGAAGAATCCTTGTCAGTAACTGGAATTTTCAGATTGAAATGTAGGTAGCATCCCTAGCTGAAAACCATAAAAGAAATCTAAAACTGTAGACTCCTAGGAGGGCCTCAATACAGTTCATGGATGAGACTATGAATATTCTGTTCCTTATGAAATCAAGACACTTTGTTTTAGCGGTCTGAAATCTGATATGAAAGATCTCTTTGATGAAGTGGTAGACACTTTTCAAGTAACAGGGAAACGTAATAGAAATTGATAGGTTACAGCAGTTTTTAAAAATTTGAGGTACGTGAGGGTGTCATTAAAGGTTTTTGAAAAGCTGCTGTATGCTTTAACATTATTATGATGTTTTTCAGTTCCCATGTTATCAATGAAAGATTTACAATTTTAGTCATATAATTCCCACTAGAAAGTACAGACAATATAAATAATTTACAGTGCAATTCTATGAACACTTTCCTGAGAGTAAGACCCATTAACTAGACTTGAATAGGCTTCTAAATATATCTGCTTAGGATGGAGAGGCTCTGCTTCGCAGGCAAAAGGTCCCAGGTTCAGTCCCTGGTACCCACAGTTAGAAGGACCTGGCAGTAGGTAGCATGAAAGATCTTTACCTGATAACTTGGAGAGGTTCTGCTACTCTGAATAGACAATATTGACCTTAATAGACTGATGGTCTGATTCAGTATAAGGCAGATTCATGCGATGTGACGTCTCTGCCAGTCAGGCCCATAGCCACCTGGGGGGGGCGGGGGCTGACAGGGACCACACCCCCTCAAAGATGTGCCCTGCCCTCTCAGGGATCCCTCATGGAGAGAGATCCTGGCTTGTCACTGCTGCCACCACATCAAAATATTGCTGTGCCACTCCTGCTGCTGGCTGGGCTTTTCCTCCCCATCTCCTCAGACAGCTCCATCTCTGCTCACTGCTGCAGCGGGAAGCAAAAGCCATGTGCAGGCGGGAGGGAGGGGGACAAAAGCATGAGTTAAAGGGAGAGGAAGGCTGATGGAGGGTAGCTCAGTTCGAGAAGAAAATGTGGGAGCGGGACGCAGGGAGGGACTGGGACTGTGACGGCATTGAGGACAGTGTGGATTCTAGGTGGGGTGCTTGGGATGGGAGTGCTTACTGAGTGTTGACTTCTGGTGCACAAGCCTTGCCTGCCTGTTCATGCCTGACTGGGCCTCCCTGCCATCTTCTGCTCCAGCTCTGTCTTTGCCTTCTGCAGCAACTGCAGCTATCGATGGGTTGGCCTCATTGGCTGTGGGGGTTGGTCTGGCATGATCCTTGAAAGCAGGGCCAGCTCGCCCAGTAGGCAAGCTAGGTGCTCGCCTAGGGCGCCGGCCCTGCAGGGGCACCAAAATGCCCCCCACCCCCTGGTGAAAAGCTCCCCTTCCCGCCCAGCGGCAGCAGTCCCAGCTTTCCTGGGCGCCTCGCCACTAGGAGGGAAGGGGCAAGGGTTCTAACTCCGCCCCTTCCCTGGCTTTCCTGGGCGCCTCGCTCCAGACCCCACCGTGAGGTTGGCATCCCCGGTGGGGTGGGCGCCCCAGGCTCTCCTGCCTAGGGCGCCCAGACACCTGGGGCCAGCCCTGCTTGAAAGTGTTGTTGAGAGAAGCCAGGAGGAAGGCAGAGGAGGAGGAGCTGCCACCACCCAGTGTCCAGCAGCAGCCATCATCATGAGTGCCACTACTTCTTGTTCTCATCCTTCCTTTCCCAAAGCACCACACCTTCTCCCATGCCACCATTTTTCAGCAGTCCCACCCTTGGGAGGGGGGCTTACCTGGGGGTGTGGAGTGAGAGGCTATCCCTGTCCCCACAGGAATGGGCTGAGGGAGGGATTGGGTCCCTCACCCCCAAATTCAATTAGGTACATTAATTTCCTCCCCAATCCCCTGTTAACTCTCATGTCTACTCCCACCCCCACACCAGCAGGTTTAGTCACTGTGCTAAATTGCTCCCTATTTGCTCCCCACCCCAATTCTGGCTACGGGGCTGCTGCCAGTCTATAGGAGGGAGGAAAATAATCCAATTCATGTGAATGAATATGCTGAACAGGACCAGCTCAAGGTACTTTGACTCCTCAGGTGAGGTAACATTTTTTTACGCCCCAACACAGAGAATGGAAAGAAGATTGAAAAGTTTGAAAGGTCAGGTGAGAAAGCTAATCCAATTCAAATTAAAGTGAATTAGAAGGATAAGAAGAAAAGGTAAGTACCTACGAGTTTAAGGAGGAAAAAAAGGTGCTGTTGAGTAGGGTGCTGTGGGTATTTTAAAACATTCTTTCAAATCTTTGCAGCTATTCTAGGGTCATTTACATGTGCTCAAACACCCACCAGTTTGGCTCATGTCCTGTTTGAAAGTCCAAACAGGGAACCATTTTTTGATAGTTTGTTGAGCCATTTATAGCTCTTCAGCGGATTCCTTTCTCATATTCTTTTCAAAATTGCAATACAGTGCAATTGGATTTTGGTGGATGCATCCTCACACAACCTTAAGTTCTAATTCCGCTTGTTGTTGTTGCACCTCTGCTCTACTCAGAAGAGAATTGCTTAAGTAGACAAATTAGACAGGTCAGATTTGGTGCTTGTCTAAACAGTCTTTAGTATTCCCTTGTTCCCTCTAAGCTGAGTTACTGTGAGCTAGCTCACAGCTTTTTAGCCTCCAGATCACACATTTTTGTCTTAGATCAGGAAGGATGGCTCCAGAGCAAACTAATTTATGCAATAGCCAAATTGCTCACTCACAGATTTAATGCTAGTAGCTCACAAAGTAGAATTTTTGCTCACAGGACTCCACAGCTTAGAGGGAGCATTAGTCTTTACCAGTAGTAATGGTTAGTGATCTATTTGGATCAGTAGCATTCACGTGCATGGATATATATATTTTTTTAAAAAAGGCAAAACTGTTCACTAGGCATTGTAGTTATTCAGTGGTGAACACGACTTGGTGTTTGGGTCATGACTGCTTGTCATACTTGAACATGGCAAGTTGGACTGTTGAACAAGTTGGACTGTTCCCCACAAATCTGTGGCATTCCTTGTCTTATCCCACGGTGGCAGGTCCACTCCACAGCAAAGCAAACAACATGCTGCTCTTGGACCCAGGGCCCATTTCCTTTCAAAGAAAATTTGTCTGAATGCATGCTTCAAAGACCATGTGCAAGTGTGTGTTAGTCCACATCACAGTGTATGTGCAGGGGTAGCCTGCCCACTAGGTGATCCTGGGTGATTGCCCAGCATGCCAGAGGGTGAGGGGTGCTAGGGGTTCCCCCAGCCAGTTAGTTGACTGGCCAGCCAGCCAGGCAAGTTGGGGCTCAGTTACCACTGATGTGGCAGG
The DNA here is from genome assembly GCA_029375565.1 of Gekko gecko. Lineage (NCBI taxonomy): Eukaryota > Metazoa > Chordata > Lepidosauria > Squamata > Gekkonidae > Gekko > Gekko gecko. The sequence goes on from JAPDNY010000009.1 coordinate 106,584,014, forward strand.
AGAAATTTGGGGGAATTGTGCTGAAAATGGAAGTGATGGAATCCTCAAATATTTATACTGTTTTGAGGATTCATCGAGTGTTGCCCAGATTTTGAGGATTCATAGAGTGTTGCCCAAAAGTAATGTTACTTCTAAGTTCCGATGCTATCCCCCTCCCTTCTCCCACCACATCAGTGTGCATGTGAGTCCCAAGCTTCCTAGCTGGTCAGTGGCTCAGAATGTCCCTGGATGGGCTAGCCTGCTTAGGGCACAAAAATCCCTTGGGATGGTCCTGAGCAGGGCTTTTTTTCTGGGGGAACGCAGCAGAACAGAGTTCTGGAACATCTTCAACAACATTCTTTTAAGCATGTTTAAAAGTTCATGAGTTTTCAGTATACAGATTGAAAACTTCATTTCCCTCTTGAGAGTTCCGGCACCTCTTAAAAAAAAAAAGCCCTGATCCTGAGTATGTATGCATGTCTATGCATTGGAATGTCTGTGCATGTTCATGATTCAATTTGTGTGTAGTAGCAATTACATGGCAACTTTGGGTTGGCTCTGTGTAAGACTTCAAGGTTACTCAAGGGTTTCCCTGAGAAAATACTTTCAGGGAAATAAGGGACCCTTGGTGGATGTTGAACCTGAGAACATGTAGTGGATTGTTTGTGAGCACTTCACCTGATAGCCTGGATTCCACCTGAAATTTCCGCAGAGTGAAGGATTTCTATCCTGAAGAGTAACATCCCTGCTTCTTCTTCTCACTGCATCCCAAAATACTCCCCTGAAATGTTGCTCCTGTGGCATAGGTGAGAAATCATAGCTGGGGGGTGGGAATCAGAGACCTGTTCTGGGATGGAAGAATTGGCAAAGCTACACATTGTATGTGAGCCTGCTTTGGCAGGGAGGGCGAGGTATAAATCAAATAAATAAATGAAATCTTAAGTCAAATCCAATCCAATCAGTATGAACCTCTTCCTTGGAGTCGCTGTCTGAAACATGAGGACTACATTTTTTTCCAGCTGTCCCTATTTGCCATTTGTATTTATGAATGCTGCTAGGTTTTCTGGTCTTCAGGTTTTATCCCCCTTCTTCAGGAAGTTAAATCTGGGGGTGAATGTGATTTTTCTCTAATGCACCGTGCATATATGTAAATGCACAAAGTTGAACATTAATATGCCATATACTACCCAGCCTGCAGTCCATCAGTGAGGCTCATTGTCCAATGTTTTGACAACACTGTTGGACAGTCATATTTTTTTCTAGCCTAACTTTACCAAGAAGAATAGGCACCTTCTTGGTTTCTAAAAGAGTGGAGGACAGGCTGTTGCATGGAACATGAATACGGCATGCAGCAGATGGAATAGAGCCTTCAGCAGTGTATCGAGAGAGGGCTCAGGGGGTGGTACAGTCATGTCCCTATTTTCATCTGTGTAATGTTGGGAAAGATGGCACTGGGTCATGCAAACCCATTCAGTCCAATAATATTTCTAAATCTCTGTTTGAAGCAAAAATTGAGATATTTATATTATATTTTCAGCAGATTCCCTTTCAGTGTGTAAAAATCCTTTTTCCCCCTCTTCATTCAGTCTCCTTTTCTTTGTGTCTTTCCCTGCAAAGATCCTCTTTTCCTCTTTCTGACTCACTGTCTATAAAAAAAAAAACCTCTTAAATTTACCCTCTCCACCACCACCTATATAAATACCCCTCTCCAAAAATCCCTCTTTCTGGCTTTCTGAAACAATCTGTCAAGGGGGTCAAATGACATGTGACCTTGACGTTATCTCCAAAAGTGTGATTTGGTGCTAAAAGCAGCCTTGGGGTCTGTTTTAGGAGCACATTGCTGGAAAAGGAACAGGAGTTAACTCTTCACTATATCATTTTTCCTAATCAGAAATGGCACTAGAACCACTATACAAAAGAAAGGTATCCGTATTCTCTACTATTTGCCTACTATGCTTAAAGCAACCCAGTGTGGTGTTGTGGTTCTAGTGCCAGACTAGGATCTGGGAGACCCAGCTTTGAAACCCCACTCTGCCATGGAAGCTTGCTGGGTGATTTGGGCCAGTCACACATATTGAGCCTAACCTACTTTGCAGGGTTGTTGTGAGGGTAAAATGGAGGATAGAAGAACAATATAAGCCTCTTTTTATCTCCATTGAGGAGAGAGGTGGGGGTGCACAGGAAGTAAATAAACAAGTAATTTGTAAATACAGAAAAGTAGTGTCTGATTGCTGCCTCTCATTTATTCAGAAATGTTATCATGTTTCTCTGCCAATGAGGACCCAAAGTGGCTTACCGCATCATTCTCCCCTTCTCCACTTTATCCCTCCAACAACAACCCTGTGAAGTATGTTAGGCAGAAACAAAGTGACTGGCCCAAGATCACCCTTTAAGCTTCTACAGCAGAGAGATGATACAGGTTTGGATTTCCCAGATCTTAATCTGAAACTATAACCACTATACCATTCTAGTTTTCTCATGGCTGCTTTCTAGGGCAAAATGGAGAAGGGGAAAATGATATATGCCACCCTGCACTTTTTGGTGAATGGGCAGAGTAAAATAAATAATGCCTGAATCTGTAAAATGTCAGTAAAAATAACAAAGGCATTCCTCTAACTGTGTGTGTATATGTAGGGTTAATTGATGAATTATGCTGCTTGAACAGATCCATTATTCTCTATATGTTAAATGTATATCAATACTGATGATATTTTTAGATGAGTTAATAGAGTGAAATACATGTGCACACACATATTATAAATTAAATTTAGTAAATGCCTGATTAATGAAAATATAGGCAGTTTGGAAGAAGACTATCAGCAGTGAAACACTTCCACGGAGCAGAGCCTAGACTCACATTTTTCATTTGTGATTAGTTAATAGATTACACCAATTATTGTCTCTAAACAATTTACTAATGTAGGATAAAGTAGACAAATGTTCCGTTAAAGGTGACAGATGTTTCTTTCTTATGCTTCTTTTGCAGTTTACCCTGAACTATTTATACTGACATGGATTGGCTGAACTCACATACTGTACAAAAGCTTCCATGGAATCCAGGTAAAACTGGATGAGTTAAAGCTAGAATGCAGGAGAGTGGGCAGCTCTTTTCATTTAGTTATCAATTAGCATCATTTTTAATTGAAAACTGTACGAGCTATTATACTCACAAATTTGCAGTGCCTGAGCACTATAATTAGATCTGTACTGGAGTACAAATGGAAGCCGGGAAGCAGATTTTAGTTATTAGTTTTATAGCTGCTGAATTGCATCGAAGGTTTGAGTTTGTAAGGAGGAAAGCACCGAACAGAAGGAGCAGACACTATCATGAGAGGGTGAATTTATAAGGCTGATAAGCAGTTCATCATCTCAGCTTTCAAAGAAGCAACTCTGAAAGCATATTTATGATGAACAACCTAAAGTATATCTCAAAGGCAATCTGAATGTGGAAGGAGAATGGCCAAAGTGGATGTGACGGTCAGCTACGTTTGGTCATGATTCTGCCACTTGTATATATAATGTGGAGTTGGGTGGGGCAGAGATTTAACCTCAAAAAGGCATACAGGTAAACAGAGCTGAAGCCAGCCTTACCCTCACCCCCCCCACGTGCACCATGTTCTATTTCTAAGGCATTGGTACCAGAGCTGGGCTGGGTGGGGGGAGTGTCAAATGATAAAGGGCAAAGAGATAAGACAGAACTCGGGGATATGGTTAAGCTCTAAAAAGCTTAGTGCCCCCCCTCCACTTTACATGTAAACATGGCAGACATTTGAATAAGTGTTGTTTGAAACAGCCAGCTTGGGGTAGCAGATAGAACACTGGACTAGGATCTGGGGACCCAGTGTTGTTTGAAAGAGCCAGTATGGTATAGCAGTTAAAATAGTGGACTAGAATCTAGAAGACTCAGATGCAACTCCCCACTCTGCTATGGGAACTCACTTGGTTAGTTTGGGTTAGTTACGGAAATAGTGTTGGTCTTAAATGCACCACTGGACTCAAACTTTGTTCTGCTGCTTCAGACCAACATGGCTACCCACCTGAATCTCTCTCTCTCTCTCTCTCTCTCTCTCTCTCTCTCTCTCTCTCTCTCTCTCTCTCTCTCTGCCTAATCTACCTCACAGGGTGGTTGTTGTGTAGATAAAATGGAAAAGCAGTAACCAATGTTGCCATCTGTTTTGGGTCCCCATTGGAGAGAAGAAAATGGGTATAAATATCCAAATAAATAAATAAATAATCATTACTGTTTCTGCCATTATTGGTTTGGAGCAAAGAAAAAAAATCCATAAAGGAAAGAAGTAGAATTTCCATAATTAGCATTTTGGAAATTGACTTGTTTGTAAACAACCCAGGTGTTCATCCTAAAACCGTTCAGCATCTAGTTGTGGATGCTCTTCTTGCTCTTGTTTGCTTTTTTACTGTGCATCCATGCTGATTTGAAGCATTTGTAACATGAGCCTGATGTCTGTCATCAGTCCTGGAAATGTCTGCAAATGGATGCAACTTGCTGTTTTGGAAATTATACTGGTTTAAAGGAGAGTAGAAACAATGTTACCAAGAATGAAATCAGGTCAGTGGAAACTGGATGGCATTCATCCAAAGATCCTGACGGAGTTATTCAAGCAAATCTGGAAGCCATTAATGGAGGGGCTTTTCAGACCTTCAAGTCATGAGAAGTATAGCAGTGTGGAGAGTGACTAAGGTTACATCCAGTGTCCCCACACTCACTGTCCGTGCATGTAGCGCTCCTTGTGTAGACAGCCTACAGGTACAACTCATTAATTAGCAGGGCCTGGCATGAGAATGGAAGGTATAATTCTGTTTTATCTCCACATGTTGTTTTTATACACAGTTTCAAAATATGACAACACACTTGACGACACATAGCATGATCTCAAATTGTAGAAGAACATAGACAGTACCCACCTTTATAACAATGTTCTCATGGGACAAGTGAAGGCTCAGAAGGTCTGGTGAGCTGAGTGAATGACCTGACTGAAAGCATACCCCAAAATCATCTGTAAGATGTTCCCCAACTTGAAACCCACTGACTGGGCTTACTGATGCACATTTGCTTCTTCTCCAAAGCAACTTTCCTCTAAATTAAATAGCCAGTCTGGTTTCCTCCTCCTCATTGGGACAGGAGATGTTTTAGAAGAACACAGGAAGCTGTCTGTAATGTATCACAGGAAGATTTGTGGCTTGCAACCTCCCAACACTTTGTGATTGTCTTCAGTGGCATCCATTTTGTGACTCCCCAGACTCCATGACTGTTATTTTGTGGTGACATCCATTCTCCTTTCTCAAATTCCAAATTTCAAAATTCCAGAATTGCCCACAGGCTGACCAAAATCAGAGATCTCTGATACAGCAGTTCTGTGGCAGATGTACAAAGTTTTCTGGGCATACTTTGGTTTCCCTGAAGCTAAGAAGTTTGAAGTTTGAAAATTGTCATGGAGGAGGGAAGCATAAATAGAGCCATCTCTTCTTTTGAAGTTCCCAAGCATCCCCTCTACCATCCCAATCCCTCTTGGATCCATAACAAAGCCTATCTTTTCCCAGTTCTTCAACATAGATACCATTTTGTCACTGGCTGCATTGAGAGGTGCTGTTCAATCCACTGTTGCCCCACCTCTAATTAATCCAGGTTATTTTGTAACAGAGAATACTGATCACACTCACCCCTTTTAGCACTCTTCAAAGCACTTTTACCCCATCCTTGATCAATCAGACACAGCGGGCCAAAGAGTGTTGCTGTCAGCCATTTTTTAAAAAATGTTTGTCCTATGAGCATGCTCACAAGTGCTGATGAATCTGCTGGGATATGTAGTTCACTGCCATCCTCCCTCTCTAAACTTTTCAATTAACTCCTTCCCCAAAGCACAGAAAAAAGTTGACCTACAGTAGAGGCATTTTAAATCTGTAATGGAACAGCAACAGCAATGGATCAAACTGCATGTCTGATCACAGCCACTATCTAACATTCTTTGGTCCTGTTAAACAAAGTTTATGATTAATCCTGAGATGAGCTATACAATCTCCACTTCTTCCCTGCCTAACAATACTGTTTTCAACAATACAATCCCTTTCTAATGCCGCACCAAAGGACATCCATCTGTTTCCATAAGTCTGGCAAGAACATTTGGTCTTTCCAGCAGTGTTAACAGTCAGTGTGGGTAGAAGCAGTGATGTCACTATAAGGGGTTATGTAATGAAAAGAATGTAGCAGCCTTTTGTAAGGCTTTTTATGTACAGGACTTCCCTCCCTATGCTTATTTCACTTCAAGTAGGATGTTAATTCTGATAGAAGCTATAAACTTAGCTTCAAGATCATTCCTGTCTCTGAATTATACTAGTTTGGAAGGGGTAGGCCTGTTCCTAAGTCTGCTTGCATTGGTTGACGATAAGAATTGGCTTGACACACAGATAACATAAATATTGGTTGGAGACCAAAGAATTAATAACAGATTTTGAAAGATCCTTCCGAGGGAAAAAAGGCACTATTATCATTTGTATTTTAATTAATGATTGTCTTTAATATCTTCAAAATTGCCCTCTGCAATTTTGTAATCCTCTCTTTTATTGCTTTCCCCTATTCCTTTTCTTTATTCTGTATTCCCTTAAAAAGTTAAAACAATTTTTTTTCTGCTCTGGATAACAAAATGAAACCACCATTCTGCTTTTTTCAAGAGCAGACATAGGCTGTGCTTATCAACATTGCACTAGATCAGAAGTAAATGTTATATGTATGTTATGACTAATATTTGTCCCAAAAGCCTGTGCTGATATTTATTCAAACATTTAAAAACACCATCTGTAAATGAAAAGTTAAGAAGTCCTTTAGAAGCAGCAGCACCTTCAAACAGCAATAAATGTGTTGGATCGTCTTGCTGTGGAAAGCTTTGCTGATGTCAGTTTTGTAGTCTAGAGCATGATGATCCTTCTTTTTATTCTGTGGCACATAAAAGACACTCTCAGGCTACAGAATTTCCAGCTCATTGTATGCAGCATTAAGTTCAGCTTCTCATAGCGGTTTCCGAGGACCTATCCCGTAGCAGTCTTTTGTGCTTTACAAGAGGATAGTGCAGTTTCTCCCAGTTTTGCTTGGCTATTAATCTACCTCCTGTTATGAAATAAGGTCTTTTTACTGACAAGACAGCAGTAAGCCCCGACAATTATGTCAGGGAGAATTCAAGTCCCAAGTGAAAGCAGTGACATTGTGGGATGTACACTATGCTACTACTTGAGAAGCAATCATTACTGAAGTTTCTCAGGTTTTTTTTAAATAGCAAAAATACGAAAAGGATACTAAAGTCACAGCAGACTTTGCTTCTTTGCAACATAGAGTTGCCAGGTCCCCCTCGGTCACTGGCAGGGTAGGGTTGCCAGATCCAAGCTTGGAAACTCCTGGAGATTTGGGGGTGGAGCCTGGGAAGGACAGGGACCTCAGTGGGGTATGTTGCCACAGAATCCACCCTCCAAAGCATCCATTTCCCCAGGGGAACTGATCTCTGTAGTCTGGAGATGAGCTGTAATTCTGGGGGGATCCCCCAGTTCCCACCTGGAGATTAGCATCCCTATGTGCAACACCTATGCATAATTACAAATTCTGAAGGGGAAAAATAAAACTTTCTTCTAGCTTTAATAGGAAGCTGATTCCCTATTTGTAAACACTTCATTCGGCCACACTGATCCATGCTTCCTCAGGGTCAGACTACTGTAATATGCTCTATCAGGGCACGCTTGAAGATGATCCAGAAACTTCTGCTAGTGCAAAATGCAGCAATCCATCTGTTATCATGTGTTGTTAGGACCATGCTACTACAGTTTTTAAGTCATTTCACTAGCTGCCTGCTTGTTTCCAGGTCCAGTTCAAGGTTCTGGTGCTTCCCTTTACAGCCTTTCATGACCTGGGACTTACATCCTGAAAGACCATTTCATCCTGCATGTTCCTGTGTGGTACCTGTACTCTTCCCATCAGGGCCTCTTGGCTGGGCCCTCTTTTTCTAAGATGTGCTACAACAGCAGGGCTTGAATATTTTCAGGTACTGCTCTGTGCATGTGGAAATGTAGCTTTGGGAGATGTAGAGGGACTTTCACCCTCCTGACTTTCCAACAAGGCTGTAGAACAGAACTATTCCATGGATCATTTGGAGTGGTCTGAGTCTGGGCCACTGGAAACATGTGCAGAGGATATTATTAGAGTGGTAGCTTTAATGTTGTTTTAAATATAGTTTATTTTATGCTTTAATGTTTTTAATTATGTGATTTTATGTTATTCTATTTTACTGTCACCTGCCTTGATCTGTGACTTAGTCAGAAGAAAGGCTTTTAGATATTTTTAATTAAACAAATAAATTAAATATAAGAACTTCTAAAGGAATAATGTCTGGGGAAAACTTGACAGGTTACAGATGGCTAAAACCCTCCTATTAAGAGCAGTTTCAAATAGTTTTTTTTCTTTGAGTTTAGTAGCCAAGCATCTAGATTATGGACACACATGGTTTGCAAAACAAACAAATAAATAATGTGCTTTTATATCAAAAAGAAATACAGATGACCAAAACAGATAAGAGTAATGAAGCTTTCAGATAATACAGTTTTCCTGCAACACACCAGTTAATGCAGACTTAAGATAAGGCCTATCTGAAGAGAGCTCCAATAAAACAAAATTGAATCCAAAGACAGCTGGATGCAAATATGATGGAAGTCATCGAAAGTGATTAAGGATTTTAAAATGAGAAAACCACAGCAAACCCTTTCTCATCTGAACTATATTAAAATAACGGGCCAATTATAAGGCAATTTTGGATATCAGTGGGTCAATTACCGACAAACAGTAAAGGCAAATCCTGAAGAGAGTCCCACCACACGTTTTACTCACATGTAAAAAGTTTCTCAACCATATTCATTAATCACTATATACATAAAGACCAACGAGCTTTATATCTCTCTGGGAAAAATCATCAACCTGCCCCTGCCTACTTCCCAGGGGCTTCCCAGATGACCACCTGTTTTACTCACATGTAAAAAGTTTCTCAACCATATTCATTAATCACTATATACATAAAGACCAACGAGCTTTATGTCTCTCTGGGAGAAATCATCAACCTGCCCCTGCCTACTTCCCAGGGGCTTTGAAGGAGGCGGTAGTCTGTCTGCTCCTGAAAAAACCAACATTGGATCCTATGGCCAACTACCGCCCAGTGTAGAACTTACCGTTCCTGGGCAAGGTGGTTGAGAGAGTGATGGCTGAACAACTCCAAGCCTTCCTGGATAATGCTTCCATTCTTGATACTTTCCAGTCTGTCTTCCACCCCAGCCAAGGGACAGAGACAGCTCTGGTTGCCCTTACAGATGTCCTCTGTAATCTGGATCGGGGTGGGTCGACACTGCTGTTATTACTAGATCTGACAGAAGCATTCAACATGATTGATCATGATCTATTGACCTACCTCCTCACCAGCATAGGAGTCCAGGGGACTGCCTTGCAATGATTTTCCTCCTTTCTCCATGGTTGGGGACAGAGGGTGGTGCTGGGCAAGAGGATCTCCCCACGATACCCACTGGAATGTGGAGTGCTGCAGAGGGGATCCTCTCATCAATATTATTTAACATCTATATGCGCCCCCTCACCCAGTTAGTCCAGAGCTATGGGCTGGGTTGCCATCAATATGCAGATGACACTCAGTTCTATCTGTTACTAGATGACCACCCGTCTTCCACTCCTGACAATCTGGCCAAGGCAATGGAGGCTGTGGCTGAACGGTTATGGCAGAGTCGGTTGAAGCTAAATCCATCAAAGACGGAAGTCCTGTACCTGTCCCAGAAGGGAGGAGATATGGGCATTGGGCTCCCCACTCTGGAAGGGACACCTTTGGTACTGGTTCAGAAAGTGAGGAGCCTAGGAGTAACAATGGATGCCTCCCTCTCTATGGAGGCCCAGGTTACTATAGTTGCCCAATCTGCCTTCTTCCATCTGTGGCAGATAAGGTTGCTGAGACCCTATCTCTCCCCCCAAGTCTTGGCTACAGTGATGGATGCAATGGTCACGTCCAGGCTTGACTAGTGCAATTTGCTCTATGCAGGCTTATTCTTGAGGCTGACCCAGAAATTACAGCTGGTACAAAATGCAGCGGTACACCTGCTAACGGCAATGCCTGTGCAGGCTCACGTTCGACAGGTGCTCCGCCAATTGCATTGGTTGCAAGTGGAATTCTGGATCCACTTCAAGGTGTTGATAATAACCTTTAAAGCCTTACATGGCGTGGGACCAACATACCTGAAGGACCACTTCTTCCCATATATGCACTGAAGAACATTACGCTTGATGGATCAGCATCTCCTTGTGGTCCCTGGTCTGAAAGACATCTGTCTCGCTTCAACCAGAGCCAGGGCTTTTTCTGCCCTGGCCCCAGCCTGATGGAACATGCTCCCTATTGAGATCAGGACCCTGTGGGATCTTTTCCAACTCCACAGGGCCTGTAAAACAGAGATGTTCCACCAGGCTTTCAGCTGAGGCAGATGTCCATATATGGCCTCCCTGAGGGTTTTGCCACCAATTTTAACAACTGCTGGCCTTTATCTGTATCTTATTATGAGCCAGAACCTCTCGCAATCATTAAAAATCTATACTGTAAGACTGTGACCACCATTTTAATGTATATGATAGTTTTTAATATTTTAAATATTTATTCAGTTAATGAAATGTTTTGTATTGTTAACATGCTGTTGTTACCCGCCCTCAGCCCACTGATGGGAAGGGCGGACTATACATATGAATAAATAAACAAACAAACAGAAAACTGTTGATCGCTTTTGAAGAACATCAGACATTTGGCAGAGCAGATTGATGAGCCATTTCTAATTTTCTCTAGAGAGACTGACAAAGTAGTTAATAGTTTGTTAGATCATTTTGGATTTGGATTTGTTTCATGTGAAACAGTCCCTCTACTGTGGACAGAATGCAGTAACAAATATAATTAGGAGGAGATCACATCTCCTATGATCAGTCTGAGTAGAGACCCCCAGGGAATGTTACCGCTTCTCAGTTACCTTCTTTGCAGTATTTATAGAAACTTTGGCAGTGATCTTTAGGTCAGGGCATCAAAACAGGTTAACAAGCTCAGGAAAACAGGCACAAAGATGTGCCAGTGATATAATCTTTTATTTCACAAACACAGACAATTCTTTCCTGTAATTTGGGGAGATCTGGAAATATTTTGGGATGATTGGTGTCCTCTGGAAAAAAACCAAACACAAAGTCTGAAACACTGAGTGAGTCTGTTCCAATGTGTATGAAAGCTCAGTTGGAAGAAATAGTACAAGTAGGACTGTGAAGAGGCAGCTTAGAAATAAAAACAATAAAATAAATAAATAAACAGCCATTACTGGAATGGACCGGGCATCAGTATCACATATTAAAAACTATTTCATATGACAGATTATAATGGAATTATTAGACAGAATCATAGAATCACAGAGTTGGAAGGGGCCATACAGGCCATCTAGTCCAGCCCCTGCTCAGTTCAGGATTAGTTTAGGGTTGGTCCAAACCTCATTTTTCCTGGCTTGGCTGAATTGCTGTGATGTTCATAACAATGATGACTCTTCCACATTTTTCATTCTACCCACTACACTGGAGATGGGGTAACCTCCTGACCAAAGAATCATTGGCATGCTAAAACATGGGACATTGCCAAAGGAAGGCAGTCGCTCACCCAGCAAGGACAGCAGATAGACATCAGAAAGCAAATACACTAAAAAAATAATTCCTGGATTCCACATGTAGAAAACTTACCTGGAGGATCTAATCTTTCTTTTAATTTTTTAAAAATAAAATACGGGGGGTGGGCATATCTGCAGCAGAATTGTATCATGCAACAGTAATGTTTTATAAATACATAACTTTTAATAATTTTATAATAATGATTAAGAAAAATATCCATCCATTATCTATCATCATCATCATCATCATCATCATCATCATCATCATCATCTATCATCTATCTCACAGCAGATCATCCAATATAGTCATTCTACATATAATTTGTGTCTAAAGTGTTTAGTACACATATTAAACCTTTCATCCTTTCATCTGGCTGGATCCTATCCCAAAATAACACTGAAGGGAACAACTTTTACAATATAAACACTGAACAAAAAAACTTGTATGTGATTGGCTTAAAGGTTATTTAATCCCAAAAGATGATGACATTGTTTTATTAGTTATCTTTTTCCTTTTCCTGTAAACCAGTTTTGCATATATGCTTATGCTTGGTTATTTAATGAATACCAATAGCCCTTTTCAGAAGTTCCTTTCCTGGCCTCATGACCATGTGTACCGAATGAATGTGATGGGGTCTGATACATGTGGTACATTGCCCCATTCTGAAGAAACAACAATCTTGCATATTGGGAAGACTGTGTACACTGCTTTTGTCCTATGTGTGTGGACAAACATAACAACTGAACAGGGCCAAAGTTATATAAAATCTTATTAAAGTTTTTAAAAGTAGAAGCCATGTCTCTAGTCAAGTTTGCTTTCTTTCTTTGAGGAACTATATTACATTACACTGGGGACAAATTTTGATACGTCCAGTGATAGCAGAGTTATTATCATCTGCTGCATCTGATTAATTGATTTTAACTGTAAGGTTTGATTTTAAACTGTGATTCTGATTGATTGTCTGTTTGATTATTGGAAGCAGCCCTGAGCCCTGCTTGGCGGGGAAAGGAGCAGGTTAAAAACTGAATAAATAAATAAAACAGATATTGGTCCTTCCTTCCTTCCTTCCTTCCTTCCTTCCTTCCTTCCTTCCTTCCTTCCTTCCTTCCTTCCTTCCTTCCTTCCTTCCTTCCTTCCTTCCTTCCTGAGCCTGCCTCATTGTTTGCTATCCAAAATTAGCTTCTTCTGAATAACAATTTCAGCATGTCATGTTTGTTAGCCACTATTGCACAATGCAGGTATGAAGTCATGAAAAATTTAGGGTTGTGATTTAAAGAAAAAATAGTTGGCTTTTGAGCCCAGTAGGGTATCTGTTGTTTTGCAGCATACCTTACTTTTCTTCCCAAGAACTGGGCTGGCATTTCAAAGTTGTATGCAGAAAAGTACTTTGCAAGAATTCAAATACTGTTTGTCTATGTGTATGTATATTTATTGCACAATGTCAATTTCCTGCTAAAAACGCTGCTATTCTACGACTGGATGCACTGCGATTTTACATTGCTAAATACAGAGAAATGCATTTCTCTGTAAGGGCATAAAATTGCTTTAGGCTGACCAAGATTTTTGGTCCATGTAGCCCAGTATAGTCTACTCTGTTTGGCATAGCTCCAGAATGTTTTGAGCCAAGGCCTTTCCCATTACTCCTATCTGACGTTAGGTAAACTGGGAATGCCAAGAACTGAACAAAGCTATAGGTCCCTAGTGCTATAAGGATGTTGACAAGCCATATGCAGAGGCACAGTCTATCACCTCGATGTTTGACTTTTTCCAATTTTGGTTTAGTACATGTTGCTTGAGGCAGCATCTGGTAGAGTCCCTGGGTAGTGAAGTCTTCTGGAGGGGGGGATAGGGTTTTTGCCATTTTAAAGGCAGCACTTGTGAAAAACTCTTGAATAAACTATCACTGAAAATGAATCGTTAATCATTATAGATCACTTGTAAATATCTTCTCAGTGGGTAGTGGCAGTGGAAACCAAGTTTTTCTTTTCTTTTTAATAAGACAGCGTATATAGGCCCATTTCAACTGTTTCCAGCCTGGTTTTGGCACTGAACCTACCATGTCCATTCTAATGGATGCTCTTCACCAGGAAACAGGCAAAGAGAGTGCAAACCTTTTGAATATCTTGAACCTCTTGGTAGTAGGGGGAAATGGAGGGGGAGTAGGGCTGCAGTGATGCCATGATCTGAGCGTCCTTTCGGCTTTGGCTCAGCCACTTCACACTTTCTGGGGTTACTTGTACTCGCCCTCTGCTCTTCCTCAATAGCATATTGAACATCTTCCGACCTGAGGGGCTCATCTTCCGACATTATATCTTTTAGCCCTCTTGTTACTGTCCATGGGGTTTTCTTGGCAAAGATACTGGAGTGGGTTGCCATTTCCTTCTCCAGTGGATCACACTTGGTCTGAGTTCTCTGCTATGGCCTGTCTGTCCTTGGTGGCCCTCCATGGCATAGCCCACAGCCTCATCAAACCACACAAGCCCCCTCAACACGTCAAGGCAGTAATCCATGAGGGAGTCCGAGTAAAGGGCAGGGTATAAATCCAATCTCTTCTTCTATTCATGGGGGGGGGACATTTTCATTTGATTTCTAAAACCCATCAGATGTGTTACTTGGTACACAGCTGCACTGGATGGAGTTCCACAACAGAAATAACTCTGTCTCTAACAACAGGCCTAGGCGATGCCTCCTGTTGTTTTGACCAAAGGGTAATATGCCCTTTGGGATAAATGACACAGCTGCCTCCTTCCAGCATCTTATGAACTGAGTTTGGGCGGGTTTACAGTGGCCCACATTTGACAGATGAGAAAGTCAATCCTGCAGTGTAGGGCTGCCTTCTCCAAACACAGAGCCATTTCCTGCTATTTCTGAGCCACTTTCTGGTCCTAAGCTAGGCCAATTCTACCACCCAGAGCACAGCCATGTTTAAATCACCCATGCCTTTCTGCCATTCCTAGAAGCACAGAGACAGCCTGTCTCTCTGGAAAGAAGTATATCTTATTGAGGCCACAAGAGATAGCCAAGAGACTGGCTTATTGCCCTTGATGGTCACTTGTTGTTACAGAAGAATAGGACCCTCCAGAGACCCACCTGCAGTGTCAAAAGTCAAGATAAGACCCCAGAAGGATCTGCCCTGTTCTGTCCTCCCAAAACACCTGCAACATGCTGTGAACACACAGTTCACACAGATACACACATGTTCATTGTGACGTGGGTAATGTAATGTAGACATGAGGAACCATTAGTTTGACCTTCCTATAAAAGGAGATACTTTAGAACAGCAGGGGGTCAGCCCTTTCCTGGTATAATTGGAGTTGCTGCCAGCTTGTGAATCCAGACCTTCAGAAACCCAGGCATCGTAGCATGCTGATCATATGGGACAGGTATAACGAGTCTCTCTGTCTGTCTCTGTGGGGTACTGTGCCATTTGTGGGGGCAGATGGCCAACCCCTCCAAGTGCAAAATAGCCCATAAACAAGTCCAGTACCTAGGCTTCTGTGAGGGCCAGGGGCAAGTAAGACCTGTAGATAACAAGGTTCAGGCTCTGACCCAACAGAAGCAATCACACTCAAAGAAGGTCCTCCAGCATTTCTTAGGGCTGGCGTGCTATCATCAAAAGTTTATTCCTCAATTTGTGACCATAGCTGCTCCACCTTTAGAACTGACAAGATAAGCCGTAATGCTTCACTTTGCAATGTGTAGTGTTAAATCCACAGACTCTAATCTGGGAGAACCACACTCCTCTGCTTGCCGCTGCTGGATGACCTTGGGCAAGCCCCAGTTCTGACAGAGCTGTTCTCTCAAGGGTAGTCCTCGAAAGAGCTCTCTCAGCCCCACCCACCTCATGGGGTGTCTGTTGTGGGGAGGGGAGGAGAAGAGGAAGGGGATTATAAGGCACTCTGAGACTCCAAGTGAAGAGCGGGGTATAAATCCAATCTCTTCTCTTCTTCTTTACTCTCAGTTTGGTTCTTGGATATGAGAAGGCAACTTGAATTTCAGCTTACTGTACATTATAGGCTACTTCTTGGTGGAAAAGCTGTTTTGCCTGCCCCACAGCTATTTTTATTTCTTTATAATTCAGATTTATATACCACCCTTCTTCGTAGTCACTCAGAGGACTTTCAGCGGACTCACCGGGCAGGACTAAATACGACTTTTAAGTAGACTGTAGGTAAAACATAAATTTACATCATTTTGGCCCAGTTACTTTTAGGAAAAACAAGAGGCGGGACCCGATACTCGCGGGGGGGAGTATTCCAGCCGCCAAGCTTCCCCCTCCCTCCCCCCCAGCAGTGGCGGCGGCGGCAGCAAGGCTGGCCGGCCCACTGAGTTTCCCCCTCCCCAGCAGCAGTGGGAGTGGTGGCGGCGAGGCCAGCTGGCCCACCAAGCCTCCCCCTTCCTCCCTCCCTCCCTCCCAAGCAGCAGGGCGGCGGTGGCGAGGAGGCTGGCCAGCTTCCCCAGTGGCGAGGCCGCCCGCCCGCCAAGCCTCCCCCTTCCTCCTTCCCCAGCAGCAGCAGCGGCGGAGGCAAGGCCAGCCAGCCCGCCAAGCTTCCCCCTTCTTTCCTCCCGCCGCAGCAGCGGTGGCGAGGCCAGTCGGCCCCCCAAGCCTTCTCCCGCCCTCCCGTCCCTTGTGGTGGTGATGGTGCGGCAGCGACGGAGGCAGTTTGCAGAACATTCCCTGCGCATGCGCAGGGAGGGCTCTTTACATTTTGGGGGATTTAAATATCCCTGTATACTTTTTCAACTTTTTAGATTTTTCTGCACACGTGGGGATTGCCCCACGTGTGCAGGAAAATCTCCCTGCCCCCCAGGTGCCCCCGATGTGCGGATTTAGATATCCGCACACAGGGGGCCACTTGGGAATTAGATATATAGATGTGGAAATGTAGCCCTCAGAACTCACAATGGCAACCTGAGGTGGCTCAGGCCTTTAAGAGGCATGGGGAAGCCTTGACCTGAGAACTTGTCCAGTGTATTCCTGCCCCCCTGAGTTCCCTTTGTGTTGCAAACCAATGCTTCAGGGTCAGGACTTGGGAGCAGTATTATTGCAAGGTCAAAGTGATGAGGAGCATCCAGAGTATTTTTGGATCCAGAAAGATACTTGTATGATCTGTGCTTGGCTGATTGTTTATTGCTGTTGTTGAAAAGAGACATAATCTTAAGAGCTTGAAAGTTACTGCTCTGTGCAGGATATTTCCTGAGGAAAACGTTGAAAATAATCTGGAAACAACGTTGAATAGGATTTTTCTTATGATTCATTGATTTAGTATATTTGTGAATTGTACACATTTCAGACAGACATTATTCATTGCATTAAAAAGAACAGAATTTTCTTCATGACTTATTGAAATTGTATTTTGTACATTTGTTAACTGTATGCACTTCAAATAGACATTACTTATTGCATTTACAAGTTGTTTGACTGTTGATTGAGGTCTGATGTTCACAATTGTTTTTTTATTTGGTTTGTCATATCAGACCGTGTTCATCATTATTAATCATAGAACACAAGACATTGGCAGTAAGGTGCACAGTAGTAAAACTAAGACATTACCTGTGGGATAATCTGCTTAGCTGGGTGACAAACCATGCCCCCCCCTTCTGTAGTTGCAATGAATGAAGGACAGTAATCCCAGGCTCACCTACTGGTACCTGGCACTGTAACCTTATTATTTCCAAGTGACCCACCAAGTTGAGAGCACTAATATTAATGCTGATTTTCTCCCCTGGCAGGTGGAAGGCAAAGAACATGTACCCTTGGTGGAAGTGGTGGTGACCCACTTGGTGAGGAGGAGGGTATGTGGCAGGTCGGAGGTCCAGGGATATTGCAAGCTCAATAGAGAGGCAAGGCCAGTAGAAGCTCACTAATGGAAAGGCGGGTCTCCACCCTGTTGGGAAGGTGTGGCCGGGGATGCCAGTAGCTCGAAGGAGATGGCTGATCCATGCAGTGGCAGTTAGAGGAGCAGGGACTGAGAGGAGCCAGGCCTGTAGTGGGAACACCTGGAAAAGAGGGGCAGGGCTAATTACTAGAGATAGCACTTAAGCTCATGGTGCAGAGAAACTGGGAGGGCAGCTCAGGAATGTGGGAACCCTGGGGGCTGCTGACCTGGAGTGAAGTGAACTTGTGGGTATAAGAAGGTGGAACCGGCATACAGAGTGGAGTAACTCTAGAACGTCCTGGAGAACCATGTACGTAATCATTTTGATGCAGTAATAAACAGGTTGTAGAGCTGGTAAGAGATGGACCTGAGTGCTTGTTTGGGGAATGGAACCACACTCAGCACCTACCCTTCACCTTTTCCAGCCCAGGCCTTCTCCCCTCTATGCAGTCATGCACCACACACGCACACACACACAGAGTTTTGTTTTTGCATTATAATCTTCTGATTTTGGGCCTTTAATTCTGCTACAGAAAAAGAGTATGTGTTTGACATCATAAAAGAAATGATAATATGAATTTCAGAGTGTTTGCTTTTTATAAAGCGAAATACCAACACAATTCAAAAATGGCTGCACAGCAGTAACCCTAACAGTTAAACCTTTAAAAGAACAACAATTTATTATAAAGAAAATAAGGCATGTGTTATTCATAAGCATCACCTCTGTGTTTCAGCTGAAATGAAGTTTATTTGCAAAGCAAACAATAGGCCATTTTCTGGCATATAGATAAGATGGCGCTGCATGCAGGTATGTTTGCAAATGTGTCTCATCTGCCTGAATGCGAGACTTAGAAGCTTTCAGTCAACCTCCTACTTGCATCTGTGAACAAATCCATAAGCAACTGGAGAGTTTTTCTGACTAAACAGATGGTGAATCATGGTGTGAGCAGATTGTTGAAGAGGCAGAATGTAGGACGTGGTGCCATTCCCCTCTGAACTTAGAAATTCATGCCATTTTAGGAAAGGCAGGCTCAGAAAACAAGCATTTTGCAACCCAGTCCTATCCTTCTGTACTTAGAAGTAAGAGCCACAGCATCCTAAGACCCCATTTCTCCTTCAGAGATGACTTTTCCTGTTGCCTTTTTTCCCCTTTCAGCTACAAGGACTAGGGGTTTGCACTGGAAAAAAATATAATTTTAAATCTGTATCATAATTTAAGAAAGGCAAGGTGTATAATTTTTAATAATTCTTGGAAATGTTGTTGCCACATCATGAAGACTCACCAAGTTCCATTTCAGTTTTATTATGACTGGGTCAGATGCCCGCCCTTTGTTTTCCATGCAGAAAAAATGGAACATTTTCCTAAGCAGGTGTTTTTTCCACCAAATGGTATCAAAATATTAGGGAATCTAGTCCACACTTTTCTAAAGACTCCCCAAGTTTCAAAGTGCCCAATTTTAAAGCCCCTTGAATAAGGTGCCCACAGCCATCCTCTCTGCATAGTAGAAAAGGGCATAAAAATGGCCACAAGATTTCTGGGAATTTTTTTTAAACCAGACTTAGTAACTGCAAGTAACAGAAGTTGTTCTAGAGTGTGTGTCTAGTGAGGCAATCACTTGCCCCACTCATTGTGATGTTGAGTAATAGGAATATTTTTAACTAGGAATAAGGCCCGTTGTGGAAATAAATACAACGGGCTCTAGAAAGAGGCTCTGGGAGAGTGCCCCGGCTTTGGGCACTCAGTGACAATTTGCTGTGGCAATCTCGGCAGGGTATAATGACAGAGTCCACCATTTTCTCCAGAGGAACTGATCTTTGCTACCTGAAGAGCAGTAGTAATTTTGAGTGATCTCCAGCCCACCCCCAAGATTGGTAACAGTGGCTCCCCAGGAGGGAGTGGCTGGTTTGGAGGGTGGAGTCTATGGCATTGTACCTGTCTGAGGTCCCACCCCTCCTCAACACTCACCCTCTTCAGGTTCGACCCCTCAAATCTCCAGGAATTTCCCAACCTGGAGTTGACAACCCTACCTCCTTCCCAGCCAACCATCAACCTACCTTTAGTTTTCCATCTCCTCCCCCATCCCTCCTAGAGAGCAATTGTAATTTTGAATGATCTCCAGCCCCCACCTGGAGATTGGCAACAATGGTTCCCCATCAGGGAATGGCTGGATTGGAGGGTGGAGTCTATGGCATCGTACCTGTCTGAGGTGCCACCCCTCTTCAAACCTCACCCTCTCCAGGCTCCATCCTTCCAATCTCCAGGAATTGCCCACCTGGAGTTGGCAACCTGATCAGGACTGGGCCCAATGAGTTTTCTCCCAAAGGCCAACACAGGTGTGGAAAGGGCCTTTTACTGACAGAGGAGAAAGTACAGGTGCCAACTCTGATTAGGGAAATACCTGGAGATTTGGGGGGGTGGATCCTGTGGCGGGCAGCATTTGGGGTGTGTGTGGAAGGACTCAGCAGGGTATAATGCCATAGAGTCTACCCTCCAAAGCAACCATTTTCTCCCGGGGAACTGATCTCTGTCATCTGGAGGGGAATTGTAACTGGGAGATCTCCAGGTCCCACCTGGAGATTGGCAACCCCAGGGGAAGTCAGCCACAGAGCCGGGAGTTGAAGAAAATGGTCTGATGGTCGCTGGCCCACCTCATTAGCCAGCCAGCCATGCTGAAGCTAAGCAGGAGAAAGAGCCTTTTTCCATTTATTCTGACAGGAAAGTGGCCATTGGGGAGGGGGTTATGGGCAGGGGAGGGGGTTATGCTGAAAGTCCTTTGTTTTTTTATTCACAGAACCAAACTTGGCTGCCTACCAACAGCCACTGAGGGGACAGTCCCTCACAGGAGTCAAGAGAACTGTCTTCCTCAGGAGACAGAGCTGTCTGCCAGGGGGAGTGGGTGGGGAAGAGGAGCAGACCCAGCACCCGGCCAATGGCACGCGAGTACTCTTGAGTGGCGGCTGATAGGCCAATGGCTGAGGGAGGGCATTTTACAGCCAATGGGAGCGCATGGAATCCTGCGAAACCAAAAGATAATTATTTATAAGGAGAGATTGCTCATATCACATTGCAGGTAGTTTGGGGGGGGGAGACCGTATGACCTCTCTTAGTAGCGTAATTTAATTTATCCCAAATCACAAATTTATTTAAAACACTTCTATGCCTCTGTTCCACCCAGGACTATTTTTGGGCAGGAACGCACAGGAACGGAGTTCCGGCTGGCTCCCGAGTTGGCCAGGCCCAGCAGGAGCTCATTAGCATAATAGGCCACACCCAACAGCAGAAACTCATTAGGATTGGCTGCCTTGGGGGTGTGTGGCCTAACATGCAAAGGAGTTCCTGCTACAAAAAAAGCCCCGGGTTTTGACAACAAACAAGGTAAACAGAATAAGAAGCAAAAGGTGGGTGTGGCTGGATGACCACACTTCTAGTAACATGGGGGTGTGGCCTAATATGGCAATGAGCTGTGTTGTCAGGGTGTGGCCTAATATGCTAATGAGTTTCTGCTGTTGGGTGTGGCTTATTATGCTAATGAGTTCCTGCTGGGCTTTTTCTACAAAAAAAGCCCTGGTTCCACCTAATTCAGGGTCCCCAGGGTGGCAAACATTAAAACATACAAAAGAAAAGTACAGAAGGGTATAACACATAAGTGGACAAAATGTGCTAGAAGGCACCTTGAGCCCACTAATTAAAAATTATATATACATATATATATATACACACACATATATACACATACACACACAATAGAAGACAATGTCAATTTGCACTACTTTCACAGTACACAAATAGTAATAGACACATAAAAGGGACATACAAAAATTACTAAATAACGATTGAAAAGTGACTCCAGTATAATATATCCAAAGGTTTAGAGGGCAAAATACCATGATGGTATGCATTAACTCGGTTTTGAACATTCTTCTTCATTATCTGTTTGTCTGATTGATTGACTGATTGATTGAATGATTTCTAGCCCTCCCTCCGCTAACCGAGGCTCAGGACAGGTTACAACAATATGATAGAATACAATAATACAATAACGATACAATAAATTAGAATAATATCAACAATTATTAAAATCTAACTACAATATAATTTATAATATCATTTATGGCACCACTTGAAACCAGTATTCCTGAGTCAGCATCATGTATGTGCCCTGTACATGCTAACAAAGTGATGCAGGAGGTAGGAGGACGAGTAAACAATATAAGATGGAAAACACACTGGGGGAGGCTAGTATTGCTAGCTCTCTGCCTCCTCAACTGTAGGCCTAGTGAAACATCTCTGTTTTTCAGGGCTTGCAAAACTGTATTAATTCCTGCAGGGCATGGGTCTCTCTTGGGAGAGTGTTCCACCAGGCCAGCACCAGAGCCAAGAAGGCTCTGGCTCTGGTTGAGGCTAAGCAGACCTCCTTTGGCCCAGAGATCACTAGCAGATGTTGGTCCATAGAGTGTAATGCTCTTTGAGGGACATACTGGGAGATACAGTCCTGAAGATATTTTGGTCCCAAAATGCATAGGGATTTAAAGGTTAAAAACCAAAACCTTGAACTTGATCTGGTATTCCATTGGGAGCCACTGCAGCTGGCAGAGCACTAGTTGTATATGGGCTCTGAATGGTGCCCCTGTAAAGACACATACCGTTGCGTTCTGGACCAGCTGAAGTTTCTGAGTCAGTCTCAAGGGTAGCCCTGTATAAGCACATTGCAATAATCTAGTCTGGAGGTGACCATTGCAGCGATAACTGTGGCTAGATCACAGGGAGATAGATAGGGAACCAGTTGCCTGATCTGCCTATGATGCTAAAATGCTGATTTGGCAACATTTGTGACTTGGGCCTCCATTGATAATGAGGCACCCAAAATCATGCCCAACTCTTCACTGCTGGCACTGATGATCACAGCACCCCATCAAGAGATGGGAGTTGGATCCCTAATCCTGCCCCCCCCCAGCCCAGGTACTGGACCTCCATCTTTGCTGGATTCATTTTCAGTCGACTCTGCTTTAACTAACCAGCCACAGCCTCCAAGCCCTTGGCTAGCATATCTGGGGTGACATCCATTCATCTGTCTATCAGCAGATGCAGCTGGGTGTCATCAGCGTACTGGTGACAACGCAGCCCAAAACTCTGCACCAGCTGGGCAAGGGGGTGCATATAGATGTTGAATAACATAGGAGAGAGGATCGCCCCTTGTGGGACACCGCATACCAATGGGTAACACAGTGAAACCCAGTTGCCAAGAGCCACCCTATGTCCCAAACCATTGTAAGGCTGTCCCACATATCCCCACATTGCTAATGTACATACTGATTCCTTTTAAAACATGTTGGCAAGAGTTGTACAAGCAGATACCTTTCCACACCCTCATACTGAACAAGCTGAAAGGTATCCCACACAACTGGGCAAGTTGGCACCCTGGGACCATCTGATGCTGTCATTGCTCATGTAGCATCTAAATCAGAACACATGTGAGAGATTTAATCCACAAAGCACTGTGCAAAATAATTGCAGTGCACTGCAGAGCAGTCCACCTCCTCCCAATAGGCTCCAAAGGCCTACACTGTACAAATGCAATGGTGGCAGTGCTTGACTCTCTCTGGTCCCCCTGGTGCTCCTCAGTCTCTTGGAGACAGAGTCATTGGGCTGAACAGAGGATCATGACACACCTCTAACAATAACTTGCTCCAGTAAATAGATCCAGGTGGGAAGTGGTTCTTCCATTTTAATGTATTTGGGGAAGTGTGCAAGCACACAAAAGCTCATACATTGAATAAACCTTTGTTGGTCATAATGGTGCCACTGGACTCAAACTTTGTTCCATTGTTCCAGTAAAGGCACCCAGTTGGACCCACGTTCCTCCCGCATGTAGACAGTCAGAGGAAAAGCATAAGAGCAGGTATGGCTTAAGTTATGACATACTATGTGCAGATTTAAGAAAGCAGCTTCAGAAAAGAGCCATTTTGAGGGCACGAGTAAGAGAACAGAATGTGCTGAAAACTCTATCCCTGCTCTTGGCTCTTCTGAAGTTTGGGTTACTAACTTCTAGGTGTAATTCCCAGAATCACAACTGATCTCCCCAAACCCCACCCTCCTCAGGCAACACCCCCAAATATTCAGGAAGTTCCCAAGCCAGTGTAGGTAAATCTATCCACAATCCGCCCTGCCCCCAGCTGGTTCTGGATGCTTCTTCAAACATACCATTTACTGGAGAGGGAAGCAAGAGGAGGAAGCTTTGACCAGTAATTTAGTCTACCAGAGCTCTTCTTATATTCCTGACTTAGGGCTCTTTTTCACATTACCTTTACTGCTGGTGTCCCCAACCTTCCTGGACCTGCAAGCACTGTGGCAATTTCAAGGAACGGTAGAGTACGCCACAACATGCTGTCATGTGGGTGGAGCGGGATCAGCTTCCTGCTAGTCAGTCAGCTAGTAGAGAGTAACCTGATTCTCCCCCTCCAATTTCATTGAAAGCCTCTTGGGTTTCATATCATAGACTGAAGAAACAAGTGAGTACTAGAAAACACAGCGCCACACTGCTGGTGGCTGCTTTAGTGGCGTTTAGCATGGCTGCTTCCTGCATCATCCAATATGTGAAATGTGTGATCATGTATGAAAGTCCATACCATGGCTCCTCTGCATGCTGGCATCATTCCTACCATATGCTTAGGAGGAAAAGCCAAGGCATGAACTTTCCCCACATGACTGTGAGCTATATGGGAAGCATCCATTTGTAGTGGTTCCCAAACCATTGTATGTAACATAAAAATGGAATTACAGTTGTGTGTCTGTTTTTAGACAGCTGGATGTTAGAGGTTCTTATGCTATGTCTTCCCCTCCAAATACATTGGAAGCCAGGGTAGTTTATTGTGATATCAAAAACATTCCCAAGGTGTCCTAGCACACCATCAGTGTGTATTTCTGTAATTCCTTTCCCAGCTTGTGCTTATATATGTTATTACCAGGGATGGACTGGGAGAAAAAAAAACAGCCTGGGAAAATTCCCCCTCCCCCAAGAGAAAGGGAGGAAGAAAGAGTTTGCAGTGCCACTCCCATCCCATGCATGGCTTGCCCAGGCATTTCCTTTGCCATGTGGGGCTCAGCAGGGCCAAGCACCTCCTTCCCTGCCTAGCATGGAAATCATGGAAACCTCTTCCCCCTCTCAGCACAGGGCTCAGTGGGACTGCACACCTCGTTCCCTGCCTAGAATGGGGCTTGGGCTGCCTGCTCATGGTGATAGTAGCTGCTGCCTTCCCCTGCATATGATTGCCTCCTGCTTGAAAATACAGGGGTGGGGGGAGGTTCGGAGGGAGTGGTTTATCAGACCACTGGCCCACTGGGACTTTTCCCAGAGGTTTTAATGGACAATCCACCCCTGACCGTTGTTGGACCTTCAGACTGAGTGGTGACTAGATAGCTAGACAGGCACACTGACCTTTCTTCCTGTATCTACTCTTCTGCCACTATCCTCTTTGAAATGCAGATTTTGCTCTCAGGGATCAATTCTGCCCCCCTCTCTCGAGATGAAGACGTGCTCTCTACCTGCATGCACCAAGAGAGGGACATGAGGTCCTCTCTTGGCACCATGAGGCAGATGGGCTTCTTGCCATCTGTCTCCATCTTTTAGCTAGTAAATTAGTAATTTGTCAATCTCTGCTCTTTCGTATCCAAAGTGTACTTCAAATAAAGAGAGAGGTATTTCTCTTCTAAACTTGCAATGTTGCTCTGTGTAGCTTTGCAAGCTGAGTAGCCTACTAAAGTGATCCTCCTTCATTTGTAGCTTTATTTAAGCACTCTGCTAACTAATGATGACAGGACTAACCACACTGGATAACCTCAATAACTGTTACCTCTATCTGCTGGTTTAAATATATCCACTGGCGTATGTTATTGTACTGATAAACATTTACTAAACCCACTGCTTTTCTCCATGGTCATTTCTGGAAGCTTTACCCAGTAGGTTAGTTCTCATGATGCAATTCAGCAAGCATCACATGACATTGTCTTTATGGCTGCTGTTGCCCTATGCCACATATCCTGAACATTTCTAAGGTACATGTTGTTATTTTTAATAACAACTATTCAGTCTGTTGTTGTTGTTTTAATGATAGTGTAAACACAGTTGGAAGTAGGAGTGGAGGGGGAGAGAGAACAGGAGGAAAGTCCCAAAATATAAGCTTAAAAGAATAATAAATGAAAACATGATTTTTGTGACATTTTGATTTTTGGGAGGGAAGGCACTTATTTTGCCAATAATGGTTTTATTTTCTTTATACATATCACAGAAATGTAATACACAGAAACTAAAATATAAGGAAAAGCTGGATAAATAATTAAAGGAGAATGAAAAAGACTGTAGAACACTGACAAGCCAGGCAGCAAATCTAAAAGAAAGTGAATATTTATTATGCTTGAGGCTAAAGCCCAGACTGACAATAATAATCCTTCGGTTTCTCACATTTTTCAGCCCTTAACCTCCCAGAATTCTCGTTCCTAAAATGACAATACAGAATTTTTAACCAAGGTGGTCTGTGGCTTCGAAACATCCACTATCCAAATGTGAAGGCAGCTGAACACCTAACAGTCCAGCTTCCCAAGTAAATCAAAGCATATGTTTGCCTTTATTCCTTATTTGTTTTCCTTGCTGTTAAAAAGGTTCAGTTGAAAATATACTAATATAGATCTGACCTGAATGATGCTGATGTGTAATTAAACACTCCAATACAAACATATTTCATATTATTGCAGCCATGTTGTGTATATAGGACACTGTCCATTCACAAGTACAGCTGAGGCAGGCTTTTTTTAAAAAAATAAATGGGAGTGGACAGACCTGGCAAAGGATGGTAGCCCCCCAATTACCCCCTACCTGCCTATCCTAGCTGCATTCTGCTAATGAGGCTTCCGTTCTGGAAGTCAGCCAGAGTACGATGATGTATGTAGAAGAATACTATAAAATAAAGTTCAGAATGGTATTAGAGTTAATTCTCCATGCCCACATGCTCCCTTTTTGTCAACAAAACAAAACAGGTCCTCTTCCCCTTTGAGATCAGCAGGAAGAGAAGGGAAAACTCAGACACATACTAATACACTTCTCCTTGCATCCATTCTACAAGTGACCGTTTTAATTGCCTCTAGGACAGAGACACTTTCCTCCTTATCTACTTGAAATTTGGAAGGAAGGATCCCTCAGGTGAGAGATACAATACCTAAGAATTTGATCTTACTTGGTTTGTGGAACAGTTCTACACAGAAACATGTCTGCCCTAAGGAAGGAAGGAACAAGAGATGGAACATCTTTGCCAATTATGCCATGTCTTTACTGTGGACCATTTTTTCCCTTCTTGTCTCAGGTACATCAGGCATAAGCTAAAGGGCAAGAGGCAAAGAGCTCTTTGCCGTTAGGCTCTTAGCCTGTGGCTGACAGCCTGTATTTTCAATCAAACCAGCCAATGAGTCCAGGCTTGGCTTGAGATGCATTTGTTTTGCTGTGTTTCTTTGCTGTGCACTGGTTTATTTATGCATTATTTTTCTTCTTCTAAACCACTTTGGGGGCTTTGGGGAGAAGAATGGGATATAAATACTGAAAAGATCAGGTTTGCAAAATGATATAAGAACTGAATCCAAATCTGACTTTTGTTTGCATGCTCCCAGGTGTTGCTGTTGCAATTATAATCTCCTGTGTACAGTACATTGTGTACTGTGTATGGAATACTGTGTACAGTTCTGTTCACCATATCTCCAAAAGTACATTGTGGAGCTGGAAAAAGGATAGAGGAGGGCAACCAAGATGATTGGGGGTTGGAGCATCTTCCCTAGGAGGAAAGACTGAAGAGTCTGGGACTTTTCAGTTTAGAAAAGAAACAACCAAAGGGGGACATGATAGAGATTTATAAAATTAAGCATGGGGTGGAGAGAGTTGACAGAGACATTTTTCTCCCTCTCCCAAAATACTAGAACTCGAGGGCATCCAGTGAAGCTGATGGGCAGTAGGTTCAGGACAGACAAAAGGAAACACTACTTTACACAGAGAGTGATTAAAATGTGGAATTTGCTGCCAGAGGATGTAGTGATTGGCTAATCCACTTTAAAAGGGGATTAGATAGAATCATGGAGGATAAGTCTATCAATGGCTACTAGCCATGGTGACCGAGGGGAACCTCCACATTCAGAGGCAGTAATCCTCTGAGTCCCAGAGTCGGGAAGCAACATTGGGGGAGGCTTTGGCCACTATGTCCTGTTGTTGGCCATCCAGAGGAGCTGGTTGACCACGGTGTGAGACAGGATGCTGGGCTAGATGGATCATTGGTCTGATCTAGCAGGGCTCTTCTGATGTTCTTCTACTGTAGCATAGTATAAGCTCATGTCACGATCATAACCAAAGCTACCATTTGGAACAAACCTCACAAACAGTGGATTATTTTCAGACGTTGAGTTCAAAGGGTATAAACTGCATTCCTGGTTCCCCCATTCACACATGGACAACAGGTTGCTGAATGGCTCCTCATATGAATCAAGGCAAACTTCCCCTGCCCTCACCATGCTAATGCATGCTCTATGGCAAGGTAATTAACTTCAAGCAGTGGCCAGCCTGCTTCTCACATAGGACCATCTGGCAACCCACCCCTTGCCAATCCATCTTCTGCTGATAGTAGCCTGCATGTTGTGGGGCTGGGATGGACATGAACCACCAGCTTGTCCTACGTAAATGCCTCTGTTCGAAATAATTTTCATGGCCATATTAGAGGGCACCCAGCACTTCACTGGCTCTCCCAGCACAACAGTGACATGATGGGGAGGGGTTATGCTTGATCTTTGTGACTGCTCCAGAACTTGTTTTCAATGTATTTGTGTGAAAAGTACTGAGACTGACGAGTGATTTCAGCTCTCACATACTTTATTAGTTGCAGAACAAGAGGAAGAGAAGCCGGCTCGCAGGCCGGCTTTTATCCCCAGTAAACCCAACACACACAACACCCCGTGATTCGCTATTTACAGTGATTGAGTTAACCCTGGCTTCCTGATTGGAAGGGAGCTAGGAGCCTACAGTCCATTGTTTTTGGGGGTGAAACTCAGGCCCTTCGCCGGGCCGCATGCCGGACCGGTTAGAACCAGTCCGCACACATGGTTGTCCTGAGCCCACGTTTCCAAGTGGATACGCTACATTGTGTGAGCAAGGGGAGCAGAATTGTAGCTACAATCCAGAAAGCTGCTTTAGGCAAACCCCCCAAATATGAGAGCATCTAATGGCAACTTGGGGGGGGGGTTAACAACACCCCCACCACTACAGGATAATGTATTGAAAGCACTCTGATCAGTTAAGTAAAACTTCATATCAAAACAAATAAAATATAAGCAGTTAGGTACTGTTACGATTGGCAGCTAATATTTATAGTTTTATGTTCTGCTGTTCCTCCCAGGACTACTCACATATTTGGGAGACGGGGAAAATGGAACTGCTCTTAACACCCATGACCTAACTGCTAACAAGTTTCTTTGGTTTGAGTACAGGGGCACTGACTGTGAATGAAGATTCACCTTTTGGCTTTCTCAGCCAAACTAAGAGACAGAACATTTTCATCTGCTTGCTTTATTTTTGTATTGGTACCATATGATGATTATATGGTGTTTTTACTTGGAAGCTTCTTTGAGCAGGACTCTGGAAGTTGACATGAAATTTTCCTAAATAAATAAATTCACAAAGGAAAACACACATGGAAATACCACCTCCATTGAGATAGCCTTTGCATACAGGAGCTCATCTTTACCGATCACAGGGCACGTGGAGTATTTTTTTAAAAAAAAACACTTTATGGCTCCTTTGGAGAGTAAAGCTAAAACTGATAGGGCTTTGTAGGTAAAATGATAAACACATACAGCACTGATAGAACTCATCTAGAAGTTATAGAAACTTAGATTTAGAAGGGTCCTTGTAGGCCATCTAGTTCAACCCCATGCTTAATACAGGAAACCTAAAGGTAGATCCATACCAACAGTTGGCATGAAGTTGCTTTATACCAGGGCTCTTTTTGTAGCAGGAACTCCTTTGCATATTAGGCGACACCCCCCCTAATGTAGCCAATCTTCCAAGAGCTTACAGTAGCCGCTGTAAGAAGAGCTCTGTAAGCTCTTGGAGGATTGGCTACATTTGGGGGTGTGTCGCCTAATATGCAAAGGAGTTCCTGCTACAAAAAGAGCCCTGCTTTATACTAAATTAGACCTGTGGTCCATCAGGGTCAGCATTGTCTACTCAGGTTGGCAGTGGTTCTCCAGTGCCTCAGTTGGAGATCTTTCACATCACCTAGTACCCAATCCTTTTAGCTGGAGATCCTGGGGATTCTGTCGTGCCAAGCAGATGCTTTAGCACTGAGCCACAGCCCTTGCCCTAAAGTCCAGGATCTTCTTGAAGTCATCCAGCAAGGGGGATCATTCCCACCCACCTTCCAGTAATTGGGTACAGCCATTCTTATCACTAGGAGATGTCTCCTAATATTCAACTAAAATCTATCCTCTTGTAACTTAAGCTGTTTGGATCAAGTATAGTCCTCTGGAATAGCAAAGCACGAATCTTTGCCCTCTTTGATGAGATAGGTATTCATTTATTTGAACAGAGTAGTTATGGCCTCTTCAAAATAGCTATTGTAGTACTTCTAAAGGATGAACTAAAAAACCCCAAAAACAACCTGAACATCTTTTTCAATGTAAATTAATAAAGCTGTATGGTTTTGATAGTATTCTTCATATATAGCTACCTAGTCCATTTTAACTTAGGATGTTTAAAATGCTCTTGGTCCTTCGTAAGTGGCAGAGAAGAAGACTGTCAAGCAGCCATACTGAATAAAACCAGACTATTCAGTGTTTAAATGGCTGGTATTAACAATATAAGACAGCAGTAGGCAACACAAGGCCTTGAGTTAGTATCCAGGCCTTTTCTCTTGGTGACTTGTTTCTCCCCTTTCATTTCCCTCTGCAATAACCTGTAGTCAGCCATATCGGCAGAGACAGGCTGTGCAGAGCCAGGATAAAACACTGGAGACCTCACAATAGCTTGTGGTCCTTATATTTCCTATCCCTAGTTTTTAACACTTCTTAAATTTACACCAGTTCTTTGCTAGGAATGTCTGTGTTGTGAGCATTCTGAATAATGTGCGGCATGCATTAAGTTCATGCAGAGCACTGATAATAACTATTTGTTTTTCCCTTGCTCCTTGTTAGCTGAAATCATAGCCTAAAATATATCTAACATTCTCCTGTGACTGTACATTGCGGTGGTGGACAGACAGCCTGTCAGGGAAGCTTGACTGCTATTCCTGATATTTGTTTACTACATTTATACTCCACCTTTTCCCCCAATGGGATCCAAAGCAGTTTACATTGTTCTCCTCCCTTCCATTTTATTCACACAACAATCCTGCCTGGTAGGTTACACAGAGAGTATATGACTGGCCCAAGGTCACCCAGCAAGCTTCCATGATACAGTAGGGATTCAAACCTATGTCTCTCAGATCGCATTGGCTGTCTTCACATTCTCAATGATGAACCCCTTTCATTTCAGAAGAACTAGCTTTCAGCTTCCTGGAGCTCAGCATGTATATCAAAGCAAACACTTAGCTCAGCATCCAGTTTCAAGACTTTATGAGGTGGTCAGTTCCATTGTCCAATATTTAGTGAAAAAGTAATTTCTGCTACAAGATACTTGGCATGTGTAAGCAGGTCTGATTTCCAGATTTTATATATATATATAAATTTTCTATAACACAAACAAAACATCAACAAAAACTTATAGAAAAACATAAAACTGGGGGTACTTTGCTTATAGAAACATTTTGTCGCCGAGCATCTAACAATTTAGAATACAACCTTGAAATAATCATTACTTTTCTGCAATATTTAAAACATAGAATAGTTTCATCTTAGTCTATACATTTTCTTGATCTTGCTTATATACCTTAACCTGACATAGTGAATATATAGTTCTCATACCATCTGTAGAATCTTGACTATTTGTTTTCGAATGTCTCTTTGGTGCAATTCTTCAAAATTAAAGTGAATTTGTCCATCTCCGCTGCTTCTAGTATTTTATTAACAAATTCTTTTTTATTTGGAGTATCTTGGCTCCTCCAGTATTTTGCAAATAGTATTCTAGCTGATGTAGTTATATACATTGTGAGGTAAATATCCTCTCTTCTAAAGTTCTCTGGTAAAATATTCAACAATAACACCTCTGGGGTAAACGGTACTGTACATTTTAGTATGCTCTGTAAAGTTTCATGCAATATTTCTTAGTTCTATCACATAGCCACCACATATAGTAAAATGATCCTATTTTTCTTTCACATTTCCAACATTTATCTGGGTCAAATCTGGCTAATTTTTGAGGTGTTATATGCCATCTGTAAAACATTTTATAGATATTTTCTTTATAAGCAATAGATTTTGTGATCTTAATATTTTTTTTCCAAATTTTGGGCCATTGGTCTAGCTGAATAGCATGGCCCACATTTTGCGCCCATTGTATCATAACATTTTTAACCATTTCACCATGCATTTTATAATCTAACAACAACATATACATTTTCTTTATAAAATTCTGTTCAACAGAAAGCATTAGTTTATCTGTTTCCAACCGTTCCTCATAAAAGCCCGCCACTTTATCTTTAGTGTATCTTGATTCAATCTGTACTTTTTGCCAACAATTCAATTCTGGTTGGAGTTTAAGATTAAAATTAGGGTCCAAAACATCTCCATATCTTTTCACTGGTTCTTCCACTAGTGTCTTTGGGTTTGTAAAAGCTTCTAAGGGGGCAGCCAATTTCAATATTTTAACATAGAATTGTTTTTTAACTGGTTCCCAGACTTTTAAGAGAGAAGCCCTTATCCAGTGTTGTTTAAAATACTTAAGGGCATCTGATTTCCCGTACCATAGAAAGGCATGCCAGCCCAGTTGTAAATCATGTCCTTCTAGTTTAAACAGTCTTTGGTTTTCTAGTGTAATCCAGTATTTGATCCATACTAATGCCGCTGCTCTATAGTACAGAATGCAGTCTGAGATGCCTAACCTGCTCTTTTTTTCGAGTCTTGTAAAGCTTTAAGCTTTATTCTTGGTCTCTTCCCTGCCAAATGAATTGTTTCAACATTTTAACTACCTCTTTTTAAAAAATTAGGTTTTGTAGAACTGGTATCGTTTGGAATAAAAACATCAATCTTGGCATAATGTTCATTTTGATAGTAGCTATTCTACCCATAAAAGAAATTTGGAGATTCTTCCACTTGTTGAGATCCTGTTTTATTGTGTTCAGTAATTCCATGTAATTGTTTTTAGTCAAAGAGCTACATTTATTTGTTAAGTTTATTCCAAGGTATTTAATTTTCTTTCGGGTTTCCAGACCTGATATGTCCTGGAGCTGTCTTGATTGAAGCTCTGTCATATTTTTTGTCAGGATCTTTGTCTTATTTTTATTAATTTTAAGTCCAGCCACATCTCCAGAATCCTGTAGTCTCTTCAGCAGAGTTTCTATTGATTCTAAAGGTTCTTCCAAAATAAACGCCAGATCGTCCACAAAGGCTAGAAGTTTAAATTGCTCTCCTCTTATTTTGAGTCCTCTAAGTAGTTCATCTGTTCTAATTACATCATTTAAAATTTCCAGCCCCAAAATGAATAACAGTGGCAAAAGTGGACATCCTTGTCTCGTCCCTTTTTGAATTAAAATTCTTTGTGTTAAATCACCGTTAATTAAGATCGTAGCCTGTTGTTTTGTAAAAATTGCTTCAAACATTTTATAAAATTATGCTCCGGCCTGTGCATATTTTAACAGTTCTTTCAAATTGTCAAATGCCTTTTCCGCATCCAAAATGATTAAGGCCATTTGTTTTTCCAGGTGTGCTTCATAATATTCAAGAATGTCCAAAATTATCCTGACATTATTTCTGAGTTGCCTTTTGGGAAGGAAACCCACTTGGTCTTTGTGTATAGTCTGCACTAGTACTTTTTTCATTCTTGCTGCCAAATTGGAGGCAAATATTTTATAATCCACATTTCATAGAGAGATAGGTCTGTAGTTTCTAATCTCTTTGCCATCTTGGTCTTGTTTGTATATGAGCAAAATTATCGCCTCGTTCCATGAGTCAGGGAGTTTCTGTTCAACAGTTACATTTTGGCAAACTTCCTTGAAAGGAAAAAATCAGTTGGTCTTTAAAAATATGGTAGTCCGTCAGGTCTGGGTGACTTGCCTTTTTTTTGTTTCTTCCAAGCTTCTACTATTTTTGTTGTAGTAATTGGTTGGTTTAATATTACTCTGTGGTCTTCCTTGAAGATTTTGATATTGTGTTTCATTATATATTCTCCAATTTGTTCCTGGGATATTTCTGTTCCTTTGTACAGATTTCAGTAGAATTGTTCCACTATTATTTTTAAGTCTTCTAATTTGTTTTTTTCTTCTCTGTCTCCATTTCTTAGTGTAGTTATTAATCTTTCTTCATGTTGCTTATGTAGTTTATACGCTAACCATCGTGTTGGCTTATTTGCATTTTCAAAGTAGTTTTGCTTAGCGTAAATTATTTTCTTCGCTATTTCTTGTGTTAGAAGACAGTTCATTTGATGTTGTGATTGCTTGAGGTTGATTCTCCCTGCATCGCTTTGTGCATTCTGTTTCAGTTTCTCTTCTTGTTCTTTCATTTGCTTCTGTAGTTGAAGATATTTCTCAGATCTCAGTTTTCTTCTATATGTAGTTTCTTTTATCATCCATCCTCTTGCAAAGGCTTTAAAAGAATCCCATCCTGGGTTTATAGAGATCTCTGATTGTATGTTTCTTTCAAAAAATGCTTGGAATTCTTTCTTAGAGTCTTCTATAATTTTTTCATTTCTTAAAATTGTAGTGTTTAGCTTCCATCTGGTTCTTCTAGCCATGTCTTGTAGCTCTAAAGTGATAGGATTGTGGTCTGCATAAGTCTGTGGTAAGATTTCAGCGTCCAGTATTTTGTTTGTCATTGTAGCTGATATCCAACACGTATCAATCCTTGACCAGGATTTATGTCTCGCTGAGTAGAAAGTAAAATCTCTCTTATATCCTGACCTTTCACGCATCTATACATTTGTTCTCTTCCATTAATTGATATAATGCAGGTGGTAGTTCATGTTTTCTCTTTTGTTTTGTTTTCTTCAGCATCTTTTTATCTTGGCTTCTGTCAAAAACTGCGTTGAAATCTCTGATTATACAAGTTTCTTGGTACTCTTTTTTTGCCATTAGTTCTTGTAACGTTTTATAGAATTTTTCTTGGTGATGATTTGGTGTATAGAGGTTCACCAGTAAGGTCTTTTTTATTTGCCTTTGAATTTGAACCATTAAAATACACCCATCTTGTGAGGCATGGACCAATTCTGGTTGGAGATGTTCTTTCACATATGTCACCACACCCCTTTTCTTCTTCTTTTTATCTGAGGCTATGAATGTTTTACCTAACTTCTGGATTTGCAGATATTTTTGATCAGCTTCTCTAATATGTGTCTCCTGTAAAAAAATTATATCAAAATTACCTTTTTTTAATTCTTGAAAAGTCCTTTTCCTCTTCTGAGGTGAGTTCAAACCATTGATGTTCACTGAAATCAATCTCAGTTTATTTTTATTTTTATCCATCTTAGTTTTTTGCTTGTGTTTGTGCTTCCATGTTTTCTCTTAATTGTTTCCTTGTGACTGGTGGTGAGGTCTTAAGATATTTAGATTTCTTCAAGTCTTTGCGAACTGTTGACTTTCCCGGGGCTCTGGCAGTAGGGTCACCTTCTGCTTCTCCTTCTCCTCTTTCAGAGTGCATTTCTTCAGTTTGTAGATCCTCTCCATTCTTTTTCAGAAAATCTTCAGCCTTGAATATAGATGTGATTCTTTGTCTTTTGCCTTTGTATGAAAAAATTAGACCTTCTGGTAGCTCTATTGAATTCCATTGTTCCTCAAAACTGCCATTAAATCGGAGTATTCTCTTCTTCTCTCTCTAACTCTCCAAGGCACCTCTTTCAAAACTTTTATTTCATTGTTATCCAACATCAGTGGCTTTTTGTTTACAGTCTTCAGAACTGCATCTCTATAGATTCTTTTATAGAATTTCACATGTACTTCTCTGGGCAGTTGATTATTTCTGGCAAATGTAGAGTTCATTCTGTAAATCACATCCAGTTCTTCCAGATTTTTTTTCTGGATCTTCTACTTCTATAAATTCTCTCAAGCATATAGCCATTTTCTTCCTGATGTCCACCTCATTCCTCTGGAATGTTTTGAAATCTTAAAATAAAAGGTGCTTTATCCACCTGGAATTTGATCAAGTCTTGTTCCAGCTGTGTTTGTTTGAAGTCCATTGCTTGAAGTTTATTTCCCATTTCTTTCATTCTGGCATCTACCCTTTCAGTTGTTTTGTTTAGTTCTATTAATGTTTGTGTATTATCTGATATTTGCTTCTGTAAGCCCTGCATCTTGATGGCCAATTGTGTCATTTCTTTCATAGCTTCTTTAATTGGATCCATAGCTTGGGAGATGGAACCTTTGATGGTTTCTTGTATAAGGGCTTGCATTTCCTTTGGTTGCATGGTTGAAGCTACAGCACCCATTGTTTTGGAGGTCCCAGGTGAACTTCCTGGTATTTTGGGAGGTTTGTGAGATGATGACATCTTGTTCTTTATTTTTCTGTATCTTCAAAAGTTTGGCCTGCAGACAGAAAAAAAATACTCCCAAACAGAATTACCCTATTACTAATAGTAGGAGAAAACATCAAAGGGGAAAAAAGGAACAGTCTCAGCCTTTTCCCTCACCTTTCTCAAAGCTTATTTTTTTCTCAAATTTGTTTTGGAACACAGTGTACTTGTTAGCATAAACAACTGGTGACCTCAGTTCTTACACAAAACCACAGCAATATTACACAAAGACAATCACCCAAACAACTCTTCTCCCCTTATAAGGAAAGTACCAACGAGACTGTGTGAAGAGGATGAAGGAGTGTCAGTCCAATCTCTTTAAACAGCTATCTCTCCTGCTTTCTGGGATACTTTAATGTTAATTAATATTTATTTCTGGATGAGTAGTACTTCTGAGAGCCAGCTTGGTATAGTGGTTAAGTGTGCGGACTCTAATCTGGGAGAACTGGATTTGATTCCTTACTCCTCCACTTGCATCTGCTGATGTGACCTTGGGTCAGTCACAAGCTCTGGCAGAGCTGTCCTTGAAAAAGAGCAGTTTCTGTCAGAAGTTCTCTCAGCCCCACCTACCTCCCAGGGTGTCTGTTGTGGGGAAGGAAAGGGAAAGGAATTTGTAAGCCGCTCTGAGATGCCTTTGGGCAGTGAAGGGTGGGGTATATATCCAATTTCTTCTCTTCTTCTTCTGGATGAGTAGTATTTTAGTAATAGACAAGTTCAGATTACAAGCACCATAAAGTTAAAGCACAAACTCACTCTACACATTTTGCAATCCTCCATTATATGCGACAATGAAGGGAAAAAATAAAAACAAGATAGATCCACATATCTCCTGTTATGGCAAATTAAAAATTGGGAACACAGAACTCTCTATCTTCTGTCACCCAAAAATTGCATACGTGGAAATCGTCAGGGTGTCAACTTTCCAAAGTCAGGTTTCAGGTCTTCCAATTTGCTCAGATTTATGATGCTTAAAGTCTCTTTTGCTTGCCACTATTGTAAAGAGTTTGTGGGGGAACCTCCCACCTCAGTGTTTGTTTAGTTTTAAGGCTTAGCTGATGGGTTACACCTTTGTGAAGGAAATAGACTTCTTTTTAGCTGCAAATGGAAAGTTACTCATAGTAGCGGTGCACTCATACAGGCAGGGTTTCTAACCCCCCACCCCTTGCTGGGTAGTGACAGCTAGAAGCCCATAGCCATGGGCTTTCTTCTCGATCCTGGCATTGGAGGCAATCCAGGGCTCTCGTCCACCCATGGCTGCAGCTGCAGGGGACCCGAATCAAGCCTCTTGCTCTCCCTCCTCTTCCCTGAGGGGCGAGTGAGGTCTCGGAGTGCCCAAAGACCCCTGTGGTTGATTGATGAAGCCAAAGGCTTCAGGAGCTCACCTGAAACACATCCGCTGCACCGCGCTGTTCCCTCCTCCTCCTGATTTCCAGATTTAATAGTCAACTATGTGTCTTCAATACTTACTTGCTGTATTATGTTTTTAAAAAATCTTTAAGCTTCTGACAT
Organism: Gekko gecko; assembly: GCA_029375565.1. Lineage (NCBI taxonomy): Eukaryota > Metazoa > Chordata > Lepidosauria > Squamata > Gekkonidae > Gekko > Gekko gecko. The sequence continues at coordinate 106,621,783 of JAPDNY010000009.1, forward strand.
CTTTTAAATATTTGTCAGGACTATCTGCATTGTTAATAATAACAGATCTGAAAATGTTCCACCCCCCTTCAGATTATGTTTGGTAAGGTAAGCTTTGAGTCTTCCCCATTCTGAATTTCAAAATGTATTTTATACACTTGAGCATCTGCTACTGTCTCTTAAGAACAGCAGTGAGTCCTATATGCAAGTGCTAATTTTAGATTGGTAGCTTGTCATACTCCTCTGTGGCCACCGAATACCAGAGTGACAGCTTCTGTGGTAAGATTTATGGGCTTTTGGATTTGGACTGGGAAGACCAAAGCTCATACTCTGCAATGCCATGCTTGGGCCAATCACTATCTCTTACTGTAAGGACAAAATTGGATGAATGATAGAAGTGATACTTGATTTCGCCCCCCTACTGCCCCATAGGATAAGCAGTAAGGGGAACTCCTCCTGACTCCTCCCCATGCTTTACCTTAGTGCATTCAATTCTTTAAAGCAATTTATTTACTCAGCCTGGCTCTTATACAAGACATGAGCTGGACTCTGAGAAAAATGCTGAAAGCATCAAAGCACATTCAAGCACAGTATGGGTGGAGTCTGGGTTTGGCTCCCCTTATCCACATGCTCCATTTTTTGTTTAAAAAACATACCCTTCCTCACCACTTTAGACATGAATAGCTAGATTTGTGTATAAATACTTGAAGATTCCCTGAAACACACACACACTAGAAAAGTCAGAAGCTGGATCTCCAAGCTGTTTTGATACCTGCATGACGAGCACTGAGATGGACCTCTGTTTCTCTTAAGCATGCCATCTAGTGCCATTTTATTTATTATTTATATCTAATGAACTATTACTTGTGCCCCAGTCTACAGCAATTAGGGTTGCCAGCCCCCAGGTCCGGGCAGGGGTTCCCCCACTTCTGGGGGTCTCAGTCTGCCCACGGCCAGCTGGCTGGCAGGGGAAGCCCTGCCCCAAGAGTGACCACCCACCCGGCCTCCCCTCCTGCCCAATTTAAATGGCTTCAGCTGATTGATGGGGACCACAAGGCTTGCCCACCAGCAGGAGGGCCTGTTGTATATTAAGATGTAAAAGATGACTGTAGCCTGCAAGCCGGGCCATGCAATCCTAAAGACAATAGCCACTTTGGATCCTAAGCCACACCAATGGGCTCGCCCAGATCCGAAAGGGAACCTATTGAAACAAAGACTTGTAAATAGAGCCAATATTACGGGTGATGGGTGTGTGTGTGTGGTACTGGTGTATGCATATAAACAGGGCATGGACTGGCAAAAAAGCATGCTTTGTTCTGCTATGTAATCAATAAATGTCTTGCTGATTTCACTTTGCTGAGCCTCCGGCCTCAGTACTTTTCAGGGCCCTTTTATTCTAGCAGGAGAGAGGGAGCGGGGCAATAAGGGGCCACACACTCGGCTTGAAAAAGACCCTTTGATACCAATGATGATAAATAATGAGTGCCTTTTTGGAGGGGGAATCAGTGCAAGGAAACAGAAGATGGCATAGAAATAAACAATAACAGGTTCACTTCACACATGGGAGAAACAAAATTGAAACAGGAGTTTAGGGCTTGAAACTAGACGGATGAGAAATCCCAGCTCATCCATAAACTAGCCATGGACTTGTATTGAAAAGAGACAACAGTTTGGAAACTCATGATATCAAATTCGCCCTTGAAACTAGGCAAGTTCAAGCAGATGTGCCCTGACCTGCACCTGGATGCAAGGTACCACTAGGAGGAAGAACAGGATACAGCATGATATTGTAAATCAATACTGAATGACTAAATGGTGTGTGACAAAAAGGCAGACCATAACCTGATCTTTGTATGGAGTTTTTCTGTAACACCATCACACCTTTTATAGGCATTCAGTGCTAACATATTGCCGCCTCTCATGTGAGACTGTTGTTCCAGCATGGTCCCTCATTGGTAGCATCAGGTGTTCCAAGAGCATCTGCTACAACAGCATTATTCATGCAAGTCTTTATGTTTTCATTTACATTTTTTGTTTCCACTGTTGGCAAGGCCTATTTATTGCTCCATCATTTCATTATGAAATGAACTGTCAGAAAATATCAAACAAGAGAAAACCTTCCCCATACTGTAAGTACAGAATTTATTCTTGCACTGCCAACACTGAAAATCAGTGGAGATAAAATGCTAAGCAGGCTTCTTGGTCCAATGGCAAATTCACACAATCTGGAAAGAGAGAGATGAAAGACCAATTAAGTGGATGTAAGATGGGCTGGCTGTCATGCTGAAGTTTTATTAGTGTTTAAGACCTGATTAATATTCCTGAATGAAGGTGGAACAGTTGTGGTATGGGTGCTTCCCAAACAGTGCCATTAATAACTGAAGGGAACTGGGAAGACCAGCTAACATGGTTATTGCTTCCCATACCATCATAGTAACCAAATTCATTTCCTACCAAGTGCTTCTCACTCCTTCCAAGCAATATCTGTAAGGATGCTGTGTATTGCACAACGAATTTACTATGTTCATAGATGTCAATCATGTGAGCCAATCACTGGGTCTATTCAGTTCATGCCAAACTGCTACAAATGCTAGCAGAACAGATTTGCATCAGGTGTTTTCAGAACTGAGCATGTGCTAAAACATTGCCAATCCAAACAGACCAACAGCCATTAACTAACTACTTAGATGAACATCAAAGGTTATTAGCTGCTGTAGATATTCCGGGTTGTGTGGCCGGAAAATCTGCAGCAACTAATGAACTCCGGCCGTGAAAGCCTTCGACAACATATCAAAGGTTATTATTTGTTTGTTTGTTAGGAAAACAGCATTTATTTAAGACTAATGTATATAATTTGGGACTGATTTAACTATCTATGGTCGTGTTCAGACGGGTCTTTACATCAGACCCAGGCATGAATGCCTGGTGGATTTAAGGAGAATGATCAGACAGCGACATCTGGGAAAGGTGCCACTTCCGTGATCAGCCTGTTTTGCCCTGCCAGGCTTGCCAACTGACCAATGACGGACTTTCCTCCATCTGATTGTGCCAGCACCCAAATGGCCGCCATTTTTAAAAAATCTCCAAGCAATATGCACATAAACTCGTAAATGTGTGATAGCCACAGAACTGCGCTCAAGCGTTCAGGACAATTTCATGTTAACCAATGGCCCGTTAAATTAATGAACCTCGTTAATTGAAATTGAACTTCGAGGGAGGACAACGTAGGTCTTTCCCCAAGCAAAGTAGTCCCTCCACTGACCCAGATCTCCATGGCAGGGGGGATGGTCGGGACTCGTTTCATCCAGCCCTGGCCATCTGCATCAGAACAGAAAGTGAAAGAAGAAGTTGGGTATGCTTGGACTGCTTTGTTGGTTGCTCCATGGGGAGAGATGGGGAGGCATAGGGATTTCAGCTACATGTCCCTCAGGCAGGGCCGGCCCCAGGTGTCCGGGCACCCTAGGCAAGACAGCCTGGGGCGCCCACCCCACGGGGATGCCAATCTCCCGGTGGGGCCTGGAGACCGGGGGGGGGTGGAGCGCCGGCTTTCCTGAGCACACCGCACTAGCTAGGGAACGGGCGGCCGTTTGAACGGCTGCCCCTTCCCAGCCCCAGAGCCGGCTGGAGACGGGGGGGGAGCGCCGGCTTTGAACCAGCGCCCCTTCCCTCCCAGCCCCAGCACCGGCTGAAGACAGGGGGAGCGCCGGCTTTCCTGAGCACGCCGCAGTAGCAGCGTGCTCAGGAAAGCCAGGAAAGGGGCGCCCGTTTGAACGGGCACCCCTTCCCTCCCAGCGCCGGCTTCATGGGGGGCGGGGCGGGGGCGCTTTGGCGCCCCTGTGGACCCCAGCGCCCTAGGTGAGCGCCTAGCTCGCCTAGTGGGCGAGCCGGCAGTGCCCTCAGGTGGTGCTTTAACCACACGATTCAGCGCATGTGTGGAAAACCAAGCACACAGTGAAGCACATATGCACATGTGCAATGAAATTAAAAAAAAACAACAACAACCGCGTGGCCCCTTCAGGGGGATGCTGTCTAGACAATCCACAGTGGAGTCAGCATGTGGTAAGGCAATTCACAGGGGCAGCTGTCTTGTCGTGCAACACTGGATAAAAAAGATCTGGATCAAATTTGAGCTGGGCCAATGGCAGGGTTGGCTGCCCGTCTGAATGCACCCTATAGCTGAATCCACACAGTAATCCCCCATTTCCTCTATTTTTCACCTGCAACTGCTGTGCCACAAGAATAGGGTTGCCAGGTCTGGGTTGGAAAATACCTGGAAACTTTGGGAGTGGATCCAGGAGAGAGTGGGGTACGGGGAGCAATGTTCCCTCTAAGGTGTGGAGTCTTGTGAGCCAAAATTCTACTTTGTGAGCTACTGGCATTAAAGTTGTGAGCAAACTATTTGGCTCCTGCATAAATTACTTTGCTCTGGAGCCACCTTTCCTGAGCTAAGACAAAAATCTGTGAGCTGGAGGCTAAAAAACTGTGAGCCAGCTCACACTAACTCAGCTTAGAGGGAACACTGATGGGGAGGGGAGGGGCCTCAGCATGCTACAATGCCATAGAGTCCACCCTTCAAAGCAGCAATTTTCTCCAGGGGAGCTGATCTCTGTCAGCTGGAGATCAGTTGTAAAGGCGGGAGATCCCCAGGCCCCACCTGGAGGCTGGCAACCCTTCACCTGAAGGATTTTTAAATGTTTTTTTAATCAGTAATTGCTGTTGCACTATTGTGAGTTAATATTCTGATAATCAATTCACACAATCACTGAAGTCCTAGCTTGTGAAGTTATAAAGGAGAAGGTACATGGAGTGTATTTCCCCTTATAACTCTGCAATGAAAGGGGCTAGATACTGAAAGCTGGGACTTCAGGGATCATGGCAATCATTTATTAGAGCATAAATTTGCAATAGTAAAATAGATTTTTTCAAAAAAGAAGATTCTCAAAACACTGTCAAGTGACATGGCTGGGAAAATGGCAAGCATGGCTGCAGGAAAACCCAATTTACCCCTTACTACACTGTTAGGAGGGAATATAGTGAAGCAACCAGTTGAAAGGCTCTGATGAATCCACATTCAAAGGGATCATTGAAAGAAAACCAGTTCTGTGCTTGCAACCAAGAAACGGGATGTGAAGCGAAACAGTACTTGTGGGAACATCTCTAAAGATTTGAGAAGAGATCTTTCCACCAAGATGTGTAAAAAGTACCAAGACTGATGAGTGATTTCAGCTCTCACATGCTTTATTAGTTCAAGAACAAGACAACTTTACCTGGCTCGCAGGCTGGTTTATATCCCCTGAAAACCCCACAACCAAAACACACCCCACTCAAGACATTGACTATTTACAGTGGCCGAAAGTTCCATAGGCTCTCAGCCGGGAGCCTAACCCTCTGTTTGGAGCGGGCTAGGATCCGCTGAGTCCTTTGTTTGTTTGTTTGTTTTTAAAGGCATAAAGGCCGCTTTTTATTTATTTTATACACACACAATATGTACAATACACACAATATACAATACATCCACCTAGAAAACAACGCAAAACAACAACAAACATCCTAATCTGACATTGAACATTTACAGAGGGGCTTTAAACACCTCGATTAATTCTTACATCTACTTCTACAAGCCTTCTTTGCTATATCCAAAAGTTTTCTTAATACCAAATGTAACTTTCATTTTAACTCGAAGCTATCTTATTAGCTCTAACACCATTCAACTATCTCCTTTGTTCAGATGAGCGAAGCTCGGACGTTTTTGCCTGACCGCGTGGCTTCCTTGCCTCGCATGTGGTCAGGTCTGATTGCATTATGTCTGATTGTATTATGTCTGAGTACATTACAGTGTGTAAGCCTGGTCTAATGCTCAGTTTCCCAGTGCAGGCTCAGTTTACTGTACTGCTTCACAAGGCCCAAGAGTTGTAACTACGGCACAGTAAAATGCACTGCAGAACATAGGTTCTGCATGCCACTGAAGCAACTGGATCTAGTATGCTTCCCCACTTTTTTGCCAATTAAATGGAAAACAATTGTGTGACTGGATTTTTGTTTGTTTCAAACTAGGTGGCTGAAAAGCAAGGCAAAGTACCAGTTTCTACCCCCCCCCGGTTTTTTTCAAGTGAATATCTGTCCTTTTTGTTTGGTTGCCCCCTAGCCTCCTCATGCACACCTGACTAGGCTCCCCCCCAAAAAAAAAACCCCAGCCCTACTAGGTTCTCCTCCTTGGTGCTACTCCAGGGCCTCCTCTGTGCTCTGCCAGCAGGGCCCACCCAGGTGCCATATTTTTTTTCTCAAAAGGCTTGGAGTTTTTCTGACTGTAGCTGCTATAGGGAAAGGAACCAACTGTCTTGTCAGCTGTCTTGCTAATCATGAGCAACAACTAGGACAGTCTGATACCACATTTTGACAATGATGGCTGAGTTCAGACCGGCAGTTTGAAGCGGGAAGGAGTCGTGGCAAAAAGACCCGGAAGAGGTTTGTTCCAGGTATTCCAGGTCACACTGCACTGACTGATGCAGAAGCATACCGGGGAGGAGGCACAAAGGAACATTCGCACTATTGGCCCACCTCTGGTGGAGGTGCGGCTGTAAGCGGCTTTTTGTAATGTAATCTGACGATATGCACTTATGTGCGCATGTGCATAAGCGCTCATCCCTACCAGATCAGCTTGTTTGTGTTCACACTTCTGGGAAGCGGGATGAACACGGGATGAACGCGCTCTCCAGGGTTTGCTATCATTTTCACCTGGTATCTTTTAAACTCGGGAGGAAAGCATTACAAGACGGGTTGAGTACGGCTGGGGAATGCCTGACAGATGTGCCTGTGTGAACCGGCCCTTTAATCCATTTGTGAAACATCTCTGAAATGTGCCTATATCGGGCCAAACTGCCAGTCTGAACGAAGTGGCCCATTCATTGTTAAGATGAAGTTGTGCCGTGCTTGAGGCTGAGATCAGGGGGTCAGGGTGGCGGGAGGTGGAATAAGGTTGCCAACTCTGGGTTGGGAAGTACCTGTATTGGGGGGGGTTAGGGATGCCAGCATCCAGGTGGGACCTAGGAATTCCCCGGAATTACACCTCATCTCCACACTACAGAGTTAAAAAAATATGGCTGTGCTGGAAGTTGGACTCTATGGCATTGTATCCCACTGGAATCCCTGTCTTCCTCAGGCTTCACCTCCAAATCTCCAGAAATTTCCCAACCTGGATCTGGCAGTCCTACTGCCCAATCCCCTGCTGATGGCCAGAGGAGGCCTGGCAAACCAGGATGGGAGGTTAGAGCCCAGGAATGGAGGGGTTTGGGGAGAGATGGGATATCAGTGGGATTCAGTGCCATAGAATCCAGAGTAGCCATGATTTCTATCACATGGACAGCAAAGCTAATTCCAGAAGAATTCCTGGCCCAACCTGGAGGTTGGCAACCCTGAGCTGGTCCCAATAGTGTATTATAGAAGTTGTTCCACCCTGATATGGACAGCCCAGGCTAGCCTGATCTCATCAAATTTTGCATGCTAAACAAGTCTGATCAGTATCTGGATGGGAGACCAAGGAACAGCAGGGTCACTACACAGGAGCAGGTATTCACAATCCACCTCTGAATGTCTCTTGCCTTGAAAATGCTACTGGGTTGCCATAAGTTGGCTGTGACTTGATGGCAAGAAAAATAAATGATGTTGTTCCAGCAAAAGTTGTGGGTGAACTAAGACCTTAAATACTACTGCAAGTTGGTGGCAATACAGGCCATTCCCTTCCAGGAGTGGGCAACCAGTATTTAAATGTGCTGGTCCTGGTTATGGCAGCAAGTGTGATGTGGCTGAACTGGTTCAGGGCTTGGAGAGGCTTGGGGGTTAGTTGTGAAAAGACCTCTAGGGTGGGGGCTCAGGATCCGTTCCCCAGGGTGAACAGGCTGATTCAGATTCTTGTGGCTCCTCCTGTACACCAGAGGGGGTTCCTAGAGGTGTTCTGCCTGCCTCCTTCTGTGTGATCTTAGGTGCTCAGTTCTGTCCTCCTCTGAATCTTTGTCCTCTTCATCTGATGTGGAGGAATCTGGATGCTGATCCTGACAAGTTGCCCTGCAGAGAGAGAGAGGAAATATTCTATCACATGCAGGAGAGTTATATATGATGGCTTTTTATCAGTCCTAAATTACTTCTGATTCGAAGTCAGTGATGAAGTATGTGGCATCAGGATAGAAGTGCCCTGAGAATTTAAAATAAGCAAGGAGAAAGCCTGGCTGAGTGGTAGGGATACTAGTGTATATGTGGGTTCTGGAGTTCTAGAATTACAACCCATCTCCAGACTACAGAGGTCAGTTCTGCAGCAGGAGATGGCAGCTTTGGAGGGAGAAATCTGTTGTTGTTCAATCGCACAGTCGAGTCCGACTCTTCGCGACCCCATGGACCAGATTACGCCAGGCCCTCCTATCTATGAAATCTATGGCATCACATTTCTGCTAAGCTCCATCCCCTCACCAAACTCTGCCCTTCCCAGGCTCCATCCTCAAATCTTCAGGAATTTCCCAGCCCAAAACAGGCAAGCCCTGTGGTGCTGCAAGCTAATGCTGTAGAAGCCACAGCTCAGATCTGCCCAGCCGTGCCACCAATGTGTTTCCGTTCACCCACTACCTCCTCTTGCAGCAGCGGCAGAGCACCTGGAGGCTGGGTGACAATGGCTTTCTGGGGCAGTGACCCACCCGGAACTTTCCCTGCCTCCTACATGTCCTGCCTTCCTGCCTCCTCTGGCATCAGAGAAATGGGTTGGGGCTGCCACATCTACCTATTAAAGCACATGTACTGACATTATTCAGTGGGGTTGTCTCCTCCTGTTGGGTACTAGGCGGTAAGCACAGCACAAGCCCTGTGGTTAGCTGAGGGTGCTTGTGTGTAAGTATGAAACAAAAAGTATATGGAGCTATCTTCAGATTTCAAACTAATAAGGAGTTTTATTATAAGAACTCCATTCTCTAGATAGGAAAGATGACAGATAGTATATCTAATCTGATCTAACTAGCTGGATGTCCAGAGATGCAAGATGTGTGTCCTGCTGTCATGGTGTCAAGACGGAGAGTCTGGCAATGTGTGCAAGAGAAAGGTGTCAAGGCAGAAGGAAGGAGCTTCCCTAAGAGTAGCAATCTACGCTTCAAAGGGATAGCAGTAGAGAAGAAAGGAAAGGATGCTCTGTGTCCTATGTCTATCCATCTCTCTCTGACTCTGTGGTAGCCCCCTCTGAACTCTGAGGCTAAGAGACAGCGCAAAGGCCTCCAGCTGTAGCACTGCTCTTTGGCATTCCTCCTCCAAGTGAATGCTACAGTGTTCTCCTAGTTACCGTTATTCTCACTGAATGGGTATCCCTCTCTGATGACAAAACTGTTGCAGCCAATTCCCTCTAGGTCCTACCACCCCTCTACTCCTGCCTGGACACCCAAGTTGCTGAGTTATATCCAAGGTTTTCAGAGGCTGCCATCTTGTATGTATAGGAGAAGCACATTGCCACATGAGGCAGAGAATCGTTTAAGGCAGAGAAGCCTTGACAGTAGCTTTCCAGGGACACGTTAGGATAGGCTTTGCCACCAATGATTAGCAGAAGCATTAAGTGAGGCAGTCAAGAAGGACAGAATGATACTTCCAAAATGGAACTTTGTTGACAATTTAAAAGAGGGGAAGTGTGGAATGTGTTCTCCCAGTGCTTGCTGAAGACAGTCAAAAAGATTTAGAAACTGGTTACCAAGCAAGCACTGATACAGGAGACTGGACCTTCCCGGGAGCTTTGGTGTGTAGCATGTGCTGCCACGTGTGTTGCAGTCTACAGTTTGAGCCAGGGCTTTGGGTGGCAGAAGGAGGCAGTGCTGCCCCTGACAACGGTGGCTTCTTCCTTCCTTTATGATTGGCCAGATTTTTACCATCATTCTGTAGATCATGTTCTGATCATCAGAATCAAGTAAGTTCAGCTGATATGTTTAAGAAGTATAGGAATGGTCAATGACCGGAGCTCACTAGATGAAACTACCTATGAAAAACTTTCTGAAGAAACACTGGAGTCATTAATGGATTTCTTTGAGGATTTGGCAGACGAGCTTTTTATTCCTGAAGATTATGTTGTCTCCTTCGGGGTAAAAGTGCTAACAGTTAAATTAGATAGAAACATGGAAATGTATGTGATCAACAAACAGACTCCAAACGAACAGATATGGCTGTCCTCTCCAACCAGTGATCCCAAGTGTTATAACTGGACTGGAGAAATAGGGTTGCCAGGCCCCCGGATGAGTGGGGGTCCCCCAATTTTTTTGACTTCTGCCCACTGCCAACCAGCTTGCTGCTGGGGGAAGGCCTGCTCCCAAACAGGGATGTTGCACAGTGATGCTCTGCTTCTTGGGCAAAACTCTATGGCTTTAGGCCAAAAAACCCATAGAGTTTTGCCCAAAATGCAGAGCATTGCTGCGCAACATCCATGACATGATGATGTCACTTCCACAAGATGTAATTGTACATGATGTCCCCACCCACCCCTGGAATGCCCCCCCCCAAATCCCCCCACTGGCAAGCCGAGGGACCTGGCAACCCTAAGGGGAAAACTGGGTATATTCTCATGATGGAGTGTCCTTTCATGAGCTACTGACAAAGGAACTTTCAGCTGCATTAAAGACTAAACTGAACTTATCAACTTTAGCATATGCTGGAAGAAAATATACTTGATAACTCAGACTGTGACCCATGGGGTCTTCCTTCTCTTCCTCCTTTCCCCCTCAACTTTTTGATGTGTTCATTTGAGTTGAAATACTAAAAATTATTGTACAACAGCTGAAAATAATATTTTTTCTTTAGCTTGAAAAAAAAGATTTAAAAATCAAATCACAGCTAGTAGGGCTGTTCTGGAAGCTCTTTCACAAAGAGCAAGATCATCATATATCAAATGCTGAATAAATTACTGTCTGGCTCATTGAAAACAATGGCATCTCTTTGTTCTTTTCCTCTTGCCATAAAATTAATATTTCTGAACTTGGGTCTGGGTGTGTGTATGTAAAAATGGAGTCCAACTTTCCATGCAGCTCTGCAGAATAAAGCTGTCACATTCTGACAGATCAATGCTTGGGATTAGCAAAGCTCTCTAAAAGAACTGCTTTATGAGCATATTACAGTCATAAAGCAGTTGGAATCAGTCGTAACAGAAACAGATTATCTAATTATGAAATGTCTGAAGGAAAAGGGTTGCACGCAAGAGATAAGTATCTCTCTAAAGTATGTATAGGAGAAGCACATTGGAAACCATGCTGTTGTTCTCTACAGAGGAGAAGGTGGGGGTCTGACCTGGAGCAGCTGCCAAAGGAAAACAGAAGCAAGGGCTATAGGAAAACAGACTGAACAGAAGGGTGTACCCTAAACTCAAAGTCCATTTCTCTGCAGATAGGACAAGTTCAACTCTGCATGCATCCCGGACTCAGTAATGTATAAACAAAGTTCCTAAATCCACTCTATAATTTTAGTCCTGAATGCCAATTGGTCAAAAAAGTTATTATTTCAGGAGGGAAATTAAAACTGTTCCTAGTTATTAGTCATTGCAAATGCAATATTACATTATTAGCACTTGATAAGAACAGGAGTGGAAAATACAAAAGTATTTGCAATAAATAAAAGTAGAAATAAATATAATCAATATATAAGTTTCTCTGTTGTTACATTTTTTTAAAAAACTTCAGCCACGTGGATATTTATTATCTTTTAAATTACTTTTTCTATCATAGCTCAAGTAACATGTTTCAAAATAAAAAAAAATATTTATGGATTTAAGTGTTTTGATCATGGATATTTAAGAATGTATCTTGAAACTATCCTGACAAGACCTAAAAAGATTCACAAGAAAATCCAATTGATGCTATTCATGTTATAAAGAAAGGATAGTGTATTGAAATAATTACTACCAGACTCTGCCTCCAAGGAAAGAACTGTATTGTCAAACAGGTTGTTTAACTTACCAGCTTGTTCATTTAAGCCTTCCTTGATACACATTGAGGAAATGTGATCAGTCTTTGGCCATGGTATGCACCACCACCTGAAAAGCAGTCAGAAATATCTGTCTTGCATAAATGCCATAGAATAGAGACTAACAGCTGTGCAGACGATTTCATGATTACCAAGTAGCCTCAATCCACAGCTGTAGCAATGGAATGAAGCCAATTTAGCTGTAATGCTAATAAGGATGTGCAGACTCCCCAGAGAAATTTGCTTCTTCTTAGGGCCAAGTGAAAAGTAATGCCAAGTGAGCAAGAAGAGCTTGGTTTACCTATCTAGCACTGTAAATGCCTTCCACCTTATTTAACCTGGGTCTTCTTGTCTCTGTGTACTTAATTAGCAGGCCCAAGTGCATTACACTGACATGCTAGCCTTTCATGCATAGTGACCAAAGACTCTGTTCAAATGAGATGCTGGATTCTTGCAGCATCATGCTCACATGCATTCTTCTGGTCTGCACAACAACCTGTTTTGGCCCTTACAAAAGTTTCTTTGCTTCTCTTGGGATTCTTTGGATATTTTATCCTAGTGGGAACTTTCACCTCAGCAGTGACAACTCCAAATTTCTACTCAAACTACCATTCTTGAGAAAGTTTTGCTTCCACCAGAACATCTTGGAAACAAACCCTCTAGATTCTCAGGCATGGAAGGGGACGGACAAAAGAGGTTTTACCAGAGGTCTTTCTGTTTGGGGTGAGGGTCTCACAAAAATGCCAAATGTCCCAGGGAGATCTACTGGGCAACATTCCAGGAAACTGTTTTTTTATGTGTATGTGTACTGTGATCAGAAGCAAACAGGATTCCTCACAAAGCAACAGTCATCGGGATTTGCCGATGTCAAATAAATGAGAGTGTTGCACAATTATCCTCCGTGCTCTATTAAATTAATTTATTATGCAGCAATCGCCACTCTCCTAATAAAATGACATGCTGTGATCCCAGATGTTAACATTTAGATTGATGGGAAATGATAGCCCGTTTAATCCTCCTGTGTCGTAGTTCCCCTGGCAGTTTGGAAATCACTTCAAGTGGGTGCTTAATGCCGCTGGAAGGCAGCATCTGATTTATGTATTAACAGAACTCTTGGAGAAGATGAAATCTTTGTGCCACCGGCTTTATTTTTCAATTAACATATTCCTGGCAATTGATAGGCTGTCCATACATGAGAGCCACGTCCACTCATTATCCACTTAAATACTACAACATTTTGAACTGCAATGCACAACGACCCCTGCCTTGACATCAACCCTGGAGGTTCCCCTTGAGAAGGGGAACAACCACCCTTGGATGTTTTCAGCTAAATCAGTGCATACAAATGAGCTTCAAATGAAAATGAATGTCAAATGATTAAAACCTCTTCTCCAAGACTGAGAAAATATGTGGCTCCTTGACAAATGTGGCAATGTATTTACTTGGTGCTCACTGGCAGTACCTCTGCCTATCTCATACAGTAAGACAGAAGATTTATAGAGCACTTTCAGCAGTCAAAGCATTTGACATAGCTTGTCCTATGAAGTTAGTTGTAACAGTGTAGTTAGCTACATTATTACTGTCTTTGACAGATGTGCAGCGGATACAGAGAAGGCTAAACCTGAGAGGGCTTACAGCAGGAGTGAGATTTAGCGCATTAGTGATGCACAAACCTATGCTTGGGGGTGATTGTTCTCTGTGAATATGGCAATTATTCTATGCTTGGTTTTTAACATCTATTTTTGAGCTGTCTGGTTACGACGTAAGAGCACAGGACTCTAATCTGGAGAACCAGATTTGATTCCCCATTCCCCACATGCAGCCAGCTGGGTGACCTTGGGTCAGTCACAGTTTTCTCAGAGCTGTTCTCTCAAGAGCTGTTCTCTCAGAGCTCTCTCAGCCCCACCTACTTCGCAGGGTGTTTGTTGTGGGTAGAGGAAGGGAAGGAGAGTAAGCTGCTCTGAGACTCCTTCAGGTAGTGAAAAGCAGAGTATGAAGGCCAACTCTTCTTGTTCAAAACCATTTAAAATGCATTCCTCTGTGTGAAGTGTTTGAAAAAAATGCTTTAAATTTTCTAGAGGTGTGAATTATCCTGTAACATTTTAGTTTCCCTTCGTCTCAAGTCTAGCCTCTATGAATCCCAGTCTTGCCCTGAGTTATTGACTCTTCTAGTGCTCTAGCTCCACTCTTTCTCAGGGGAAAGCTTTAGGGATGAGTATTGGGATATATCCAGTCTGAATTTATATCTGCAAAATACCCTATCTCTATTTTCCAGATATATTTAGATCTCCAGATGGTATCTGGGATTTTCCAGGATACCAGGAAATGGGTCTAGAAAAATCTTTCTGGTCCTGGTCACATGTGCCAGATAATGCGAGGGGGGGCGAAGCCCCATAGTAATTTGACGCGCCACTGCACAATCAGATGCAATTCTTTGCTGCATGTTTCCGGTGCACTTCAATGAGGGATCACTGATGCAATGAGAGTGCGCTGGTGTGATCACATGGAGATGTCCATCTGCGGCCCATCGCAAACCCATTTGCTACTGTACTTTCCCAGGTATTTTTTAACTCCGCTTCTTCAGAGGGGCGAGACGGGTGTGGGATGCTTGCCAGATGTTCCTGTGTGATCGCACCCGTAAAATCCACCTGGCATTCGTCCCTCTCGTGCTGCTAATTCTGTGTGTGATCGGAGCCTCTGGTTACTTTTTTTTTTTTTTTGAAATAACTCTCCTAAAAAGGAGAGAATTTTATTTTTTTTTTATAAGAAAAAGGTAAGGTAGACAGATGGGAAAAGAAAAAAGAGCGGAGTGAGTTTTTTTCTGTTAGTAAAGGTTAGTTTTATTTCTTCCAGTTGTCGGCATCCATCACGGTTGAAAGATCTTCTTTTCAGCTTTACAAAGTCCAAATCAATTCTATTAGTAAAGTTAGTAAAGTCCACTGGGGTTAAATCAAATCTTTTCAGATGTTACACGAACAAATTCTTTTTAAGTCTCTCCAATTATCATTAAGTCCTTTGAACTTTAATGCCTCCCGTTCCGTCACTTCCTTCCCCCGGGCCGCCGTCTTCTTCAAAAATCCAAATTTTGAGTACTGCTTCCTCCTCTGTGCTGGCATGTCTCTTCAGAAATTTTTTAATCCATCTTCTTTCGCTTCTTTTTTCTTGTTGTTTCTGGCAGTCATTTCTCGTTGGCTCCATTAACACTCGGGTTGAAATTAGATCTCCATTACTTGCTAAGCTCAACACCCCTTTCTACTGGCAGAGTATATCCTTTTTTTGAAGGCGGAGTAGGCTTTGAGAGCCTTGTCCGCCTCTTCTTTTTATTTATTCGCTCCACTGCCAGATAGAGGTGTCAAGACTTTCGTCAAAATAAATCTGAGATCTTCTTTCCCTTCTTCATCCATAGCTTGGAACTTTAACATCGATACTTTTTCTGCCATCAACCTTGTTAATTCCAAATATTTGTTTTTATAGTCTGATGAGAACAATTTCCATTTTAAAAGCGTTTCATTGATATTTTAGATTAACTCCAGCAGGTGGCGCAGTATCTCAGTCTCTTGTTGATTGACAGCTAGTTCTGGGGGGGTTGACTGGAGCGGAAGTCCCTCCTCTCTTCTCTTCCGTTCTAAGCAGGATTTTCCCCAGCATCGACATTTTGTTTTTTATTTACTTTTTCAAAGTTCGTGCCACATCCCCCAGAAAGCAACTAAAGCCGCAATCTTCTGTAAAACCCCAACGGTACTTTCACCAACATTTTTTCTTGTTACCCCCCTTCGCGTTTCCTTTAAAAATTCGCTTCTTTGAAGAGGGTGGAAGCTCCTCCCTCCTCCCATACGCTTATCCGCTTACGGGGGTTTTAATTTTCGCTTCAGAATAGATCTTCAACTCACGATTAGATGCCATATCTTCTTTTCATGGTAATTCATCCGCTTTTCCTCACTCCTGGAAGTCGGCAGGGCTGCTAAGTCCCATTCGGGACGCACTACGCGGCGGGGCCGATTGGGGCGGGGAGAAAGCCTCAATTTCCCGGCAGTTTGCCGGCAAAGAGGCTACTCCCCTATGCGCCCCCGGTTCGGAGCCTTTGACTAAGGCTCACTAGGGTCTTTCGCAAACGCGAAGACCCCCCATTCCGCGTGTGGGCTGACCGCCTCCGGGAGCGTCCCAAGAAGCGGCCGCCATTCGCAGCACCGAAACCGAAAACCCCGGAGCCTCTGGTTACTTTTGACAGGGTAGCAAAGCCCTGTCTGGCTAGCCCAGTGCTTGTTCTGTTTCCCTGCTATCAGGAGTTTCTTGTGGTTTGTCTGACTTTACAAAGGTGCAGTTTCCTGTGCTGTCATCATGTTGGGCCATAAGACATGCGACATCTTTTGGTGTTGCCTGACTTGTTTGCAGTTGAGCTAGTAGCAAATCTGGGCTAGTAGCAGCACATCCAGATCCATCCCATTATGCCCTCATTATGACAATTGAGAGAAAGAACATTAATCTCTCCTTTGCAAATCAGTGGAGCTTAATATGATCTTTCCTATGCCAGATGATATTATTATTACAAAGTGAGTCTCTCCTTCACACCCAGAATAAGAGTCCCCATGCCATTCTTCTCTTTTTCTTCTTGAGAAATCAACTCATTTAGTTTTTAGACACTGAAGACCTTTAATTGATCAGTGTGATCTGATTAGCTTTGATTTAATCAGACGTTGAAGTTCTTGTTGTTTCTTCACACAAAGACACCAATCTTCACAGCCCCTTCAGCGTGGAGAGGTCACTTCCTTGAAACTTCTATTAATATTTACCTGAGCCACCAGCAGGCCATCTCTGTACAGTCAGTGCCCTCTGCAATTCACAGGTCATTTCTACAGAACAAAATCATGGGTTTAAAATTCTAGCACTAGATCAGAAAACTCCTTTGAGGAATGTTTGGTGTCTAGCCAAATTGTTTCACCATTCTGTGTCAAGCAGCACTCGGGGTGGGGGGAGTATAATAAACCATGTTCATACATCCACATCTGTGCTAAGCCTCTTGTTAGTTATTATTTTTACTGGATGGTCACTTTGAGAATGGCATAGTATGCAAGCTTGTGAACCGGTATCACGATAGACAATTTTTCATGTATCACACCCAATGGCCTTTTTTTTTTTTTGGTATACCCACATAGGAAAGATATCATATATGAAGTCTCTCTGTGTTAGGCGTACTTTTTGGTATAGAATACACTTGATTTCTAAGTATAAGGAAGGAGATATTCAAAGAAAACAATTCCACACTACCTTTTTTGGTGTGGCTAAAATTAAATCCCATTAAAATTAGAGAGGTTTTTTTTTTATGTACAAAAAAGCTGTGAAGCAAAGAATTAATACAAGTTGATTTTTTGGTTCTAGCTCTCAGAAGAACATTAAACTAGCCCCTTTCTGGTACCATGGGAACACTGTAGCTTCCTGGCATAAACATATAATGAAAATCAAGGATATGACCATAGTTTATATGTGACTGTCCCATGTCAGATACAACAGGCACTAACTGTTGTATTTCACACACTAACTGTGTACGAAAGACCTTGTGTGGTTGATTAACAGCAGTGTCAACACAATTTTGATGAGTTAAAACATTATTCCATAAATGGAGAGGTCATTTCTTCATGATGCTTGGCTGCATTAAGAAAGTATGGAAATACAACTGTATGTTGCTTGAAACTCTGCAGTTGATACTTGTGAATTGTTGGAAGTCATGTACATTGTAAAGCAGAGCCATGAATTTTCTTTGATAGCATCACTAAAGTCAGCTAGTCCAGATAAGATGGAAGCAGTTTAATCAGTGGCTTCTTGAATCTTATAGGAACAGCTGTTGCTTCACAGTTCTTCCTCATTCAAAGGTTTCATTTAGTACAATCATTGTACCAAGGACCATCATTCAGATACTTCCTCTTTGCAGATCACTGCATTTTCTTATCTTACTTGAGGATTACACTTGAAAGACTTCATGTGCTGCATTTGTCCGCTATGGACACATTCCAATGTTTGCACCCAGGTGGATGTTCTTTTCAATTTTCTACTGTAGCCACTTGCACTACTGAAGAAGTGAGCTACCTAGAATCATAGAATGTTAGAGTTGGAAGGGGTTCTTGCAGATCATCTAGTCCAACCCCCTGCACTCTGCAGGAGCGCAGACGAAAGATAGTCCTACAACATACCCAAAAGATGGTTGTCCAGCCTCTGCTTGAAAACATCCAGTGAAGGAGCATCCACCACCTCCCAAGGCAGTCTGTTCCACTGCTCAACCACTCTTACAGTTAGGAAGTTTCTCCTAATATTTAGCCGGTAATCTCCCTTGTAATTTCCACCCATTAGATGGAATCCTTAGATGGAATCTTGCAATCCAGAGCAAGAGAGAATAGATCTGCTCCATCTTCTACGTGACAGTCTTTGAAATATTTGAAGACTGCAATCATGTCCCCTCTAAGCCTTCTCTTTCCCAGGCTAAACATACCCGACTCTTTCAGCCTTTCCTTGTAAGACTTGGATTCCAACCTTCTCACCATTCTGGTTGCCCTCCTCTGGACACGCTTGAGCTTGTCAATGTCCTTCCTAAAATGTGGTGCTCAAAACTGGACACAGTACTCCAGGTGAGGCCGGACCATAGCAGAATAGAGCAGGACTACTACCTCCCGTGATCTGAACACAATGCTTCTGTTAGTGCATCCTAAGATTGCATTAGCTTTCTTCGCAGTCACATCTCACTGCTGGCTCATGTTTATATAGGCTTAGATGTTCAGGTTTAAATATGTAGAGTGTAAAGCTGAACTGCAGAGGTGGAAGTTTTAAAATGTTTCTAAACCTATGCGGAAATAACAGGAACTATGTATATGTTTATGTGTGTGCAAAGGAATTCTCAAATTGTCGTTCCTTATCTATTTGCAGGTATGTAATTTAGTTATTTATTTGTTTGTTCAATTTATATCCTGCCATCCCCGCCAAAGCAGGCTCAGGGAGGCTTACATAAAAAATAAAAACATATAAATAACACTTATAACACTCATAAAACCTTCTAAAACAATTCACTATCGTGAAGTGCTAGCAGGATCTATATTGATAATATTGCTTGAAGATGGTGGTAAAAGTCATATTGATATAATCTGTAGTCTGTCTTAATGATCAGCTCCTTGATCTTTTCATATATATGCGGCAGGCACAGGCTGTAGATACTGGAACCAGGGGACTAACAGGGAAGAAAGTCAGCGAGGTGTAGTGGTTAGAGTGCCATGCTAGGATCTGGGAAACCTGGATTCAAATCCCCAGCCTGCCATGGAAGCTTGCTGAGAACAGAATGATGCTTTTGGGCCCCACTGAAGAGAAAGGTGGGATGCAAATGAAGTAAATCAATGAAATGAATAAATGAAAGTACTAAACTTCAACTGTTGCTTTCAGGTTTCCATTAAATATTACAATGCTTTCCCATGGCACTCTCCCTTCTCTCCCACTCCATCCCCTGCCATGCATCAAACTCATATTATTGAAAAAAAAAGTTGAGTGCAGTGGCACCTTTAAAACCAAAAAGTTTTATTCAAGGTATGAGCTTTTGTGTGCAAGCACACTTTTTTAGATACAGTGAAACAGAATTCCCTCAACCATTACCTATAGAAGGGGGGGGTAGTTGCCAGGAAGGGCTAGTTAGCCTCAAGATGCCTGGGCAATTATAGCTGAGATTGGATCAAGGCGATCCAATATGAATGGCAGTAAATTAGCATCAGTTTATTATTTCTGTTTGATCCTTGAATCTGTTAAACATCTTCATTATGCTGTATGATAATTTACTGCTCATCTTTTACCTATATGTATGGACTGGTCATTTCCATTTTTGTTTCTGTCTCTGTCTTGACTCTAATTGGCCCTTCCTGGCAACTAAACCCCCCACCCCACGCACTCTCTTCCTGTATGTAATGATTGAGGAAGTTCTGTTTCACTGCATCTGGAGAAGTGTCTTTGCACACAAAAGCTTATACCTCGAATAAAAACTTTGTTGGTCTTAAAGATGCCTCTGGGCTCAAACTTTGTTCTGCTGCTTCAGGCCAACATGACTAGACTACCTGCCAGAATCTAACAAATAATTTATGTATTGGAGTCCTTGCATTGCCTCCTGGGAATTGTAGCTCCTCTGTTGGGAAGACCTTGCATTCTGTCAGCAACACTCTGCATGCTGTCTGCACAGGTGCAAACATAGCATGTACACTAGAAATGTAGTTTCAGATGATGCTTTCCAATTAAATAATTTGCCCATGACCTTCAGACACATGTGCTGCTATCCATAAGCTAGAAAGTTTTGACTACTGACTTCACTGCTGTAAAGGTTAACACAACAGGTACGTCCACAATGTCCTGGATTTTAACTGATAGATGACCTGCCCATGACCTTGGAATATACATATGGCAAACAAGCCAACACAAGCAGCCAGACCTCTCTGGACAGCTGGTATGCTTGAAATAGTTTCTGTTCTGAATTGGGAAGAATCCCCAATGTAATGTGGTGGTGTGTTTGCCTCAAAACTAAAAAGTCTTAATGATATTGGTAAGTCTATCATACTTATTTCTATATTTTTATTGAACTCTAAGTACTTCATCACCCTGACCTGGATAGCCCAGGATAGCCCAATCTCATCAGATTTTGAAAACTAAGCAGGATCAGCCCTGGTTAGTATTTGGATGGGAGACCACCAAGGAATACCAGGGTCACAATGCAGAGGCAAGCAATGCAAGCGATTTCTAAATGTCTCTTGCCTTAAAAACACCATAGGGTCACCATAAGTCAGTTGTGATTTGATTGCAAAAAAGTACTTCATCATCCAAGCCACTGTAAAATGGCTTGTGTGACCTGGATAGCAGTTTTCATTTTTTAAAAATATGCATATTTAAGGGAGTATTTTAACTGTTAATCATCTATGGGGAAGGTTTTCTTGACATTATTTCTTATCTACTCCCAGTCTATCTACTCAACCCCAAGGACTTGAGAAGCCACAATACGGTTCTGAATCAAATTGCTTTCTAAAGTGGTTATTTATGAAGGTTGATGGGAAACAGGGAGACCTAAATACCACCCCTCCCGGTTTAGCTGACAGTGTTATGATTGCTGATCAATTCAGACTCATGACTAAGGTGAGAAGCTGTAATGCACACAAACATGTATGCATATATTGTGTACGCTAGACATTTCCCACAATTTTTTATCCCATGTTGGAAAGAATTATTGTGAGGGAGACTATTTTTTGACAGACAAACCTGCATATCAACTGATTCACAGCTGTTCAGCAGGCTGCTTCCCTGTATTTCTTCCAAACTATACAGTACAGTGTAATTGGATTTCCAGGTATGAATATTCTTACATAGACTAGTTCAGTTCTGCTTCCCCACAGTCCTTGCTATGCCAATGCTTTACTCAGCAGGCATTTGTTTATTTATTTATTCATTTCATTTGTGCCCCACCCTCCCCGTAAAGCAGGCTCAGGGCAGCTTACAGTCAATACATAAATAACAATTAAAATCCACATAAAATCATCTAAAAGCAATTCAAGATATAACTAATACAAATTCATAAAATGCTGGTGATGATTAATTAGTTGTTTGAGAAGGCTTACTTTAAGAGTATGCACAGAGGTCTAACAGTCATTCTACTCATGGTCTTCTTCATACAAGGGGGGCACAAGCTAGATGTCAAAACCAAAGGCCAGGACTCTCTAGTGGTGGCGGCTCCTTAGTTGAAAGCCTGGTGGAAGAGCTCCGTCTTGCAGTTTAAACAGACATTTAAATCAGTCACCAATCATATCAATCTCTCTATATTATAATCCTACTTTGGAGTGGCCACATTCCATGCACTCCCCAGCCATTGGCCTGTCAGCCGCCACTCAAGAGTACTCGTGTACCATTGGCTGGGTGCTGGGTCTGCTCTTCTTCCCTGCCCACTCCCCCTTCAATCCCCTGTGCCCTGTCAGAATTACTGACAAATGGCTTTCTCTCTTGATGAAGACGCTTTTCCTGCTTGCTTCCAGTGTGAGACTAACTGTCCCCTCAATGGTTGTTGGTAAGTGTCACAAAATGGCAGTTACCTGTGTTTGTAAGATGGCTGTGGTTCTTTGTTTAAAATGTTCCCCCATAATTGGGCTGTAGTTCCAGAGAGGGGCCTGCAGGGGTATTACTCACTAGGTTGAATGGGGTTTCCTCATCTGCTGGACTACACTTCCCAGCATCCCTAAGGCCAAAAAGTGTGGGAAAACAGGGACTCTCCCAAGGCAGTCTTCATCC
The DNA here is from genome assembly GCA_029375565.1 of Gekko gecko. Lineage (NCBI taxonomy): Eukaryota > Metazoa > Chordata > Lepidosauria > Squamata > Gekkonidae > Gekko > Gekko gecko. Next base: position 106,644,010 of record JAPDNY010000009.1, read on the forward strand.
CTGGGAGGCTGAATTCAGCCACTCCACAGTTGGCTAGACTGGGGAATGAATTGAAGTTTCCCTGCTCTCTTGGGCAAGAGAGAGAGGTTGAAGTACAGCCAGCAGCCAGTCCAAGGATCTCTCCTTTCCTGAGGTACAGAGTATTGTGTGTAGGGAAAGAGGATTGTGTTTAACCCCTGTTGATTTATGTCATGTTGGTTCACAGTGTGTGCTTACTCCTACAGTGTGTGTGTGCTCCATAACTGTGTAAATACTAAAATAAATTCTTTAATTTGGGCTAATAATCCGTGTTGTGCTCTGACCACATAGTCTTCCCTGCTCTGCACAATACCAAAGGGAGGGGGTAGCCCATGGAAGCAAGGAAAGGCTAGACCTTTTGGTTGCCAACTTTCCAGGGATCCCCCAAAGATTGGGGATTCCATCTCCAAATAGGGAGATTCAGCCAGAGGGGTCTCACTGTCCCTCTAAAAAGGCAGTGACAATTCAGTGAGTTGTGGCAGTGAATTTAAGGAGTGAGACAGGCGCACAGGACGAGGGTGGGAGGCAAATAGCTGAGTGGTAAACTGGAGCCCGTTTTACCATGGTAGACAACCAAGCTTGGTTCAGACAAAGGAAGGAAACCCTTTGCAGGCCTTTGTGAGGAACTCACTGGGGCCAGTCCTGTCTAGGGTTGCCACTCCAGGTAGGGAGATTCCTGCAGATTCTCTGGAAGAGTCTATGGAAGCCAGGGTTTGGGGATGGGAGAGGCCTCAGCTGAACAGAATGCCATACAGCCCACCTTCCAAAGCAGTTATTTTCTTCAGGGGGGGGGGAGATCTGTTGTCTGGATTTCAGTTGTGATACCTGGTGATCTTCAGGCTTCACCTGGAGGTTGGCTACCCTAGGCGTAGCTGTCGATGCTTCAGAGCAGGGTCTGCTAGATCCAGGTTCTTGCTGTAGAAGCTGAGTGGGTGATTTTGGACCAGTCACAGACTTTCAGCCTAACCTACCTCACAGGGTTGTTGTGCAAGTCAAAAGGGGGAGAAGAGAATGATGTAAGCTGCTTTGGTCCCCATTGCAGAGAAAGCAGACTTTAGCAATGTTAATGGCTGCCAATCTGTTTAGATTGACCTAGTTTTTGCATATATGCAATTGTGAAAAACTGCAGTGCAAATCTGTTTGGCAGGCATTTGCATCATTCGATGCCAATCTGAACAGTCTCAGAGATCAGCACATATCTGATCATTATTGTTGAACATAGCAAATTACAGTCAAACATATTCACTATGAAATTTGTGGGATCCCTTAGCCATAAACAAGTTACATGTTATGTCATAATAACAATAGTGGCATGTATATAAGCAGCTATATCAAATGTGGATGGTTTCTGGATTCATTAATAGGCTGGGAAAGCTATAACCCAAATTGAGCCAGTCAGTGCTGTTACCACAAGTGACTTGTCTCAATATTGGGGGGAAATAGCTATGATACAGAGGAGGCCAGAAGGGTACAAGGGATCACACACCTATATGTACCAAGGTCCAGTTCAGTATGAAGACTCCAGATTTAAAGAGTGTTCAATAGTTTTATTAAAGAATATCTCTGTACACAATCATGCTAAGCAATCAAAGTACACACTTTATCCAGAACTAAGAAATAAAGAGGTGATGATAGAGCTGTCTAAGGAGCAGTTATAAAGTTATACTACCTGTCTAGATGAGCAGACATCCATGTAGAAGAAAGTGCAAATGGCCAGCATTTCACACGGAGAAAAGAAGACCCAAAGTAGAAGCTTTTGGGGTGTACCCTATAGAAGGCACCATCAGAATACACACTGAGGTGGGCCTTGCCCTCTATTTTTATAGATATCTGAGGGGTGGTCTCCCAGGCTGTGCCTTGATGAGATTAATGACCGTTGATGATCTTACCAGGGAAGATTGAATGGGTTCCCCGGGCTTAGACAAAAGGGGGGAATAGGTCTCTGATAGGTGTCATGGGTCCTGGCTCAGCTGAGGCTGACTATTCCTCAGACAAGGAAGAGGCATGGAGCAACCCAGCCTCCTCTGGAGTCAGCCCAGAAGAGGAACCTTTGCCAGCACCTGAGGGATAAGAGGCTCCAGCATCTGCACAGGAGGTGCAGCAAGGCAAAGAGCCTGAGGTGCAGTCAGAGGAAGAGCATGGTCCAGAGCCTGGCCCAGCACCCCTAGTTGGTGACACTTTGAGGCCAGAGTCCCTACCTAGCTCACCTGAATATCCCAGACACAGGGCACGCCAGCATCTGGATGTACAGGAGAGAAGGAGGAGTGCCAGACTTCAGCTGTTGCAAAAGCAATGTTAGGGGCTGTGAGTCTTTGCAGGTTGCCTCCCAGGGAAGGGAGGATCCAGTCATAAGCAGCCACGCTCACATGCCTCAGTTTGTGCAGTCTTGGATTTTGTTCCAGCTGCCAGCCTCTGCTGATCACTCCTGAGAACTCTGATTGATCTCCTAGCATTCCGACCCCTGGTACTGTTTTTGGCTTAGTTTCAGCTTGGTTTGCACCTAGCTTAGTGTATTGTATTCATGGTGACTGGCCGTAGCCAGCACATCAAGTGTCTGGAAGAATTGTTGATGAATTTAATGTTTGATTAATTTATCTTGGTATCCTGAGGGAGGGGGCAGGAAGGGCAGGTGCTGAGATAAAAGATTTCCGCATAGGTATCACACAAAAGGGACTACGTGAGTGTTTGGTGACAGAGGAGGTTTGCCAGATGTCTGCTGAATAGCTATGGAAATGCAGATGCTTTAGCTATGGAAATGCAGATACATTACATATGCATACCTTTGCTGAGTGGAGGGGGGTTGGAGATTGCTCTGGACAACACCTTGTGCATGAAACCCTTTGCAGAGCTCTTTGGCCTGGATTTGTGGGTCTCTGGTTCAGGTCAGAAGTGGGGTGCCCTATGAGTAAGATAGCACCTCTGAGCTACAATGCACTTCCCCACCTGGTAGATAGTTTCCAGCCACCTAACTTTTGACATGGCAGTCTCTGCTTAAAGCATGGAAGCTTATGTTACGGTTTAAAAAATCCCCTTTAGCTACTAATGACAGTGAATATGGCAAGATACCTAGAGAGAATAAGGGACAATATAAAGAAGGGAAGGGTTACTTCTTCAGCCTGGGGGCTAAATCCTATGTAGTCATGACTTCACCACTATATAACCCACACAAGCAAGTTGGCTGAGAGTCAAGTCCAGCCCTACTTAGAAATGTTGTCATTCCACTGGCTAAGAAAGGCTGGTTACAATCTCATATGTGGATTAGCCCAGCCTTTCCCACTCAGCTGGTCCACTTGTGGTGTGGTCCTAAGCAAAATTACCCCCTTCTAAGCCCTTTGGCTTTAATGGACTCAGAAGGGTGTCACTCTGTTTAGGATTACCTTGTCACTTTCTATAAAAATTTGCATTGCCCTATATCCTCTGTGTCTAGCTTCTGCTAGATTTACTGGCAATACTGACTCTACTAAGCAAAGCAATTCCCCTTCCTTCTCTTGCAGTACCTAAGTATCAGGTCTTCTTACATTTTTCTCGTAGTATACCATTGACTTTATAGTGAATAAATAGAGTCTGGCAGGATTAATGTTTGCAAATTTTCTTTTAAACTATTCATTTAGCCATAAACCAAGATATGTCTCTGAAGACATGCTTGTCTAATCTCCTTAGTCACCTTTCATCAGGACTTGTCTGTAAAATCTTCCGTGATGGCCCTTAGAGACTCCTGCAAGTGAATGTGATCAGAACAACCACCTCTAGTAGCATCTGCTAAAATCCCAAATGTCATTGAGGCAACTCCTGATGGGAAGGATAATGTCCCTCATGATGCTACTGATGTACCAGAGCAAATGGGCTCAACTATTTTCCCATGAATTATTTGGGAAACGTGTAAACAAAAATAGAAGACATAGCATATTGCATTTTTTAAAAGGAGGAATCCTTTCTAAATCTAGGTTCCGGCTCCTGAGCTTCCAGCTGCACTGGCAGCAGCAGCCAGTAGCATCTTCCTCAAATCGTTTTTTGCCATCTGCTTCCCCAGGCATGGGCTTAGTGGCCTTATGGAGGGAATATTTCCCAAGAGACCAGCTGGCATCTCATTGGGTTGCCTCTTCAGGGAGCAATGAGAGTAAGGACAGATAGATCCAGACAGATAGATCCAGGTGGTCAGCTGTGTTGGTCTGAAGCGGTACAACAAATTCAGAGTCCAATGGCACCTTTAAGACCAACGAAGGTTTGTTCAAGGTATGAGCTTTTGTGTGCACGCACCCTTTTTTGTGTGCACACACACAAAAGCTCATACCTTGAATAAACCTTTGTTGGTGGTCTTAAAGGTGACATTGGACTCTAAATTTGTTGCACCTCCAGACAGTTTTGCTTTTATGTGTCTTCTGGTCTCTGTAAGGGAGATTTGTTTGGGCCTGATGGCACTCGGAGTTATAACTGGTGGGAAGGCTGAGTGTGTCTGAGATGAACAGGTTTGCTTAAAGTTTCTTAGACAGTGCGATCCTATGCAGAGTTACCTCAGTTTAAGCCCATTAGCTTAGACTGGGGTAACTCTGCATAGGATTGCACAGCCAGACTGTTTAACATGGATTTATTGATTTATTATGCGTTTGGGGACTAGACTGCTGGGGTTAGGGGCAGAATCTTGCAAACAAGCTGATAAGGTCATGGAAACTGTAAGTTCAGAGGAGTCAGACAAAATATTTGTGAGTTTGCCTCTCTTCTAGTTTTCTTCCCAAATTCCAATTACCCTTGGAGCTGTCCTAAATCTACTAGATCCTGTGGCAGAATGCCAATTCAGTAACTAATAAAAACTATACTTCTACTTAAACTTATAAGCAGAATAAATGGCTGCATTCGGACATCACATTAACCTCTGTTCATAACAGGCATGAATATGGCTCATTGTGCCAGCATGCCTCTTGCCTTCAAATAAAGAGTGTGATCAGGGTCAGATCGCCCATAGGGTGAATTAGGCACCCGCCTAGGGCACGCCAGCCTCAGGGGCGCCAAATGGTGCCCCACTCCCCCCCGAAAAGCACCCCCCCGCCTCTGCCAGACCCCTGCCCCCTTCCCGGCTTCCCTGGGGGTCCCGCAGCTGCGGAGCCCCCAGGAAAGCCAGCGCCCGCCGCTGCCCCCGGTCCCCAGGCCCCACCGGGAGGTTGGCATCCCCAGTGGGGGGCACCCCAGGCTGTCCTACCTAGGGCGCCCGGACACCTGGAGCCACCCCTGAGTGTGATCAAAGCTTCCCCATTTTCAGGAGCTCTGACTCAAACCCCAGTATTTCATGATTTCCACCTGGGAGAGCTGGAGTTTGTTTGCTCACTGCACTGTGTGGAAGAAACAATCTCCACTGTGCTCAGGCATTCAGATATCACAGCAAACTGGTGCTTAGTCAAGACTTCATAAAACAGGAAGTATCTAATTCAGGGCTTCTGTATTGCCTACTATGGTGGGCAACCTTCCACCCAAAGATCCATTTTCCCATTGCCACATTATGGAACAGCAGGAGCAAAATAGAGGGCAAAAATCATTGTGAGTGATGCCATGACATCACTTCCAGTTGTGGAACCAGAAGTGATGTCATAGCATCATGCATGGCTCTAGGGATCTCTCAGATTTCCATGGTAAAAACCAACATAATCTTCACCCCCTTTTTGCTCCTTGAGATTGCCTACTTCAATTGAACATTACACGCAGAAGGAGGGAGAAGGAGGAAGGAAGTACATGAGAAGTTCATGCCTATTCTCAACTAATCTGTTTGTTTGTGACATCTGAATGAAGTTCACATCATAATTAATTCAAAGGAAACCAAGTAGATCACACTAAAAATATGTTTGAATTTTTCATTTCAAATGTAAGGCCATTCTAACTTTGAGAATGCCTACTAAACATTAAACTTCGTGTTGAACAAGGTTAGTCAGATTTAATTAACAGGATACATTTGATGATTAATTTTGATACCAGAATCTGAAATCCCCAAACCACTGGGAACAGTCACTGTGAATAGTCCCAGAAATGGGCCAAAGAGATTGACAATTAAAAGATTTTTCCAGAGTAAACTCTTTGAGGATGGCAGAATTATATGGCTGCAAATCATGTTTATCCATTTGTGCACCTAATCAGTTTCTTGCATGTCTAAGTGTATGTCTGCTGGGAATTTTTTTTAAATGTTGATGGTTATTTTGCATGAACACTAAGTGAATGGGTTTAAATATGGATGGAGGAATGAAATTATCCTTGCAGATTCCACAATGCCCCGACACAGCTCAGACTGATTCTCTACCTGTCCAAAGGGCAGACAAGGAGAAATACTGAGCTGCCAATAGAACAGCACTATTATACAAGCTTGGGGGTGGGAAATAACTCTCATGGTGTCCTGCAAAGAATCCTTGGTATTGGAGTTTAGTAAGGATGCTGAGTGATGATTTATTGAAGTCTATGTACTTAGACGAGGGTAATTCTGCACAGGATTACACTATAACTAACCTTCCAATCTGACACAACCACATGAAGTGTCATCTCCTTATAGGGTTGCCAGGTCCCGACTGGCAACCAGCAGGGGAGGGAGGACCTACCAGGAGCAGTAGGGAGGCCCATCTGACGTATAGTGACATGTCTACATCACTGCCCATGTGACCCGGAAGTGAGATCATCATGTCCAGGATGTCAGGGCGATGCTCTGGCATTTGGGTAGAAGTTCTGTGGTAAATTTGTCTTCTACCATTTGCCCAAATACCAGAGTGTTGCCCCAATGTCTTGACTGTGATGATGTCACTTCTGGGTCACATGGGAAGTGACGAAGACATGTCACTGCACATTGGATGCATCTCGCTCTTGGGGGGGTAAGAGCCCCCCCACCAGCCAGCTGATCGGCAGCAGGGAGATGGGGCCTGGTAGTAGGGGACCCTGCCTCCATGGGGGGGGGGGTCTGGCAACCCTATCTCCTACCATCAGAAATTATTATGCCATCAGCTTGTTTACCTACCTTGCTACCAGATCACACTGTTGCCAAATTGCCACCAAAGTTACTTCAGCATTTAAGCTTGTGTAACATATGGACTATGTAGTGCATTCTCGATTCTGCTGCAAACCAGAGTCTTCGTATTCTCATCATGTTCTTGCAGGCAAATATCCAGGCATTCATGAACTACTTTAGAAACTGAAAGCTTATGATTTGTCACTTCTGAAAACAATTGCATAAATAACAGTCTTGCAAAGCTGTCATAAAAACATGCTGGAAACCCTTAATTCAATTTCTTACTTAAACCAACATCTGTGATGCACATTATACAAAACTAAATCAGAAGAAAAAAGCACAAACAAAATATTATAACTGAACAAAAATGTGCCTTGGTTATTCTCAATTGTTCTCAATTCTCTATGTTCCCAATTTTTTGTAATTAATCTGTATTTGAATATAAACACTTTAAGGGTCATTGGAGATGAACTCTCAGATACAGTGGTCAGTCATTGTGGCTTTAAATGGGCAACGTGTTTTATAATAAAAAACAGGTGTGGATAAAGCCTCTTCTTTGATGTCCTTCACTGGATTTATCTTTACAGCACTTTAATACAGAACTGCTGACAAAAGGTGTAATAAACCGCTTTAGAAAGCACAAGTAAATGAAATATAACGCTATAGCAAACAATAAAATTGATAAATCAACTTAGCCAAAGAGAATCTGCAGAAGATTTAACCTTGCAACTATAGACTATGATGTACAATGTATTCTTGCTCTTTGAACAATAAAGAACACCAATGGTATTATCAATGAAGGAGCAGTATGCCATTGTTCATTTAATTGATTCCAGTGTTTAGCGCATTTTTCAGAAGATTGATATAATTTCTGGTGCTTCTTTCTTTCTTTCTTTCTTTCTTTCTTTCTTTCTTTCTTTCTTTCTTTCTTTCTTTCTTTCTTTCTTTCTTTCTTTCTTTCTTTCTTTCTTTCTTTCTTTCTTTCTTTCTTCCTGCATCCTACATTAAGGATTTTTTTACTGCTCTACTACCTCCTAAGCGACTCTTGTAATGTACTTCAGAGGAAGATACCATCTCTGTTGGTAACTCATATAACACTAGATAGATTTGACTTCTTTTTATTGAAGTTGCAGTGCTGATATCAAATATTAAATAAGATTTATTGTTTCCTACTAGGAAGAGCTGGAGAAAAATAAATCCAGTTCTAGCATTAAAAAATGACAACAAAAGACACAAGACCATAGCTAGGGTTGCCAGATTGCAACCTGGAGAATGTGCATTCATTTTTATATGCGCCTATAAAGTGAAAGATGTGATAGTAGTGTCTGCTCCTGTCTTTTCCATTCCTCATGGCAGAAGAAATATATTGTCCATTATAGCGAGTTCAATCAAAGTTATTTTACCCACAGGTTTTTACAATTAATAACATATGCATGTATGAATGTCTTTCATCATCGCTCACTTCTTCAGATACAGCTAGAATGTGAGTCCATCTGTCCTTATATCTTGGAGAGTGGAGTGATTTTAGATTCCGAATGACAGTACTAGGCAAACGACAGTAGCAGGTGAATGAGGAAAGCAGGTGTGACTAGATTAAGTGTGATATGCAGAGGAGTAGTAAGCATGAGGTTCCTGTCTCATTACCAGTGCTGATATTTCCACGCCAGTACCCCTCTGCAAAATGCAGCAAAAGGATTTTCAGAGTTTACTTCCATAATCAGATACCTAGTACAGGGTACGTAAGTACTAGTTTGTTCAGTGTTTGTTTTATGCATGCAATATCACTTGATGTTGCAGTACGTGAACCACAAATGTACTTACCATATGAGTAGGGCAGGCTTTGGAGACTTTCCATGTTTGTGAGTCATACAGTAAGACACAGTTGTTCAGAAAGCTGAATCACCTCCCAATGATGGACTTATATTCTAATATTAATTTGCTTGAATTGACCAACAAGTGCAGCCTGTGGAGAAACACTAGCCTGTATCCAATCACCAGCATGTAAATGCCTTCCCATATGTGGAAGAGAGAGGGCATTTTCTGTCAATTCTCTTTGTTTATTTAGCAAATTTTTATGCCACCTCTCCAGAGAACCTGCCTGAAGCAGCTTACAAAATAAAGCATAAGAAAAATAAAACATTGAAAGTTATTAATTAAAATCTAGCATTATAGACACAGCATAAAACCATAGATTGCTGATCAGCTTAAAACAACAGTTTCGGCCTAAAAGCACACACAAATGGTGTTAAAAGACCCCTTAATGAGTGAACAGAAATGTTTTGACCTTGTGTCTAAAAGAGAGGAGCATCGTAGTCAGCAAGTTAGCCACTTCTCCACTTCTTCCTCAGATCCCCCTCAGTGTTGCCCTTATTTTGTTAATGAGAGTGGGGGTAGAAGCAGGAAAGTCCCACTCCATCACTGAAAATCCATCAAGAGAAAATGTCAATGAACTGAGGGATGCGCACTGGCATTGCACCAGTGCACAATGTGATTTCTGGCAAAAACCATAAACGACATCATGGGGCATTCTGTATTTGCAAAAACTCTTTTTTTACCATAGTGTTTTTGCAAATCGTAGCATGTCCCATGACATCACCGAAGTGAGATCAGCACACTGGCATGTTGCTGGTGTGTCAGTGCTCACCACAAAAATACTGCCAGGGTTGGGCCTGGCAGCCCAACATTACCCCCCATAGTTGTTTCAGCTTGCTCTGTAACAGCAATTGTAGTCAAATGTGTCAAACAAAAGTGACAAAGCTGGAAATCTTTGCTTTGCTAGCCCCTAAACAGAAAGAGAAAAGCTGCTGCTGATGTTCCTACATGACACAAGGCCACAGTGCTATTAACATCAAGGATTAACATTAAGAGCATTAAGATCAGCGGACAAGGAGCTTCTCCGCCCTGGCCCCAGCCTGGTGGAACTCTCTGCTGAGTGACATCTGTGCCCTGTCTGAGCTGTTAAAGTTCCGCAAGACATGTAAGGCAGAAATGTTCCACCAGGCCTTTGGCTGAGGCCAGCAACAGTTCTTTACATCTGCCTGACACCCTCCACCCCACCCATGACTGAATATAAATATTGTGTTTTTATGGGTTTAACTTACTTTACACTGTATTGAACCAAACTGTTGTGAACCACCCTGAGCCTCAAGCAAGCGGGGAAGGGTGGTCAAAAAGTCTAACTTAATAAATAAATGCTAAATAAATAATAAGGGTACCTTTCTGAATGTCTTAGAATGGTCTTTAAGGTGCCACTGGTCTTCTGTTTCATTGAGCCAGAAAACAAAATTCTTGCAGCCATGTAAAGCAAGAGGCTTGCTCCCCTTGCTGGTGCAAAGGGCTAGAGGGCTCCCTTATCTTCGGCCCATGCTGAGAACTCAGGACTTTTAGAGCCTATGTTGATTCGTAGATGCCAACAGACTATGAGTTGGAATGGAAAGATTCATTCAGTCTCACCTTGTTTCCTTCCTTACTCCAGCTGCCATTGCACATGTCTTTTGTCTGTGCAGCTTTCATGAGCCCCGGCATATACTTTTTGCTGGAGCCCCTCCTCCCTTTTTCACCAGTGGAAAACCTCTTTGGATTCAACCCCATGAAATGGTCTTCTGTGCTAAGTACAGCACATGGCAAACACACATCAACACCTCCCCCTACATCTTTGTGTACATTAAATTGTATAAACCTCATAAACCCCAATCTGCATAAATTAACCTATGTAAATTTCATTCGTTTGAGCTGCCAAGACTTTTAACTACCTCACATAGTCAGAGCTGATTAATGAGGCCAGCCTATGCATTGAAAGCCAAGGCTGCGTGTTGTCTTTCATAAATAATATAGAAATTATTGCTGTCTGCGATGAAGAAACATGCTGTCAGTGAAGAATTAGGAAAGTTCCTAACAGATGAGGCGCTAATTGATCCCTAAATTATTCATCCCATTTCTCTGGGTACTCATTCTCCTGTGGTGTTTTTTTTCACCCTCTGAGTATAAATGCCTTTATTATTAAAATAATTTCTGGAGAAGCGGCTGGGTCTTTTTGCATGGCATTAGGGGAGGAAAGGATTGTGTTCATTAACATATAGATTTAATTTTTTAGTATAAAACATGCTTTGCATATGACTATTACAATGACATAAAAACAACAAGCATTCCTCTGTTATTGTGATTTTGTAGCAGTTGTCTTGCCTTTATCAAGAAAGGAAGGATAAACCTGGCTTCATAATTATCTCTCTTGGTTAGCTTGTATTTCTGCTGCCCTCATCCCTTTTTATAAAAAATCCCATTTAGCACTTTAAACAAAAATCTGATTCATTTTTGTTGTTGTTGTTCAATCACACAGTCGAGTCCAACTCTTCACAACCCCATGGACCACATCACACCAGGCCCTCCTGTCTTCCATCATCCCCTGGAGTTTGCTTAATTTCATGTTCGTTGCACTGATAACACTGTCTAACCATCTCATCCTTTGCCGTCCCCTTCTTGTTTGACCTTCAGTCTTTCCCAGCATCAGGGTCTTCTCCAGTGAGTGCGCCCTTCTCATTTGGTGGCCAAAGTATTTGAGCTTCAGCTACAGTATCTGGCCTTCCAGGGAACAGTCAGGGTTGATTTCTTTTAGGATTGACTGATTTGATCTCCTTGCAGTCCAAGGGACTCTCAAGAGTCTTCTCCAGCACCATAATTTGAAAGCATCTATTCTTCGATGCTCAGCCTTCCTTATAATCCAACTCTCGCAGCCATACATTACTACTGGGAATACCATTACTTTGACCATACAGACTTTTGTTGGCAGGGTGATGTCTCTAACTTTTTATTATGCTGTTTAGGTCTGCCATCGCTTTCCTCCCAAGGAGCAGGCGTCTTTTAATTTCATGGCTGCAGTCACTGTCTGCAGTGATCTTGGATCCCACAATGTGAATTCTGTCACTGCTTCCATGACTTCCCCTTCTATTTGCCAAGGAGTGATGGGGCTGGATGCCATGATCTTAGTTTCTTTTATGTTGAGTTTCATTACCTCTGTTAATTCAGTGTGTAGAAATTTTGCATGAATTTCCCCAGCGCCAAACACTTGTGCCATATATTTGTTTGCAATTTTGTCATTCGTAGCAGAACATACCTTCTTTTTGCTGCATCCTGCAGTCAGTGAAGTCTGTAATATGTGCCAAATGTTTTGTGGAGATGTAGGCCCATTATGCACGCACATCTTACTGCTTTAGGCTTCCCATCCCAGTGTCTCTCTATTTTTACATCTCATATCAATTTGATTCTGCACTGATGACCCTCCCCCTTTATTTTGGTTGCATGCAGCACTGAAATCCTTTTTTTTTTTGCTCTGGGGACACTGCCATTTGCCTCCGCTCTGATCCCCCATTCAAGACAATACCAGCAGGGAACTAAACCTTGTGCAGCTCCTTTTAAACTCCTACTTGTCATTTTATTTTATTCAGTGATCTGAAATGAAGGAAAATGGAGCTTGTACATCGATGAAGAGGGGAGGATGGCGGGGGGTGCAGAGTGGGTGGAATGAACTTGTTGTAGGTGGGGGAGTGACCTTCAAGGTGTAGCAAAAGGGCATGGGGGGAAATCCAAGGGAATCCGTATGCTTTTAAATTATCTTCAGCTTGGAAGCAAAACAAGGGAAAAATCAGTACAAAAGCACTCAGAAAACCCAAGGAAACAGTGACTAGAAAGCAAACTGAGTGCTGATGGGAGAAAAATCAATGCAGAATGACAAAGAAAACCCGACAGACATGCACAGTGAAAGCAAGAGAAAACACCTATGCATAATAGGCTGTAGTTACTGGTGGACTACAAGTTTTATCTGGTACTATTGTCTGGACTAAAGCAATCTTCCGTCTTTAGTACTAAAATGTCACAACTTATCAGCTGCAATGCCATGTGCCAACTTGCTGGACATGAAAATTTTCCTCTTTGATGAATAGTCATTATTGCAAAGCATGAAAGTCTGTGAACCTATCAACAAAGGAAATCAGACCAAAGATTCCTGGCATAATGTTTCAAGCACAACAGATAACAGGATCACTGAGAGCTTGTCCTCTGGAGCAAGGAGGATATTGTAAAACAAAGTACATTACTTTGCACTGTCATTTGTTTAAAATAAGGGTTTTTAACAGTCATAAGTAGATGTTTACAAGGTCTTGAAAATGAAATCTTTGTTGTTAGAAGGAATTAAGCAATCCTTACCTTGGTGGGCAAGATGGATTTGCACCCAAATTCCTCCAAATAATCATGCACACAGGATATATGTAGGACACTCCACCTTGGGGTCCCTGTTGCCCAACATTGCTTGAAGAGGTGGTGGGAGAAGTGTGTGTGTGTGTGTGTTAAATACTGGGTCCAAGACATATTGCAGTGAACAGCTCTACTTTATTAAGTAATTTCAAGAACAAGACTAAGACACCAGGGCAACAGCCCTGTTTAAATAGCAAGCAAAAAACACACCCAAACCCACCCAATCCCCAACGATAGGCTATTTACATAATATTAGTTTCTCATTGGTCACTTCCAGAGTCCTGGTGGCCTATTGTTCCAGAGCTCCAAGCTCAGCCAGTCTCTGATAGATAGTCCTGAAATGTTCCAGCCCTAATACATAACAGTGTGTGTGTGTGTGTGTGTAAGAATGCAGCCTTGTGCACTTACTGGAAGTCCTTGCCTAAAGTGACAAAGGGTAGCTCAAGGAACACCAGAAACGCTATGGTTTACCATAAAGTTTCCAGCAACACTTAGAGCTACCCTTTATCACTTTAGGCAATGACTTCCAATAATTACATGAGGAAGCATTAAAAAAAAATCTGCCACAACACTGTGCACCCAACCCCCTCCCCCGGTTGCCTGGTGACACAGTCTGTAGAGGTCTGTAGCCACAGGGGGGGGGCATTGAGGGCAATATCCCCTCTCTAATTTGCCCTGCCACCTTCCCTCTGGGTCAGGGACCAGTCTGGGGCTTCTCCTGCCGCCACCGCTGCCTGCTGTGGGCATGAGTGCTTCTTCTCATCCTTGGTTTCCAGTGGCTGATCTGCCCATCAGCTGCAAGGTTATCCACCTTGGTGGGCTGGCTCCTCTCTCCTCCCTGCCTCTTGTGAGCACTCCTGGCCTCTTAAAGGGTCTGTGCCCTTGGGCAGGGCTGGTAGAGCCAAGCAGCTGAGTGTCCTTGCCCGTGGCTGCTCCATTCATTGGATGCTCTGGGCAGACTAAGGTTAGCGAAGCACACATCCTGCCACTGGAGAGGTGAGCAGGGCAAAAGAAAGGGAAGATCATGGATGGCGCAGCAGCTGCATGTCTCAGCTGGCTGGATCGCCTCTTCTCCCTTCCCATCCTGCATGTTCCTGGCCTCTTTTTTTGGGGTATTTTTAAAATACGTATGTGCGCACGCATGCACGTGTGTGCGCGCACATATGAGTGTATGCACACCTGGAAGCTATGGTGACCTCTGGTGACTGACCCCTACTGGGGACCTGGAAGATATTCAGAGAGGTGGCTGAATAAAGCCTGCCTTGCCTCCTGACTGCTGGTATTCCAAGGAGGTCTCTCATCCAAGAACTTGTGAGAGTTGACCCTGCTTAGCTTCCGAGATCTGATGAAGTCAGGCTTGCATGAACTATCCAGGTCAGGGCTTGCTCCCAGCCTCTTAAAGCGTCTGCCTCTTCGGGCAGGGCTGAGAGAGATCAGTAGCTTGTGTGTCCTTTCCTGGTGGGGTGGGGAGCTGAGAGGGAAGCCACCCCCTGCTTGGCTTGGCTTCCTGCATTTGGCTTCCTATACCTCATTGCTTTTGCTGTATGATTTTGCAGTGAGGCCTCTCTGCTTTCTCCCATTGGTGAAGAGACAGAGAACCCTGTAGTTCTTTCCCTCCTCTTTCTACAAGTGCACAAAATAAAACATGGTGGGGGGAGCGCTTACTTCCCGCTGGCTCCTTCCCATTCTCCCCCTCCTTTCCCCATCCCCCACTAGCATTTACTGCCCCTTTTTTTTGTCCCCTGTGGAAAAATTTCTGGCTATGGGCCTGCCTAGATATATGGGTGTGTAGTAAGGGTGCCAGGCCCTTACCATGTTCCAGTGCAGAGCTCCAGTCTTCTTCCTGGAGTCTTTTGGTGCGGAAGGGACATCATCATGCAGGGCACATCACAGAAGGGATGCTCTAGCATTGGGGGGACTCTATGGTTACCATAGAATTTCCCCAAAATGCTAGAGCATCCCCACATAACGTGTCATGTGCAATGATGTCATCTCCAGGTGACATCATCACACCGGGCACATCAGGCCCTGACTGGGCCGCTCAGGGGCAGGGTTCCCCCCACCAGCCAGCTGGGCAGCAGACTGGGGGCCTCAAAAGTGGGGGAACACCCACCCCCTCTGGGGGGATGGCAGCCCTAGTTTGTAGACAACATGTATGCTGAACTGGTTCTCTCTTGGTGATTTCACTAGTACGGCAAAGCACAAACAAAATCACAGAGATGGTTGCTGGCCTCACTGCATGTACCATCCTATTCACAATAATTTTTCTCAACAAGGTTGTATATCTGCTTAATGCAAATGAGTCTTCAGTGCAGAGGTTTAATATGTGAACTAATCACCATATTTTGGGATAGAACAAATTTTCTTTTCAGAAGCTCCAGCAGTACATCTGCATGTTTCTCATTTTAATCCTCACCACAACCTTGTGAGGAAAATTCGGCTGAAAGAGACCATATGAGAGATAAGGCTGTGTTGAATTTTGAGCTGGTTCTCAATGTAGTTTTCCTAAGCAAAACAGAAAGTAAACCTATGCCACCAGCATATCAATTTTTTATAAAGGAGACAGAACTATTTTTTAAAAAACTTCACTGATTACATTTTCTCATTTTTAAAAGCATAAAAGCAGTCCAGTATCAGTGATGTTTTATACACATTTGTGAACAAACTAACAGCTTGTGTTCCAAATTCCAAACTGTAAAACCATCAGATATTAAATTTTATGGATATTTGTGCCAGTCTCCTTTGCCATCTTCCCTATTTTCTGACCCTTCTTGCCCACCCCCACCAGCTGCCATTCCAGACCATTACAACAGTCTGTGTTCTGTTGGCTCCTTTAACAAAAAAAACAACAAAACACCTACAATCTCCTAAATATAACAACTCTTGCTGTTGTTTCCTTATGTCAATATGGGAGAGCAAAGCTAGCAACTTGTTCCTGATACACACATTTGGTGCAATCCAGTAAGCTCAGCTAGTGTTAAATTCCACTGAAAAGAATGTGGGTTGTACTCAAACAGTGTTGGTAAGTCGGGTCAATAACAGTTTGCATCCAGCTACAATGAACCTATTCTAAAGGTTCTCAGAGGCAGGTAGATGGTTTTAAGAGGAGCTGAACTAACCATTTTGTGCCCTCTACTAGAATTTAGTCTTGGACTCAACATGTGGATATGCCCATCTATGTGGCTTTTCTTATGGTTTGTTTCAGCGCTTGCCAGCAAAATGTACAAGCAGATGTAAGATGAGTTAACTAGTGGAGGACTTAATGACTGTCAAATAATAAGGCTTGACAATTGGCATTAAAATAACTGTGCTATAATGATGAGGTATAGAATGCCAAGCATCTGCTTCTGTATGGTACGAAAACCAAACATTTCATCTGAATGATAGATTCATTTTGTATCCAACATACAACACTCTGAGAACCCATCATCTTGGAATGTTACCTTGAGCTTTCATTTAGGAACACGTTGTGTTTTAGCACTGCTGCTGACTCAAGGCACTCATTTGATTAAGATTCCAATTGCTTTGCATCTGTCTTTAGGCTCCAAGTCACTCTGTTATTTCTCCCTCATGTTTGTACATTGAAATATAAAGAGTGAGGCTGATCTTGAGGGAGGAGTATCTGCAGTTATTGCTGTCATTCTCTCTGTTTTTAACTTGGGGCCATGTAAATTTCCATTAACAATTCATTCGGAATGAAGGACTCATAGGCAATGCATAACATCATGTCATGATTAAAATGCCACTTTTGACTGGAAGTTCTTACCATGGAGTTGGGATAAATAATATACACACACATTCTCTACCTTAAGAACTAGTTGCCTGTTAGCTTCTAGGCACAATTCATAGGCATATCCATTCAAGAGATCAGCTGTGATAACAGACCAGGTGTCATTTTTGATGCAGTTATTGGGTTGGATCCAACCAGTTTTTTCATATGTGAAGGGGAGGAGGTGATCCCCTTTGATCACCAAACAGGATATTCTGGGAATCATCAGACCTGCATAGACAAAAGTCATGTGTGATAAGGGTAAGGAGAATTAGGTGAAACTGATGGATCCACATTCAGGCTTCATCAGAACTTTATGCCATCCTCCATGTGCTGTGTTCTGAGCAGTTACAATTGACTGTGTCTCAGAGCAGATATCAAAGGTTTGCTTTGTCATGTTCTGTCATGGTTTTCTTGAACTCCAACTAATACTTTCCGCAACAATTCATGGTTGATGACATAGTAGATTTCTCCCCACTCCTTCTGTTAATTTGGCCACAGAGTCCTAGAACTGATTGACAGGACTCAAACTTCCAGTTTTGTGTGTATTTTTTCCCATTTCCATTCTTCTATCTCCTGCTTACTTACTGAATCCTCCTCTTCGTGGTTGTCAGGCCTTTATATCCTTTTCCATGCTTAAATCCTTTGTTATCACCCAATCTCTATCCTTTCCAAATCAAATCTATTGAATTTATTCCAAGTGTAACAATAGAGAAACAGAATGGGGTGGGGAAGTGCATAACATCCAGTTTTGACAGTTTTGCCTACCTGCCTCTCAAAGCCAAATGTGTGCATTTAGTGCTCCAAACTAGAGTGCAAAT
Source organism: Gekko gecko (assembly GCA_029375565.1). NCBI lineage: Eukaryota > Metazoa > Chordata > Lepidosauria > Squamata > Gekkonidae > Gekko > Gekko gecko. The sequence goes on from JAPDNY010000009.1 coordinate 106,661,837, forward strand.
ACCTTGCACATTTTTGTACTTCTGGCTAGGAAATATGATTATATCTACTAAATTCAGTGTGCAACAACATGATCAAGGCTGCCACATGCAATAATGTGCAAACATTGAACATACATTGGTAGCTGATTTTAAAGGGTTCGTGATCTGCCCATGGAGCATATTTAATCCAAGCAAGCCAGTAAACTGTGAGCTTATGCTAACAGGGGCTACCAAGATAGCCACCATGCTGAAAGTCCAAATTAATCTGAAACCCAATTTGAAATCTTGTTTTTTTTATCATGAACAAATCACCAGTGTGAACATACGGGATGCTTGATTTAAGAGAAAACAGGCATTTCTATTAAGTTTCACTTTCAAAAGTCTCATTATTTGTAAAAATCAGATCATCACCCACGTTGCTGTTTTTATGCCTGCTTCAGGCCTGGAGGATATAATGGCCCTGGCCAGGGGCAAATGCCAGACAACCTCAGCAATGAGAAGCTTATAGTTATTCAAAACTCCTTTGTTTCACTTTTGAGGGGAAATGCTCAGGTAGGTACCCAGTTTGGAACTTGGCAGATGAACAGGCAACAGGAATGAGGTAACCTTGTATAATTATAAACAATAGATAGTTTGTCACAAGACTGTAACTGTTTTGTTCTACAAATAGGACAAACAGTTAGAGAGAAATCACTTGTCTTTCACTTCATAGATAAACAGGAATGAGGTTCTCTGTAATAAAATTACTAAAGTTTGTGAAGGCAGGAACACACACACAAGTTCCAGTGTTCCTTCTTAAACTCTTGATAGCATCACCCCTCTTTACTAGGAGCTGTTTCCCTCTTGATCCTCTCACTCTGCTTAACTCAACTCCAACTGACCTAACTGCCACTCTTAACTGCCACTCTCAACTGTAGAATTTTATTGAATCCCCTGTCACTCAAAGTTCTCAGACCAGGTTATGGTTGTATGTAAGCCGCCCTGAGCCGCTTCGGCGGGAGGGTGGGATAGAAGTCAAAGAAATAAATAATAAATAAATAAACCACTGAGGGCCCATGTTCTCCTCATGATATTGTTGTTGCAGTTAAATACAAGGCTGAGGTAACAGAATCTTCTCTAGTTACCAGAAGAGCTGCTTTCATTTTTGCTGATTTCACAGCACTCAAAACATCTGCAAATTTTGTAGCTGGATCAAACAGTACTACCATCTGGTAGGCTGCTCAGATTACAGCCCATGTTTTAGCAGACAGGTGTTTGTGTAACAAAACGTACTATTCTAATTAGCACCCGTTTGGTGAGGTGATCGATACTATTATAGCCACAGAGATTAAATTACCCTTGTACCTTTGTACACTGTGGGCTAGGGGCCCATGGCCAAAATGGTAAAGGGAAATACACAGTTGATATATCATGGAGTTTTTCCTCTGTATATGCAGTTCAAATTCTGATGCTTCTGTATATTCACTGCCATTTATCATTTGATTTTGAAGCATGAAATATCCTATCCTGAAGGCCTTCATTGAGTTTCCAATATTTATTTCAAAGTACTGCCCCCTCTCTGGCTGGGCCAAGGGGCAAAGCTAGAGCAAGTATGGTCATAGCAGAAATGGACAGAATCCTGAAGGGACCTGATGTATCAGGACAAAGAGTCAAAATAGAGTGTGATACCTCAGGTGCAGAGCCAGGACAGAATGTTGCATGGATTATCAACAGAGCCTGAAAATCCATGGGCAGAAACTGCCAAAGAATTCTAAAAGCCTCCTTCAGGGTGACAGATTGGTCCAAGGCAAAACCACAAAATGCTAAGGTGTGAATCCTCACAACCCCACGGTGATGCTATCACCGATCCCCTTAACTAACCCACCAGCCAGAGATCAAGGGACTGAGTCACTAGCCTGCGCGGTCTAAGAGCAAGAATCAGTCCTGCAAAGTGTGTTCCAGAAAACAGTCTGATAGCTGTAGCTAATATGGGCTGAAGCACTGGATTCAAATTGAAGCCCCCAAACCCAAGAACACCACAAAATATAATTGAAGTGGTCTATTAAAGGACAGTGCAGAGGTACATGATATATGAGCAGTCAACAGTTAAGGCCAAAATAATTAGGCTAAATTAGATTAGATATCTAATCTAAGCACTGGTTCTAAATCCAGATGTTACCTGGCAAGACTAAGTCAGAGTTTCAAAGAACAAAACAGGTGGTCCAGCCAACCTGGCCCACTCAGAATCAAGAAGTGTATCAAAGTTATATGCAATTCAGACAAAAGGTGAAACTAGAATAAAAGGTTTTTCCTTTATGCTCGATAACCTGCATTGGCATGATTCTAGTTGACCAATCAAATGTATGGCCAATGATGTAACTTGACCAATCAGGTATGTTGCTACCCAGGTGATGCAACCAAGCAGGTCAGTTGACTTAATGAGACCATATACTCTGCTACTGTATAGGGCCTAATCAAACAAGCTCCTTCTTCCGGCCATGGGCCCTTGCACTAATAAGATGGACTGTGTAGGCCAGACTCCATCCCAGTTTATTTGGCCTTGAAACTACTAGGCCTAATGATCTGATTGACACCTGTGTCAGCCTCCCATCTTCCTTATCTCCCTCTCTTTGAAGCTGTAGGCAGCTTGACCTTGGTTCTCAGAGAAAGAAGCCTCCATGATTTTTACTAGGTTCTAGGCTCAACCAATGTTTCTGAACAGACAAGAGCTGTTAAACAAACTAGTCTCTTGACAGAACCTAGCAGGAGACCTCAGTTCTGAGTATTTAACAGGGTATCATTTTATTGCCCCCCATCACCCACAGCTTAGATCAGTGGCCAATTGTCAAATCATATTCCCAATGCTGTCAAAATGGGGAGCAAAATGTTCTGAAGCAAATAATTTGATGGTTGATTCCCTTAAAAATAGCCTAAACTATTAATTTTCATCCATAGTTGTCTCTGGGTATAGCAATTAGTCCAGGGTACCTGGAAAGTCCATTGTATGGACATGTATCAAGGGAAATGTGCACCCTTTACTAGGATCTGGGGGATGCGTGACTGACTAGGAGTGGGTTGTGAGGTCATTACTACAATACCGTCTTTTAATGATATTTCAGAAGTAAAATATGTCCTTTCCTCACTCCTGGGATTGTAAATTTGGTATTTTCAGAAGGTAGCCATGTTGGTCTGCAGTAGAGCAGCTAGATTCAAGTCCAGCAGCACCTCAGAGACCAACAAGATTTTCAGGGTATATGCTTTCAAGAGTTAAATCTCTCTTCATCAGATACAAGTTGAAGTGGAGATCTCAGAGTCCTTATATCCCTGTCAGAAGGTGGGAGGGGTATTGCAAAGAAGGAACTCAGGATGCAGAAGGGAAATGCTTGGGGGCAGAAGATTAGCATCTATAGTGAGATAATACTCCTATGTTCCTAATTCAGGCCTGGGAGGTCCATTGATCTGAGCTTGTGAATGAACTCCAGGTTAGCCATCCCATGTTGTAATCTTCCCTTGAAGCTTGTCTATTTGAGGACTGCCACTCTTAGGTCAGCAATGGAATGACCTGGAAGATTAAAACTTTCTCAGTGTAGTTTTTGAGTGCTGTGGTTTTGAATGTTGGCTTTACATCCATTTATTCTTTTGTATAGGGACTGTCCTGTTTGTTTGATGAAGTGGAAGGGCATTGCTGACATTTGATGGCATATATAACTCTGCAAGAGGAGCAAGGGAATGAACCTGAGATGGTATGGCTGATGTTGTTAGGTCTGTTGATTATGTTGTCAGAGGGTTTGGTACGGAATCCAGGAGGGAGGCTCATGTTGCAAGTTTGTACTGGGCCCAGAGAAATAGTGCTTGAGCCCCATGTGGATAATATCAGCTCCTCAGTCTCCAGCCAATATCTTCTCAGAGATCACTAGGAAAGAGAGTCTTGAGGACCCTATGAAGTACTGCTGATACAGCAGTCTTTGACTTGTTAACTGTCAGAATGGTAGGAAACGATAGGTCCACACAGGATGGGTTCTTTATTTTTAGTCTGCATAGTATGTTTATTTGCTCTTCTCTCTGCACAGAGCTCAGAATAGCTGATATGCGACTCCTGGGCCGTCTCAGTCCTTGTCAGTTATACAGCCAGTCCTGCTTAGTTTCACCATCAAAACTGTCTTGTGTGGTTTGAGATCGTTCCCTGGCCCTGCCACAGTATAGGTTCTGTCTGTCCTTGGTGTGGAAGACCTGGTCATAGGAAGCAATGGGAACCTGGTTTCTCATCTATAAAAGATTTTTTTTAAAAAATAGAATAAAAGTTTAATAAACTGAAAAGGGGGGGTTAACATCAAAAAGGTATTTTGCTTCAATATTTTCAGGAAGGATTTGGGGAAGAAATATGGTTCAGTACTAGTTTTTTGTTTCTGATATGTCATTTGGGGGAGTTATTACAACTGAGTGGGAAGAAGGAGAGGGAGAGAGAGAATGTGGGAAATGTGTGGGGATTCAGCAGTGACACCTGTCCGCTTCCCTCCTGCCATCATCCTAGAGTGGTCATAACCAATAATCGTGTTAAAATTGCTCTTCTGAACCCACTGCTTGGGTCTCTGACTTCTGCACATTTTCAATAAAAGACACCTATGAGCAGATCATTTTTTTTCATTAAGTGCTCCTAAAAACAGTGTTAAAAAGTGGAGCCCCCCCCCCATGCAGAAGCTAGATTGTCCCTGCAAGGATGTGCATAGAAATGTTGATTAGGTTTAAATAATTATTTTTGTCTGAATTCTTTCACATTCTTAGGACATTTTGGAGTCATTATTGTATTTTGGTGACATTTATATTGGTTTTGTGGGGAAGGACCTGGGTTGCCAACCTCCAGAAGGGACCTGGGGTTCTTCCAAAATTACAACTGCTATCCAGGCTACACAGATCAGTTCCCCTGAAGGAAAGGGCAGCTTCTGCAGAATTACTTCCCAGCTGAGCTCCCTCCCTTCCTGAAACTCTGCCCACTTCAAGCACTGCCCCTCCCCCAATTCTCCAGAAATTTCCTAAGCCTAAATTGGCATCCCTAGGATGTACATTCCATCCTATAATTTATTTAATCTTTCAGCCAATAAGGATGAAACTTGGAAACTCTTCCAAGTTTCTTACATCAAAGTGTCCCTGCTAGAGGAATTGATCTGTGGAATCTAACTCCTTTAAAGGGGGGATTAGATAAAATTCATGGAAGTTAAATCTATCTATGAATATTAGCCTCAAGCAAGCAATGACATTAACATGACTCGGGTTTCCATGTTTGATAAACATTGCAACGGACAATAGCACAAACATTTTATTCTGCTTATCAGTTTCTCTAAGTGTTTGACTGGGTTATTATTTGAGAGAGACTCAGAGGTGGATTGGCCATTAAGGCCACCAGGAAAAGTCCTCATGGTGCTATGACATGAGAGGGCACCCCTGGCAGGGCCTGGAATGGCCCAGGGCAGCCCCATGTGAGGTGAGTGGGAGGCACTGCAACTGCAAACTGATGGCTCCTACCTCACACAAGTTTGGAGCCACCATGGCCACAAGCCAGCAGCCCTCACCGTATGCAAGGCAGATGTGGAACACCACTGTAATCTGGTCTCCTAGGCCTCACATGAGTCAGATAGAAATTGGTACCACTGATGCTGCAAGTACTGCTGATGCTGCAAGTCAGCACCTTGTGCGGGATAGGTGTAAGCTGGTGCCACAAGCCAGTGGCTCCTGCATGGTGTGAAATGGGCAGGTGGGGGTCACTATGAACCTGGCCTTTCCCTCCACACTCCATCAAGGTTGAGGGCTGGGGGCAAGCCTTCTTCTACCTTCCCTCCTGCCTCTTTTGAGGGATGAGGCCATTTCACAGGGCCATTTTGGTATCCCACTGAGTCCCTGGACAGAGTCCTGTAGTAGATGGATCCTTGGTCTTTGTGCTCTTGCAAGAGCCAATGTGGTGTAATGGTTAGCATGATGGACTAGGTTCTGCAGGATAATGGTTCAAATCCCCCTATGTCATGAAGCTTTCTAGGTGATCTTGGGCTAGTTACTCTTTCCCTCAGCCTAACCTACTTCACAGGGTTGTTGTTTGGATAAAATAGGAACATGGTGTACAACACCCTGAGCTCTTTCGATGAAGGGCAGGATGACAATGTACTAAAACAATTATAAATTGTAAGTGTAGTTACTAGGAATTGGTCTCAGGTTGAATGCCTAAGGGAGAACAGTCAGAATTATGGAAGGCTGTTTTCCCTCAAAAACTGTGTGTGGTAACTTATACTTTTTAAAAGCCACCATTATACATTGGAAAGTAAGCTTTTAAAACTGAATCATCCCCTTTCCATTTAAAATAAAAATAATTAATTTCATGTGAAGAAGTTGTTTCTTACTGTGTATAAAAAGGCTTTCATAAATATATTCCTTCTTGTAGCTTAGATTTTAATTTGTATATTTTCTGACATTTTATACACACACAATAGTTTAGAGAGTTTAATGTAAGACCAGCACTATACATAAGTTGTAGCAAGAGGAATTTGGTTTGTTTTTACTAATGCATACAGGAGCAGGTCTTGTCTGGTATGCACAAGACTTCTCCAGTCTGTTCTAAATTTCACAGAAGAAATACATTCCTTATTATTGCTACAGTTGCTTTGCATTAAAGTACAATGTTACATAACACAAAGCATCTTTTCTTGCACTTAAAGAAAAAGTTCCAGGAACATACTGATGTATTCTGTAAACATAATAAATTTTATCTAAAAATCAGTAGGAGAGAAACAGCCTCAAGGCCAAGAGCGCCAATGTCTTTCTGAATTGATATTAATAAAGCCGAAGTAAAATGAAATTGAAAGTATGAAAAACCTTTTCAGATGTTATTTGTGTATCTGTGTTTAATAGGCTTCTTTTTACTCAAACAAAGAACAATTTTTATAAAAGCTTGCAGATTAAAAAAGTGTATTTGTTTTAAAAATGCTGACCGAGGCCATAGCATGTCGGAGACGGCTAGAAAAGAAGATTCAGGTTTCTCAATACCTTCAGCTTCAAGTAAAGTGGCAATAGTGAGGGCCCCAATTTGGATCTGGCACATTGTGAAATTTTAGAAGTTTTCTCCAACACCGTTTCCTGATAGAATGGAAGTTCTCTTTTTCCAGCTGGTGCTAATAACTGCTCAAAGTGGTCATTTGCTATCAGGAATAAGGTTGCCAAGTGGCCAGGAAACAAGTGCAGCTGAAGCTTTTCACAGCATGGAGTCAATTAACTTCACTTGATCATTGCTACAAATCAGGCCTACATACTAAGGGGAAAAAGAAAAGGTACCTCTAGAAACCCAGGAGTGGGTGTCATACAAACAACTTTAACAAGCTTACATATTTAAATTACTTAATTCTCACGTTACACCAATGAATGTGGTCATCCTCTTTCTATAAATTCCAAATCTGTAAATAATCAACATCTGCTATAACTTCATAAAGAACCTAAGACAGTATAGTTTATACATTTTTTTAGAACTTCAGAGTTATGATAACAAATCACTTCTTATCCTTCTTCTTCCTCAATTTATAGCCTACTTTGGGGGCCACAGCCCCCAACAGAGTCTGATTCTTCGCCAGACAATGGCTCCACTCCATCACCGCCACCCTCCTTGGAACTGTCCCTTTCTTCTCCTTCTTCCACATCTGCTGGACAACTATGAAGCTGCAAGAATTCTCTTGCCTTCTCTACAGAGTCAATTTTTTCCTTCCCATTAATGAACTTAAAGATGACTCCTTCGGGCAAGATCCATCTGTAGGCAATTTGCTTCTTTTGTAGAAATAAGATCAAGTCTTTATATTTACGTCTTTTCCTCCTTATTTCAAATGGAATGTCTTTTAGAACCTTTACCTCTTTGCCCTTGATTTTCAGGGTAACTCCATTAGCCGCTTTGAGAATTTGATCTCTCACTCTTCTTCTGGAGAACCTCACCATCACTTCTCCTGGCAGATTATTTTTCCTTATGAATTCTGTATACGACCTATAGACCGTATCAATGTCGCTTTGCAGATTCTCCACTTTCAAATCTGCCATTTGCCCCAAAGCTTCTCTCATTATATGCATAAGGTTCCCACTTTTTCCTCAGGAATCCCCTGGAATCTCAGGACATAGCTTGCCCTTTCCATTTGTAGCTGTAATAGTTGAGACTCATCTTCTTGCCACTTCATTGCCATTGCCTGCATTTGTTTTTGCAGCTTCTTGGCATTGATATCGACCTCTTTAAGTTCCTGCTTGTATTGATCTATCTTCTTGGTATTCCCGTTGATTTGAGCCTGCTGTGTGTCCAGCTTTCGGTTTATTTCCATCACCTGCTCCAGTAGAGGGCGCAGTGCTTCGTTTAAAATCCTTTGCAGATTTTGTGTCTGGGCACAACACTCGCTGGGCTGGCACTTTCGGTAAGCTTAGCTCTCACTGTCTTTTCTCTTTCCTCCTCCTTCATCAGAGGCGCCATTTTTGGGAAGATGTTTACTTTTCCACAAAAGTTATCAAAGTCTGTCAAGTTCAGAAGGTGCTTGGTAAGTTCTTAAAAGTCCTTTATTCCAGGTCCTTCTTAAAAGTTCTTAAAAGTCCTTCAAAAGCCTGCTGCCCCGCATAAACTATAAAGTTCACTTTTATTTTCTTCTTGGGGGAGAGTCCCCTCCCTCCCCTTGCTTCCTGCAGGGCGGCTTTTTGGCTTTATTTTTTCCCGATGCTCTCGCTTGAACTTCATTCACAGTTCAATGATGATGTGGTTTCCAATTGCTTTGCATATCAAGTTGCTAGATCACCTGGCGCTTGATCCAGTGTGTGCTTCTAATTCCCTCAGGAAACTCTGTAGCAGGTCTGTCGGGGCATGGATGCCCCCCCCTCGCCGGTATGGTCACCAGAGGGGGAACCTTCTAGCACCCCATAGCTTGGAGCCCATTCCCAGGACTCCATGGGGAGTGCAGACAATCTCACCCCCTCCTAGCCACGGGTTCTGGCGGTCGCCTCCTGGGAGGTCCAGGAAAAAGCGACTGCCATGGCGAGTGCCAAAACTGGAAGTCTCAGCCAGCACACTTTAAAGGGTGCCAAAAGTACATCTGGAGCCAAAAGTACTCCTTTGCCAAAAGTACTCGTTTGCCACTGGGGGAGATCAGGCACGAAGAGCGCTGTTCACTCCCGATGGCCCAGGGAGGCACCCTTTAAAGTCTCCTGGCCGGTGGCCTCCCACCCCCCTCCTCTTGCATCCTAGGGGCCTCTCATTCCTCCACTCTCCCCCCTGTCGTGCACCAGAGGGGCGGGTCGAGGTGCTGCTGCAGGGGCTCAGATCTCTCAGGTGTGTGGAGACCTGCTAAGAGCTTCTGAGGCTCTAATGGGAGCACCCTGTGCATTGGACTCAGCCCCAGCTGCGATTTAATGAGTCCCTTCAGGTGCAAACAGCAATTCCCCCCCAGTCAGTGAGGGCCCTTGTCTGATCTCCTGACCATAATGGGGAGGAGGGATGCAGAGCAAACGGGGGAGGCTAACTATTCGGAGTTTGCACAGAGGAAAGTCTTCCTTCTCTCCAGGCCCTGCCTGGAGGTTGGCAACCCCATAATTGGGGGCACACCGGGGGGGGCACCAGGAGGCAGCGTCGCCTAGTGTACAAAAAAACCTGGAGCCGGCCCTGGCAATGTCTGTATCCCTTCCTTCCAAGAGGGACACCTTTTGAGGAAGAGTTCAAGAGGACTGCAAAGCTAGCTCACCTACCTGGATCACTGTCATGACCTCCAGCTGGTCTGTTGGGTCAGAAGGGTAATGAATGTCTGTCTCTGTCTGCCAGTTCTGACCTTCACCATCCTTGTCGACTAGGTAACTGGCTTCACCTCTCTGGCCACCTGTTCAGCCAACAAAGCACCACAGTGATACAGTCATTGCAGTGGCTGCTGCATCTTAGATAAATTAAACATTCTAAACAATTTCATTGGAGTGGGTGAAAACAGATGAGTAGAAACAAATGAGCAGATAAAGGAATCTGGGATACAGCTGACATATCATATGTCCATTATTTTACTAAAACAAATATCCTTTACTTAAAAGTACATCATTTAAAGTTACAAAGTGAAAAACAATACAAATTTGAGCTACAGTTTCCAAGAGAAAGCTGGTAATAGCAGGAATGATAAGGTGCTTTAAAAGGAGGCACTTTGACACTGCATATACAAAATTAGCTACCAGAGAAACATCTATTGGAAAATAACACTGTGGGCACAAAACCTGAATGATGTACTTTGAGCTGTTATATCAGGAAGAAATTCACCTCTATGATTTATAGAATATAAATGGATTTTCAGCTCAGTTAATTTTCAGCCCAGCCACCTCTTACTAAGAACACTAGAAGAGAAACAATCCATTTTAATTAAAGGAAATGGGGGAAAGGATAAAAAAGAAAAATATAGATAGATTAAAGTTGAAGGCATACAATAGATTTGAAGAGAGTCAAATATGGTATAATAGATGCATTGTTTGCTGTGCTCTTTGCATTCAAATCTCTTGTACAACTGCCATCTCTAGTCAAGTTTTGCAGGTTTAGGAAGCACTTCAAAACCCTGACAGACCTCTGAACAAAGACAGTAATGCACACACCATGGGCAACAACATCTGTACCGTAACACTTTCAGCTCTCTCTGGAAAGTGTTGAGACAGAGTAATTGCATATCTATTATCATATTGGAATATAGGTCCAGTGGACACAAAATAACCACCATTCATTGTTTTTTTTTAAAAAATCATTATTTCATTGCTGAATCACATCCACACTGTCATCACTCAGTATAGATCTGCACATGTGAATTAAAGAGAGAGGCCATATCTTAGTGGTAGAGCATCTACTTTGCATGTACAGGCTCCCAGTTTTAGACCCCAGCACCTCCAATTAAAAGGTTCAAATAGTAAGTGATGTGAAAGACCTCTACATGAAACCCTGGAGAGCCACTACCAGCCTGAACAGACAATAATTGCCTCGATAGACCAGAGGTCTACCCAGTATAAGGCAACTTCATTTTTATATGAGTCATTCTCAGGTCAAACTCTAATGGACAGAATTTTCATATCAGCTCACATTACCTCAGATGTCTTTAATTGAAACAGTTCACACAGTCAGCTGCAAGTATTCTCTTGATATTATCTAGGGTGGAGGTGGGCTTTCCCTAGTTTCAGATCTTCTGTGGAAGCCAGCTGTTTTGAATGCTCAAAAGTGTAGATTTTCAGGGGGCTGGACTAGGTAGTCTATAACACCCTTTCCAACCATAGGTGCCAATCAATCCATAGAATCAGCTTTAAATGGACTGTCATATAATTAAGCTTTTTTGTATGCAATGAGTTACCATGAACACTGGCCACTTTTCCCATGCCAATGCAAACCTTGTTTTTTTTTTTTACCAGCTTGCTGTAAGGAGACTGATGAACAAAGAGCAATTTAATATGGCTTACAATGGTTGTACAAAGCACCTTAATTTATGCTGAGACATAAAGAGAATTGCATGCAAATGTATAAAATGCAGTCTATCCACAAGAAATACATATTAGAACACTCCATTTAAAAATTATATAGAAGGGACCATGTGGTAGAGCTTTTGCTTGGCATGCAGAAGGTCCCAGGTTCATTCCTGGCATCTCCAATTAAAAGGGTCAGATGGTAGGTGGCATGAAAGATCTCTGAGATTCTAGAGAGCTGCTGCCAATCAGAATAGACAATACTGAACTTGATAGACCAATTGTCTATCTCACATTTTTTAAGACTCAGAGATTTTAGTGGGAGAGAATTACAGTGCAATCATATGCAGAGGCTGAGTTCAGACTGGCAGTTTGAAGCGGGAGTGAGTCGTGCAAAAAAGCCCTGGAACAAACTGTTCCGGGTCAGGCCCGTAGCTAACAACTTTTTGCTCAGGGGGCCCATGTTTTCCTCAGGGGGCCCACCACCAATGTTCCCTCTAAGCTGTGGAGTTTTCTGAGCAAAACTTCTACTTTGTGAGCTACTGCCATTAAAGTTGTGAGAGAGCAATTTGGCTGCGGCATAAATTAGTTTGCTCTGGAGCCCCATCCTTCCTGAGCTAAGACAAAAATCTTTCTTTCCCAAGCTGTGCTCACCTTGGTTTTCCCTCAGCGCTGGCTGAGTGTACAAGAACCGCCCCTCGTGGCGCGTGAAGCCAGGCAGAGCCCCGCGTGGCACGGCACCCCCCAGAGGGCCTGGCAGCCCCCTCCCCCACCCCCTCGCTTTCTTTCCTTTGTGTTGGGCGCAGGAGCTTCACCTGTGGCTGCCGCCACTGGCCTGGCCTGCCCTGTGCCCGGCTTGGCGCGCAGGGCTCCACCCGGGTCGCGCGGGCGGATGCCTGGGCCCCCACAGCCTTACCTCTTCTCACCTCGGCTGCCGGCCTCCCCACGCTTATTGCCACCGCCTATTGTGGACCGGACTTCAGAGTCCCTCTGCAGAGCAGCCTAACTCAGTGCCAGAGGGCCGCCGCGTCCTGCGAGGCAGCTTTCTCGCACCCCCCCAGTTCTCTCCCCCAGCGGGTCCTCACTGCCCCTCCCCGTGGGTCCCTCGCACCCCCCGTGGGTCCCCCGTGGGCCGAGCCCCCAGGGCCCCACGCAGGCTACGGGCCTGTTCCGGGTTTTCCTGGTCACACTGCGCCAACTGATGCGAGAGCATACTGGGAAGAGGCACGAGGGAGCGTTCAGACTGCTGGCCTGGAGGTGCAGCTGTAAACAGCTTTTTCCTGGTAATTCAGCTATGTGTGCATATGCGCTCATGTGCATAAGTGCATCAGGGTAATTTCACCAGGTATCTTTTAAACGCGGGAGCGAAGCAGTACATGATGGGTTGACTACGGGTGGAGAACACCAGACAGATGTGCCCATGTGAACGCCCCCTTTAATCCAGTTGTGAAATGTTGCTGAAACATGCCTATCTTGGGGCAAACTGCCAGTCTGAACTCAGCCAGAGTTATTCCATTTAAGACCCACTGGTTTCAGAGGTCTTAAACTAGAGGAACTACATAGGATTGTACTGCATAGTACATATTAAGCTCTGAAATGGACATGATTTAAATGTGTTTAACTGCCATTTGGATACATTCTGCACTTAGGAAATGGTTTCTAGAATGAGAGTGAACTTCTCATACATCTCTGAAGTCTATGGTGCAAGAGTTTTAGAAAGGTAGAACTATGAAGAGAGGTCCAGTGGGTATCAAGTCTATGCATCTTAAACCTTCTCACATCTAATTCATAGTAAAGCCTTTCACACTGTCAAAGCTATGACTTGGGATTTCTATGAATTAAATACGGTGCATTGAGTCTTGTCACTGCTCATTATTTTCTCAGTTAATCAAGACAACATAAAGTAAATGTGCTCATGTGTGATATACGGGAAATTCCTTATTCCCTGAATGATGTAAATTATAAGATGGCATCATTTGACTGATCATGTGAATTGACAGACAAAATAGTCTTCAAACTCAGAAACCATGTAAAAGAAGAAATATAAAATTAGTTGATATTACTTTGGATATGGTCCAATGATAAAGACAACTTGTGTTATATTGAACAAAGTTTGACAGTGACACCTTAAGATCAATAAAGTTTAATTCTGGGTATAAGCATTTGTGTGCATGCACACTTCATCATTGATACTTCTTTTACAAAAATACACGGTCACGAATAGGAAAATAGTCATTATTTTTTTAACTGTAAGAAACAAAGGCATTTTTATTTTATTTGTTCAAACAATATTTACCATAATTGCTCTAAAAACATGTTTCTGAACTCAGAATTCATACCAATTAGCCCTCTCTCCAGTTTGTTTTTGAATTTCATTACAATTAGTAATTATATTATCCAATAGAGTCATATTGAATTCTTTGTGTCTGTCTTCCCTTCAGAATATGTTTTACAGATATCCTTGCATAAACTGTTCTATTTTCCAGGATGGTGAATGAAGAACTGACAGCATAATGCTAAGACCATTTTCCTGAGAATAAGCTCCAATAAATAAACCTGAGTAGGATTCTTTTAGAATTGTTGTCTAAGTCAACAAGTAGCAATAGAGAGATGAAGGTCCGGTCATCATATCTCAACATCCTACTTCTGAATGTGCTTAAACAATCAGAATCAATGAAAGTATAGGCCTGCCTTCTGTTCTAAGGGAATATAAGTAAAGCTAGTTGCTAATACTGAAAATATTAATTGAAAATATCAGTTTGGTGCTTATTGGTGGTAAAAAAGATGAATTCCATGCTAAGAAGTTATTATGAAAGACACTGAAAATAAGACAACCAGTACTGTAATGACTTTATATATCTCTCTAATGTATCCACATTTGGAATGCTGAGACTTGATGAAATTTTCCATCACTACTTAGCTTTTATCTAGTACCTTTGGTCTTCAGAATACTTACCTGTGTTAACATGCAACAATCTTTTAAAAAGTCCCTGTAGTGTAGCCAGTGTGATCATCCCCATATTATAGATGAAGATTCAAGCTGAGAGAGAGTGGTTTACCTAAAGCCACTTGGGGAATGCACAGTGGAGGCATGATTTGAACTGAAGATTTGTCAGATAACATGCTCTTAGTCTTTATGCCTACACTAGTCTTAGGCCCCAATCACATGGGAGGATTTGCCCCGCGGGAGGAACGGATCGGGGGTGCATCAAGATCATACCACAACATCTGGGAAGCGGCGCACACCTGTCCCCGATCCGTCCCTTCCAGTCGAAAACCTGCCGCAAAAAGGTAGCACCAAAAGGGTACTACTTAACAGTTGATGCGCAACACGGGCCGGCATCTGATCGCCCGACTTGCCCGTCTCCCTGCAGCATTCGGAGGCCCTATAGAACTGCATACATGTGCACAGCAGGCTCACCTTGCACACCAATCTGTGGCTTCCCCCGGCATCTGATCATGCCGGGGAGCAACTGCACAGCAGCTCAGGGGATCTGTCTGATCCTGCCGCCGTGCTTCTCTTTTGATGTGGCTCAAAAAAGCCGCACTTCAGCCGCACCTTTTCCCCCAGTACAGACTGGGGTCTTCCAGTACAATTTTAAGTACAGTTAGACTTTTCTAAGCATTGAAGTCAATGGGTTTAGGGCATAATTCTGTTTAGGATTGCACTGCTAACTATTTATTTTAGAAAGTGGGATTACACCAACAATTAATTTTTTATTTTTGTTTTTTAGATTGTCAGATAACACAGCATAAGAGACAATACAAATTCCCTCCTAGAACTCTGAGGAACTTAACCATGAAATTTAGAAAATGAGACCCAAAATTACCCTGGTCAAAATGAAAAATGATTCTCCACACGGGTAGAGATAATCATGTCTGCAGGAGTGAATATTAATGTCTGAATCATATGGCAGCCCACTTATCTTTTGTAAAGCTTCTTAAGCCACAAGAAATAGAATGAAACAAGACAGCAGAGGAATGTGGCAGAAATATTTTCACGTCACCAGGTTAAGAACATCCTCCTGAAGAGCAGGCAGATAGTCAATAAAGAGATTATCATTACAGAGAGAATTTATTTTCAGCAGTAACAAAATATATATAGTAGATGCCCCCCCATGAATGGCCACTTCAAGAAGCTTGAGAAAAAGGATTTACTAGGTCCTTCCTTGCCATATAATCTTTCAGTAAATGTCTAAATGGAAAAATCATGGGAGATTTTTGACAATCTCTTACAAAATCATCACCATCACTACTTCAACACCCTCCCCCGTCAAAGTACAAAGTGCTTTACTGTTCTCATCCTGTTTAGTTTTATAGGGATGGCATAAGAATGGGTAAGTTGAGACTGTATGAAGTTGTATGAAGGGGAGCTAAGGTAAGTCTGCAAAGCAATCAAACTGACTTCCCCCTTCTTGAGTGTTCTCTGCCCAGAGAGAGAGAAAAAGTTTGGTCATTTGAAACCTTCAAATAAAAAAATGCATTTCTTACCAGACATACACAGCAAATACATAGCAGAAGGTTAAAATACAATACAACCCTTAGGAGAAAAGAGGAATTTTAAAATTCTACTAAAAATGTACAGAACAGGTGCAAAGCAAACGAATTTGAGGTCATTCCTTGAGTGAGACACCATAACCAAGAAGATCCTGCCCTTTTCTAGAGAGGCTGCAGACTTCACTGCAAACATGCTCAACCATTGAATTTGTTGTGCTCCAAGATGATGATCATGTGTGAACTAATTGCTCGATCTGTTTGGTTTGTGCCAAGCAGCTGCAGACACCCACCAAAATTTGCATCAGGTTTTTCCAGAACTGTGCACAAGCAAAGATGCTGTCTAGTCAAACTGTTTGGCAGCTATTGTCATGACCCCCACTGAGCTGGGGGTCTTTGAAGCAACAGAGGTAGAGCCTTAGGGCCCAGAGACATGACCTGGGAAGAGCAGGAAACTCTGAGAAACCCCTGCAGGATTTTATTCCTGAGGAACCTGCAAGAAGCACCTCCACCAGAACTTCCCTCTGTCCTCCCAAGGTCTTGGGTCACCTAAGTGCTGGTGAAGGACTCAGTCCAAACACCCACCAGAATCTGCTCCACCCAGGAAGAGTGGCAGAGGCAGCAGGCTCATGCTGCGATAGCCCAGCAAAGGGAGAATGCCAGGCTTCACCTCCTGAGCCACAGCATGATGGATGTAATCCTTTGCAAGATTCTGCCCCCACTTGAGCATGGACAAGGTAAGGCCCAGGTACAGCTTCCACAATAGTTGGAGCTGCTGTCCTCTCAGCCTATTTGAGCCTTAGTTTGGAAAAGGGAAGCTTGCTGGATCAACCAGGTGCCAGCTCCTTGTCACCAGTTTCTAGCTGCCATCACCTGTCGATACTCCTAACTCTCATTATCTAGACCTGAGGGCACTACTCCAGAGGAGACCTGACTGGATCTGTCTGCAGCTGTGATGGACTGCACTTTTAAGAACAAACAGCTGAAGGACTGAGGAGTTAATTCTTCACAGAAACAGAGAGCCTAGAGTGACAGGTTGCTCCAAGCAATCTGATTGGTTAGCATCAGCTGAGCAGAGAAAACTGCATGCTGAGAAGAGATTCAGTCAGATTTCTCCCTGGACTGAGTTGAGTACTGCCAGTCTGATTTCAGCTCTAGCTGAGAAGAGTCCAAAATTTTGGAATTAAGCCTTAGCTGAGGGCAGCTAAATACAGACAGGAGAATCGGGGGTAAGTTGGCAAGGAAGTTTGGGAAGTAGGTGAAGACTCCCATTCGGGCCAAGAAAAGGGAATAGATCTTTTAGAGAGAGCAGAAAACTCCCTACCCAGTCCAACAGGGAGTTAGGTCTGAAGAGTGCAAAGATCCCTGGTTTGGTGTGGTTAGAAACTGCCTTTGAAGACCTTAAGAGTCAGTTAAAAACTCAAGACAATTACTAATGTTTCAAGAAAAGGGGTTTGGAAAGAGTGTACCAGCCTTCTGGAAACTAAAAGAGTTAGGGAATACTAAAAGAAAGTGTACTGAAGTGTTTGGGGAAAACGTTGAAACAAAAGCCACTCAACATAAAGATTTAAGTAACTCTGGCCCCGGTCACATGGAGCATTTGCCCCGCAGAAGGCACGATAGTCGGGTGGATTTTCTGTGTGCGATCACACTGGAACATCTGTGAGGTGTAGCGTACCCGTGGCCAACACGTGACGTGCCGTCTAAGATGCACATTTAAAAGGTACCTGAAACAACCTACTGGCAGATGGTTTGCCATGGGCTGCATACGGACTCCCGTGGTGTGATCGCACTGGCGTGCGGCTATTCCTCCAGGTCGTCCTCTTTGCTGCGCACACCAACGGAAGAAGCCCTGGTGTGCCGCTGTCGCATCTAATTGCCTAATGGCAGATCAGAATGCAATGGTGCAAATAGCCACGCCTCCCCCCTGTGTTTTCCGGCATGTGTGGCCAGGGCCTCTGAATAGCTTAAGAAACTCTCATTAGCCTGAGGCAAAAGAACTGAAGTCTGTACATGTACTGATTTTACCATAGAAATTTTATCCCTGATTTCACGTGACCCTCTGTTGATAAAATATTTTGCTAATTTGGAGTCTAAAAACTTCTCAAGTGCCATTTAAGTTGTATAAGTGAAAGGGGGCTCCCATTCTTAGGTCCCTAGGCTAAGCAAACAGCCAAAAACATTATCCTGTGACAGGGTGGGACAGCCAGAGTTCTTCAGGAAAGAAGAAACTAGACAACTAGAGTGGCTCAGTCACAAAAGGGAAAGAAAAACAGAGGGAAAATCTTGCCTCTAAAGGAGGGAAGTGGAGGGGGGTATCACAGCAGCATGCAGTGCAGCCATTAACATCACTAAGGACTACTTAAATGAACACCGAAGCATTTATTGATAACTCATATGATTTGTAAGTAATCTAATTGTCTATTTAAACTATTTAACAAAGAGTGAGGGAAATTATATTAAAAAGGGACAGCTTGTTTTATAAAGTGAAATACCCATATTTCTCCATTTTGGTTTCACACCAGTTGCTAATACTTGATTTTATATTATTCCTTAGGCACAGATAACATATTTAGTAATAGAAGACATTTTCTTAGCTTCTTTGCATCAATGTGTGCTTATTTATTTATTTAGTACATTTTTATCCTACCTTTTGTCCAAGGAGCTCAGATGCAAAACCACTCAGGGAACTGAATGGGAAGCAGGGATTTGAACCTCATTCTTGCAGGCATAATCCAGCGCTCTAACCACTGTACCATTTGAGGTACTAGTAGTGATTATCATGGTGTTGTCTGCTGTTTAATATATCAATAATAATTCTTAGCCAAATTTTAAAAAACATGACAGAAATATCTAAAAATACCCTAGAAATGAAAACATTATAGCATTCAGTGGGTGCATTCCATCCAACATAACAGCTAAGCAGGTCTACATTTAAATAACTGGAAGCCCTGAGGCAGCAGTAATAGTTACTTAGATTTGAAATCTCTCTATAGTTCCTTTCTCACAGGTGAAATCCAAAACATTACTGAAGTCCCCAGCCTGGTGCCCATGTACACAATGGTGTCTGTTAGTACCAATTTCCTTCTTCAACAAACCATTTCTTCACCAAAGCAATCCTGGCTTTCCTCTTCCTCACTGGAGAAGGAGGATGTATTACTTTGCATCTGTAGAGAGCAACTATTCAAAAATAGTTGCCTCCACTGTAGGAGGATGCTCATTTGCAACTTCACAACACTCATGATAGCCATTTTGTAGAGGCTATTTTATTTCCCATTCTCAACATTCAAAAAGTGCCCTTAGGACTCACCAAGACTGGGGACTCCTGGATTAGACTATGAGGTTCATAAAATGCTAGAAGACATGAAATGCTAAGGATAGTACCTGCCCAAAATTTTGAATTTTGAGTGCTATTGCTAGTATGAATCTTTATGAATCAAAACTAACATAAGGATCAGCCATCATAAATTCTTTGTATCTAGTTTATAACCCCAGTCTCATTCCACCCAGGCATAAGCCTACCTTCAGCCAGAACCACACTGTGGAAGCCTTTCATTTCTAAGTACAGATGGTACAAAGCTCACTTTAATCAATCTTGTGCTGTGTTCCTCGAACTATCACTGGCCTGGCTCTAGTTTCATAAGCCTATTATGTCGATGCCTAGGCTGTAGACAACATCACTTGCACAAAGCACTAATCTGTTTATTTTTGTACAATGGGATGTAGACAGTTTTAACAATGTGACTTTCCAAAAGGGAAAGTGTTTATTTATCGATCACTAAGTCTTTGCTATTTCAAGAGCTACTAGGCCGCCTTGTTGAGGGATTCTGACATGTTTAGACTATTTCCTGTTTCCTAAAAAGTGAGCAGATGATGTGGGACACTGTGATGATCTTTCATAAGATTTTACAAGTGCAATGCTATCCTTTATGCCTGCTGAGCAGGAATATAGTAACCTAAATCATTTGGTCCCAGTGAAACCTGTATGTGTTTCAACTTAGAGAATCTCTGCTTGTATGAAGTTGTATAAAGACACTATTGTAGTAGCACAGAGATGGACACATTTTAGTGTCAAGATGGGTAGCCATCTTTATTCCCACAGTCACAATGGAGAAATGAGGAGCCCAGCAATGCTCCTTAATAACATAAGAACATCTATGGAAATGGATCAAGATGGCCATGTAAGTCTGTCTGTAGCAGCAGAAAAGAGCAAGAGTATCTGAAGAAGTAAGCAGTGAAGTTTTGTTAAGTCTTTAAGGTGCTACTGGACTCTTGCTCTTTTCTACTGATAAAAAGACCTAATCACAGGTAATACCTATTGGCTTTTTGAGGTAAGAAGCAGGAGTAGTTGTCTTAGAACAATCAACTCTTTGCAGGATTCGTTTCAGTTGTATTTCATTGCCTGCGCTGCACAGTGTCCAGCGGCTTTCATTTGGAGACCAATGAGTAATGTATCAGTAGAGCAGAGCAGGAGAAACTCAACGGAACTTTATGTTTGATTCTGTTGCTCATTAGGTTTTGAAGTATATCTGGGATAAATTTATCTTGCCATGTGTTTGCCTCATGGCAATAAATGTCTGCATTTCGTTTTCTTCATTTTATGCTTTAAGTCATAGATTTACAGGTTGAGTTGGGTGAGCAGCAGCAAGAAGCAGATAAGATCAAACTCAAAATGGAACACAGCTCAGGGTTTTTTTTAAGAGGCACAACACCTGCTTGTACTTTACAGCATGTTTTTGTGAGACAATTACCAAGTATAAAATGGGGGGGGGATCCCTTTTCTTTCACAAAGAGTATCAATGAAGACAAAATCAAGATAAGTCATTTTGATAGAAATATATTTCTCAACTTCTCAAACAACAGTTAAACAAGAGGGCCTGTATTGCTAAGCCAATAATGTTTCCATATTAAAAAGTTCAAACATGATATGAATACCTTAGTATTATTAGAGATGCTTACCATATACCTAGCTATCTACCATCTTGCAGGGATTTTACATTGAGCCAAGCAGTTTGTGGCTCTTCCTTCCAAACTTGTTAGTTCCTTTCAGGGTTTTGCTAAGGCAGTCAAGATTTATTCTGTAGGGCATTTGTAGTTGGTTTAGGATTTATATGACTGCTATTTTGACCTACTCTGCTGTTTTCATTGGGATATATTGTTGGGATATAGTACTTTTTTCTGAAGAAAACACTTTGGCCAGCATAAGGGGGGCTAATTTTCACTGACTTCCGTCCCATTTCAGATCCCCATTGTTCCAGAGAATCTACCAGCCCTTGGGGATACAGTTTTGGGATGCAAAGTAGATAGCAGTGAGGGGAAAGTGAAGTTGGCAGCTTTTTTTTCTGAGCACTGTTCTGCTTGCACTAGATAAGAGGCACCCTGTTGTTTTTTCTTACCTTTATTGAATACACATCAATTTTCTCTGTTTAGAAGGAACAGTCCTTTTTTTCTGGTCCCTGTCTTTCATAAAATGACCTTTCACCTTTTGGGGACTTGTGGGCAATGCCTCTGTTTTGTTAGCATGCACATACATGCATCTGAGTCCTTCAGGCTTCTGCTACCTTCCTTGGGTCTCTAGAGCAGGGGTCTCCAACATTTTGAAGCCTGTGTGCACTTTTGGAATACTGATGCAGGGTGGTGCATGGGACCACAAAGCGGCTGCCGTGAGAAGTGGAGTCAAATGTCATGTCTAATGCTAACAAGTAACTGCAAAATTTCAGGGAGAAGCTCTGTTTAAGAAGGTGCCTTTTAAAATGAACACTTTGTTTACCAGTATTTCCTTTCATATACACAATTTGCCTTCAGTCATGCTGTAAAGATCCTAGTGCTGTGGTGGCATCTGCTGTTGAAGCAACTTTTAAAAAATCTACACAGCCAGTCAGATCTCCAGTGTCCAATCAGAAGCCCTACTGGGCAAGAGCCCCACCTGGCTCTACCCACTTTCTAGAAACACTTGATGGACAGCAGGAAAAGTGCCAGTGAGTGTCATTCTCTCTAGCTGGGGGCAGGGACAGAAGTTGAGAAACTGACAAATATGCAATAGGCTAAACAAAATGGCTGCAGATGCCTTGTAAAGCATGTTTACTATTGCAGACAATTGGATACACTCATATGGAGTTCAATGAAATACACCAGCAGGGCTTCGGTATTCTAATGTCCTTCTCTCTGCCTTTGTCTGCTATGCTTTATTGTGTCTGTCCATTGCAGGAAGCACAGCTCATGCCATTTGGAGTAAAAGATTCTTGAAAATACTGATAAACTATGAAATATGCACAGCCGCAGTCACCCTCCGCTGAAACCTCTTTGATAGAGTCAAGAAGGTTAAAGATGATATTGCCCTTCTAAATCCATGCTGTCTATTTCCCATTTAGTTTCTGCTTCTCTGTTTATCCTATTGAAGTTCCTTCTTGGGAGTGAGGAGGTGGAGATAAGAGTAAAAGCCAGCTTAAATCCTCCCTGACCATATAAATTAAATTTAAAGTGAAACCTCCGAGCACTGCAGCTGAGTATGTTTTTCAGCTACTATTGAGAAGTCAGAAATAGTACAAAACTGCTTGATGACCAAATTCCAGGCTGGGCTGGTCTTGGTCAAGGATATAAGAGGCTTGATAATCAGGTATTTGTTCATGGAGGACACTTCCTAGGCCAAGTCTGCGTGTATATCTGCAAAGAACAAAAGGGGGGAGGTAATGTTGGACAGAGTTTCAATGGTTGCCTCTGCAAAGGAGGACAGAGTCTATATTCTCATCCCAAATGGTTAAAGCAGTGCTTTCAGAACAGAATGTGAAGGTCAGTTCAAATACTGCAGGGTTTTTTTTTTTTTTTAGGTATGTGCAAAGACATTTTAAGTGAGCACCTAAAAATGTAAAGTGTGAACAGGACAAATGGGTTTGCAAATCAGTGAATAATTCAGGTGTACTCATAAGGAGCTATGATTGATTGCATCTCCCTGTTGAGATTACTCTTGGAGGAATGAACTAGGAAATAAAATCTGATTTGGAAAATGGAGTGATCAGTAAAACTGGACATAAACTTTTAAAAATTCAGAAGATATGAAGGGTGAATCAGAACAAGTTAACCTGCGTACTCTTAAATGGGTACAAGCTCCAAACACTTCCTATTTGCTTTTGCGATACGGAACTTTTTGTGGTTTCAAGATTATTACTTTTGTTGTGTAAGAGAGAATGGCTATAAATTAATGCTGCTGCAGCACATGGAACCTTAACAATTAAACAAAATTAACAATAATTATTGTCAGATGTGCTAAAAATGTCACTCTGAAGTGGATTCATTTATTCATCCATGTCTATAAGCAGAACAGTACACAAGAGCTATTTCAGCGTTAATGAGTAAGATAACAGGATATAGAATTCTTTTAGCCATGATCTTGTTTTCATTGAGCTACACAGGAAACAGTGTTCCACAAGAGAGCAGCTAGAATATTTGTACACTGAGAAATTGGGGGTGGTGGTAATCAGCTGTTAAGAAATGGCTATGTAACACATGGGATAATGTCAAAAACAATGAATTATGTTTCCATAAAAGTAAGATAGAAACAGATGCCTATTTTTCCACCTACATGGTCTATCTTCATTGGATTTTGTGAAAGAGAGTTACATATTGATATTCATTTATTTGTCCAGAAAGTTGCTTTTACAAAGGGACAAGGGCTATAGTTCATGACACAGTTGTATCTTGTTTTTTTGCTGCCTTGTTTTCTGATTTTCATAATTCAGTTTTTTTTATTCTTTACTAGGCTGATACCCATGCTTCGCTATGGTATTCAAGTTCCATAGATCCATTTATAATACTGATTCTGTGAAATTTGAAATGTGACATTTGTTGTTGGAATTCTAATGGAGAAGATTGTAGTGTAAGAAATGAAGTGAGACATACATACTTTTATTTTTTTCTCTACTGAAGGACCTCTCTCTAGACCACATTGGTGGTTCTGCCCTCAGGTGCTAGGATCACCAGGCTGCTTGATGAGCTCACTCTGGAGCAGGCCACATAGAACTGCCCATTTAAGAAGCAGTCATCTGTTAAGTCAACTCCTGCCACCTTCCATGAAAGTGATGCCCTCTCTACTTGTGTTCCTGGACTGTTTTGCTCATATGGAGACTGTGTTGTTCTGAGCACCTCGGGGTGATCTTGCTGGTACTTGGCCTGTGCAGCTCAGTACACTGCAGGAGTACTATGTGCAAATGTCTTTGCCACATTCCTAAGTTGCCTCCTCCTTGTAGTATTGGTGTATCTGGCTCGACGTTTGCCAGGAGCTTTCTTGGGGGCAGTAAGAGGTGAGAGGTGTGAGGGGGAGTTGGGGTGAGGGAGTGGTGATGTGGTGGACATTTCTTCAGGTTCATGAGGGAGGCATGCATCGAAATGGCTCCTAGAAATGCCCTTTACTATCTCCCTATAAACATTTATACCCTGGCCCTGCTCCTCTACCTGACAGACACCAGCCTGTCTGGTGTTGGGGGGGATTGTATTTAAAGGCATGGGGGAGGCTGGGCCAGCAGCAGTGCTAAGGCAATCCTGCTGAGCAAACCTCCCCGGTGGCTGTAAACATCCCACCTCCTCTCCTACACCAGATAGGCAGCTGCCTGTCTAGTGTGGGAGGGGGAGGAGTATTAGAAGCCATGGTGGAGGTGAGGCTGGCAGGATCACTATGACATTACAGCTGAGGCGGGCTCCCTTGTGGTTTTAAGCACCCTGCAACCACTGCTGTACCTGACAGACAACTGCCTGTTAGGTGTAGGAGGTGGGGGGAATGTGTTGGAAGCCATCCCACCTCCTCTCCTACACCTGACAGGCAACTGCCTTTCCAGTATAGGAGGGGGAAGGGAGAGGAGTATTAGAAGCCAGTGTGGAGGTGGGGCTGCACCTGAAAGACAACCCGCCTGTTAGGTATAGGAGGTGGGGGAGTGTGTTGGAAGCTATCAGAGAGGCTGGGCCAGCAGCTTTGCTTCACCTCACAGGTGTTTGTTGGCCACTCCTGATTTCCTCAACTGTCATTAGCTCTCTGCAGTCCCCTGTAACTGATTTTTTTCTCTCAGAACACTGAGCTCTGCAGCTGACCACTCATAGAGTGGGGGGTGCAGGGAGGCAGCTGCCTGGCAGCCACATAGGAATCAATGGGGGGAAGCACACTTTACCCCTTTTGACCCATTTAGGGGTTGAATTTCTAAAAATCCCTTCTTAGCGAGTACCTACACCATGGTAGGAGTGCTATCCCCTAATTTGGTGTTTCTAGGTCCAGCAGTTTGGCCTGGGTGTTGATTTTACAATGACTTTCTTTTATATATAAACAAGGAATAAGGCCCGTTGTGGAAATAAATACAATGGGCTCTAGAAAGAGGCTCTGGGAGAGTGCCCTGGCTTTGGGCACTCAGTGACAATTTGCTTGGGCAATCTCAGCAGGATATAATGACAGAGTCCACCATTTTCTCCAGAGGAACTGATCTTTGCTACCTGAAGAGCAGTAGTAATTTTGAGTGATCTCCAGCCCACCCCCAAGATTGGTAACAGTAGTTCCCCAGGAGGGAGTGGCTGGTTTGGAGGGTGGAGTCTATGGCATTGTACCTGTCTGAGGTCCCACCCCTCCTCAACACTCACCCTCTCCAGGTTCGACCCCTCAAATCTCCAGGAATTTCCCAACCTGGAGTTGACAACCCTATCTCCCTCCCAGTCAACCATCAACCTACCTTTAGTTTTCCATCTCCTCCTCCCTCCCTCCTAGAGAGCAGTTGTAATTTTGAGTGATCTCCAGCCCCCACCTGAAGATTGGCAACAATGGTTCCCCATCAGGGAATGGCTGGATTGGAGGGTGGAGTCTATGGCATCGTACCTGTCTGAGGTGCCATCCCTCCTCAAACCTCACCCTCTCCAGACTCCATCCCTCAAATCTCCAGGAATTGCCCACCTGGAGTTGGCAACCCCATCAGGACTGGGCCCAATGAGTTTTCTCCCAAAGGCCAACATAGGTGTGGAAAGGGCCTTTTACTGACAGAGGAGAAAGTACAGGTGCCAACTCTGATTAGGGAAATACCTGGAGATTTGGGGGGGTGGATCCTGTGGAGGGCAGCATTTGGGGTGTGTGTGGAAGGACTCAGCAGGGTATAATGCCATAGAATCTACCCTCCAAAGCAAAGCATTTTCTCCCGGGGAACTGATCTCTGTCATCTGGAGGTCAATTGTCCCACCTGGAGATTGGCAACCCTAGGGGAAAGTCAGCCACACAGCGGGGAGTTGAAGAAAATGGTTTGATGGTCCCTGGCCCACCTTGTTAGCCAGCCAGCCATGCTGAAGCTAAGCAGGAGAAAGAGCCTTTTTCCATTTATTCTGACAGGAAAGTGGCCATTGGGGAGGGGGTTATGGGCGGGGGAGGGGGTTATGCTGAAAGTCCTTTGTTTTTTTACTCACTAGAACCAAGCTTGGCTGCCTACCAACAGCCACTGAGGGGACAGTTCCTCACAAGAGTCAAGAGAACTGTCTTCCTCAGGAGAGAGAGCTGTCTGCCAGGGGGAGTGGGTGGGGAAGAGGAGCAGACCCAGCACCTGGCCAATGGCATGTGAGTACTCTTGAGTGGCGGCTGATGGGCCAATGGCTGAGGGAGGGCATTTTACAGCCAATGGGAGTGCATGGAATCTTGCAAAACCAAAAGATAATTATTTATAAGGAGAGATAGATGTTTATATCTCTTTTCATTATCCTTGTATTCCAATCTTATTACAAAATTTCTTGTATGTTTTATAATATTCCTAAAGTATTATTACATTTTGTAATCTACCTTCAGTCTTAGCAACAAAAGCAGATTACAAATAAAGTAAATAAAATATATCAGAGATCTCACCTCTCTGGTATTGTGGCTATGGGCCTATAGCCAGAAAATGGGGGGGGCATGTGCCCCGACATGGCTAGGTAATCCAGAAATTACATAGGCACATGGGGGGTTGTGCTCTGGGGAAGCAAGTCCCAGTGACATCCAGTGGGCTTACTTTCAAGTAAGGAGGCAGGCATTTAGCCTTCCTCCACAGGTCCCAAGCACAGCCAGCCCTTTTTGAAGCAAGGGAAAGCCCCCATGGCAAAGAATCTGTGCTCCCCTTGGTTTACCTGCTTCTGATTCCTGCCACTGTCACTGGCACCAATGCTGTGACATTCTTTGGCTGCCCCCTCCTCTCCATGGCCGCAGGGTGCAGACCCAAAGCTGCCCCCACCAAGGGAGTTGAGGGGAGCCACATCGAGACTGCTTTGCCACCTGCTGTGACTTGGCTCTGGCCAGGCTCAAAGTGGCCATTGGAATGCAGCTCCTACCTTGAGAACGAATGAGGAGAGCCCAGCGCAGGACAGGGCAGGAGCTAGTCCTCACAAACCAATGGCCGGGCTGGAGCCCTTGGCCCACCACCTCCATGTAGTCCTCCTCTGGTTGCCCAAACTTGTGGTGGTGGCAGGATGTACTGGCAGCAAAGCAAACTTGAGCCAGGCAAACAGTATAATCCGAGCCATCTCCAGGCACTCTGGCAGGTGAGGCGAGAGTGAGAAGGGAGGGAGGTAGCCACTGCTCTCACCACTCCCCTCCTGAACAGCAGCCCCATTTCTAAGTCATGAGGCATGCCAGTCATTGCTAGTCACTGCAGGCTCCCTCCTCCTTTTGGGGGAGGGGGGACCAGGAGATGAGGGGGCAGGGAGGGGACTGGTTTGGAGGGGGCAGGGAACATTTGGGAGGGGGCATCACCCCAAGGGCCCCAGGCTCATGGGCCTGGGTGGCTAACAGAGTAAATGAAAATATTTTTGAGTTGTTAAATTATTGTTATGTATGTACCCCCAATGTATATAACTGGTGAAAGCCCTGGGCTTGCCTTGTACAGAGTATGAAATGACTATGTTTTACTTTGAACCTTTTGTAATTATGTAACAGCTCTTTGTATATCTCTGTGTTGACTGAGAGATTTTTTTTTTCTTCAACCAACATAACTTGATTTTTGTGTGTTTCAAGAGCCACCTTATGTATGCCACTAAAGGGATACTTTTGTTTTTAACTGCTGCACCAATCCATATGGTTTCTCTGATTTTTCACATTTAATAGTTACCCACCCTTGTTAGATATTTTTTTACCACTGTAGGATATTATGAATATGGAAAACATGGCTACAAGTCAAATACACATATATTCAGCCTTCAAACCAAGAATTCTACAAAAAGAAGCTACTCCTTGGAGCCAGGAGAAGAACTAAAGTCAGCAAGAGAGAACAACATAGAGACATTCTAGACTTCAGTTCACTGCCATCCATTTGTTAACTTGTCTTAGGCAATTTTAGTCTCCAGAGAAGCAAATGATTGAGTGGAAAACTGACTTCAGATGTTGATCATCATAGATTTATGTGAAACAGCAAAACTGAAACATTTTTCTTTGTTCAAAGTACTATGTTGAGTAGCAACAGTAGAGACATGGAAATAAGCACTTATTACCTATTACCTTTATAGATATGGGACATTTTGAAGAAATACACTTTTCAAATAAGCTTGCTGTTTCACTGAGAGAGTGACAAACTGATGATTCAAATGTTGGTGATTTTGCTTGATTGGCATATCATGTTAAATATGTGATATGGCAACCCAGAACTGCCAATTTGTAAATAATCTTTTAAAACGTTTCCACATTCTTAAACTTCAGGAGAGTTTCAGTCTCATTATTTTCAAGCTGTATCAAAATAGCCTTCATGCTTACCAGTGGTATACCACTGAATGATGGTTGCTGTACAGCAATGGTGTGGGGCTGGCTTGTGTGCCTCTGCTTTGGGCCTTCTGTTGCATCTGCTTTGTCACTCTGAGAAACAGCGTGTTGGACAAGATGCATTATTAGTCTGGTCCAGAAGGGCTCTTCTTATGTTCTCAAGAGGGCCTTCTTGTAATGGATGAAAATGTCATATGGCTTCCACAACCACTTCAACATGGTCATGGACCACTACCAGGTCATCATAATGAAGCTTCCTGGTGGATCATTTCCTTTTCCTAGAACAGGATTCACTATTTTAGGACTGAAGTGAAACTTTAAAAGAAGAGATAATTAAAGCCGATCATGTATATATTTGTGTTATTTATCCGCAAAATCTACAGCTATGCTGCTGTGTTTGCACTCTTGCCATAAACATTTATTAGTGCTTGTCTAAGTGACATATTGGCAGTTTGAATATACAATTACTGAAGCATTAAAGGGGCATGTCTTCGTTTTAACTGCACTCTAATTGAAAGCACAGGACTTGAGTATCTGAAGCACTCGGCATAATGATTAAAATTGCACCTAAGGAGTTTGTAATGGGATCCAGAACCTTTCAACCTAAGGTCACGTCTCCTATGTGTCTCAAGTTCTAAGTGGCTTGTAGTGTTACCATTACCTTTGAATCCTGGGTCAATGTGAAATGAATCAGTAGGTTTGGTGCATACTTGACTTGACTGAACACAATTGTAAACTGAGAGTTCAGCTAAACCCAGGCAAGATTACCACCACTTCAAAAGCAACCCCCCCACACACTATATTAGGACTTAACGATGCACATTTTCAGCATAATTATATTTCTTTATTTGAAAGCCCCTGCCACACAGTATTGATATTTCTGGGATGAGGGCAAGTGGAGACAGATGCTATGCTATATGGATATCCTTAACAGTTTCAGAGACACTTTTGTTGTTGTTCAGTCGCACAGTCGAGTCCGACTCTTCGCGACCCCATGGACCAGATCATGCCAGGCTCTCCTGTCTTCCACTGTCCTCTGAAGTTTGCTCAATTTCATGTTCGTTGCATCAATGACACTGTCTAACCATCTCATCCTTCTTCTTTGACCTTCAATCTTTCCCAGCATCAGGGTCTTCTCCAGTGAGTGCTCCCTTCTCATTTGGTGGCCAAAGTATTTGAGCTTCAACTTCAGGATCTGGCCTGGGAACAGTCAGGGTTGATTTCTTTTAGGATTGAATGATTTGATCTTCTTGCAGTCCAAGGGACTCTCAAGAGTCTTCTCCAGCACCATAATTCAAAAGAATCTATTCTTCGGCGCTTGGCCTTCCTTATAGTCCAACTCTCGCAGCCATACATTACTACTGGGAATACCATTGCTTTGACCATGTGGACTTTTGTTGGCAGGGTGATGTCTCTGCTTTTTATCATGCTGTTTAGGTTTGCCATTGCTTTCCTCCCAAGGAGCAGGCATCTTTTAATTTCATGGCTACAGTGATCTGGGATCCCAGGAACATGAAGTCTGTCACTACTTCTACGACTTCCCCTTCTATTTGCCAAGGAGTGATGGGGCCAGATGCCATGATCTTAGTTTTTTTGATGTTGAGCTTCAAGACCACTTTTGCGCTCTCCTCTTTCACCCTGAGCAAGAGGCTCTTTAGATCCTCTTCACTTTCTGCCATCAGAGTGGTATCGTCTGCATATCTGAGGTTATTGATCTTTTCCCCAGCAATCTTAACTCCAGCTTGTGATTCATCCAGGCCAGCATTTCGCATGATGTACTCTGCATATAAATTAAATAAGCACAGTGACAATATGCATCCTTGTCATACTCCTTTTTCTATGCTAAACCAATCTGTTGTTCCATATCTGGTTCTAACTGTAGCTTCTTGACCCTTATACAGGTTTCTCAGGAGACATGTGAGGTGGTCTGGTACTCCCATCTCTTTAAGAACCTGCCATAGTTTATTGTGATCCACACAATCAAAGGCTTTAGCGTAGTCAATGAAGCAGAAGTAGATGTTTTTCTGGTACTCTCTTGCTTTCTCCATAATCCAGCGAATGTTGGCAATTTGATCTCTAGTTCCTCTGCCTCTTCGAAACCCAGCTTGTACTTCTGGCAGTTCTCCATCCACGTACTGTTGGAGCCTAGCTTGTAGGATCTTTAGCATGACCTTGCTAGCGTGTGAAATGAGTGCAATTGTGCGATAGTTTGAACTTTCCTTGGCATTGCCCTTCTTTGGGATTGGAATGTATACTGACCTTTTCCAATCCTGTGGCCACTGTTGTGTTTTCCAAATTTGTTGGCAAATTGAGTGCAGCACTTTAACAGCATCTTCACTACCAACATTTAAATGGATAGACTTTTTCTGGTTGCCACTGACATAGTTTAAAATAGAGCTCTACCAGTCACCATGTGTCTCTGAATACCAGGAGCTGAAGAGGAATAACAGGAAAATAACAGGTCATCATCTTCATATTCTTCCTTGTTAGCATCAAGAAGCAAATGGCTTGCTGCCATGAGAAACAGAATGCTGGATAACACGGGCCTTCATCTTATCCAGGAAGGCAATCCTTGGATCAGCTGTAGCTCATCCTCTCCTTTTTCACGGATAATCATGCAGCTTGGTAGTTCTGAATGTAGATGAACTCAGCCTCAAATCCCTACTTAGATATAAAGCTTGCTCAGTCCAACCAACCACAGAGGTTCTTTTGAGGATAAAAATGAACTCCATGAATGTTGTCTCAAGTTTCTTTTGAAGAAGAGTGGGATACAAGAAAATAATGCTGAACTTCATACTATGCATGTCAATCATTCTGTAGACTTTGTGATAGCATCGATGTAGCATGCACTTCTAGGAAAGAAGTAAAGAATAAGCATAATCTTTGGCACATCTTATACTGTTAATAACTATGAACTGTGAAGGGCCCCCAGACTACATCCTGAAGTATAATTCAGAGGGCACAACCCCACAGATTTCCAAAAGTGCATACATTCTCATCACTGGCATGGCTACTGATGTGGCAATTACAAGATCCACAGCCCACTGCATTGGATCCAGCCCACTATTCCACTGGTGAAAAGGGGAACAGGGGGCTCCCTCTGACCACAAAAAGTTTATGCGGGGGATCATGGGTCCTGCATGAACAAAATCCATGTGGGACAGGGAATGTAAAAAAGAGGGCAATGGGGAAAGTTTGAGCAAGAAAACTGTTTGGAGGGAGCTTTTTTCTTTTTCACATAGAATCATAGAGTTGGAAGGGACCTCCAGGGTCATCTAGTCCAACCCCTTGCACAATGTAGGAAATTCATAAATACTCCTCCCCTTCAACACTCCCAGTGACCCCTGCTCCATGCCCAGAAGATGTGGGAAAACCTCCAAGATCACTGGCCAAACTGGCCTGTAGAAAAATTGCTGCCTGACCCCAAAGTGGCGATAACTTTGAGTGTGTAAAAAAGGGCCGTGAGAACTAAGCACTGATGCAACCCTTTCTGCCCTCACTCTCATGATCTGCCTAAGTTCATAGAATCAGCATTGCTGTCAGATGGCCATCTAGCCTCTGTTTAAAAACTTCCAAAGAAGGAGAGCCCACCACCTCCTGAGGAAACCTATTCCACCGAGGAACCGCTCTAACTGTCAGGAAGTTCTTCCTAACGTTCAGTCAAAAATTCAACCCATTGGTTCTGGTCCAACTTTCTAGGGCAACAGAAAACAACTTCATGCCATTAATTACTTTAAGGCAGTTATCATGTCACCTCTTAGTCGTCTCCTCTCCAGGCTAAACATACCTGGCTCCTTCAGTCTTTCCTCATAGAATTTGGTTTCCAGACCCTTCACCATCTTTGTTGCTCTCCTTTGGACATGTTCCAGCTTTTCTATACTCTACTTAAATACTAATACTAAAACTCAGGGACGTCCAATTAAGTTGTTGGCAAATAGGTTCTGAAGAGACAAAAGGAAATGCTTCTTACCTCAACAAGTAATTGAGCTGTAGAGGTCAGGGCACTGGAGCACCCTAGACTGATAGTCCTGGGTGACTTCAACGTCCATGCCGACAATGCGGCTTCTTCACAGGCAATGGACCTGGTGTCATCCATGCTGGCGCTGGGTATCTCCCAATAAGTAACAGCCCTCACCCATTGAGCTGATCACACGCTTGATTTGATCTTCGTGGCGGGGGTTACAGTGGACCAGATTACTGCTACGGCAGTTCCATGGTCGGACCACCATGCCCTGAGGGCCCGAGTGAATGTGTCACCCAAACCCTGTTTGGGCGGCAAGCGTATTTTAGTTCGCCCACAGAGCCAAATGGACCCGATGAGGCTTCAGATGGCTCTTCAGGATCCTGTGCCCCTGATGGCTCACCAGATGAGCTAGTCAAGGATTGACAAGTCTGACTCTTGACAACCATAGACGAGATCGCTCCCAGACACCCTCTGCACCCGCACACCAGGCTGGCTCTCTGGTACACCCAGGAGCTGAAGCTGATGAAGCAGAGGCTTAAACGGCTAGAGAGACAGTGGCAGTGCTCTTGTGACGAAGCAACAAGAGCATCTTATAGGATGTTTATGAAATCCTATGAGGTGTCAGTCAAAGCTGTGAAGAAGCAGTTCTACGCAGCCTCGATTGCATCTGCTAGCTCACGCCCAGCACAATTGTTTAGAAAAATTTGGTCTTTAACGGCTCTGCCACAGGACAGACAAAACACTAGGGAATTGGATATTGGCTGTGAGGCTTTTGTGAACTATTTTGCAGATAACGTCTTGGCGCTCTGCCGCAATCTCCCCTCCACAGTTGAGACAGTGAGTAAACTCGAGGCTCCATGCACATCTTCTGGTCCCATTCTGGATTATTTCAGTCCACTCAGCCTAGAGGAAGTCGACAGACTAATCTCAACTGGACGCCCAACCACATGCAGCATTGACCCATGTCCCTCCTGGCTAATTAAAGCTGGCCATGAGGGGTTTTGAGATGCCCTCAGGGATATTATCAACAAGTACCTCTCTGAGGGGCTGTTCCCAGGGGCTCTCAAGGAAGCGATGGTCTGTCCTCTTCTTTAAAAAGCCATCTCTGGATCTGGCCGAATTGGCCAACTATCGGCCAGTTTCCAACTTGCCCTGTTTGGGCAAGTTAATTGAGAGGGTGGTGGCGATACAGTTGCAGAGCTTTCTGGATGACACTTCCACGCTAGATCCTTTCCAGTCCAGTTTTCGCTCGGGTCACGGGACGGAGACAGTACTGGTCGCCCTCACGGATGACCTCTGGAGACATCTGGATCGGGGTGGGACGGCGGTGCTGCTGTTGTTAGACCTGTTGGCAGCATTCAACACAGTCAATCATCAGCTGCTCACCCACTGCATCGCCAACATGGGAATTCAGGGGCTGACCTTGTGATCGCTTATCTCCTTTCTCCAAGGTCAGGAAAACAGGGTGGCCATCGAGGAGCAGCAGTCCCAAAGGCACCCACTAGTATGTGGTGTGCCCCAAGGGGCTGTGCTCTCTCCGATGCTATTTAACATCTATATGCGCCCCCTTGCCCAGATTGCCTGGAGGCATGGGCTGGGTTGTCACCAATATGCAGATGACACCCAGCTCTATCTGATGTTGGGCGGTCAGTCTGACTCTACCCCAAAAGATCTCGACCGGGCGTTACAGGATGTGGCTGGATGGCTTAGGCTGAGTCGATTGAAATTAAATCCAATGAAGACGGAGGTCCTGTGCCTGAATTGGAGCGGTACGGGGGTAGGGATCCCACTCCTGGCCTTCGGTGGGGTGCTATTAGTGCCAGCGCTGAGGGTCAGGAGTTTGGGAGTGCTCCTGGATGCCTCCTTAACAATGGAGGCCCAGGTAGCAGCCACTTCCAAGGCAGCCTTTTACCATCTTCAGCTGATAGGCAGTTGGTTCCCTTCCTCAAATGCAATGATCTGGCTGCAGTGATCCATGCTATGGTCACCTCGAGGTTGGACTACTGTGATGCTCTCTACATGAGGCTGCCCTTGGTGCAACTCCGGAGTCTGCAGTTGGTGCAGAATGCGGTGGCCAAGCTGTTGATGTGTCTCCCCAGGTGGGAGCACATCCAGTCTGTGCTTAAGACTCTGCACTGGCTGCTGATAGGATTCCGGATTCATTTCAAGGTGCTGGTTTTGACTTTTAAAGCCCTTTATGGTCAGGGACAGGCCTACCTGAGGGACCGCCTTTCCCTGCATGTTCCCCAGAGAGCACTGCGATCAGGATCCCAAAACCACCTGGATCTCCCTGGCCCAAAGGAAGTCAGGTTGATGGCAACTAGGACCAGGGCTTTTTCGTTCGTAGTTCTGTTCTACTGGAACGGGCTCTCTGCTGAGATCAGGGCCCTGCGGGACTTGTCACAGTTCTGCAGGGCCACGAAAACAGAGCTTTTTAGGCAGGTATTCCATTAGCAGCGGCATCTTAACAGCAGCGCCCTGAGTGAACTCAGACCCAGCATGACTTAGTGCGGTGGCACCGCGGAATGTGTCCTTAAACTGCACTTTATTTTTATCGCCATCGAAGTCATGTTTTAAATTGATTTGTCTTGTGTTTTAAAGGACTTGTTGTATTTTATTATGTGTAAATTGCATATTGTGTGTCAGTTTTTGGAAGCTGCCCTGAGCCCACCTTGGCGGGGAGGGTGGGCTAAAAGTTAAAACAGCAAATAAATAAATAAATAAATAGACTATACTGTCAGTGGAGGCAGTGATGGCCATGAGCACAGACAGCCTTAAAATGGGGTTAGATTCATGGTAGAGTGGTCCATCAATGGCCATGATGACTGAAGGGAGCCTCCATGTACAGATACAACAAATCTCTGAATACCAGTATTGAGAGGCAGCAGCATCAGGGGAGAACTTTGGCCTGTATGCCCCATTTGTTTGGCCTTCCAGAGCAAATTGTTGGCCATTACATGAAACATTATGCTGGACTGGATAGAGCATTGGTCTCATTCAGCAAGATCTGCTAATGTTCTTATGTTTAAAATGCTTATCAAACAGCTTGCACAGACTTTGGGATTTAGAATGGGACAGAGCTGACGTTAAAAGTGAAGAACTATACTAGCTATTATTATGTTTTGGTTCTATTACTGTATTTATATTAATTGTTGCTGTGTTTTTATATGTATTGTTGGAATTTTTACCCTGTTCTGTAAGCCGCCCTGAGCCAGCCTTGGCCAGGAGGGTGGGATATAAATTAAATAAATCAAATCAAAATGTTAGGATGCCAGCTCAAGCAGTTATCTCAAAGAGAAATAAAGAACCTAATATTGCAAAAGTTTTCAAGAACCTTTATATATAATCTAAATTTAGTACTCCTGACCAAACTTTTTGTACATATGACAGCCCTAAAAAAACTCCAGAAGTTCAGAAGTATAGAAATGTTGAGCAAAACAACTGTTCCGTATGTCTGTAGGTAAAAAACTGCATCTTAACAAGCCTGTTGGTCTTGGTCAATGCAATATTAAAAGTTCAAACTCAGAGACTCACCAATATTTTAGCCTCATCACTTTCCCCCTTTAATTTACAAAAGGGGGGGAAATCTGATAAAGTGGGCTGCCATCTGTGAAAGTTTATGATCCAAATCTGCTAGTCTTTAAGGTACCACAAGGCATAAAGCCTTGTAAAAGCCAGTTCAATAGAATTGGTAGTATTTGGATTAATTTTTAAACATACTTATATTTAACAAGCCCAGATTGACTATTGAGTAGGCAGTCCAGACCTCCAGGTAGGTTTCCTGTACAAGTTATACTGAAATGACTAAGAGTTGCATGTTATAAATGATCGAAAATGGTTCTTTGCAGGTGAACGGGAACTTCATAAACAGCTAGTGCAATTTTTTGACATTTGATTTACTACAAACCTAGTGCAAGTTATTTCCTAATGCATCGAAACCGTTAACGTTTCCTTGATTGCAATGAGCTTTTGAACAAGGCCATTTATATGAGACTCTTCATTCCTGAACTAATTGCTTTTTCCTCACTGGTTTCACAAATGATGACTTGAACATTCTTTTAGATATTTATTTCAACTGTCTCGCTCCCAGCACACTGGTAACTGATGGTGTTAGAAATGTAGTTTCTTCCTGTCCAGCTGTTCTGTTTGTTATGATACGCTGTTCATGATACGATTTGGGCACAGTCCAAATTAGGACATCATTTAACTTATCATCTTTCCAGCTCCTGAAGCCAGTCCTCGGGTCTGCTGATGATAAATGTGACATCACCCTGATGCTGATTGCCCTACTTGTTTAAATCATGGAGAGATATAATCCAGTCCCAACACAATTTAGCATTGTGGTCAAAGTAAAGCCAGATGTAGTCAGTTGGCATGATTGCTTCACATTTGGAAAGGTTTACTGCAAAGAAAACACAGTGTTTAAAGATTATTTTGTAGAAGGCTTCAGAATGTTATTTTTTTGTTTTGTTTCTGTTTCAGTATACTTATGGGAATGACATTCCCAAAGGGGGAATTATTGGGATACCAGATACCTGTATTCCGCCCCATTTTGGATCAGACCCAATCTCCATCTTCCCACCTTCAGACCAATCTGAAATTGATCTGATTCAGCCCATAAAAATCTGGAGCTTCTGGCACAGGCTCTCTGGAGATCTCTCTGCCGCCCCTCCCCATTTTACAAATGTACTGGTTCATGACAGCATCCATGGATTCTAGGAATCATGAAATCATTGTGACAGAATCTAAGGCCAGCAGTTTGAAATTCCAAGTAGCCCTCACTGCCATTTCACCCTTAGTAAATTGGTGAAGAGACCACAGAGGTGGTCCTTTAATGTATGCAGACTTAAGGAAAGCTTTTAGACCATGCTATGCTGCTGCTAAGTGGCCGCAGTGGCTCAGAGGTTAAGATGCTAAGCTGCAGACCAGAAGGTCTGTTGCTCAGCAGTTCGAGACCCTAGTGCTGCATGACAGAGTGAGCTGCCATTTCTGGCCCTAGCTCCTGTCAACCTAGCAGTTCAAAAGCAAGAAATTTCAAGTAGATAAATAGGTACCACTTCAGTGGGAAGGTAACAGTATTCCGTGTGCCTTGGCATTTAGTCATGCCAGCCACATGACCACGGAAACTCCTTTGGACAGTGCTGGCTCTTCGGCTTGGAAACGGAGATGAGCACCACACCCTAGAGTCAGATTTGACTAGCTTTGGAGCAAGGGAAACCTTCACCTTTACTTTGATGCTGATATCACTGGGACATAATGAGGCTTGGCGGCGTTGCTGTTTGTGAAGTCTGGTGGACATTTTCCAAATTAGTGCGCTGGATCCAGCCAGCTTTGCTGCAGTTGAGGAGAGAATGGGGTTCTTGGCCAACAAAGAAACATATGCTAGGGATCATGAGACCTTCATGGAAAAAAGCCTTGTCATGGCTATATTAAGGAGGGGTGAGATTGAGTGAAAAAGCTGTCTGAATCCAACCCAGTTTAATTTAATTGATTCCTTATGAATCAGACAG
The DNA here is from genome assembly GCA_029375565.1 of Gekko gecko. Lineage (NCBI taxonomy): Eukaryota > Metazoa > Chordata > Lepidosauria > Squamata > Gekkonidae > Gekko > Gekko gecko. The sequence continues at coordinate 106,699,959 of JAPDNY010000009.1, forward strand.
AATGGGGGAGGTACCTGTGTGCATAAGGATAAAAAATGTCTACTGTCATGGGCTGTTTCTTACAAACCTCTAAGCTTGTAATGATTTAGTACAGCCAAACAGCTTGAGCCTTGCCTATGGTTTTCAAGAGATATAGGTTCAAATGGCATTTTTACCATACACTCACAAGAATTGATCCAAGTCACTATTTTAAGCCATCAGATTAGTTATTTTAAAGATGGGAGAGTCTGGTTCAGATTTCAATTACTTAACAAGCAAGCCTATGAACTGCCTGACCGTTGTGACTGGTGGCCATGGGAGAGCAGACAGGCATGCTGAGAAGTGCCTGTTGGAATAGCTATGTTAGTTTTTGTTTCCATTCCTGTTCTTGAGCTGTTGATATTTCTGCTATATGGAATCAGAATCACATTCGGCTGGGCATTACCCCTTGTATAGCAGTCCCCCAAAGTAGTGGGAATGTAGAAAACAGCTGCTCTTTGTGTTAGAACAACTGCATAAAAGAGTATTTATATGTGCTATTAATCAAGCTATCTGAATCTCTAAATTGTCCTGTGCTTACTTCTATAAAGAGAGGCGACTGTGACAAACAGGTTTGAAAATACTATAAGGCACACTTATCTGGAAGCCATTACTGAAATTACGAGGGAGTGAAACAATCTTGGTTACCCCAACTGACAGTCCCTCAGGGGTCTTCATTACCAGCAACTCTGGTGTACTTCTGGAGGAGTCACTCTTTGGTGTTTCCTTTCCTACTTGACTGGTCATTTCCAGAAGGTGACAGAGGGAATGCTGCTCAGACCTATGGCATTCATGTCATGGCACCCTACAGGATTCTATCTTGTCCATCATGGTGTTTAACATCTGCCTGAAACCCACCATTCTGGAAGATATTGTCCAGGGATTTGTGGTGAGTTGCTATGAATATGCTGATGATGCCCAGCTGTATTTCTTTCCCTTTAACATTTAAATCAGGTGAATCTGTGCAAATCCTGAAGTAGGTTATGAGGCCCAATGAACTGAAGCTCAATCGATACATGACTGAAGTGCCACTGGTCAGTGATAAAGCCGACCATGGAATTAGGATTCAGTATAATTTTGATAGGATTGTATTCCTCCTGGAAAAGGGGTTTGGAGGAGGAGGAGGAAGAAGAATTGGATGTATACTCTGCCCTTCAGCCAGGTTCTCAGAGTGGCTTACAATCCTTTCCTCTCCCCACAACAGACACCCTGTGAGGTAGGTGGGGCTGAGAGAGCTCTGAGACAACAACTCCGAGAGAGCTGTGAGTGACCCAAGGTCACACCAGCAGCTGCATGTGAGTGGGGAATCACACCGGGTTTTCCCAGATTAGAGTCTGCCGCTTTTAACCACTACACCACAGCTGGCTCTCAAGTGTACTCTGTGTGTGTGTGTGTGTGAACTGGGACTATGATTGGAACCCCAGGTTTCTTTCATGGCACACAGCACCCCCCCCCCATTTCGGCTTGCACACCACATGCAGTTGTTGCTTGCTGCAAGATCTGAGTATGGCAATCCATACTCTGATGCTTCCATATTAAATTACTTTATTTGGAGTGAAGACTGTTCAGCAACTTCAGCCAGGACAAAATGCTATGGCCAAACTGTTTATAAGGGTTGAATACAGGGAACATATTACACCTCTACTGAAATACCTGTATGCTTATTCATTTAGTACATTTTTATCCTGCCCTTCTTTTAAGGAGCTCAAGTAAGTGTGCAACTTTCTCCCTGTTTTATTTATCTATTTATTTATTCATTCACTTATTGACTTCATTTATCACTTCATTCATCACTTTTCTCACAAGTGGAGACCCAAATGGCTTACAAAATGACATTTCCCATTTTATCTTCATAACAACCCAGTGAGGTAGGCTGGCCTGAGAGAGACTGGCACAAGGTCATCCAATCAGGGATTTAAACCAGTGTAACTCCCAAAGCCTACTTTGTCTATACTTTAACAACAACACTGCACTGGCTCCCAGTTCCTCGAAACAATTGGAAGATTGGGTTCTTACTTTTAAAACCCTAAATAACTTAAGGCAAAGGTATTTGTAGGAGTACTTTTTCCCATACCCCCCCACCTGTTAGTTAAGATCTGTCTCCTGAGCCCACAAAAGTGAGGTGGGTGGCAACTAAAGACAGTGGGGTTGTGGGGTTTTTTTGGAAATGGCATGCCATCTCTGGAATTCTCTCCTTCTTGAAGTTCACCTTTTGGTCAATAAGAACCAATACTAGGACATTTTCATTGGCTCAGGCTTTTAATTGAGGGGTTTTTTTGTTTTCTTTTTAAACAGACTAGTTTTCAGTGTTTTAGTTATTAGCCACTATATTTTACCATCTGTTTTATGGCTATATTTTTGGATTGGTTATTTTCCCTAGTTTTCTGCCCTTGGTTATGATCTCAGTTTGCTGTGCTCTTTGCAGCTGTGGCATTATTTCATTGCTTATTATTTAATGCTTGTCTGACTTGCTTTACGATTTCTTTTTGGTTTTTATTTTAACTGCAGATTGCTTTGATGATTTTATTCTGTTGGATATCATTACAAGCTGCCTGGAACAATGGCAAAGAAATATATAAAACAAACAAATGCATCCTAAAAGGACTGACTGTGCCCATAATGCGTGAAATGGTCTTTGGAGCCACCGCCAAAGATTTATGAAATTAACACTGGCATAAGAGCAATCAGCACCTTCTTCTGCACATTCAAAACAGTCAAAGAAGTGCAAACCTGTGATTGTTTCCAACCTTATTTACATTGCAAGTCCAGCTCACAGTTTCTTGTGTTTAAGTTACACTGACTTCCATTAGTGTTGTGCTGAATTTTCATGAGGTTTAATTTTTGATACAAAAGTTGCCATTAGGGGGATAACAAAGTTCACAAACAATATTCTGCATATTTTCTGCATGCCTGTGTGTCATTTCTTCCCCCAATCTGCTGCTCGTTGGGCACCATTCATTTTTAAAACAAATTCTTTACTGCATAATTCGAGCCAGTAAGTGATCACTTGAGGAACATGATGTCATGGTGCCACATGGCCAGTTAGATACAACTATGTGAAAACATTGTTGAGTGTAAAAGATGCCTTCCCATTGACTTTAGTCTGGATGAAGGAGAAAGATGGAACAGATCCCAGTTTGTCAGTTTAAACCATATTTATGCTACCTTTACATGGAATCTGAGCCCTCCAGGCATAACAGTTAAAAATGTTTTTTAAAAAAACTTTAAAATTAATAATAGATGCCGTGTTTTAATGTCATTGTATTTGAAATTAACATTGAACTAGTGGGCTTTAATGTTGTAAACTACCATAAGACTCAGTCTTAGAAACAAACATCCTTGCAGTTTGCAATTCAAAAAGGAGCACATATGAATTTCACACAGCAAAAAAGTGACATAGAAGTGCCCATTAGATTAGCAATGTTATTGCCCTCTAGTGGGTTCATTTATGTGTAGTTGCACTGTTCTGCTGAACCGCAGGAGTTGGTTCACAGAATCCATTACATGCAGGGGAAAAAATAGCATACATCTTTCCTTTTGACATGTCTTCACTTTTTCCCTTTAAGGAATCACATTTGTGATCATAATATTGTGCAGAAATACCTTTTCTACAATATCAGACAATGAACAAGACCTACAGTGCACAGGGGTACAGGATCAACCCTACAGTGACACAGCAGCCGAGCGAACCTCATGAGATTTCCTAAATATCAAATCATGCAATTAGTGTGTGATTGTCATTTGAATGTTGCTGTGTGTGAATTAATCAGACTTGATCATCCCCAGCCATTATTCAAGTATTACGGAGTCTTAAATGCTTGGCTAAGTTTTACAAATTAGTCAGCATGTCAAAGTTGCCAGGATTGTTTTGGGGATAGGGAATGAATGTTGCGTTTGAAATATATCAGTTAGAAAGCAAAGATGTGTAATGTGAAAGATGATGCATGATATAAATAAAAGTCCCTACTTGTGATGACCTTTTCTATACATGGTATTGATGCTACATGGGCAGAACAGTTGTTCCACATGCTCAGTCTGCTACAGAATCCCCAAACACATTAAAAAACAAGACTATATCAATTGATGTGCCTTCTAAGCAAAGGACTCACATGGGATCCTACTGCATGCAGGCAATGAAGGAATTCTGTGAAGGAATTCAACAATGAGTTGAGCATGCAGAAACAAGAAGCAGGACAACAGAACACAGACAGACACTTTCTTTCCAGTTTGGCTGATCATGTCTTAATGATGGACTGAATGAGTTGCTTCACAAAGGTGCAGTAACAGATTTGCATCAAAGTACCACTAGAGCTTCACAATGCCATATTACATATAGTATTTTTAGAGCAAGGTTAAGATATGATCCTTCAAAAAGGCCACTGCTGATCCATCGTTTGCACATTTGGGTCCACCTACATTAGGCACAGCCAATAAATAAGAAAATGAGGCAACATATTGCAGACCCAAAATACAGAGAGCATCATTCCTGTCACTCGCTCTTCCTCTTGCTTCCTGACTCACGATTTCAAATTTACATCAACATTTTTCCTGGAAATCTCTTGTTGAATAATGTGACATTTCTCTTAATACATCTCATGTCTTATTTCATCCTGAAACGGCATCAGTCTGCCTTTCTTACCTCATCCCAATTTCCTCAGAATAGCATCACTGTTGCTTTGTCCTCATAGAGTTCCTCTTCTGTCACCTCACTCATGCAGGAAGCATTAGTGTTTCCATATCAACAAAGCTATATGACCTTGCTGCTGACTCACCAGTCCATTTACACCTTTCTTCTGTGCTGGAAAACTCTCACCTTAACCCTCCCAGTAACAACTTTGAATAGACCAATACTTGACTAATTGTGGTAGAGGTAGGAAACAAACAAATGTGCTCCTGACAGCTTCTTGCAGGAAGAGTAGGTAAAAATAATAGACCAATATATGTTTCTTAAGCTGAGTTCCTATGACATATGTAAAGCTAAGACTTCTAGAATACAATGGCTGCAAGCATTTCCCTCCCTCCCTTTTCTCAGCAACGAGCTTAAAAGGGGTCTTACAGAAATGGTGCCTCATCCACTTGAGGGAAGCTTTTTTAAATAAAATCCCCACGGGGGAGATAATGCTGATAGAAAGGATTTACATATGAATCTGACTTTACCCACCAGCCGCATTGACCAACAGCCCTATTTGTAGCCTGAATTCAAAGTGTGATTGAGGATGAAGTGTTATGAGACCCACTGATGCTCCCCATCCTTATGCTCTTAAAGAGTTCTGTTTTCTAAGCAGCAGCTATGTCCCCTCTAGCTACTTGTGGTTGTCTCCCCCCTCCCAATCTGTTCTATAGCTCCTTTACAACCTTTGATTCACTTCCTCAACCTCACAATCCCATTCTCATGCCCTATTCTTTTTCTTTTCTGGCTGCATGCCTGTCTCTCCACATGGCAAATGCAGGCAACACGTGCTCTACAATCTGCATGGCAAAAGCAGCAATGTGAGTACCAGATCATGTCTTGCTTTTTTCCTTATTTTTCTAGGAATACGCTGTAGGCTTCCTGCAAAATCTTGTGCTATATAAATACACCTGGTGAGCAGGCATAACACTCTGCTCCAAGGCTCCATTCTAGCTTCTGTTACATCCTGTGGGAAGTCACCCCGGTGGGAAGTTAAAATGCCACATAGAAACAGAACAGGAAATCTGTTCTTTTGGCTCTTTGATCACAATGGCAACAGTGGATCCTACCTTGGTCACTCCCTCTGGCTCTTTTCTCCTTTACAGAGTTGCATGATGTTCTTCAGTCCAAAATACGATCCTCAGCATTGTCTTCCTTCTCATTCTGTAGCTGCTCTGCCACTAGAAGGAACCACCCTTTGACATGATTTCCTGGAATGTTCAACACTGGCATGGCTATAAACCATACACACTCCAGTTTTGGGCTTCACTGGTTACTGATTCCAAATGGCCTTACTCGTGTGTTTCAAATAACTCTGCCAAAGTAGGAAGACTACTTAGTGGGGGGGTGGGGGGTGGAAAGCACCATCAAGTCACAGCCAACTTATGATGACCCCATAGGGTTTTCAAGACAAGAGATGAATAGAGGTGTTTTGCCATGGTCTGACTGTGTAGCAACTCTGGACTTCCTTGGTAGTCTCCCATCCAAATACTGAACCAGGGCTGACCCTGCTTCACTTCTGAGATCTGACGAGATTGGGCTAGCCAGGGCCATCCAGGTCATGCTGCCTGCTTAGCATTGACAAGCAAAGTTTTCAAGCTGGGACATTTTGGACCATTTTATGAACAAAAGTCCAGCATCCCAACAACTAAGAGCAAAACTGCATGTGATGTTGGGAATCTGGCCCCAGTGTGAAGTTTAATCTGATGCTGAAGTAACTACTGGGTTTGTGAGATAGGAATCGTGATTCTGGTGCTGGGCAAAGAGGTTGGTTGTCCCTGCCCCCTTCCTGCAACATTCCCCCAACTGAAAATGCCTGTTTGTTTTTAGCCCAGGAAAGAAGACAGGTAACTACAGCTTCCTGTGTTTTTGCCTCCTGGGACTAAAACCAGTTCAAGAGGACCAGGAAAGCAGCATGGGTAATAAGGTTGCCAATTTCCTGGTGAGGTCTGGAGATCTCCTGGAATTAAAACTGATCTCCAGGAAACGGAGATCAGCCCCCCTGGACGAAATGGCTATTTTGTAGGTGGACCCTATGGCATTATATCCCACTGATGCCCCTCCCCTCCCTCTCCAGGCTCTATCCCCCAAATCTCCAGGTATTTCTCAGTCCAGAGTTGGCAACCTCATTGGGGAAGAGGAGTTAAACCCCCCTCAGCAGGGCCAGGGGCTAGGGCCCTGATCCTTATCACCCCCCTCCATAACTTTGGCTGGTGTTCACAGCCAACAGTGTAATCCTAAGTATTCTAAGTTTGCTGAAGTCCAGCATGTAACTTTACATAGGCTGTAAATGACATGTTGGGAATGCAATGGTGAACCTCAGGAAGTTCCACCCCAAAATATAGTGTATTAGTTGTAAGAAAGTGAAGTGAAAGGGAAACTCTCAGTTTTGACCACATGGAAATATCACCTACTTGATATAAAATCAAATCTAACTACTTCTTTTTATTTTTTAAAATAAAAACAACCACCTAAACTCAGCTGTAATTTGTAGATAATATACACAATTGTAAAATAGAAGAATGAAGAATAACAAAGGTATATCTCCCTCTAGTGTGGAAGAACCTAACAATGCTATAGCTTTATATAGGTCAAATTTTTTTTCTTGAGTTGATGATGTCATTAAAGTCCTGGTTTGTTAAAACAAGAAAGGAAAAATTTACAAATGTTTTTAAAGGTTTTTTTTGTATTTCCCTTTTCCTGTGGGATCTCCAGATCACCAGCCTCCATTTTATCACATTTGAAATAATAGGTGCGACTGACTAGTGTGTGAATTGAGCATAAGAGAAATATTATTTTTATTGCCATAGCAACAAAATATCTTGGTGGGGAAGAGAGCACTCGGCTAAACACATGTAAAGCAAAAAGGTTAAACACACTTTGGGCCTCAAGCATCAGATCCTACCACTATGAAATATGAAAAAATGATTGTTTTCTGCAGATAGGTCAATAAAAGAGAAATACTTGGGCTTCTGACATATTGCTCTGTTGCTCATTGCCATGGGCTCAAGAAGCGTCAAGTCAACTGGATGACTTACTACCAGGAAAAGAGGATACCTGGAGTTTTTTTGTTAAAAACTAGCACCTGATTTTTTTTTAAAGTGCCATTTCATGTATGTGCTGGCAAGCTACACTATCAGTGCCCTTTTCCATTTAAAAAGAAAAGAAATATAAAAATGGGACCAAGGAATTATATCATTTGTATAGGGCAAAATACTCCAATTATCCTTATAACTGAACTGCTATGTAAAATGCCTGCTAAAATATATGTACACAAGTATCCTAACATAAAAGTGCAATCCTGAAAAGAGTTACATCCTCTGAAATCTGTCAAAGTCTTTGGGTTTCAAAGGGTGTAACTCTGTTTAGGATTAAAATTTACTAGGTTCCTGAGAAGTGTTCTACAAGATGTGTAGTTACTCTGTGGTTCATGGATGTAAATGAAAACAAATTGTATTACTCTGTATTATTACTGCCATGGCTCACCACTGCCATATTCTACCAGGTCATGTGGATATACTCAGTTCAAAACTGCCTCTGGGATCTTATTGATTTCTTTAGCGGGTGGGGGCATTTTGATTCATGGAATGGGACATGATATTCCTGCCAAGCATTTCTAAGACAAGCTTTGCCACATTTTTTGCTCATAAAATATCCGCTAGTGGAATACTATTCTCTAGAATGAATAATTCAACAAAATGATTGACAATTTTCCTAGAAACAGAAGTTGGGCTTCAAATACTTTATGAATGATATATCAGAAACTAAGAAACAACAAAGATTTGGGTGGTTATTACAAATTACTTAACCATTCCACTATATCCTGCAGTACAATCATACACGAGGCTGCCTTCACTGAAGCAGACTATTGGTCCATCAGCATCAGTACCATCTACTCAGACTGGCAGCAGCTCCCAGAGTCCAGGGTCCTACCACCTGATCCTTTTAACTTGTGATGCCGAGGACTGAACCCAGGACCTTCTACATGAGCCACAGCCCCTGCCTGAATAGAGTCACATCCTTCTAAATCCATTGAAATCAATGGGTTTAGAAATGTCTAGTGCCTACCTATCTAATTTTAGGAGGTCTTGCCTCTTAAAAATGGAATAATCCCCATTGCAAGGCCAAACACTTAGTGAATAGAGTCTCCTGTCGATTATAATCCCACAGAATGGATATATGTGGTTGTATGTTTCAATGCACTTCCTTGTAAAAATCTTTTTTCATTATCCAATGCTCAAGGCAGAGGCTAGACTAGAATGCTTCTCCTTAACATATGAGCTTTGCTGGCTGCTTAAATTCAGAAGAATTGTGTTCTTAAATAAAAATGTTCCCTGCATAATGAAAGCTGGCATTCCAAGTGGAGGTCTAGATGAGAACTTTTATCCCAGAGACTAGTTTTCTGTGGAGTCATATGACTGCCCACCTGCAGGATGGGTCATACTGAATGTTTGGCCTGGCTAGGGGAAATGAGGGAAGAGGACCCATGTAGATGTCACCCTGAGCTCCTTGGAGGAAGGGCTGGAGCAAAATGTATATACAGAAATCTGGATTCAAATCCTTGTTCAAGCCATGAAGCTCATCGGGTGGATCATTGGGCCAGTCACTGTCCTCAAATCTAACCTTCTATCGGCTTGTTGTGAAGATAAAATGGGGAGAGGAATTCAATTTATGCCACACTGAGCTCACTGAAGTAAAGGCAGAATAAAAATGGAATAGGTAAATATCTAGATATGGAGGGCCTCAGCCCACAAACAGGTTTACCTCTCCCATCAGCTCTTTGCAAGAACTACGCTTTAGACTGTTCGACAATCCAGTCCAGTCCAGACATCATGCATGGAAGAAGAGAGGGAGGTCTGTGCCATCTGGCCCTGCCTCCAGCCTCATACATTCATCTGAACCTTTGCTTGAGACTTCACACATTCATAGATTCCATATGCAGGATTTTTAAGGTACAGGTGATAAGCTTGCACATGTGTGACCCACTGGGTCACTGAGTCCAGCCCTCAGCTGTAAAATCTTTTATTCCTGGGAATGTGCCCTTCTGGCCTCTCCTGACAAAGTTCCAAGGGAGAAGATCCAAAATGGTCTTCACTGTGACATGGGGACATTTTTGCCTATTGCTTAACCAGTTGCCATGCACCCTGGTGATTCTCTGTCTAGTAAAAAAAAAAAAAAGATAATGGATAACTCATCCTAGTTCTTTGGCTACTTATCCTGCAGGTTGATTTTAGGCATGAATCTTGAGGAATTCAGGGATGCTTATCTGATATAAATGTGCATGAGGATGGGTCCTCAGTTGTTTGCCTGAACTAAATCTAATCCTAGGCACAGCCACTAACAGCTATGCTCAGTAGGGTTCACTGCCAAGTAAGTTGAGCACAGGACTGAATTCTTCATCTTTCCTTGTCGGATTTGCTTTCCTTCAGCCCAAGAACTCTTAGGCCCCAATCCATCCAGGTCTTGCTCCCCTACTAGTGTCCAAGGGACACGTGGAATTCCTCGGGGAGAAAAGGCAGAAGTGCTGTGGTGGACTGGAGGAGCTGATTCTTTGAGTCACTTTGAGTTTGCTGATGGCTCCCACGTAGCGGCGATTGTTTTCATTTCCTCTCCGCTCTCATTTGGGGCGGTGGGCTTCCTAACAGGCGCGCATGGGCCGCGGTCTCCGCCCCTCCCCTCTTTCCCCGGCAGCCTCGTCCATTCACCCCGGTCAGCGATTGGCCCTCTTCCCCTTCCCCGCCTCTCGGCTGGAGCGGGGAGGGGGGTGAGGTCCAGGGCAGGCGCCCCCTCCCCTCTGGGCTCCGGGAGCCTTTCAGGGCGGTTTCCTTTAAGATCTCTGCGAGGAGTCTGAGGCGGGGGGAGGAGTTATGTAGATCACAGGCTGAACCTTCTGGAGTGGAGGGGCGAGCGAGGCGAGGCATAAGCGCTGGCTGGGTAGGGGCGAGTAAAGCGGCCGGGCTGCCGAGGCCTTCGCGCGAGCAGCAGCAGCAGCAGCAGCAGGGGGAGCAGAAGGAGGTGGCGAGCGCGGCGGCGGCTGTGCAGGCGAGGCGCGGCGCTCTCGGAGGAGCTGCCGCGGCACTGGGGCGCCACATCCCTTCGCTGACGGGACCAGGGATGAGGAGGAGGAAGAGCTGAGCCCGCTCCATGCTGCTGCCGCCGCCGCCGCTGCTCCGCGCTCGGGAGTGAAGGGCTCTCTGCCGCCTCTCGCCCCCCCCTTCCCCTCCCCTCCGCCTCCTCCCGCTGGAGGTGAACCTGCCTCGCCGCCTTTCCTGGCCGGCCCCGGGGCCATTTGTGCGTGGGGGTTGGCGATATAGATATACATCTATATTTCCCCCCTCGGGCTGGGTGTTCCGAAGGAGGGGGAAGAGAGGGGGGGAGGGAATTAAAAGGACGGAGCGGCCGGCGGAACAAGAGCTCTCCCTTCTCCAGTGGAAGCACAGTTCACTATGATCTTACTCGCCTTCAGCACTGCAAGCCGGGGGGAGTTCGTGCATCATTCCAGGGTGTTTCTCTTGCAAGCCTTGCTTTGGATTTTATGTGCTACTGGCTGCCGAGCGGAGCAGTATTTCAATGTAGAGGTAAGGGCCGGGGGGAGCGGGAAATATCCAAGCGTGGTTTCCTAAACTGAGTCGGTTTCCGAGAGAGAGCGAGCGAGCGAGAAAAGAGGGCAGTCGCTTCGGCCAGCAGCCCGGACGCTTTTCTTCCTGCAGCCAGCCCCACGTCCTCCCGGAGTTTGCCTGTCCCCGACGAGAGCGCCTCGGAGCCTCGGGATCCCCTTCTCCCGTGCAGCCACGCTGCTGGCCGCCGCCGGAGCTCCCCATTGTGTCCCGACGCTGCCCTCTTCCAGGGACGGGTGGGAACGGGAAACCCGAGACGCGCCGGGCTTCCGAAGGGGACCGGTGGGCATCGGAGCCGGGCGGGCTGGGCGCTTCGCCTTGAAATTGACCTCCTCGTGTCGGTTCCTAGGGGCAGGGGGTGTGGAAGAGGGAAGTGGCGCCCTTTGTCATTCATTCACAAGTACCGGAGGACTTTGCGACTGTGGGCCACGGCGGCAGAGGGCTTGAGCGGATGTCCCCCTCCGGCAACTCCAAACGGAAAAGTTGGGAAGTGGAGAGCAACTTCCTGCAGTCAGTTAAAATGCCAGAAGGTGAGCAGCACCCCGGTAGCATCTGCTCTTGTTTCATTACCCCAACCCAGTAAGAATTCCTCCTTTTAAGAGGCATTGCCTGGTCCCAGCCCAATTTTGGGGGAGGGAAGTGTTTGATGCTTTCCTATTAGGTCAAGATTAGAGGAATTTGTGAGTTACACTTACTTGGAAGTGGCTTCCTTTGCAGTCAGTGGCATTTCTTCTGAGAAAAGGTACCTAGGCTCAAGCCCTTAATCTCGTTGCAGGCTTCACTTTCTTCCCTTCTGCTGTCAGTATCCCCCCCCCTTCTGTTGTGTGTCTGTGTTTCTTGGGAGATGCAATTCCCCTCTTTCCCGACTCCTTTCCTCTTTTTGCAGATGCATCTCACTGTAACTTTCTCTCTCTTTTGGTCTAGTTGGTTCTCTTAAGTTCCCTGCTCTCCAGACAGTTACCTTTCATCTCCCTTGCCTGTCACTCTTTGAACTTCTGTACTAGGAGACCACACATATACAACTCTCATTCTGGCGTGAAACTCCACTTGTTTTGCCTTGACTTCAGTACAGTACTTGCAGTTGGATGCTTCTCTGACTCCAGCACACTTTTGAACCTTTCTTTTCTTCATGCACATCTGTTCTTTCACATTAGCTCTTGTTCTTTTTGTGGTTCGTGCCCCTCCTTTCTTAGCCAGACAACAACCTTCCATTACCAAGTTCTCTGAAGTCCTATTATTTGTTTATTTTCAGCTTTCTCAAGCAAACTCAAGCACCTGTGTTTATGTCCAGCTTTCTCAAGCAAACCCTAGTATGTATATCTTTTTGAAGAGTTCTTCAGCTTTTCTTCATACAGCCTCACAGAGAAACCTTTCCTCTACTTCCTTAATGTGGTAACTCAGTTCTCTTTTTCACTGGTCCCCCTACCATAGATCATCTTAACTTTTTCATGCACCAAGTGCCCAAGTTTCTAGTACAATCGCCCACAACATGACAGTAGACCTCTTTTACAGTTGGAAACAGTATCTTCCTAAGCATTTGAATTGGGCCTAGCACACCTTGGCTCAACTCTGATTATGGTCCTTGGAGACCAGCAAAATATGAATGGTTGGTCCACCAAGCTTGTCTTTCTCATTTCTTCTCCTCCTCCTATCCTTTTCAATGTGATGTGAAGCAACACTGCGAAAAGGCCAGCCTGTCATTCCTTGCCTTGGTAGTGCTGCCATGTAAAGAACAAGACATTCAGCCCTGTAGAAGCATTTCTTCCTACCATTGCAAGTTGCTGTGCCAGCAGCCTACTCTGAAGGAAAGAGGCCAGCAGCAGATGGTGCTAGGACATGAGGAGTGAAAGAAGAGTCTATGGGGAACTCTAAGAGGCCAGGGCAGCAAATGTGAAAAGAGCACCTTAACACTGGACAGTGCAGTGCAGCAGCAGGCTAAGTCAGTGAGGCAGAGCTGGAACTGGGGATCAGGATTCCTTCCTTCTTCCACACAATTTCCTTTTTAATGGTCAAGTATGTCTCTCTGTGGTGGTTCCAGAGCTTATTTTCAGTAGCGCAGGTGTGTTTGGGTTCTAAATCCATATGGTCTAGCTTTGTTCGGTCATGTTTATGGGCTTTGGCGAAATCTAAGGGAGAACAATCCAAGCCTAGGAAATGATTTCAGGTTCCTATATGCCTGTGCTAAATGTGCAGCTGCCCAGAGACCAGTTGGCTGGGCTTTTTCCAGTCCTGGAATAACCTCCCTGTTGCTGTGTTAGACACAGTGGCATGCCATCTTATCTTGCTCTGCCTTCTTGAAATCAGCATGGTCCCTGCTACTAGTCTGTAGGAAAATTAATTTCCATTTATCTTTGAGCAAGGCTGAGAGCTTTTCAAGTGCCGTTTGTTGTAAAAAATGGAACAGCCGTGGCCACAATGCAGAGAGAACGTGAGGCTATGGACTTGGCAGTGAGATGGTGACACTGTGCCATGCATTTCTCTGTGTCAGCATCAGACCCATAAAACACTTACACGGGACAATAAATCACGAAAGCCTCATCCATCCTTGAGCACAGCGAATTCTGTTCCAAGAGCAATTTAAATAAACACAGAAATGAGAGGGCAGTTATATGCCAGGGAACATGGAGTTGGATTTATGGCTGCTGAACACACATCATTGGTAGCTTCAAAAGCAGAATCTAATCTAGCTGTGGTCATTCTTTAATGTGAACATGAATGCGCTCTCTCTCCTGCTCCTGACCATTTTGCACTGTTCTGAAAGCCCTAAAAACATAGTTGTGATGCCTGTTGCATACTTTGTAAACATGCTTTCTGGTGGGTACCTGCTGCTGCAAACTTGCATTCTTTTTGAAATCAATGACTTATGGCACCTGTGTCTGGAAATGTTGTGGTGTTGAGTTGTGGTTTCCACTGCATAATGTTAACATTTCTAAGCCAGAAATTTCTGGAGAATATTTATAGGTACGGTCTTCAAATATGTAAGGAAATCAAATGTGTAGTGTATATATGAACTTCTGTATATGTTACAAATGCCACATAGACTCTTCATAAGTCTTGCTGTAGTTTAGACGTACATTTACTTTCATAAGAGCACTTAACTGCCAGAAGTATTATTGTGTAATTGTTGAATGTTGAAAGGGAGTGCCTTTCCATAATGTGGATTCATCCACAGCTTCTGATGTTCCATGTTGCATTGGTGTACTATTAATTTTATAAGAAGATTGTAGACTGACCAGTGTGAAATGTGTTCAGGGTGAAATTTATGGACACTTAGAACTCAGAAGTCTTAGCAATAATCTTATGGTTTCTCTTAAAAGGCAGACTACTGATTTGCATGGAAACACATCTGCCCATGAATACTGCCCTGTTTCAGCAGCGGCAGCAGATCTACATGTGCAATTTGTTTATATATGCAAATATGCCTCAGGAGCTAATGGGTCAAATGTGACAGTTCAATATGGTGATAACAGGGCATGCAGTTTTTGGTTTAGGGACATGGATTTGCTACTCTCAATCTGTGCTGTGATCTGGTTGGCTGAATGGTTGGTTAACCCCATTGATAACGGCTGCGTCTTCTCTGGATGCCTGTGTACCTGGGTCTGTTTTCCATTGTATTTGGCTATAACTGGGAAGGGATGGCATTCTAATTTCATGGAGTCATTGACATTCTGTCGTAGTAGCTTTACTGTAGCAATGAGGAGTTGCTAGAAAATTTGTTGTAGTGCATAGTTTTCATAAGAAAGAGCTTACTTTAACAGACTGAACACTGAAGAGGGAGGGCTGTGGTGGACAAGCCAACTATGTTTGGAGGGGCTGGTCCTACCTCAACTGAATTCTTCAGGAATTGTATCATAGTCCATCAGTAACATCATTTCTAGGTTCAGAATAATAAGGAGGATATCACAAGGGGCAGAGTTGTCTCATGTTTGTCTTCAAGCCAGTTTTAGTAAAGGGGGGGGGAGTCTCCGCGTAGTAAACTCCATCTTTTCATCATATTTATATCTTCCTCTTACTCTGTGGTACTCCAGGCGGCATGTATCACATTTTGTTTGTTGTTCACAGCCCTGTGAGTAAGCTAGACTGAGAGAGTGTGTTGACTGCCGTGGGAAATTTAAATCCAGGTTTTCCAAGTCCAGCACTCAAACTGTTAGACCATATCTGGCTCTCCTACTGTCTGTTGGCAGCATTTATGACCTCTTGCTGTAGAGTACAATGTGAGGGTAAAAGAATAAGCCAAGACACTTCCTCACTGAGAGAGAGAGAGAAAACCAGGATGATTTCTCTTTCCATATCATCTTCTCTTTGAGCCTGGTGGGGGAGTTGTGGCAGGGAAACGGAATCATGACACAGGTCTGGTGCTGTCTCTGAGCTGGCAGGCAGCCACAACAGATTTGGTGGCCTTTTCAGGAATATGAGTCTTTTTGTTAAATTGTGTGGAATATAATCTTGATAATGAATAATGATGGCTATGAATGTCAGTGGTGAGTTGAATGATATCATCATAGATCAGTGTTTCTTGATATTATTCAGCTTTGTAGATATTGTGATCCCAAAGATGCTTATTCGTGAATAAATGAATTTAGAATCATCTATTCCACTGGTTCCCAAAGTGGGCAATACTGCCCCCTGAGGGGCGCTGGAACAATTCAGGTGGGCGGTAGGAGCCTTGGGTGCAAATTTGTCATTGCATCTTTTTGTCCACCTTTTGAAGGTAGATTTCAAGGGGGGCTCTGAGTAATTTTTTTTTCTGAAAAGGGGGTGCTAGGCTGAATAAGTTTGGGAACCTCTGATTTATTAAGTTAAAACAGCAGAGTGTTGTTTTATTTCATAGCTCCACAGGTAAGTGCACAAAACATACTAGTCTGCCTGCCCACACTGATTATTTCTTATTCAGTGATCCAAAGAAAAGATTAACCAACTTCAGTGGAAATATCCTTGCCTGGAGGCAGGTCTGGCTTTTCACAAGTGGCCAGGCAGCTAGTTAATTTCAAACCTGTTTGGTCAGCCAGAGGTTTTTGGGATCATTGCTCTCTCACAATCAATGTTAAATCCTGGTACTATGCAAGTCAATGAGAATTTTGCTATTGATCCTCATTAATCCATGCTATCATTATCATCATCTATCATACTGATATGGAAGCCTTTATTACAAAACAGCTATGAACAATTAATGGTTTCTTTAGTCAATTTTTTGTAGTTCATCTGGAATTTTAGATACTCAAAAACATACCTTTCCTGTGAGCATCTTGTAGACACCAGAATATGTTTCTACCTTTGTTCAACGTTCTTTTTTCTAAGTAGATTTCTTGTAATCATCAGTTACTAAATTGGACTTGGAATATGCAAGGAACTTGAACTATACGAAGTATGTAAAATGCAAATAATTTGGAGATCCTGTCCAGCAGCTGCTTAACAAACAATCAATCAATCAATCAATATGTGTATAGTGCTAATTAGTGTGACCTACTTCTGTTCTTCTATACCATATGAAGCTTCCTTCACATCACCATTGCATCTAGCTCAGTGTTGCTTACTCAGGCTGGCAGTGGTTCTCCAGGGTCCCAGGGACAGAAAGGTCCTTGCCATTGCCTACAGTCTGCACCTCTAACTGGAGGTGCCAGGGACTGAGCATGAGACTTTCTGCAGCCAAAGCATATACTCTTCCACTGTGCTGCAGCCCCCACCTTGGTTAGGCCTGGGCTATTTGTTTACATTTCCTTTTTCCAGTGCAGCTTCTGTATTCTGCCTTGTCTATATGTTGTTGATAATGATAAATACTTGCTTGAGACCCATCCAGAGAGATTTGTTTAGCAAGCCCTACTTTAAGCAATTCCTTAAGTGAGTTTAAGCTTCCCCTTTTAATAAGCATGACAGTTAAATTGCTTATTATGGAACAAACAAAGGCAGTATCGAAACCTGGGAGAAATAAGTGTCAAATGTGTAGAATTTTCTTCCCCATGGCAACCAGCAGTTGAAAACCTCTTTGTTTTTTTTAACTGCTAACAGACTTCACAATTAGTGGTCTGCTGTTGCTGGATTGTTACACATGACCTTTCCATCTCTCTGTGTTTATCTTCACATCCTGATTTTTATGGACATTTACTTAGAAGTAAGTCCCTGTTTATTTTAAATGGAAGTTTCTTCTAAGCAAAGTATGTTTAAGCATACAACTGGAAGTAAGGCTTACTGCAAAGGGTGTGTGTGTGTGAGTGGCTATTTCAATTAGTAGTGAGGTTAGGGAAATGGGGCAGTAGGAACCCTCCCCCCCCTTGGATTTTCACATTTAAATGCATTTTTTAATTGGAAGTCGAGTGCCACGGTATCCCACTACAGCCTTGTTTGGGGGATAGACATTTGTGTGCATTTTAGAGCACATTAACTGGGAGGGTTACCTTCATTGTTTTCTCCAGACCCTGCCCCCAAAGACTGGTCATGCCAGCCATGCTGATGTAATGAACAATTACAATGATGGCCATTTATTCTTGAATTAGGGTATTGGATTGGGCCTGGCTTTCTGTTTTTTTGACCTGTTTCTGATGGGTAGCCGTGTTGGTGTGAAGAACAAGAAAAAATTCGATTCCAGTAACACTATAAAGACCAATAAGATTTCCAGGGAGAATCAAAGCTCCCTTCATCAGATCCCTGGCCTTTGCCCTGTAACAGTACTTTTGTGAGTGGCAGGCTCACATCTGATCTCACTCTCCATCATCTAAACATGCTTCCTCCTGATACTGGTACTATATTGACTGAATGGGTATATGCTTATTGTCTTCGGAAGGGATTTATAATTATCATATGGTAGGTTATGGTGGTTAGTCCTTAGATGTGGAGGGTGGGGTGATATAATGTTCTTCTGGTCTTTTGCATTGTGTTGGTATGTTGCATTGAACTGGTGGATTTTATTTTCCCCTGTAACTGGATTATGGCAGTGGGAGAAGTGGTGAGTCTATGAGAAGGGCTCCTTTTATTGTGGGCCCACTACTCATCTGATCTCCATCTTGTCTTCACAGGACGCAGGTGGGAGGGCACCTGGTTTGACTACACTTGTATCTCAACATTGCACAGTGACAAGGCAGCATCAGAGTAAAGAATACTTTCTTTGGGTATTGGTGGTTGAGGAGGGTATTGCTTGGCTTGCATGCCTAAAACTTGGGGGAATGGTGATTCAGTGCTGTCACAGTTGATCCCAGCTGGAGCATGTAGTTCTCCATCAACCCTAAATTTGGGGATGGTGAAAGGGATTGTCATTGTCTCATAGTTTCAGAACTAACACTATTATTGTCATTGAGAGAGAGTTTGCCAATAGGAGCCTTGGCAGAGGTGGTTGTGAGGGACTTTACTATCCATGTGGAGGTCTCCTTGGCTGTTCAGGTTCAGGACTTTATGTATTCTCTGGATGTGCCTTAGGCTGTGTTGGTAGCATGGTAGATGGGCTGGGGATTCAGCTTGTGTCATGGTCAACTGCTGTCTGTTGAAGACTGTGAGGTCGTGATGATGATGAAAGAAGCTTACCTCTGCTACTACTGTACTAGCTGATTTTCATCCAGCTGAATTGTTTAGGATGATTGCTCAGCTGAGGACTCCAGCAGGACAGTCACAATAATACAGAGATCTGGCACTTAGCCGTGATGATTTCGCACACTTCTGTGCTGATAAAGTCTCTCAGATCCACTTTAAACTTTATGTTGGTTTATCATCATGTGGCACTGGAGCCTGTAGCACCATCTGGTTTTGGTTGCATTTATCATTTCAGTGTTGTATCTATGAACAATATTGATGGGTTTATTAATGTTGTGGAAGCCGTTATCTGCAGTGGGTAGCCTTGTCCTTCTTGGTTATGGAATTTTTGCAAGAAGCTGATGGGTATTTCACTATAGAGGACTGTGAATGTGTCACTAGTGGGGGAACCCTTCCTCTGTCTTAAACCATTGAAGGAGGCAATGATTGTTTATTTAACCAAAAGAAAACAAACAATAACCTTCTGAGAAGTTTGTCCTGGCCAAGTATAAGCCTAATTTACTTTCTTTTTGAAGTGAGTGGTAAGACAGTTTGTGGCAGAGCAACTCTGATGACATATAGGTGAAAAATAAGAAGAGTAGGTTTTATATCCCACTTTTCCCTACTAAAGGAGTCTCAAAGCGGCTTATAAGCTCCTTCCCTTCCTCTCCCCACAACAGGCATTTTGTGAGGCAGATGGGGTTGAGAGAACTGTGACTGGCCCAAGGTCACACAGCAGGCTTCAAGTGGAGGAGGGAGGACTCAAACCCAGACCTCCAGAATCCACCACTCTTAACCACTACACCATGCTGGCTGTTGGATGACACGTCTGCCCTTCTATTGTGGCTTCAGGCCTAAGTTTGTAAGGTAGCTCTGTCGGATGATCTCTGCATTCAATTGGGGGGGGGAATTAATCCCTGTTAGTTCTTCTTTGCTCTCTTTGATACAGTATATCACTGTTCCTAAGTCATTTAGAGTGTGATCTGGATATTGGAGCTTTTTCTTTGAGGGGTTTGAGTCTGTCTCTTTCTTTGAACATACTCAGAAGGTGATTGCAGGGGGTGAAGAATTGGCAGTGTGGGATTTGTTATGTTATTTGTTATGCCAGATGGTTTGGTGCTATCTTCTGTGCTACGTAATATCTACATGAGGCTCCTTAAACAGATTGTCCATAGGTTTGGAACTGGATGTCATCAGTATATTGACAGTCAGTTACACAGTTGACTAAATAAGCCTCGGGATGTTCTTAGCCACTTGCCTTGTCAAGAGGCTGAGACACAGAAAACTGAAATTGAGTTCTCCCTGTACTTGTAGGCAGCTTATTTGGCCATTTAGATTAGGGATGGGAATGAAACACATAAATAGTGAACCACAAAGCGAACCATGAACTAATAAAAACCCGGAGGTTGGTTCATGAACCAGTTCATATATCAGTTCATGACTCCTGCTTTCTGCTCCCTGTGAAAAGCAGTGGGGAGCAGAAAACAAGGGGCTAAACAGCTCTGAGCCATTGAAACCCCTGTTTTCTGCTCCCCACAAAAAGTGGTGGGGAGCAGAAAGCAGAGATTTTCCTGCTAAAAACAACTGAGTGGCAGGGAGCAGAAAGCAGGGGTTTAAGTGGCTCAGAGCCATTTAAACCCGATTTCTGCTCCCCACTGCTCAGCTGTTTTTTGTGAAGAGCAGAAAGCAGGGATTTAAATGGCTTGGAGTCATTTAAACCCCTGCTTTCTGTTGTTCATGAACTGCCTTAAAATTAATGAAAGTTCATGGTGGCTCTTCAGCCAAAATTCACCACAGACTTTTATTTGTGAGCCGGTTCATACCCATCCGTAATTTTTATCCCCAGTAACTTTGAGGCTTGGCTTTATAATAAGGTATATATATTGGATAGCCTTTGAAGACATGTTGGAAACTTCAGTTGGTACAGCCTGTTTATTAACTGATACTAGCTGCTGGGAGAATATTACTCCCAGTGTGCCACTGGTTGCCAATTTGTTTCCAGGTGAGTGTCATTACAATGCCTTCATTACGCAAGACCTATATATTTGAAAGACCACCCTGCCTGGTATGAGCTTGTGCATTTACTCCACTTGACACAGCAATACCGTTGTCTGCCTACCACATCCCCACTAATGCACAATCAACTGCTGCATGTTTATGGGCTTTTGGGGTAGCTGCCCCTCCCCTGGAGGTAGGAAAGGCACTTGCTGATGACATTTTGAAGGGGCTGAAAAACGGAGTTCTTCAATAGTGTTTACATACTGGGATACAAGAATGGATGGCTTCACTGGCTTGGGATCTTTGGGCAACTGTTATTAGGTGGGTGGTGTTAGTATTTTTTGCTTAGTTGGCTGATATATTGGGTTTGTGCTTTAGAAGCCTGGGTAATTCTGTAGTTTATTTTTATTTGTGGTGGTAGTTTAATTTTGTAATCCATCATCTATTTGAGAGAAAGATGTGCTTATAAATATTGTAAATAAACACATGAATGGGATCCAGGAAGATCTTGAGTTTTGTTCTAAAAAGAAGATAACCTATTTTTTTGTCTTACAACAGTGTTGAATTTAATATCTTGTCAATTATTGTCTCTTCTCAGTGCAGCTCTGCTATTTTCTTTAACTGTTTTAAGATTTATGCCTCCTTCTGTCAGTTTTATTTGAAAGTATCTGAAAGGTCAGTGCTTGCACTGGGCAGCTCAGCTCTCCTGATGCACTTTTCAGGAATCTGTTCAAGTTTATCAAGTTACAGTGGAGTGGCATATAGACTGATGCACATTTTTGAAATAGGATCAAGTTTAAAAGACACAATCCTTTGATTATTATTTTTTTTGCTAATTTAAGGACATGTGACTACAAGCGTAATAGCTGCCTCTGTGGGGCAAGCCATTCATACTCATGAGCTTTTTCATAAGGTAGTTGTTCAAGTTAAAATCCAGCTTCATTTCTTTTATTTTATTCAACTTTTGATGTTTGGTTCCGTGGGCTTACTGTCTAGTCAACATTTACAATTGCCTTGTTTTGCCTTTCTGGACTGTGTTGCATTGTACAACATGAGCCTCTTTTGTAGGCAGAAGAATGGGGAGGCTGGGGCATTGGGACCAACCTTATTGACCCACCACCTAACTTCCATGCACTGAAGGTTACTTTTATGAACAAGAGGGGTTCTCTGTGTGCAAGTGGTATCCAAAATGTGGTATGCCACATGTCACAGGAAACGTAATGGCAAAGAAACAGTCTACACGTAGCGTTACCAAATTCTGGGTAGGCCTCGGAGTTCTCCTGGAACTGCAGCTTATCTCTACACCACAAAGATGAGTTCCTCTGAAGACTGTGGTGATGCCACATCTCTGCTGAACTCTCTTCCCTCCCCAGATTCTGCTTTCCGTGGGTACCATCCTAAATCTCCAGGAATTTTCCAAGCCAGACTTGGCAACTGTACATGCATATGTACACCTCAACGGTATATAGCCTCTTTTCTGAAAGGAACAATAAATGTGTGGAGGTTGGACTCGGATGCCGTCATGGTTGTCCCTTTGTGTATTGATGACATGCAGAATCTGAATGTCTGAATAGGATTTTGCTTGTAGATTGGGTGTGCACATTACACCAAGTGCAGGGAGAAAGGTGAGAGCATCCGATTTGTGATGAACTGTGCATCCCATGTATATTTTGCTCGTAGCTATGCACTTAGCAGGCATGAGGACCTAAACTGCAGCACCACACATAATTTTTATTTAGAGCTGAAATACATTTTAAAAATAATTCTGCTTGGAACTCTGTCTGTATAAAATAGAGAGATCACATGGTGTTTTGGAGCCCTTTACTTTACACAGTTGCTTAGCAACCATTCACACCACGCTGCTGTTTCTTTCCAATTCATTCCAAATATCTTTTCATGTGTGAACAGGGGCATTTAAGGTCTCACAATTCCTGTCTATGAAGAACTCAGATTAATTTTAAAGGCTAGTAATAACATTTAGGTGTGTAGTAATTTCACTTGTTACGTGGTGCTTGTTTCCGCTTATGCCCAAGTACGGTTTCATTTCTTTACATGGGTGATTAGTTTGGGAACTAACCTGCAGAGAAGTTATCTTGTGTCAGTTTCACAGAGCAGAAGGGAAGCTGCGCAATTCATTTTAGTGGAGCTTGAACACAACAAGCTACTCAGTGGAGGGCACTTTTTGGTTACTCAGTGAGAAACAAATCCTGCCACGTGACTTTTCTGTCTCTTTGTAGCTCACGTCCTCCTGTTGCTCACCTCATCAATGGTTGTTGTCATTGTGACAATATTGTCTGATCATAAAGAGTTGAATCTTAGGGAGTGTGAACTCAGCTCTTGTAACACTCCACTGTTCCTTTCTCCAGCCACCCCCTGGCACCCAGAGCTGAGGACCCTCATGTGATGGGCAGGACTGCACAGAGGAGGGACAACTGAATGCTGCTGTTCCCTCCCTCTTGCATGATCAGACAACCTGTTCCTCTGAGCTTCCTCTCATAGTTGATTTGCTCTATTCAGTACAGTGTTATCCCACTCTTCTTCCAAGGAATTCAAGGTAGTATTTGTCATTTCTCCCATACTTCATCTTATCCCTGCAACAATCCCATGAGGTAGCCTGGACGGAGAGATAATATCTGGCCCGGGTTAATCCTCCCCACTCTCAGCCTAGCTTTTAAGAAGTTACAAGTTGACTGCATAAGGAAGGCAGGGAAGATTTGTGTTCATGAATATACAGGGTCTGTGGTTCATTGGATCCACCCTACATTTCTGTGGTACTCCAGTGGATGCCTAGCGAATCACCCTACTGTTCAGGCTAGTGCAGGGATAGGATGTAGACATTGCAAACATACATTCGTGCTATCTTCAAACAATGCTTGTATTACCCACCATGGGTTTTGGAAAGTGAGAGAGTTGGCACGGAACACCCTCTCTTCAATCTCAGCAAAACAATAAAATTATACTTTAATGATCAATAGCTTTAATACTGATGCTAATTACAAAAAGATATTGGTTAGCAGCTATTGTGAAACAGTCATGTTTAAATCATTGTAATGCATTGTGAATAACTTCTAAATGCTAGATATGCTTTCTGTAATCACTACTGTGGTCAAGGAAGTTCACATAAGAATAGGTGGTCCTTAATTTTACGCTGGCAGCTCTCAGAATCTCTTTAGGAAAATCTGTAAGTCATCCTCAGGCTCATATGGTTAATATTGGCCTCTCTGACCAAGTTGTCCTATAGATCATGCAAAGTGGCAGTGGTGGATAGAACCGAAATCACTTTTTCAAGACTGTGGTGTTACATAGGCAGCAGGCCAATTTCTGTTTGAGAAGTCTGCAGGTTTAGGCCAGCGAAAGAAGCTGTGCCGTGCTGTGAGGCTTCCTTTTGAGGGGCAAGGGGATAAGCACTCTTGTTTGTGCTAACAAATGGCACTATAATATATTAATGAAAGCCAGCTTTTGGCAATAGCTGATCACAGCAAAATAATAGGTAGTCAAGTGACAAGATCTGATTGATCATTTGACCAGCATGCCATACTGTGCATTTGATAGCTTAAACTGGGACAAGGCAACAATGTCAGGGTTAGTGCTATCCACAATCAATGCTAAGTAGAGTTTAACCCTTCTAAGCTCATTGAAGTCAGTGGTTTAGAATGGAGCAACTCTGTACAGGATGGCACTGGAAATGTTGTGACTATGCCAGATTTCAGTGTTATACCAAAGGAAGGTACAAGGATGGTGAAATTTTCCCTCTCGCCCTCTAGGAAATCCTTCTGCCTGCAGATGTTTAAACAGAAGGAATATAAACATACAGGATCCTGTAGCAGCACTTTCTCATTCCTGACTTCTTCAGCGCAGCCTTGTCTCTGCTCAGTCTGTTGTCCTCCTCGATACATGCTGCATCGTTCTCCCATGTACTTTTCCTGCTGCTATTAAAAGTTGCTGCTCCAGAAAGGTCAAAGGGTTCCCTTTGAGTGCTATCACATGCTGTTTTTTCGAAAAGGCTGACTTTTAAAGACTGCAATTATATCATTTGCAAGACTTCTTGAAAGTGTAGGCTTTTAACAAATCTTGCCATCCTGCTGCCCATCAAGCTTGTGTTCACCATTGCTGTACTGAAGAACACAGGCTTGACTCTGAAGACTGGTCTAAGCCATAGGGAGCACGGGCTGGAGGGGTGGGATGAGGCACTTTGTTGCTCTGACTGGGAAGACTTGTGGTTTGACAGCTGTGGTTTGATTTCTTTAGGAGCCTCTGAGATCTTCACCTGCCCTCCAGAAGCACACTGTATTGTGGCTTGGGAGCATAACTGGTTCTTTCTCCCATGTCTCATGTACCAAATGATTTGGACAGTTCCCATGAGCAGTTGGATGCAAGTATTACAGGAACCATGTTGAGCTTTGACCACATCTTATCTAGATCTGTGACAGTGTGGGGAGCATGCAAAGATCAGCCTAGACAAGGATCTTTCCCAAAGAGCCCAACACAGTGGTACAAATGCAGGGTGAAAAAAATTCTAGCTTCAGTCCATGACAGTTGTATGTTTTAAATTGGCTTACATGTAGCTTCTCTATGCAGACACGATGGGCCAGATTCTATGAACCACAAATGGGACAAGTTTATGAAATGGGTTCTCTCCCTATGTAGTTTCCTTCTCCATTAAAAGAAATGTTTCTAGGGTTTAGGGATGGGGAACCCTTGGGGAAAGAGTGAGATGCCATGACTGGGACTACAGCATGAGGGGAAATCTCCAGAAATTAATCCCTCATATAAAAGCTCTTCCACAAGTGGAACAAGTGCTTAAGCAAGAGGAGGTGGGGCAGTCACTTCCAATTTTCTACTTCTGCTTGAATCCTCCCCCGACCCTCTGTGTTATCAATTCAATTCCAAACCTTTATTGGCATAGACCCTCTGTGTTATTCCCAAGAGTCCTCCAAACTTGGAGAGCACTTTTCAGATGCAATGGGTAGGGTTGCCAACTCTTGGATGGAACACTCCTGGATATTTGGTTGTGGAGCCTGAGGATGGTATGGTTCGGAAAGGGAGGGACCCCAGGTGGGGTATAATGCCTTCCTCAGAGCAGCTGTCTTCTCCAGGGAGATGAATATCTGTATCTTGGAGAGCAGTTGTAATTCCAGGAGATCTCCAGGACCCACCTGGAGTTGGCAAGCCTAACTATTGGGAAAGGCTGTTCAGTGAGCTTCCATTCACAGGTCCTAGGATCCAGGAGCACAGAGCAGTTTTGGCACTCAAGTACATCAGTTAGAAAAGCTACAGATTTTAACAGTATGCCAAAAGTTGACTGTGGCAGTTCTAGCATTTGCTGTTAGCATGCCTTACCTTGATGTCTGAAGCTTGTTACTACTTTCTTTTCATTAAACTTTATCTTAACATGTGTGTATTTCCCACCTAACTTACTATCTGATTCTGTAAAATGGAACTCTTATGTAGAAAAGTATTGAATGATCTTTTGAAATGGATATAAGACCTCCTGTTTTTCACTGGTCCATTAGATCAGCCACATGTGCGTCTGCACAGTCTAAATTTCTTTATGGACTCATTCTGTCTCTTCTGTAATTGATATGTTTTTAATATGTAATACAAGTAAAGATTTTACAGGGTTCCTGGTTTCTAGGTATAATAATAGCTTTCACTTGCTGCATTTTTAGAGTTCTTCATGACTATTGTCTCACCCATCCATAGTACAACTTGGTAAGATGGGTCAATATTATTTTCTCCATATTAACCATATGAGCCTGAGGATGACTTACAGATTTTCCTAAAGCGATTCTGAGAGCTGCCAGCATAATATTAAGGACTGCCTATTCTTACGTGAACCTCCTTGACCACAGTAGTGATCTTTGGGGCCCTACTTCAGGTAGGCACATCACTTAAATGTCAGGTGTTCCTCCCCTTTCTGGGGGGTAAGTCCCCCTGCTGGCCAGCTGGTTGGTGGTGGAGAGATGGGGCCTCGCCAGCGGGGCACCCTCACCCCCACTGGGGGGTCCGGTAACCCTACCTCTAGCTAACCATAGCTGGTCGAATGACCTAGCATTTGGTCATTGCACTGACCAAAGTTTAGTTTGTACCATGGTTTTTCATTATGTCTGAACTATCTCAAGAGATGCTCACAACCCTTAGGAGGTAGATCTATGCATGTCATTTGCCAAGCATTGGATGCTGCTTCAGTTGTCCCATGAGTTGCCATCTTTCATGTCATCACAGGTTAAATGTAAAGGTGTAATTTTAATAGCAAGTACATGAAAATGGTTAAGGACTAATGCCTGAAGAACTAGTTCAAAGTACTATCTATATTAATAGTGACAGCAGCCAGGAGCTTAAAAGGGGTGTTCTTAGCAGGAAAGAGAGTTCAGAAACGCTTCTTGACACTTGGTAACATACCCTGAGATAACAGAAATGAGAGATCTTGATTGCTTGGAAGCCACTAATGTGCACAGGGCTATAGAGCAAGCACTCATTTCAGCCCTTCTACAAAGCAAAGAGTTGAAGCAAGTGTTGGAGAAGTGACAGCCTGCTAAGAGTTAATGTAAATACTACTGAAAGAATAGTTTAGTCCACTTGTACCGTATGGGGAGCTGTGGTACATTCTCTAGGGTTTAGGACTTATTGAATGTTTTTTCTTGCAGTTCAGTTCAGGATATGCATGAACATATAAATAAGAACATAAGAGAAGCTGTGTTGGATCAGGCCAATGGCCCATCCAGGCCAACACTCTGTGTCACACAGTGCCCAAAATCCAGGTGTCATCAGGAGGCCTATTAGTGGGACCAGAACTTCAGAAGCCCTCCCACTGTGGCCCCCCAAGCACCAAGAATACAGCGCATTGCTGCCCCAAACATAGTGTTCCATCTATATCTTGTGGCTAATAGCCACTAATGGACCTCTGCTCCATATGTTTACCCAATCCCCTCTTGAAGTTGTCTGTGCTTATAGCTGCCAGCACTTCCTGTAGCAGTGAATTCCACATGTTAATTGCTCTTTGGGTGAAGAAGTACTTCCTTTTATCTGTTCTAAACCTACTGTTCATCAATTTCATTGAGTGCCCATGAGTTCTTGCTTTGTGAGAAAGGAAGAAAGGTACTTCTTTCTCTACCTTCTCTATCCCATGCATAATTTTGTATCATGTCACCCTTCAGTCATCATCTGTCCAAGCTAAAGAGCCCTAACCTCTTTAACCTTTTTTCAAAGGGAAAATGTTCTACCCCCTTAATCATTTTATTTGCCCTTTTTTGCATCTTTTCCAATGCTATAATATCTTTTTTTAGGTGCGGTGCCAGAACTGTACACAGTATTCCAAATGAGGCTGCACCATAGATTTATACAGGAACGTTATGATACTGGCTGATTTGGTATCAATTCCCTTCCTAATAATTCCCAGCATAGCATTTCCCTCTTTTTTACTGCAGTGGCAAAATTTTCAGTGAGTTATCTTCTATGACTCCAAGATCTCTCTCCTGGTCAGTTACCGCCAGTTCGGACCCCATCAACGTGTATTTATAGTTGGGATTTTTTTGGCTCCAATGTGCATTGCTTTTGCACTTGCCCACTAGAACTTCATTTGCCACATTAACACCCACTTGTCGAGCTTCAACAGATCCCTCTGGAGCACCTCACAGTCCTCCCTGGTTTTCACTACCCTGAACAGCTTTTAGTGTCATCTGCAAATCTAACCACTTTGCTGCTTACTCCCAACACCAAATCATTAATGAACAAATTAAAAAGCACTGAACCATGTGGCACCCCACTGCTTACTACCTTCCACTGTGAAAACTGCCCATTTATTCTCACTCTCTGTTTCCTTTAATTAACGAGTTTTTAATCCACAAGAGGACTTGTCCTCTTATCCAAAGACTGCTGAGTTTACTTAGGAGCCTTTGATGAGGAACTCTATCAAAAGCTTTCTGGAAGTCTAGGTAAACATCTACTGGGTCACACTTGTCCACATGCTTGTTCATCCCTTCAAAGAACTCTAAAAGGTTAGTGAGACAAGATCTTCCCTTACAGAATGCATGCTGATTCTTTCTCAATAGCTTTTGTTCATCACTGTGCCTATTAATTCTGTCTTTAATAACGGATTCTACCAACTTACCAGGTATCAATGTTAGACTGACTGGCCTGTAATTTTTGGGATCTCCTCTGGAAACATTTTTAAAGATGGGGGTTACATTAGCTACCTTCCGGTCCTCAGGAATGGAAGCAGATTTTAATGGCTGCATATTTTTGTCAAGAGAGCCACAAATTCACATTTGAGTTCTGAATGTATGCCATCTGGGCCTGGTGATTTATCAGTTTTTAATTTGTCCAAGGACCTCCTCTCTCGTCACCTCAATCTGATTGAGATCTTTCAACACCCCTCCCAAAATCTGGAGTGGGTAAGCACTTCCCATCTTCCACAGTGAAGACAGAAGCAAAAAAGGCATTCAGCTGCTCTGCCATTTCCCTATCATCCTTTAGTAACCCTTTTATCTCTTGGTCATTCAATGGCTCCATTGCCTCTCAGGATGGTTTCCTGCTACTAATGTACTTGAAGAAATTTTTATTATTGGTCTTTATGTTTTTTGCAATATGTTCCTCATAGTTCCTTTTTGTCTTTCTGATCTTTTTGCTGACTTGCATATCATTTTCCAAAGCCTGTGCTCCCTTTTATTTACCTCATTTGGACTAGCCTTCCACCACTTAAAGGAATCCTTACCTTTTACTGTTTCCATTTCATTTTTGTTAACCGTGCAGACCATTTTTAAATACTTAGTTGTACCTTTCCTAAACTGTGGTATCTGAGCTTCTAGAACTGTAGTTTTAAATACTCTACAAACTTCCTGAAGGGATATGAGCCTCCTGACCTTTCCTTTCAGTTTCTTCTTCACAACCCCCCTCATCACAAGTTACCCCTTTTTAAGTTAAAAGTGGTTGTGTTGGTCTTTGGGGGCAGTTTCATATTTACGTAAATGTTAAACTGAAAAGCATCAGTGTTCCCAACTGGTGCTATCATATATACATCTCTCACCAGGTCCTGGGTATTGAACAACCATATTCCCAGAGTTAAACTTCATTTTGGGCACACTATTTCCACACATAGTGTTTCTGTAAGTGAATCTATTTCTCATATATTCTCAGCTTACTGGACTGTATACCCTCTCTGACATACAGAGCCACTCCACCTCAAACCCTTCCCTCACTATCCTTCTGATACAATTTATATCCAGGAATAAATGCCATGCTAGAAATTGTGGAACAGCCATGTGGCCCTGGAGAAGGAATGAAAGACAGTCACATAGTGGCACTATTACTGTGCAGTCTTCCAGAGTTCTATGTTCCACTTGAGACCTGCAGCACATCTAACACTGGGATATGTTAAGAAGAAGAAGAAGAAGAGTTTGGATTTATACCCCGCCCTTCACTGCCCAAAGACGTCTCAGAGCGGCTTACAAACTCCTTTCCCTTCCCCTCCCCAACAGGCACCTTGTGAGGTAGGTGGGGCTGAGAGAACTCTAACACAAACTGTCCTTGAGAGAACAGCTGTGCCAGAGCTTGTGACTGACCCAAGGTCACATCAGCAGGTGGAAGTGGAGGAGTGGGGAATCAAACCCGGTTCTCCCAGATAAGAGTCCGTGCACTTAACCACTACACCAAGCAAATTAATGGATGAATATAATCACAGAAAGGAACTAAAAGCAGGTGAAGAAGCTGAAAAACCGGGAACAGCTCTCAAGGTAAATGAAGTGATAAAACACACAACAAAAACCAGGGTTATGTTATTGCTGTAAAATAACTCCTGGACATCTGAAAAAGAATTGTTCAGTCTGGAGAGCTAAACAGAGAAGACAAGTCACAGAATCACCCATAGAAAAGGCTAAGAAAGCTGCAAGTGAATCGGTAGATGAAGAATGGGATGTATGTACACAGAGCAGATGGATGGTACATTGATTCAGATGCCACATGCCATGTAACAAACAACCAGGAATTGTTCACAGATCTTGATGTCAGCACAAAGGAGAAGATCTTCCTTGTAGATGGGAGAAGGAGATGGGTGTGGATTACTAACATATTGCGGGACATCTAAAGGAACATGTAAACTCTTTAAAAATGTCCTATATATTCCAGAACTGGAGAGAAGTCTTCCGTCTATGAAGCACCTCACTAGCAATGGTCTTAACAGTGAAATTTCAAAGAATCCAATGTGAGATTAAGAAGGGGAAGGAGGTTATACTCAGAGGAACTGTGAAGGAGTATCTGTACAAGTTTACCCTTCCAAATGAGGAAGCTAGAATCTCTACACAAGTTTGTCACAGCAACTGCATCCATCTGTGGCACATATGTCTAGGACACAGACACCCACCATCTATAAAAGGGCTTGAAAATCAAGGTTTAACCGAGGATATGAAGATGACATCATGTCAAACATATATGAAGTGTACATGCTGCATACAGGCAAGAACTACGCATGCCTCACTTCCTAAAGACTGTGAAAGCAAGTCTACATATCCCTTACAGATGGTGCATAGTGATGTTTATGGACCCATGAGAAGTCTTACACTAGGAGGAAACAAATACCTGATGACTTTCATTGATGATTATTCCAGGTACATTGTCATGTATCTCCTGAAACAAAAGAGTGAAGTGCTTGGGAAACTCCGAGTTTGTGGGCACTCAATGAAATTAATGAGCAGTAGGTTTAGAACAGATTAAAGGAATTACTTCTTCACCCAAAGAGTAATTAACACATGGAATTCACTGCCACAGAAAGTGGCGGCAGCTACAAACATAGATAGCTTCAAGAGGAGATTATGGAGCAGAGGTCTATCAAACTTATAGATGGAACACTATGTCTGGGGCAGTGATGCACTGTATTGTTGGTGCTTGGTGGGGCAACAGTGGTAGGGCTTCTGGAGTCTGGCCCCACTGGTGAACTTCTGGATGCTGGATTGCCAAATAAGTATTGGGGAAAAGCAGTTATGATAGCAACATATCTAAAAATAGTCATTAAAAGCAATTGACAGCACTTCATATGAATTATGGTGTGGATCAAAGCAGAGCAGCAAGCACATCAGAGTGTTCAGAGGCAATGCCTATGCTTTCATTCCCAGTAAAAATGCTTAAAACTGTACAATAAAGCCACAAGAAGGAATACTAGTGTGTTACAGTGGTCACTGTAAAGGGTACCAAATTCTATTCCCGAAGATAGACAATAAGTAGTGCACTATATTTTGATGAGAGCCAAATCTGATGCAACCCGCAGAAGTTTATTATTTACTTATTTGATTTTTGCCCCACCCTCCCTGCCAAGGCAGGCTCAGGGCAGCTTACATAAAATACATTTATAAGTACAATTAAAATCCAAAAACCAAAACCCATAAACAAATCAGTTCTCCTAAAGTGCTGGAACAATATTCAGATAAAGTGCAAGAGCAGAAAATTTCAAGATTAAACAATACTCCACAGGTGACAATCATGATGGTATTCCCACACCAGCTCTGTTGATCTACTTATATATGCGGAAAGGGCGGGCTAAAGATGGTAAGGCCAGGGCACAGGGCACACTTCTCAGGTGTTTTATATGGCTCCTAATCGAAAGCCTGGTGGAAGAGCTCTGTCTTGCAGGCCCTGCAGAACTGTAAGAGGTCTTCCAGGAGCTCATTCCACCATTCATTAACAAGTGAGCAGGAGACAGCAAGATCAAGTGAAGCAGAAATAGAATTCAGCACAGACTTGGCAGGGTTTGAAGAGAAACAGGACCGAGTGACGTTACAACCCAAGCAAC
This sequence comes from Gekko gecko, assembly GCA_029375565.1. Lineage (NCBI taxonomy): Eukaryota > Metazoa > Chordata > Lepidosauria > Squamata > Gekkonidae > Gekko > Gekko gecko. The sequence goes on from JAPDNY010000009.1 coordinate 106,732,537, forward strand.
TAAAGGTATACCACCTCTCAGATTATCTTATATAGCCAAAACTGAGAAAATACCTGAGCCCTTGTCTTGGGAAGATATCTCCAAGTTGCCTGAAAGTGAAGCCAGAAAATGGGGAGAGGCTGCTACAGAAGAGATACAATCACTTCACAAAAATAAGACTTGGAAACTCACCAAATTGCCATCTGGGTGCAAAACTATAGGATGTGATGATGGTCCCATCTGCTTCCCTCCCTCAGAGGCAAGATTTTCCCTCTGTTTTTCTTTCACTTTAACGACTGAGCCACCCTAGTAATGTTTTTTCTTCTTTGCTGAAGAACTTTTGCTGTCCACCCTGCCACAGTATGATATTTGGGCTGTTGGCTCAGCCCAGGAACCTAAGGGAAAGATCAGGAGCCCACTTTAACTTAAATGGCACTTGAGGCATTTTGAAATTCAAAAATAACAAAATATTTTATTTAACATAGGGGCTGCTTGATTCGATGTCATTGCTTCTCACTACCGGATTTAATGTGTGCACCCAGACAGCAACATATGTCTTCCGCTTCCCTGACTTTCCTGACATTGGAGAAAGTTCAGCATTTATGGATCAAATTGTACTCACTGCACATTTCTAGCTGTCTGATCTCTCTGTTGCACACTCAAGCTGTTTGGGACTTTGGGAGGTCTGCGGCTTCCACTCCTTGACTACTGTTTTTTCCCCACAGTGAGCGATATGCACATAACCACATATTTGCCCTTGATAAATAAGTGGTTCTGCACATGTGCAAAGTAAACTTAACAACAAAAAAAAAAAAAGCTGCCCAGCTCTGTCACTTCAGGCACTGCTTTTCCCAGTGCAAACCTTTAGCAAATTTATGGTCTGCATGTAAACTAAAACAAAAAGAAAGCAGATCTGTTCCCTATAAATTTATCTTCTGATATGGTGATTAGTCTGAAAACAAAACTGGATGACCACTAAATGGAGGCATTTAGGTATCCAGATTCCATTGAGACTTACAGATTTAACAAAATGTAATTTCAATAAAATGTATCATGACTCAAAGACTCAGATGAGTAAATGGAATAAACTCTCTCTCTCTTTGGCTGACAGGATAAATCTAATAAAAATAATATTGCCTAAATATTTGTTTTTGTTTTGAACCCTTCAGGTCCAAAAAGGATTTGAAGAAGTTGCAAAAAACGGTCAGTGATTTTATGTGAACATATAAAAAGCCTAGAATCTCTCTGAATACTTTACGCAGACCATCCCACAAAGGCAGTTTAGACCTACTAGACTTAATTCATTATGAAGCAGCTAACCTAGCAAATATAATATTAAAAATTGAGAAGGCAGAAAATTGCATGCAAATAGAAAATATTGGTATTCACCTGTACTCTCTGGCAGAATATTCTGGAACAAGCAGTGGAATACACCCTGTCAATCAAAGGAAAATATCTACCCCATTAAAGATATAGGATGGAAGAAGGGGAAACTTAGCTCCTGGGATTTCAAAGAAGTCACCAATTTTAAATCAAGAATGGTTCCCTCCAGGAAAAGAAGCTTTAGCTTTTAAATCCTGAAGTAAAATGGGTCTCATTCAGATAATTGATCTATTAGATAATGATAAAACATTATATAATGATAAAACATTATATAAATATATATATAATGTATATAATATATACAATATATTGTATATATGTATATATATATATGTATATATATGTCTATATATACATGTATATATGTATATATATGTATATATATATGTATGTATATGTATATATGTATATGTATATATATATATATATGTATATATATGTATATATGTATATATATATAATGTATATAATATATACAATATATATATATAATGATAAAACATTATATAAAAAGCAAATTGAGTAGTTATTGGGAAGCACCATATTTATAAATAAATAATATCCTAATTCTCCTGCACTTAAAAACACATTGACTAGACCCCTCACAGAGTTTGAGTTGCTATTGCAAAAAAGTGATGGCTCGTCCTCAGGTCTGATTATCTAAGATATACAAAATGGTAATTGACTGTGATACTGGAAGACGTCTTAAAAGCCAAATAAAATGGCAACCAGATTTTCAGAACAGAATAGTAACTTGAACTGTTGGAAAGGTTGTGGTCAATTGGATGATTTTTTTGCATATTTGGTGGGGATGTGCTGATACTAATGCCTTTTGGGGACAGATCTTGAAAGAGATACAAATCATAACTGGCTATTACTTACCCTGCCTTCCAGAGATGGTATTGCTGGATTGGTGGTCAGAGGAACCAGTTAACAGAATAAAAGCAGAAACTATCTCTTATTGGCAGTAGCACTATTAGCTATAGTGATGCATTAGAAAAATAAGACAGTGCCTACACTACAATTCTGGAGAATACATTTATGGGATTACTTTATTCTGGATAAAATGACAACGTATGGTTATCAATTATGAAATATTTACAGAAGTGTAAATAATACAATATCTTTCAGAAAAGGAGATATTACCTAAGAATCCATATTACCATAAATTAATACATTTTTGAATTAAATCTACTTACATGATCCAGCTAGGTTAATCTCACTCTGTGCAGGGGGGACCTTCAAAAGCTTAGAGGGTGAATACATGAAGCCATATTGAACTTGTTTGATCATTTGGTCAGTATAATTGTTGGAAAAATGTTAATTCAAATTTGTTATTTATTTTTTGCATAGTATATGTACACTTCATAAGACTTTTGTTGTTACTTGGATTTGCTCACTGGTTGTAATTATGCTAGTTAGATATGCTATTGTGTTGTTCATTTTGTTGTAAAAAACTGCTCAGTTTTTTTAAAAAAAGAAGCTGCTGGCCTGCCCGCTCAGTGGTGCCTGCACAGCTGTAGTTTGATTGGTCAACTGAGGAATGAGTTTTTGACTGACTCTTAAGGGTTCTACAGACAGTTTCTAACCACACCAGACCAGGGATCTCTGCACTCTTCAGAGCTAACTCCCTGTTACACATGCTGACAAGAAGGAGTGTTCAAGAAGTGACAGCCTGCTGAGAGTCTAGTTACTGTAAATACTGCTGAAAGAGTAGTTTAGTTCACTGGTAACCTATATGGAACTGTGGTGCATTCTTTAGTGTTTAGGGTTTATTGAGTGTTTTCTCTTGCAGTTCAACCTACCTTTTGTTGTTTCTCTTTTCTGCTGTGTGTATGTGTTAGTGCTTGTACTCTGAAGGCCTATCTGTTGCATTAGTGGCCTGCAGGCAGTTATTGTCTTTTTGCAAAAATCTTGTTGCAGGAATAGTCATTGGAAGCAAACTCCAAAGCATGGATTGAGTTATTTCCCTAACTCTGCCAGCAGCAAGACTCTGCAGAATACAGTCCTGGCATAGAAGAAGCTAAAATCTGAAGATACCAGGGAGAACTGCTTTGAGTGGTATGGTAGGATGAATAAAAAGTCTGCTACTTCTCTCTGGGGAAAAACTAGTTGACCATAGATTGCTGTCTTTCTTTGGCACAGAACTGCTAATATCCCTTTTTAGAGTTCCAAGCACCCAACAGTTAGTTGACTTGTTAAACCTATCAACATTGTTTCAGTCAGTTGTTTTCAAGTAGTCTGGAGTTCCCTGATAAGTTTCCAAAGGTTCCTCAGTGACAAAATCAATAACATACATACAAGCTTTCCTGCAAGCATTCTCTCTCATACATACTGATATTCCTCTGCACTTCAAACATTAGGTCCTTTAGGCAAAGGGGAGTCCGTGTGGTCCAAGACAGCGTCTCACATAAACTGAAGGTGTGTCCCTATATTATAGTCTCACTGTGGAGCAGGTCCCCAGAGGTGAGGAAGTTTGAAAGATACTGATAAGCATTGGTCATAGTAATTGCCATTGGTAGATACCAGTGATGGTTTCTTCTGTCAGGCAAGTGAAAATAAACAATGTTGGTGTGTTCTTAGACAGTTTAGTAAACTTGTTCTTGATCAATCATCATCCCTATAAACATGTATCTCTGTGCTGAATGTGCTGTCCGTTTTCAGTCAGGGAGCCCTCTTCTGTATAGTGAAATAATCGTATAGGTGGTAAACTTTCTTTTAGCTTCCAATATCTGCTCAGCACTGCTGCAGTGACATCTAAACTAGTAAATGGTTCTCAATAAGGATGCAGCATAGTGAGCATTTTCATTTCTTGTAGAGAACTGTTGGCTGTGTATGTGGGCTGTTTTTCTTAAATGACAGTGGTGGTACTTAAGAATTATCTTAAAAATAATGTCACATAGAAAAATTATGCTTAGCTTGAGAGAATAAGAGACTGCAGTATAAGAAGTTAAGTTAATGTTTAATTGACCATGGATACTTCAGAAGAAGCATTTCTAGCAGTGCTTGAAGCAGGTACTATCCACTATTTATCTTTGGAGAAATAAAGGATGAATGTATACATCTCAGAAGAACTGTAGCTGTAGTTTCCTTTATCAATGGTATATATCAATCTGTCACACACACACACCCCACTAAGGAAACATCAAGTTTAAACACAAATCTTGTACAACTTGTTTTGATGCAGTTAAGTCTATGGAGGATTTTAAGCAGAGAGCTTTAACAGTTATCATTTGATCATATGAGAGAAAATAAAAACAGAGAGCTCGCCTGTACTACAATCTTGTGCATGTTTATTCAGAAGCAACTCCCTCTTTGTTCCATGAGTCTACTGGTTAAGTGAGCAGAGGATTGCAGCTAGGGTTCACTCCAGACGAAATTGGCAATTTCTACCGATTCTGCCTTCCCACTGCTGACCCATCTTGTGGCATCCCCAGGGTCTGCTATCCTCCAGGAAGATCTCTTTGTGGAGACCAGTGAGCTGCAGTAGGAGGGGAAAGGCAGGGAAGTTCCATTCCACTAAAGGAGAATTTTGTCTGGATCCATCCTTTAGTTACACAAGCTTTGTCACTCTGGTCCAGTTTGCATTTAACATTAAACCAGGACTTGGCCTATGGAGTGGCCCACTTTCCCCCCTCCATTTCATTTCCATAAGAATACTCCATCCCCCCTCTTTGCCATTTCAGCACTGATGTGATGGCCATTAAACTGCATTTAATCAGGGCTGAAGATGTGAATCTGTCTTATATTGAACCAGACCAGTGGTCCAGCTAGCTCAGTGATACCTACTTAGACTAGTAGCCAGTCTTTCATAACACCTCCTATTTGAGATCCCTTACATGGAGACACCAGGGATTAAACCTGTCACTGAGCTACAGCAGATATATGAGTATGTCCCAGGTTTGTTTCAACCATATGTTGATTGTATGGAAGAGACAGGGCAAATATTTCCACAGCAGAAAGGGCAGAAGTTCTTTTGTGGTTCTGTAGGTTTTTCTTTACCCAGGGCTTCAGTGTTTGTGTGAACTGAGCATTTGCTTCACCTTTAAGCATTTGAACCCTATTTTAAAAAATGATTTAATGCAATTTATTTAATAAAAAAAAACTATGCTTGGTTTGCATCTTTTAAAAAACTCATCCACTTAAAAGAAAACTATGCTTGACTATTGGTAATTAAAACATCCAAATGATTACTAAGTTCACTTTCCCTTGGGAGAGATGAAAACCTATTTGTGGGTTTATATGATTTTTTTTGTTAAATACTCAAGTATTTACCATAAATTTGGGTAAGAAGGTGGGGACCAAACTTGAATACCATTCACTAGAGCATCAGAACAAGATCCTGCATCTTATTTAGCACTCTGTGCAGCATGATCTAACAACTGTGATGTTTTTGAATCTGCAGTCTTTTCCACAGGTATTTCACTAAGTGTTTCTTGGTGGAGATGATATTCTTTGTTGGGGAGGGCAGTGGAGACCATGATGTGAATTCCTCCTGCCCTTTGAGCATGCCCCTGTCTGGTAACACGGACGTGGCTGTTCACTTGAATAGTACCTGCCTCATGTTAACAGGGCAAGAGAAGGAGGCTGCTGAGGCTTGTATGTCTCCATGGTGACCTTGGTGTTGGCCCGGTGCCTGCAATCTGGCCTATTCACAAAGCACCATGCCCTGATGAATTATTTAGCTGTGTTGGAGAAAAATATAGCAACAGGCTCCCACTGAGTGGCTGAGGGAGAGCAGTACAGTGACATCAGCAGCTTAGAGTGAAGCGCCTGGGAGTTTGTAACCTCGAGCCAGCAGATCAGTTGGCTTTTGTTAGAGCTGCACTGTTTGTTCTCAGCGTAGGAGCACCTTACCTTTTCCTGTAAGGAAGAGCTGAAGGCAGCCTGATTTTCATTCAGTGACTTATTTTGTCTTGTTGCCTTCAGAGCCTTATAATTATCTGGAAACAATGTGAATGTGGGTTTTTGTGTGTTTTGTTTTGTTTATCATCTTTCTATATATTTCAGCAGGCAGTGATGATTCTAAGTAATGATGACAAGAATTTTTGTGCATAGTACAATGATGACTGGACCAGCGGTAGACTGGTTATCACTCTGCACAATGTGTTATAATGTGATGAAGCCAACAGGTATTTAGCCAGAAACATGGATTGTCATCTTAGGCTCCAGAGGGCCAGTTCATATGTTGGGGCTAACTGCTTGAACAGAAGGAAGTGCGAGGATGTCATTCCATGTGAGGAGCTGTTTAGCTACCCATGTGGTTCAAAGCACACACACTGGCAGAATGACTGAATTTACATATTTAACTGTGGGCACTTTCACACACACTAAATAATGTACTTTCAGCCCACTTTCAATGTACTTTGCAACTTGATTTTACTGTGTGAAATGGCAGAATACACTTTCAAAGCGTCGCTGAAGTAGATTGAAACGGCATTATTTAGCCCCATGAGTACTATCTGTAGCGAAGTTACACTGCTGTAGGCCCATTGTCTTCATTGGCTGTATATGGGTGTAACTCTGCTTAGGATGGCACTGTGAATTGGCTGAATGGCACCTCATGCATTCAGCCACAGGAGCAGCTGTGGCTTAGTTGCAGAGTATCTGCTTTGCATGTGGAAGATCCTCGGTTCAATCCCTGGCATCTCCATATTAGATCTGTGAAGTTAGGATTGTTCTTCTTGTATTGATTGTGTATGCCTTGTGGCTATGTAAGCAGATGACTTCCTGGTGAGCATATAATTATGAGAAATGAAGACAAATGCAATGTGTAAAAATTTAATAAGTCTTTATTGAATACAAACAACTTTCAATCTTTTACATAGGATTTGTATAATTGTTGAAGCGCCTATTTCACATTATTATTTCCTATTCATTACTGATTCAGTTTAAGGCAGTTTCATGTATTCATCACACTCATGGCATACAGCATCCAAGAATCTGCATATGAATTTGACATAGTGTAGTATGTGTAGTTGTCCATGTGTCAAAAGTAGAATGTAGGAGACATGCTTGCAAATCATCACCCATTTGATGACCTTGGATCTGCCACATTCTCTCAGTATAACCTGCCTCACCGGGTTGTCGTGAGGATGCAAGGACTTCCAGTGAGTGGTGCCTGAATTTTGACTGCAGTCTTATTAAAAATTTTAATGATTATGCTAGAAAACTGACCAAAATATTAATCTATTTTAGCTGTGCTGTGTGTGCAACAGTTACATTCATGTTGCAGATCGCCAAACATACCCTGATAATGCCTGGTCCCTAACCTTAGGATGATGAAGCGATGTCTACACAGGTGATTGAGCCCATTCACAATCCAAAATAGAATGTTAGGAGGGGAGGTCTATAGGCAGAACTGGCAAACTATTTTAATGTTTTAGGTATGGTTCCTAAAGCTTTGGAAGCTGTGACGAAGTATCTAGGAGGCAGTCCTACACAAGCCTACCTAAAACATTGGCTGTTTAGGAGCCAGTAATTGATTTACCCCCAGGTACCAGCTTTTGGGATTCTTTCAGTCTGGTCTCCTTCTAGTGCACATTACATTGACAGCATGGGCAGTTTTGGGTGTGCTTATGTGACAGAAGGGTGGAAGCAACTCCCTGTCGTCATGAAGACCTGCTCTACAGCTTCTTCTGTGAACTTCTGTGCAGGCTCCTACGCAGAAAATTAGGCACTTGTTGCATTCTTTTTCTATATTGTATGCTGAATAGGAGACTGTATACAGTTTGGAGTGTGTTGTTTTTAACTTTGCAATCTAGTTTCATTGCACTGTTTTTCTGTATTTGATTGTCTTTATTTGCATTCTTCTTAATTGTATTATAATGTTCTTATTGCATTGTTTTTAATTGTGTAATCAACCTTGAGAAAGGTGGACTATAAAGTAAAGAAATAATAGGCTCCTTGACAGCATGGGATGATAGACAAACAGTAAGTCATATGATAATTCTGCTTATGCCATCATGTTAAGTCTGTAGAAAACATAGACAGTACAAGCTAAACTGCAAAATCAAATAACTGTCTCAGCAACTATCCCTTGTCTTCAGTCCTCCTAAAAGGCCATTTCTGAACAAGTATAGTGGGAGGAAAGTATTTTGTCTTATTATAACTCATTTATAAAATAACTCTTTTCCCCACCATAGAGAACAATGGAGGGAATAGGGGCAACCTGTTTGGGGGCCCATAGAATTGGATCCCCTGGTCCAATGTTTTTGAAACTTGGTGAGTATCTTGGGGAGAGGTTCCATCAGATATCCTGTGAGTTTGGAGCCTCTCCCTCAAACCCCCTCCCCTCCAGCCCCCAGAATATACCCTATGTTTTCACCATTGACTTCAATGGCCCATAGGATATAATGGGGCCGAATTGCTGCCGAATTTCTTTCATTCCCTCCTTTCCTTCTCTCTTTTTCCTCTTTCCCTCCTTCTTCTCTTCTCTTTTTTCCCCCTTTCCCTGTTTCCCTCCTTCTTTCCTTCACTTTCTTTCCCTCTTTCCTTCTCTCTACTCTCTCTCTTTCCTTCCCTCTTTCCTCCTTCTGTGGCCCAACTCTCATGAGAAGGAGTTTAAACTTTAAACCCCTTCTCTCTTAGCTCCCCCACCCAGACCAGCTGGGGAAGGGAAGGGAGGCTTTTGAAGATGCCTCCTCCCCTTTTGCTTCCCCTTCTGACATCACTTCTGGTGATGTCAGGGGCGTGGCATATGCTAATAGCCTAATAGCTCATTAGCATACCATATGCTAATGAGCTCCTGCAGCTGTTTTTCTACGAAAAGACCCCTGTTGCCATCCATGACCTGGAGGTTGGCAACGCTACCTGAAAGATTATACTCCTTTTAAGGAGGAGGCTCACAGCTTGGGGGTGCTGCTGGATCCTGGCATAGAATGGAAGCTCTGGACTCCTTGGTGGCACATAACAATACTTTTCATCCTCTCTGGCTGATTCATGAGCTGTCACGCTTCCATTAAAAACATGATCTCGTCATAGTGATCCGTGCTCTGGTTAGATCTATGTTCTACATGGAGCTGCCTCTGGAAAAAAAATATTAGAAACTTCAATTGGTTCAAAATGTGGCGGCCTAGGCTACTATTAGGGATTCATTACAGGGACTGTATATTATAACACCTGCGTGTCGAAATGGTTTGCAATGGCTACCCATCTGTTTCCGCTGGTCCTCACCCTAAGTGTTTTGGGGCCAGGGCACCTGAAGTGCTATCTCCTGTATGGCTTAGCCTACCCGTTAAGACCTGCCTCCAAGACCCTACTCACTGTGCCCCTGTCTTCTGAGGTAGGGTTGCCAACTCCAGGCTGGAAGGTGGAGTCTGGGGAGGGCAGGGTTTTGAGAGGAGAGGGACCTCAGCGAGGTATAATGCCACAGAGTCCACTCTCCAAAGCAGCCATTTTCTCTGGAAGAACTGATCTCTGTTGTCTGGAGATCAGTTCTAATACCAGGAGATCTCCAGGTCTGAGGTGAGCCAGGTGATGCCTAAAGAATGCACATTGTCTGTGATGTTATCTTGCCTTTAGAACACCCTCCCCTTTTTGAGGCTTGCCTTGTGCCTGCCATACTGTATATTAGGCACCAGGCCCAAACACTTCTTTTTTATACAGCTTTTTAGTTGAGGGTTTTTATCTTTTTATTTTTTTCATGTTTTATGGTCTATTTCTGTTCTGTTTTGCATATATTTTGTACTGTTTTATATCTCTGAGACCCGGAAGAGCTGTTGCCAGTCTGAGTAGACAACACTGACTTTGGTGGACCAAGGTTCTGATTCACATCCAAAACAACTGGCATGCGATCACTGTTCTCATGATATTGTAGACTGAGGCTTGGTTCAGATGCTGCATGAAACAATGATTTATTTTAATTATTTATTTTGTGAAATCGGCATTCAGCTCACAATTTACTTCAATCCCGGTTCACCTTAACAAAGGCTGGGTTCATTTAGATTCACTGTCCCCACCCCACCCCCACCTTCAGAGACCTGGTTAATATAACAATCTGCTTTATAGTGAGGGTTTGCCATTGCCTGCCTCCACATCATGACCCTGGTATTCCTTGGAGGGTTCCCACCCAAATACTAGCCAGGGCCAACCCTGCTAAACTTTGGAGAGATGACAAGATCAAGCTAGCCTAGGCTATCCAGGTCAGGGCAGTGAGGGTGGTATTGGGGAACAAACCATGGGTATGCCATGATGTCTGCTTTTATATGTCATGAAAAACCATTGTTGTTGTTCAGTCGCACAGTCGAGTCCGACTCTTCGCGACCCCATGGACCAGTTTACACCAGGCCCTCCTGTCTTCCGCTGTCCGCTGAAGTTTGCTCAATTGAAAAACCATATCTGTGGTTAAATAAACCCATTTCACATCATGGTTTCAGATGATGTTTGAACATATCCTAACTAGGGTTGCCAGGTCCAATGTCTGCACCGGTGGGGGGTGGGAGGGAGCTTCTGGAACAGGATGGAGCAACGTGAAAGTGACATCAGCATGTTGGGGGTGTTGCACAGCTATGCTGCTGTTTGGGGGTAGAGTTTCCCCCAGCTGGCCAGTGATGAACAGAAGCCCCCAAAACTGGGGGTTCCCCCATTCAGAACTGGGGAATGGCAACCCTAATCCTAACTAATTTATAATTGGTGGAGTGGCCTGCATTTGGATGGTCATACTAACCATAGCTGTTGTGTGGTTTTTTAAAAAAATGATGTGTGAATTGAGCCTCTGTATTTTCTGGGGACAGACTATAGCTAAGTGGTAGAGCACAGGCTTTGCAGACACAAAATCCAGTGGTCAACCCCATCATTCATATGGTGGTAGTGTGCTTGGTTTTCCTCTCCTCTGTCCCCTGAGAATAAGTAGCATTTCAGAGAGATCAGTGGGCTGCAGTGGGAGGCAGTAGGCAGGAATGTCCTGTCCCACCAACTAAAGTCCATGGCAAGCAGAAAATTTAGTCTAGATACAACCCCATATCATCTTACTCCAGATGTCAAACCACTGCACCATACTGGCTCTCCCAGTTTTATATTGGTAGTACATTGTATGTTAATTCCTAAACAAAAGACAAGATCCTATTTTGGGGGGAAGAGGGGATCTGAAATTTTCTTTCTAATAATACTGCTCTGTTCTCTCATGTAAATTATGCAAGACTTATCCTATGGAAACGAGTGATACTTCTTTGAATGTATTATTTCTGATAGGAAGTTGAGAGGCTTTAGAAACATAATTAATAACTGTATATACTCAGAACCTAGTTATGGAGGCCAGTCTGCTTAATCTTGCTTTCCTCTGCTTAGTTTTGCTGCCATTCAGAATCCAGCTGGCTTGGGGGAAAGAATCAAGTACAGCAGGGAAATGAAATATGTATGGTTTGTAAATCCTTAGTATAATGTACAATTACTGTAAGACATGCAGTGTTTTTTCTTTTGTACCAAAGCTGACATCTTTTGTGTTGTAGATTGAGGAAATACTTGAGTAATTCACTAATACTAAATGAATTTTTACTGTAAAGGAAAGCTTCCGACAAACAGAATAAACATTGCTTAAATGTACAAAAGCACTCTGAGTGGGTTTTTCCCTATTGGCAAAGAAGGTTTGGTTTTCAGTTTAAGCTTTAAAATAGCACACATGTATACCCCACCTTCCCCAAAACACTTGGTGGTCTTTTCCAGAGAAGCAGGTAGGGTTGCCCGGCCGCTACTTACAACTTCCAGGAGGAATGGGGGGTGGGGGGGACGATGACAACTCCTGGTGTGCAGGCATTGCAGTGGCATGCTTACATCACTTTCAGTAAAAACCAGAAGTGACATCTTTAGACACTCCAGTATTCTTAAAACCATAGAGGGTTGTTTCTTTTTTTTTCTTTTTGGAAAATACTAGAGCGTCTTCTGTGTCACTTTAGGTTTGTACTGGAAGTGATGTAAGCAGGCCTGGCATCCTTAGATTCAGGTTTCTTTGTCGGTCTCGAGGATAAATCAGTCACTGGTACTTAACATGTGCCTCTGAGTAAGGACCACAACGTTTGGTAGATGTTTAAATTTCAAGGATAACTTAATAATGTAGTAGTGGTCTCCACTTTTTCACTGAAGGTGTTGACTGACGAGGTGGCTTGATGACAGTTGTGTGAATTACTCAGCCAGGCTTGTGCTATGGGGCAATTTCTAACCCACTGCAGCCCATCAAGGCAGCATGGATGGAGCCTGCTGTCCAAAGAAGACCATCCTGTGCCTTTCAGTGTATTTAATACAATAGAAAATGTTTCCAGGCTGCACTTCAAAGATGCAGAAAGTGGCCTATGCAACATGACTTCCACATAAACCCTAATGTCATATGGAATAATAAAATGTCATTACAAGGCAGTGAACAGTGAGTATAATTGTGCTACCTTGGTTTGGAGGCTGTCTTGCTCCCTCACAGTCCTCTGTTCACCACTTGTTACTTCCAACAGAAAATTTCCTCTTTAAAAAAGAGGCCTTTTATTGTATGAAATGTTCCTTTTAAAGTTGTAAGCAATTTTTAAATACCATTACATTGTAATTCAGTTATCTTTTCCAAAGCCAGACTTCTTCATGATTATAGGTGTGGTGAATTCTCAAGAATTCAGTTCAAAATATGCACTTTGAAAAATCCTTTAATTTCAATTTCACTACAGCAGATCTCATTCACGCTCCAGCTACCTTAATGCTCTGGATTTCTCCCTCGTATTGAATTGAATGCATCAGTAAAAGGAAGTGTGGAATTAGTCATATCTCCACTTATGTTTTTTGCAGGACAAATTCCAGAAGGAATAAACATTTTAGGCAAGGAATTTTCATGCAGCAGTTGGTGTACTAGTCAAATGAGTTTACATCTTCCTCATGACTTCTCCCTGATGTGTGTGGATCTTGTTTCTTTTTTTTACAAAGAAAGCACAGTTCAGTGTGTGGTTCATATAACTGAGCTTGTCATTGTAAAGCAGCCTAGTTAAAGTTAATGCAGAAATATTTGTATTATTTTGTTACATACTGAGATCTGTTTAATTCAGTTTGTCATAGCCACTGAGAAGTACCTTCCTTAAGAGCCAAAACCATGAAGAGCAAAATACTGTGAAGCTTTGTGTCAAGGAAAGAATTAATAAATGCACAAAGATTATAGATTATTTTTCTTCCTAGTGACCTAGGGATCCAGTTTGGTGTAGTGGTTAAGAGCAGCAGACTCTAATCTGGAGAACCAGCTTTGATTCCCCACTCTTCCACATGCAGCCAGCTGGGTAACCTTGGGTCAGTTACAAGATCTTTCAGAGCTATTATTTCAAGAGCAGTTATCTCAGAGCTCTCTCACCCCCACTTACCTCACAGGGTATCTGTTGTGGGAAGAGGAAGGGAAGGAGGTTGTAGGCCTCTCCAAGACTCTGAGTGAAGGGCAGGGTATATATCCAACTCTTCTTCCTCTTCTTCCTCCCTCCTCTTCTTGATATTTATACCTATAGTCTGAGTTTGGATGGCTCAGGCTAGACGGATCTCATCAGATCCCAGAAGCTAATTAGGATTGGCTCTAGTTAGTACTTGGATTGGAGATCACCATGGAAGTTTATGGTTGCTACATGCAGGCAATGGCAAACTTATCTCTTTGTCTCTTGCCCTGAAAACCCTTTGGGGTTGCCATAAATTAGCTCTGACCTGATGACACTTTCTGCCACCAGTCTAAGACAGTCCAAACAACTTTTGCTAAGATGTATCTGTGTGGGCCTTTTAGACCTTTTATTAAACACAGTCAGCACTTATTGATAATATAACACTGATGGTACCTCCTTTTTGAACATTGTTAATAAATGTAGATGTTTTGGAAAATGCCTATAAGTCAATAGAGTCCATATACAATTTGGTATTACTAATCTACTGTGTATTTCCAATGTGTTCTTTGAGAATCTACTTCATGCCTCTGAGCCCAGTTCTGAGTTGATTCTTTCTAGATTTCTCACCTTGTTTCCAACATAGTAATTACTCATCTGAAATTTATTACTTTTGGGAAGGAGCAAACAGGAATTTTCTCTGGGAATAAAGACTGAGTTTTTAGCCATGTCTTTTATTAGTCTGCTTCTATTTTTGGTTATGTTGTACAGGAAAAAGTAACATTAGTAAGGTAGATAGGAAATCATTATTGTGGTGACAACCATAATGATCATGGGGCTAAACCATCTTCTCTGTGAAAAAAGAATATGGGGCTTAAAAAACAAACAAAAAAGAAAAGAATGTGGGCTTTTTACTTTAGGGAAAAAAGACAAAAGGAGGGACATGATTAGAGGCTTATAAAATTATGCATGGACTGCAGAAAGTAGATAGAAAGACACCCCCCCCCCAATAATTTTGGAAACACCCGATAAAATAATGGGCAAGTTTCAAGACTAAGGTTGCCATCCCCCCAATGGAGTGGGATTTCCCTGCTATTGAGGCCCATTGATGGACAGTTGGCTGGTGGGGGAGCCCTGCCCTTGAAGAGCCCCATCGTGCAGGGGATGCTCTAGCATTTGGGTTAAAACTCTGTGGTGACCATAGAGGTTTTTTGCCCAAATGCTACAGTGTCCCCTGCACAACATGCCCAGCACAATGACATCACCTCTGGGTGATGTCATCGATACACAAATCTGTCTGCACGCTCTGATGAATCAATGAAACCTCAGTGTTCAGAGACATTGTTTTAAAAAGGTAAATATTTGGCTTCTTTCTTGGTGATTCCTAAGGTTGCCAATCTCAGGCTGGAAAATTTCTAGTGGTGTGGGGGGAGACCCCAGGGATGCCTGAGTCTGAGGAGGAGACAGCTTGGCGGGGTGTAATGCAAATACAGTCCACCCTATAAAGTAGCCCTTTTCTTCAGGGGGAACTGATCTCTGTAGTCTCAAGATCAGTTTTAATTCTGGGCTATCTCCAGGCCACACTTGGAAGCTGGCTACCCTAGTGGTTCCCTAATTAGTTCCCTCCCCCCAAAAAAGCTATGAATAGGGAGAGATAAATGCTTTGTCTTGTCTTTAATGACAGACAGTTTAATTGGTGATAATTTCTTCTCATTCTGTCCTGGTCCTAAAGTGCACGTCAGAGATTTTAAACAAGGGGGATTTTTAAAGGACTTTTGTACAAGTGTTTCTCTCCCCTGTTTGGCTGAGGTAAGGTTGTCAACCTCAGGGGAGGGGTGGAGTTCTCCCAAAATTATAACTGATCCCCAGACTACAGAGATCAGTTCTGCTGGAGAAGATAACAGCTTTGGAGGGTGGACTTTGTGGCATCACATTCCTGCTGAGCTCCCTCCCTTCTCCAGATTTCACCCTCCCCAGGCTCTATCCCAAAATCTCCAGGAATTCCCCAACCCTGAGTTGGCAACCCTAGGCTGAGGCCACATGGAAGTCCCTGACAGAACTGTACCAGTTCAGTGTTTGCATGTGTTTTCCTGTGGTAAATTTGCATTTTTCATTCTGTGTCATTCTTTCATCCCAAGAAGCAGTGCAGGTGATACGTTGACAGTTGTAGGGCTAAGACTTATCCTGTTTATCATCCATATGAAGTTGCTTGGAGAGGTTCTCTGGAGATTTAGAGTGCAGTGCTTTCAGTATGAATGCACAGAAGCTAAACTCAGACAATGCAGATATGATTCTGATAGGAGACACAGAGCCCAAGGAAAATGTCTGCCTTATATGTGAGCGGTTGATGCGAGTTTTCTCTCATCCTCCTCCAGGTGCTGTGTTGCACAATTGCATTTGGTTTATACTTTCAAGGTTCTTTTAGATCCATTTTCGCTTCTGGAGCAGCTGTGACAAGAGGTGCCTTTTTATTAACTTAAGTTGTCCAGCCAACAGCACCTACTGCTGGAATAGATGTCTACTGCAATTTTCATTCATGCTATTCTAATGCTCGCTAATGTAATGCTCAACATTTAACACTGCTCAAAACTGCAGTTGGTCCAAAACGCTGCTATCCAACAATTATCAACTATGAGCAGGATTGAGTATCACCCCTTGCTCCATGAATTACACTGGTTATCCATATATAGCTGAAACAAACAGGGAGCTAGTTTTGATGCTGAAAGCCCAGACACAAGGAACAATTCTCCTTTTTGGACTTATCTACTTTTAAAGATCCTATTCAAGATCCCATCACAATATTCCATTAAATCTAATACTAGTTCTTGGCTATTTATTACTCATGTTGGCTAGCATTTTAGTTGTGGAATCCTAGGTAAAGAAAGAATTACCATCTATGAGGCAATGTGAAATGAAACCCTGGTTTATTGAAGCTCTTTAGAACTGGTGAAATTTCAAATTGTTTGTTAAAGAAAAAATAAAATACATTAAGAATGTAGTGATGTTTGAAAGAACAATAGTTCCATCTGGGGGGATGCAAGATTATCATCTGTCAGGACCAGGGACTCCTTGATAATCATCCTGGCATTGTGGGACTTATTCTTCTGAGATGCCTGTTTGTCTTGCTTCCTAACCTCAGAAGAGCCCTACAAGATCAGGCAAGTGGTCCATCTCATCCAGTATCCTCTTTCCCACAGTGGCCAATCAAATGATCCAAGAGACGTTCCCCCCCCAGAGGCAGCTTTTTCACAGAACATGCAATACTGGATAGTAATATTTCCACCTAGGATAAACAAGACATAATTTATGGTTATTTTGTAATACTGTTAGTGCAGTGAGCTACCTTTTTTATCTCCATATCAGTACTGAACTTTTAAAAAATAAAATACGAACAGTATTTGAATAGATCTATTGGGCTATATTAAACAAGAAATGACATCCTCCTTGAAAACCTCCAGAGATATGAGCTCAGTACATGGGCTGGCATACTCACTTATTAGCTAGTGTACTTCATTTAAAGAAAAAGCAATCGCATTTATGTATTATGTGGTATGAGTTTATTGATCATTTCTTGTATCATGTAAGTGGAGTGTGTGGTTATTATCCCAGCTCTGAAGCACATGAATAAAAACATTCTTTGGTATGTTTAGAATTTGTTTTACTTGCCCTGTAGAGACAGCAGGAGGGGGAGGAAAGCTTTGAATATTGTGACAGGATTGTGTGTGAGAAAAAATGGTGCTTTGCCTTAGTGGTACATAATGAGCTATGCAAAGGAGCTCAGCTGCTTCAGAGGGTTATGGCCAGCCGAGAGTAATGAGATTTTCTTTTTTGCAATGAGGAGAGTTGCATTTAAAAACATCACCAGTTTGGTTAGGAGTGGTTAGGAGTACAGGCTCTAATCTGGGAGAACCGGGTTTGATTCTCCACTTTCCCACATGCAGCTGCTGGTGTGACCTTGAGTTGGTCATGACTCTCTCAGACCTGTTCTCTCAGGAGCAGTTCTCTCAGAGCTCTCTCAGTCCCACCTACATCACAGGGAAGGAGATTGTAAGCCGCTCTGAGACACCTTTGGGTAGTGAAGAGCGGGGTATAAATCCAATCTCTTCTCTTCTTCTAAGTATAGCATTCATTATTATAATTGCTCTTCAGAGAATTTGAAATGCTTTGCATATATTGGATCCAGATCTTCTCTTCCACTGCATGGGAGTCTTCCTCTAATGCTTTGTTGGTTTACTGGAAAACAACTGTTGAATGTGGCCCATTGTTTACTAAAGCACTGTAAGGTCAGATAGTTCAAAACCTCCAGAAGGAATTCTACAAAACTCCCCTCACTAATGGTGTTTAGAGAAAGGGTTAAACCAGTTCCATTTCAGGAAACTTGGGGATTAAGTTTTTCTGAGGTTAGACCCACCTGTACTCGCTTGTTTTGTTTTTAATCTTATTATATTTGGTTTAAAATGAGACTCTTTGAGAATCTGTGAATCAACAAGGCACGCAGATATAATTTAATAAACATAGAATAAAATGTATGTATTGCTAAGAAAGTGATTGGGTTCAGGTATAACACAAACCAATGTTTCATTAAACAATGGGCTAACCAAAGTTAATCATAACTATGGTTTTGTATGGCAAATAAATAGTCATCCTGGCTTCTTCCCCCACTTTACCCTCACATGCCCCCATCTTCAGAAACAACTAGTCAAAATGAAAGTGATGAAACCAGTATTTGCTGAGTCAAATCAGGATCTGAGTGATAATCTATGGGCTAAATTCTAGATTTGCAAACTAACTATAATTAAAATAAAGCACGGTCTCATGCTGTATCTGCAGTAAGTCAGTGGGCACACTAAGCTCTTTAACTATGTTGACATTTTTAAAAACCACTTGCAAAGAGCCTTGTGAGGTAGGGTAGAATGAGAGAGAGAATGACTGGCTCAAGGTTACTCAGCGCCAAACTAGACATTATGTACTTTAAAGAGCTGGGTGGTAGTTCTTCTCTGGGCCCAATTCATACTCCCTGCAGGCACACAGCAGCTGTGGGAAATGCCTTTTTAAAAAATGAGGCAGAGCCCAATTCAGCTGGGAACTGTGGTACAGGGGGAGGAGGGACTGCTGATTCCCCCCACTAGTTTCCAGAGTCAAAATGGTGCTGGAAGGAGTTATTTCCCCCTTGTTGCAGGGGAACACTGCACATGCAGCTGCAAAAGGGGAAAATAATTTCTACCTATCACTGTTTTAGCTCAGGAAAATGGTGTGTGTGGGGTGGAGGCAGGAACCTCTCCTACTCCCATGACACAGTTCCCAGCTGAATTGGACTGCCCTTCAGTTTAAGAGATATTCCCCATAGCTACTTTGTGGCTGCAGGATGAATGAGTCAGGTTTGGGTTCTGTGAACCCAACTCTTTCAAAAATGTAATGTGTAGTTTGGCCCCAAGGGAGGCTTTCATAAAAGAGCAGGGATTTGAAACCAGGGCTGTGATCACACACACTAAATAATCCGCTTTCAGTCCACTTTCCAACTAGATTTTACTTTGTGAACTGGGAAAATCCACTTGGAAAGTACATTGAAAGTGCATTATTTAGTGTGTGTGTGATTGCAGCCTTGGCTGTACCATGCTGTCTTTCAGTGAACTCAACCTTTAATTAAAAGCCTAGGTAAAAGGAAATTATTTGGCTTGCAGCCTAAAAAGAGAGTAGGGTAGGTGCCAGATGAGGTATTCCACAGGTGAGTTGCCACCACTGGGAAGTAGTTTGCAGGGATAACAATGCTAAATGATATTGAAATTATTTGCATTTCATTTGTGTTTACTTCTTACATCTTTGCAGGCAGAACTAAACAATATATTCCAACGTGTGTAACCAAACCCCAGCAGCCAATTCAGTTACAGGAATCTCCTTTGGAAAAAGAGGAGTCTGGAGTAGAGAAATGGCAGGGATGTGTTTAACATCACCCTAAAAGGCCAGATTAATGGGGATTTTCCACTGTATTCCCCCTGCTCCCTCCACATTTCTCTCCATGGTGTTTCAGGCATACGTTCACCCACACAACACCTCTCTTTCGGATTTTATAAGCAAAGCAGCTTTGGGGAGAGGATTGCAGCTGGTAGAGAAGGGGTTAAGCACTCCCTTCCCTGCTGGCTTTCTTTTCAGAAATCGCCTTCTCCAAAAGTTGTTTTTGTGTAAAAAAAAAAAAAAAAAAAGATTGACCAGGTTTTGTTTAATTTTGCCATGAAATCGTACATTTGCAAAATCCATGGTTGTTCTGATTATATTAGCTAAAGCACTAATTATTTTCAGCCCGATTTTAAAGGAGTGTATGAAGGGGAAGAAAAAATAAACACCCTATGGATGGAGAAAAACACATGATTTATGACTCATGGAGCTGAGAGCAGGCGGCCTTATTACATCAGATAAGTGTTGCTATGCACAGCAGATGCTCTGCTGCTACAGGATACAGAATCTATGGGGACAGTCCTCCATATGGTCTTGTGGTAAGAGAAACCCTTGACGGATGCTCCTCGGCTGTATCGTCTCCATTTTCCCAAACAGGGAATGTAGCTGTGGGCTACTAGAGCCTAATTAATCATTTATTACAGATTTGCCATTTATTAGTCTGCGATGGCTGTCCTCATTATTGGTTTTGATGGTTTTTTTTTCATTTAGCTGTTCTGAAATTGCTTTCTTATGCATCTGTAAAGAACTGAAATATGTGTACTAGTGACAGAGAAAAAAGTCTTTGTTACTAAATGGTATCTGAATATTTATATACTAGTGGAATCCTCTTCTGCTTCAGCTGCCACAGTGTGTTTGGGTTTTCTGGGTCTGGCTTTGCAACCACTGTTGTGATAGTGAAAGGCTGCAGAATTTCCTTAAGCTACTGGGTGACTTTTTTGGGTTTTGAACACAAATTCTTTATTTTTAAATGTACAATATATGGGTTTCCAGTCAGGGTTCCCCTCTCCTGGAAACTGAGACCAAACTAATCTGTCTGAAAACTTTCCTTGCGTTTCTGATTGTTTTGCATTTTTCTCCCCTTCTAACTTTTGCATGTCAAACATTTTTTGCCTATACGTTATGATGTTCACTGTTGAGAACTCAGTTCCTAAGGGCTTCAAGCCTGTTGTCATTTCTGTTGCTCTCCCTAGTTAAGATTTGCTTTACCAGGAGAGTATACATATTGCTTGTTTTGATCAAAAACTGCAGTTTCATCCTGTTGGCCTACTTGGATGCACAGACCGCAGCCATTATTGCTGACTCAGTCTTGTGACACTTAGTAAAGTTGGCTGCTTGTCCTACTGCTGCCTTCCAACAGAAGTGGCTCTTCCATTGGTGAAAGAGCCATTGGAGAAAGGCTCCTTGGGTTAAAGGAAGGCTTCAGACTTAGGTGACAGAGTGGTACAGTACAAGCCAGCAAGTGGGAAGGTGACGCTGGGAGTTAATGACTTTTTGAAGCCTACGCAATGAGTTCCTAGAGGAGGCAGGATTGAATTCTGTGTCTGCTGGATGTTGCTGGGATCTGCAGAGAAGGACTATTGAGTGAAATGTATCCCACACTCCTTAGGGCATCATCATTTTCATGAATGGTTCTAATCTTGCTGTGTTTGGTCAGTTTTGGAGACAAATATTCTTTCTTCCTTTTCCAGCCCACTCCCCAGTTTCTCTCAGGTGGTGATTCTTCCCTTCTTTTCTGCTCTCATCTGGAATTTTCTAGGGGTTCTGTTGGATTGTTTTGTGGCTATGGTCAGTCCAGGTTCAGCAGGAGACACTGTGTCTCCTCCACCATTGGGACCAAGCTTAACTGGTGCCCAGCAACTTGGGTCAGTAATAACTAGGGATTGTAGATCCAATTTAGATCATATTTCCCAATCATTCCCTTGGTCTGCACATGCAATTGAGTCCCAGTCCAAAGGTCTCCTGAATTTGATAAGCAGTCTGAAACTTGATCGTGGCACTTAGAGATAGTTCTCTAAGTGCCTAGATCACTTCTGAAAGCCCAGAAGTGCATACTTTTACCTCTTAGAGATGAGCAAGGCACTTAAAGAAGCATGTCTAAGTGCCTGGGTTTCAATCCATCCCCATTCCATGTCTGCAATTTCAGTAAACACAGTGGGCAACAGGGTGGATGGGAGGCAAGGGGTGGGTTGTTCTCTCTCTATTGTTTGCTTCATCAAAGTTTGTGGTAGAAGATCTTTACAGTGCATTGAGAGGAATTTTTCTGTGAACCTGACAGAACTGCAGGAATCCTTTCATCCCTAGTAATAGCTAAGGAAAAGGGTATGTTTTAATTCTATAAATGTTCCATCTTTACAAAAGCAATGACTGAGCACGGCTCCTTGCTGTTTGCATGGTGGGCAGTGAATGTGTTTCCTGAATGAGGAACAAATCCTCACTGTAAGCCAAGTTCATGTTAACTTGAACAACTCTTTAAAAGCCAGCTAAGGTGTGTGTTTGGATAAAAACTAATTTCCAGAATGAATAGAGAGTGTATTGAAGGATGTCTGAGAGAATAAATATTTTTTCACCTTGCACCAAAATCATAGATGCCTCAATGCCAAGTGGATGGATGTAGGTTGGGGATCCTAAAATCAGATTGCCACAACCAAAAAGGCCCTGTTTCACCTTGGATAATGATAGAATATGAACCAGTGCCTCCAAAGAATTTTCTCAATTTCTGGGCAGTTTCATATGAGAATAGAGAGTCCATTAGATAAACTGGTCCCAGTCCATTTGTGTCATTAAAGTTAATGAGCAGTGCATTGATCTGGGTGTGGAAACATACAACCAACACTGCTTGTTTTAAAAATGAAATGTGACCTTGCAGACATTCTCTAGTGACCCAGGAACAGTCTCAGGGGATGCAGTATTCAAAGATCTCTCCAAATGTTTCTGACAAATTTGTGTATAGGCTGGGTCTAGGGAGAAGTGTACGGATAATAAATGAGAGAATGGAATGGGAAAAGTATGCATACACTTGATGTAGTCTATTACGTGTTTGTTTCTGTGAAGTTCTACAAGAGATATAACATTAAGTGTGAGACTTGCTTTCTCATAAGAATGCTGCAATACAAGATTCTGTAAAGAGGCCTAGTTTATGTCCTCATCTAAGATGCAGGAGGATACAGATAATGAGTGTTTGCTATTCTAGATAATAGTTCTCACTGACATGGCAAACATATCCATGGGCTGTATTACTCACACCACAAGTGCTGTGCTCAATATGATGTATACTTTGCTGTCCAGAAAATTCTTCCACGTAGAAACTAGGTTTCAGGAAGGAGTCGCATCTATTCTTTTAGTTTGTGATGGTGCAGGCTGGTGGTGGTACACTGCTTTGGTAAAAGCTAGGCCCAAGACTTGCACCATTTAGAATTTTCCATTAGTCAATTCTTCACAGAACTTAGAACTGTTCAGTTATTCAGATCATAAGCAGAAATGTTTACTTGGCAAGGCTATTGCAGAAGTTTGATTTGGAGAAGACAGTGTTAGCTTGAGGTTACACTGCACATGGTGTGTTAGGGGTGTGACATTGTTTTCCCCACCAGTTTTCTGCTGCTGCTGCTGCTCACCTGATTGAATGTGGGGTTACTGACGGTGGGGGCAGGAGTATGGGATGTTGTGTAGGATGGTGCTGTTTGATCCCAATCTCTTGATTGTGTTCTCTTCTGTATTGTGCCAGAAAGGGTGGAAAGTAGGGATGAGGGGAAAATGGCTCCAAAACATCACTAGAATACAGTTATAGAGTTTCAGGAAAGGAAGAAAACAAATATGATATTACTAGAAGTAAGGCCCATTGTGGGAAGAAATACAACGAGCTCTAGAAGGAAGCTCCAGGTGAGTGTCCCAGCTGTAGCTGGTGGGGCAGCAGAGGGAAGGGGGAAATAGAGGGAGGCAAGCCATGTTTATTTCCTTCTGTTTAGCTATAAGGCAGGGCTGTCTCAAGTCATTTTGCTGCCCTGTGGCTAGTATGGGAGGACAGCCTCATGGTAACAGGTATGGTTCCTTCCACCCCTAACTTATGTTGATTTGGGGTTATGCAGTGGCAACTAAGGTAGAAAAGCACCTCCTCCTAAGCCATGTCTTCTGGGTTCCAAGGGTCTGGAAAGTGGTTCCATAGCCAGTTACCGGTTTGCCAACTCTGGGTTGGGAAATACCTGTAGATTTGAGGGGTAGAGCCTGGGGAGGGAAGGGGTGGGCAGGGACCTCAGCAGGGTATAATGCCATAGAGTCCACTGTCCAAATTAGCCATTGTCTCCAGGAGAACTGAACTTGGTCATCTGGAGATCAGTTGTAATAGCTGGGAAATTTTCTGTAGGGGAAATGATGTGCTGTGGCTGAGGAACACGGTGATTTCTGGGAGATCTCCAGGCCCCACAGGGAGACTGGCAACTCCAGTGACCATTTAAGGGAAGATTTAGATATGTATTTTACCTCAGGACACATTCAATGACTCCCAATGGCAACAGCAAACTGTTTAGAATGTTAGAGACAAAGGTCAATCAGACCGCATATGCAAACAACCTCTGTGTTCCGACTGGCTATTGGGGGGAGAGGAACAGGAAACTGTTTAGAATATTGGAGGTGGGACTCAGGCAACACAGCCAGTGGATAGGGACAGCTTCTGAGTGACACATCATGGAGCCAATTGATTTAGGAGCATGTGGAATGTTCAGAAAGTGCCACCTCACTTCAAAATTATATATAAGGAGATATTGTAGTTACAAAACTGAACGGTTTGGCTTGATTTTGTTCATCATTTATCTTTTAAAAAGAGTGGCAGAAATTCAGGACTGTTACTTGTGCATTCAGGATGGGAAACTGAAAAAAAAAATGGAAGTCCATTATTATTTACCTCACCTTTTTTTTGGGGGGGGGTCTGTTTATACCATTCCTTTGTGTGCATTGCATACAGTAGGGCTGTAATTCAAAGCTCCTCAGAGTGCCAATGCAGACATTGTGTCATGCCTGCTGTTCAGTGTCAGGAAATGCTCCATGCAGAAAATGGAACCAAACATGCAGATCATTTACTTACATGGAAAGTACTTTCACAGAAATATCAAAGCCTTCCTCAAGGGGTGGGTGGATGGAGGAACTGATTTATTACTTAATTTAGGAAAGTAAATGGTCATTGATTTATTTTATTCATTAACATTTTATAAAATATTTATACCCCACCTTTCCTCTTGATTCACTAGAGAGCCAGTGAGATGGAAAGACCAAAGTTTCAATTGTTATCTAGCCCTGGGGCTCACTGGGTGCTTTGGGGTCAGTGTCTTGGTTTAACCTACTTCACAGGATTGTTGTGACTATACGTGGTGGAAGGGAAGAGCAGTGTACACCACCCTGAGCTCCTTGGAGGCAAGCAGGATAAAAATATAATGGGTTGATTTTGCTGATTATTTCTACTAATAGAAGGGGTGATTTTTGCCAATTTCCCTCCCCCATCTTGTTGTTCCTCCCCCGGAGCAGCATTTCTGCGAGGCTTTTAGATGAGGGGGATGGGGCTAGAAAGCTGCGCTCTGCTGACAGAAATCCTATCAGTGGCAGTTTTAAGTGGGGCTCAAGCTACTTGGATGATTTGTGATGGTTATTATTATGTTTTAGCCTCATAATTTCTCATATGGGGTGAAATGGGCAATGTTTATCTACAAAAAATCAGGTGTGCATTGAGTGATTTTATAACACATGCTTGAAGGCAAATCTTCAAGAATATACTAACATTTCTCATGGGTAGAATTTGCAAGGCTAGGTAGATATGCTTCTGGTTATCTGCCCTGACTCATGCTTCTCCTCCTCTCAGTAGCTATTGCACTTGCCAGGCAGGTGAGAAGGCAGGTGATTGATAGTATCTGAATTCCTAGAAGGAGATCTTCCTCCTTGTCCATGCAAAGGATATAAATAGAACATTTAATGGATGTAGCCATTATTCTGTGAACAGGCGGACTTTAACAACTTCAAGATACAGGGCGTACCACTTTTGAGTAGCTTTTAATGACATCTGATGTGTCTGGCTGTTATAACATCTCACACCACAATACATCAATTAGTCAGTTTGTCTTTATGGGTTCTTTTTGTTTTTGTTTTTAACACCCATCCCTCCCCTCCTCACTTCTTCTTGTTCCTTGTGAGGTAATGTTATGATATGGAGCTATTTTGACAACAATGCTAGGCATGCTTAACAAGACAGTCAATCTCAGTAGAGTTTATTTCAGAACAAAAAGGTTTTGGCTTAACTTACTCAAAAGCCCTTCTTTTGGAAATCCTCACAATAAGCTTGCAAAGTAGCTTAGTAGTATTACCATCCAGTTGCATGAAAAGGTGTGGCTTTGAAAGAGCAACTGACAGAGAAATAGCACCTGAACCATGGACAGCTCACGTTCATTTTTCCTGTGTTATATCAACTCTAAAAGGGACTGAGAGTTTCCTTTCAATGCATTCAGGAAGCTTTGGAATGCTGCACACAACTAGAGCATTTCTGCAAATTTTAAAGACTCTGCGGGATTCCTATTATGAACCCTCTTATCAAACTGCAAGGTAATTGCGGTAGTTTTAAAACACTGTCTCAGAGGTAGATTGTGACTTTGTTATTTAATTAAAATTCCAAATAGGCAGGCTTCGCGTAAGAATGCTATTGCATATAAGGTGTAATGTATATAGGTGTAGTGTATATTATTGTATATAGAAATAAGGTATAATGAAAACAAGTTTTCCTGTACATTTTCAGGTTGACACCAGTCACACAGAGGAATACTTGCATATTCCAGATCTCATCAACCAAAAATGTCTGTATTTGAACCTCTGACCTTAATTTAACTTGACTGAGCTAAACTGGGGCTGATGAGCTACTGAAAGATCTTAATCCCACTGTAGTTGGTTGCTAAGCTATACCAAAAGATTTGCCATTTGGGGAGAAAAGATGTGTTTTTTCTGTCTATGACTTACAGCTGAATGGAGCACAGCCAGTTTAGAGACAGCTGAGATTCTGTAAATTCCCTTAACTGCTTCCCCAGAGGAATGAAATAGACTTGGGTCATCTGGAGTTTTCAGATAGCAGTGATAAATTGCAGAGGCACTTATGCCACTTCCTTGAATGTAGTATAATTCTTGGTATGCTAACTGTACACTAGAAAAAACTCAAGGTGGGTTCATATGACTGTTCCTACCTCCCCCTCCCAGCTTAACTCAGTGCAATTTGCCCCTTGTTTTCAGGGGATTCTTAGGTGCCCAGTATGCTTTTTGATTGAATGAGCTCAGCTAAATCAAGGATACCAGATAGCATTGATCTCTACAACAGAGATGTTTGCGATTACTAGGGAAAGTATATGAAGTTATCATTTGGTGTTCCTCCAAACTGATTCCTACATTGTGTGTTATTCTCTGCCATAACATTTTTTTTTAGAACTTCAGTGGCCAAAGAAGGTGTGTCATCATCTAGGCATTCTTGTGAGTGCTGAAAGAACAACCACAGAGGTACTAAAACAGGTTTAAGAACTGGGAAAGCAGGCCAGTCAAGGTGATAGACAGACAGAGAAACAAACAAAAACCCTGAAGCTGAAGTCAGAAACAGTCAGGTAGAAAAGGGTGTAGGAACAGAGGTAACAGAGCAAGTGGAAGTTGACAGGTTGGGAAAATGGGCTGGAGAATCCGGGTAGAAGACTTTGAGCACCTGGGGAGGTAGTAGTAAAGGCCTGGATCTGACCTAGAATCTAGTTACTCACCTTGATCTTCAAAGTGCTATTACTTTAAAACTTCAAGGCCCTCATAAGTATCAAACCGCATCTTCCAGTATATTCATACTTGCCAGTTGTGTTCCACAGAACATTCGCCTTGTGGCAGGGCCATAGCCAGTGGTGGGGATTTAGGGGTGGAGCCCCTCACAATTTAGGCAGAGCCCCACCATGACTGTTTCGAAGGTGCCATAGCAAGAGGGCACGCATGCCACTGCTGCCCACCACCTCCTCCACCCAGGTGCCGGTGGCCAAGAGCCAGGCAGCACAAAGGGGAAGCCTGCCCATGGCCTCACCCTGTGCCATGCCCCCCTCACCTCATGCAGCACAGTAGCAGCAGCAGACGGACAGGCCTCTTTCCTCTGCCTCCGCCTGGGGTCTGCACAGCCCACCCAAGGCTTGCCCTCCTGCGGGGTCTGGTCTCTCACCTCAGGGCTGGGGCCAGAGCCTTTGGAGGCTGTCCTGTGCAGTGCCCAGACAAGCTGTCCATCCCCAAATCGGGTCCCTGTTGTCAGCGGCATCTGTGGGGGGAAGAGGGGGGTGAATATAGCATTATTGTTCATCTATTAATGGAATTTATGTTTTGTGTCCTGTAACTTGGAGTTCTGCTGTTAGACTCACTGAATCTAAGAAACTTACAGGATATAAATACTTGAAATAAATAAAAATAAATACAAGCTTTCCTTCCCAAGAAGGTAACTAGACTAGTCAGGAGGTCCTGAGCAGGGGAGAGCAACAGACTGTGCTGTTCATGATCTACAGATCTGGAGGTCTTGATCAGCTGTTGAATCTGTAGATATTCAGGTCTAGTCACTACGGGCCCTGGCTAGCTATTGTGCTTGAAGTTGAGAGAAACACCATTATGCATAGGGCAAATGAGCACTGATAGAGATTCAGGATATAATGATAATTATTTATCATCAAACTTGTACCTGTTTAAGAACTGTGTGTCCCTCTGATTTGTAGAAGTAAGTTGTTTGCCTATTGATTCTTTTGCCTCACAATCTTTGACACTGAAAAGAGCCTTCACAGTTACAGCTGTATATATTGTCAGGGGGAAAAAAACCCAAACAAAGCAGCTTTCGTTTCCATCTCACCTGCTAAGGAATGCTTAAATGTGTTTGATATGTCTAAGCTTCTGCTGATGTTGGGCCATAAATGCTTGACTCAGATACTCTTCTGCATCAGGCAGCGATTTATGTTGATGTTTGTTTGCATTAAACAAACAGAGGAATGTAAATTTTCAGCTCCATTCCAGGCACTAGAAGAAAAAATCAATGTATGAAAGGAAATAAAATATGAAAAGAAAATGTTCCGTTTTCTAACATTGTAGTTCTGACTGTGTGTGGGAAGTATAAAAATGTATTGATTATATCCTTGGCTATCAGGAGGAAACAAAATGAGAGAAATACTGCTTAGAAGGAAGTGCTTGCCTTGGCAGCTGCACAGATTCAGCATTCTGGTAGCTTCTGACCACATTCATTTCTTTCTTCCTTGAGAGATAAATACCTACTTGTTCCCAGACTAAGCTATATTACTGTAATCTAAGGCAGGACTAGACATTATCTGGGCACATATGTGTTCCTGATGCTGCATTTAGCTACAGTAACAAGAGTGCTGGTGTTTGGGGAATTTATAGGGGAAGAGAAAAGTATTTTAACACCTCAAGGACCTGCCAAATCTTCCTTGAAAATTTGTTCTTGGGCTGCTGTATGACCCAGCCGGGCTTCCTTCCAGTGGTAGGATCTGAGTGGAAATTCTTTTAAGGAACCACCTGGAGGGTATTTGTGAGAAAGAATAAGCAGGCAAGGGAAAGGTTAACCACTTCCTTTCATTTCCGTACTATTGCATTCAAATTCCTCTAGCTAGCCCTTGCACTGATGTTAGTGGGAAACATGAAGTTGGACATCTTGTGCTTCTTGTCATAATATCTGTCATATCTCCTAGGTGTCTACCACTCACAGATGTTTGCAGTAGGCATCACCAGGTCACTGAAGGCTAAGAACAGTATCTTATGACTGGGGTTCCTGCTAAGGTGCATTACCATGCACTGGTGTACCAGTTTTCAAATTGTAGCACAGTGATTCCCCCTCCCCCAGTGCAGAGCCCCAAAGAATCCTGTTTGCCAAGGCCACTGGGGCTTCTGCCTGGGCCCCAAGAGGACTGACATCTTTCTCTCTCTCTCTACCTGCCCCCTCCCAGCCCTGTGCTTGCCCATAGGCTTTCCTGGGGTGGGAAGGTGGGCAGAGGGGGGAGGAAGGAGAGGCGGGCCTGGACGAGGCAGGAAAGTTTGCAGGTTCTCCGGAAAAGCCTTTTCCATATGGCAAGGCTGGAGGGGAGAGAGAAAAAGATGAAAAGTGGCTACTGCTGTTCTACTTGTGCTGGGGACTCATAACATGTTTTTAGTGATGGAGGCTGAGGTGGAAGTAAATGTGATCTGTCTACATCATTCAGAAGTGATGTAGACACATGGGGGGGTGATGCTCTGTTTTTTGGGCAAAACGCTATGGTAAAATCAGCCACATTTTGCCTCAAAACCAGAGTGTCATCCCCTGATGTCACCAATGTGTCTAAGTCCCATCTGGGTGACCTAGGCATGTCATGTTTATTTCGTGACATAATTGGGTTTTTTTTGGGGGGGGCACAAAACCAGGGAATCCCCCACCCCCAACTGAGGAATCACAACCCTATTGGAGAATGTTTGGATCCCCTCAGTATTTGCATACAAAGCGCTTAGGGACCCATTCATGCTCTCTCTCTCTCTCTTTCAATTACTTCGCTTCTTTATGTTTTCACTCTCTTGATCTGTGTTTTCAGATTTCAGTATTTTATTCATTCTAGTACTGCTGCTTTTACTTTGCATTTACAAAGTGCCTAACCAATCAATTTATGTGGTTCTCAACATGGTCAAATCTGCAAATACCTAATCTGGAGATTAGAACTATGGATGGATAAAACAGATTGTTCTACAAATCTGAAAATTCCTCGAGTTTGTAGAAAAACAGATTTTTTATAAAAAAATCATCAGGGGGTTAACCCCCAAATGATAGAACAGCACCTGTATCTTTAAGAAACAAATGCCCTCAGTAGCTGTTGCTAGGCAACCAAACTGTATTGCCAGACCAAGCCTTGTATTCTGTCAGTACTGGACAGGGGGTGGGAACAGGGCTGTTTTGACCTTTGAGGGAGGACTCATCAGGGCCAGGTGTGACAGCAACCACCAGGTGACTTGCTGCCATGTGACTTACACACCCACGCCAGGCTGCTTGCAATTTTTTAAAACAGCTGCCCACTTCCAAAAGCAAGGATGGTATAGTGATCAGACTTTCAGCCTGGGCTCTGGGAAACCCATGTTCAAATCACCACTCTGCCATGTAAACCCACTGGGTGACCTTGAATCAGTTACACATTCTCAGCATAACTTACCTCACACCATTGGTGTGAGGTTAAAATAAAGGAGAGGAAAATGGTGTAAGCTGCTTTGGGTCCCCATTGTGGAGAAAATTGGAATATAAATGAGATAATAAATACAGCTGAAGATGGAAGGCAGATGAAAGTTTGGTTGGTTGGTGGAAGGGGAAGATGAAGTAGGGAAAGATGCAGATATGGGGGCTGCCATGGCTCAATGACAGAGCATCTGCTTTGAATGCAGAAGGTCCCAGGATCAGTCCCTGGCATCTTTAATTAAAGAATCAAGTAGTGGGTAATGTGAAAGACCTCTGCCAGATATCCTGGACAGTGTTCCCTCTAAGCTGAGTTAGTGTGAGCCAGCTCACATTTTTTTAGCCTCTGGCTCACATATTTTTGTCTTCGCTCAGGAAGGAGGGCTCCAAACTAATTTATGCAGCAGCCAAATGGATTACTCACAACTTTAATGCCAGTAGCTCACAAAGTAGAATTTTTGCTCATAAGGCTCCAGAGCTTAGAGGGAACATTGATCCTGGAGAACCAGTACTGACCTCGATTGGCCATTAGAATGACACAGTATGAAATAGCTTCATCAGTTCACATTATTTCAAAGAGGAAAAACTCCTTTAAGCATGTGGGTAAAACTGAGAGCTAATTGGCTTACTAATCTTTTGAAGGTTGCTCTGCAGAACAAACTAAATAGAGGAGATTTACTTTGCAACAGATCTGCCCAGTCAAGACATCCATATATGGTATCCTGTCAGGTGCTTGATGGCTTCTCTGCCACCCCCTCGTTTTTGCAGTCACAGGCAGGCAGAAAAGAGATTTATTGAGTCCCTGGGCAGCGTAATCATTGCTGGTGGTCTGGTGAGTCACAGGTTATACAGACCTCTTCTGTACCTTTGATCACATTTGAGGTTGCTTGTGAAGGACTGCTAGATAAGCAGTCATTTATATATGGGAAATCAAACTGCAGAAACCTCAAACACTTTTAGCATAAATAAGCCATGCATGCGCAGAATCTGTATTTTATTTAGTCTAGATTTCAAGATGGGAGCAGTTCTCTGTAATCAAACATTGAAGAAATGTTTGCCTTTGTTCAAATGTTTAAAGTAGAAATTTAATCTATGGCTGAATTTCTTCACAATGCATCTTCGCCTAAAGTACTGCTCCATCTGCTCTCTGGGTTTAGTTATTAATGGAATTATATCACGAAGTCGCAACAGAAATATTTACCAGTGTGCACAGAAGTAAGAGTCATAGCATTGTTGACCTACAAGGAACCAGAAGATCATCTACTATGTACTTGGTGTTTTCAGCTAGATATATTTGTCTGTCTAATCCAGAATATGTTGTATCACAAATACAAAGCTTCTTGCATCAAACAGCATTATACCTGGCATGTCTTGTACAACATATATGTTTCCAAAGAAGCTTTTCACTATCTCTCCTTATACATAATTGCAGTTTAGTCTGGCAACATTCTATGCCTGCCAAAATCAGTTGGCTCCGTGATGTGTCAATCACAAGGTGTCTCTATCCACTGGCTGTGTTGCCTGAGTTCTCTCCCACCCACTGCAGCCTAGGCCACTCTTCTCTGATTGGGCCAGCGTTTCAAGGTCATTTGCATATGGAAGCTGATTGGACTTCACTCCATTCCATCTCAAACTCCCCCCCTCCCCGCGAGACTGTCAGTTGCATATGCATTCTGGGGAACATATGTCCTCACTCACAACATATCACTTCCCTTTCAAAAGAAACAAATCCAATAACATAACCATGCCACACCACAAAAAAGACAGATCACACCACAAGCAGAATACCACAAGACAAAAAATGATATGAAAAGGTGCCAGCAGTCACCCCATTACTGCCACAGATATGTACCTGAGAGCACTTCAGAGGATGGTGTGCAGGTCCCAGGTTCATGTTATAAAAGCTGTCTGGGGGATTATGGACCATTCACAGACTTTCAACCTTAACATATCCCACAGGGTTGTTGTGTGGATCATATGAGGGAGAGGAGAATGATGTCAGCTGCTTTGGTTCCCACTGCAGGGAAAGACTGCCCTTTCCCTAGGCAGAGGCTGAGGGGGGGGTGGGGGATGTAAACCTGAAGACAGGCAGATAAAGGTAGGCTGATGGTTTTCTGGAAAGGGCATAGGGTTGCCAGCTCCAGGTTGGAAACTTCCAGGATATTTTAGAGATGAAACCTGCTGAGAGTGGGGTCTGAGGAGAAGGAAGAAGGGACCTCAGACGGATACAATGCCATAGTCCTCACACTCTGAACAACCCATTTCTCTCTGGAATACCATTGTTGCCAATCTCCAGGTGACAGCTGGAAAGCTCTTAAAGCTCTGGTGCTAGTTCAAAGTGCTGGGAATATGTTGCATTCTGGCAGGGGATGCTGTGAGTGTAGAAAATGAATTATTGATAGAGCAGTGTTTTGGAAAATCTTTAGGAACTGTTTGGTCCATTTACTATGGGGCACCCATCCAGAGCCTCTGGCATTTTCTCACTCTGCTGGCATCAAAACCAATTTAAGGCAAAATAGAGATGGAGACTTTTCCATCCTCCTTTGCATCTATCTGCCTTTGTTGGCAACCCTAGGCCTGCCAGCACTCTCAAGGTGACTTCATGCCTCCTGAATAGCATTACTTTACTAGCCCTGGCTGCTTGCTCCTGTTCAGCAGGAGCCTCCCTATGAAAGCTGCCTGGGTGATTTTGGACCAGCCACAGACTTTCTGCCTAACCTACCTTGCAGGGTTGCTGTACAGATCACAAAGCAGAAGAGGAGAATAAAGTAAGCTGCTTTGCTCCCCACTAATGAGAAAGAACTTTGCCTAGGAAGAGGCTGCTGAGAGAGGTGATAAAGGTGCCAATCTCCAGGTGGGGGCTGGAGATCAGTGAGAATTGCAACTGCTCTCCAGGAGAGAGGGAAAGGAGATAGAAAGCTGAAGTCAAAGGGGCACATAAAGGTAGGTTGATGGTTGGCTGGGAAGGTAATAGGCTTGCCAACTCCAGGCTGGGAAATTCCTGGAGATTTGAGGGGTGGGGTTTGAGAAGAGGGTGGGACCTCAGACAGATACAATGCCATAGACTCCACCCTCCAAATCAGCCATTTCCTCCTGGGGAACCATTGTTGCCAATCTCCAGGAGAGGGCTGGACATCACTTAGAAATACCACTACTATCCAGGAGGGAGGGGGAAGGAGATGGAAAACTGAAGTCAGAAGGGGAGATAAAGGTAGTTGATGGTTGGCTGGGAAGGTGATAGGCTTGCCAACTCCAGGCTGGGAAAATCCTTGAGTTTTGAGGGGTGGAGCCTGGAGAGGGTGGGGTTTGAGGAGGGGTGGGATCTCAGACAGATACAATGCCATAGACTCCACCCTCCAAACGACCATTTCCTCCTGGGGAACAATTTTTGCCAATCTCCAGGGGAGGGCTGGAGATCACTCAGAATTACAACTGTTCTTCAGATGGTAGAGATCAGTTCCCCTGGAGAAAACGGTAAGCTCTGTGCTATTATACCCTGCTGAGGTCACCACAGCAAATTGACACTGAGTGCCGAAGGCCAGGGCACCCACCCAGAGCCTCTTTCTAGAGCTCGTATTTATTTCCAGAATGGGCCTTAGTCTTAGTCTAGAACATATTTGGGATTGCTAGGCAGTGTCTGGAAAGCAGTTGGAAGATTGTGTGTGTGTGGGGGGTGGGGGGTGGCATCCCAGGAAGGAAAATAAGTCATCTATTTGCAGGAAGTTCTTACTGTATGTTTCTTGGTGATACCTGTAGCTTTCCAGAAGTTACAAAGGGTAGCTCTAGGAATTGCTGTAAACACTATGGTAAAACAGGAAGTTGTTACCATAGAGTTTCTGGTGATTCCTAAAGCTACCCTTTGTTATTTCCGGGTGGCTTCAGAAATTACCAGAAACTCCCTGGTAGGAACTTCCTGTAAGTAGACAAGGCTTTTTCGTTTTAATTAGGGCTTAGAAACCCTAAACTTGTTGCTGCTATGTACATATTTTAAAAGTGATATTTAGTAGTGGCATGAACATTTGTAGAGCAAAGTTTAGTCAAATAACTCAAAAACAGCAGCTGCCCAACCTGTCTGATCTGGGTACAGACTTTTGACCTATTATGCCAAGTAGTTATACCTTGATTATGAAGTTGAGATCTTATTTTATGCCAATAAAGATCTATGATGATGATGATGAAGTTGAGATCCATTCATAGATTCGACCCTTGTAGAAAAATTTTAAAGGAACCTTTTCTTCCTTTTAAAGGAACCTTTTCTACCTCGAACAACTCAGAGAGTTCTTCCTATGACACATTGTCAGTTTCTAGGACACACTGTTGGTTCACACAGGGTAATGGTGAGTCCTAGGAAATACATAAGCCCTTCCCTGTGAGCAAGTTTAGTGTGTGTTTGTGAGGTCATAGCGGTGGGCATGGCTTGATGTGGTGGTTAGAATGTCATACTAGGACCTGGGACAGCCAGATTCAAATCCATGCTCTTCCACGGAAGCTTGCTGCATAATCTTGGGCCTGTAACAATCTCTCAGCCTAAACTACCTCACAAGATTGTTGTGTGGATAGACTGGAGGAGGGGAGAATGATGTGATATACCACTTTGGGCCCCTGTTAGAGAAAAAAAACAGTGGGATATACATTTTCAAAACCATGAGGTTTCTTTCTACCATCAGCTTATTCACCTCAGTATTGTTTCTTATGAACCATGGCTTTTACTAAGGTTGGTTTGTCCCCTTGTCTTGTCAGTGGGGGGATTTCAGGGGCATTCCATTGGTGCCATTTTTGTATGACATCATTGCATCTGGGACACATTGTGGGGCAAAGGTCTGCATTTTGGGCAAAACTCTATGGGTTTTGGGGCCTAAAACCATAGAGCTTTTCCCCATTAGCAGAGCATCACCATGCGATATCCCAACATGATGACATCATTTCCATGTAATATCACACAGCCCTGTTTGGGGATGGGGCTTCCCCACAAGAAGCCCAAAAAATTGGGGGAACCCCCACTCAGACCAGCGGTCTGGCAATGCTAACTTCCACAGATCTTAGAAGGACATTTTCAGCAACCTCTTCTTTGAAGCTCTTTAAGTGTGAGTGCCTGGGATTGAACCTGGAACCTTCTGTGTTCAAAGCTTGTGCTCTGTCACTGAGCCACAGCTTCTTCTCAGGTAACCTGTCTTTCTGGAAGTCCCACTTTGATTTTCTATATACTTCTGAGAAATGCCATGTGTGGTAATCATCCCATTTTAATTTGATTGTGGGTGGCTGGAGTTTAAATAACCTATGGGGAAGCCAGAGTGGTGGGCTGGGCATTCTTCACTCCAAAAGGCAGTTGTCTCAGAACTTTCCCCCCTCTGTCTCTGACTTCATAGCCATGGTTTTCCTGAAAACAGTTAGAATGCCACTAAAGTGCTGTATTTTACACTCTACAGAGAAAATGTTCCCTTACAAGATATATTGTAGACTGGAAAAGCATGGCAATGTTAAGTACTGCACTTAACTGAACAGTAGTCACACAATCAGACTTAGATGTGGGCTTAATCATCACATTATCCTGGGATGTCTGAAGCCTGCTTACTAATTAAAATTTCCGAAAAGCTTTGACAGTGCCAAATCCAACTTCCTTTTTAACCTTGTCATCCTCTTGATCTGTGTGAAAACAGTCCCCTGGCAAATAGGAGGTTTTTTTAGGAATGCCAGACAAGGCTTATTATGTAAATGATTGATTTCCCCCCCTCAGTATTTGACCCTGAATGTTGCAGCCAAAAGATGTACTTTTATTACACAGCCAGGGACTGCAAAACAGTTATTTCATTAGGTAATCTGAAGCTTAACCAATGCTTGCATGAATTACTATGAAAGATAGAACCACTGGTGTATACCTACGTTAAGTTGGTTTTATGGTGTCACTCGTGGTTAACAGCACTGTTCTAGGTAATATGTAGAACATTTGAATCAAAATGTTGCTGGCCTATCTTCTTTTAAAATAAATTACAAAAATACGTTATAATTTATGAATATGATATTAAAATATTTCCCCACATGTATTTGACACTACAGTAAATGTCCGAAATGCTTTATTTTAATTCATCTTCCTTTATTCCCCGCCTTTCTCTCCAATTAGTACCCAAAGCAGCTTACATTATTCTCATCACCTCTATCCACACAACATTCCTCTGAGATAGGGGTGCTGTGATGGACTGCACTTTTTAAGAGGCTTAGAAGTGCTGCACCAACAACTAAAGGACTGTGAATGGTTAATTCTTCACAGAGCGAGAGAGCCTTGAGTGACAGGCTGCTCTAAGCAGTCTGATTGCTTAACATCTGCTGAGCAGAAAAGAAAGTCTTGAGAGAGCTGGATGCTGAGGAGATTCAGTCAGATCCCTGCCTTAACTGAGAAGGAATATGTACTGAGACCATCTGAGTTGAGCCCTGACAGAAAAAGGGTGTAGTGCTGACAGAGTCAGATTTAAAGCTTAACTGAACACAGTCTGAATTCATGATTAGCTGAGAGCAGTTTGAACACAGACAGAGAACTGGGGGAAAGTTTGGCAAGGAAGTTTGGGCTGTAGAGAAGACTCCCATTCAGGCCAAAGGGAAGGGAGAGATCTAGGGAGAGAGGAAATTCCCTACCCAGTCAAACTTGGAGCATTATCTCTGAGGAGTACAGAGATCCCTGGTCTGGTGTGGTTAGAAACTACCTGTAGAGACCTTAAAAGTTAGTGAACAACTCAAGAAAAGTACATGTCTTCCAAGAGAAGGGGTTTTGGTACCGGGAGGATGGTACCAGCCTTTATTCAAATAAAGTGTATTACGAGTATCTGGGAAAACACTAGAACAAAAGTCTCTCAATATACAGATCGAAGTAGCTGTGAATAATTTAAGAACATTTTATTAATTTGATATATAAGAACAAAAGTATGTGCTTGTACTAATTTCACCTCAGTGATTTCAACCCCTGATTTCATCTTACCTTCCCCCTTAATGTTAAATAAAACATTTTGTTATTTTTGAATTTTAGAAGATTCTCAAGTGCCACTTTCAAGAGTTTAAGGGTTTTTTTAAGGGTTTAAGTTACTGGGCGATCCTATCCCTTTCCTCAGGTTCCTGGGCTGGCCAAACAGCCAAAATATATCTTACTGACAGGGTGGGACAGCCAGAGTTTCTTCAGGGGAGAAAGAAAACACATTACCTGGGCTGCTCAGTCAGTGAAAGGAAAGAAAAAGCAGAGGGAAAATTTTGCCTCTGAGGGAGGGAAGTGGAAGGCCAACCCACCTCTGTGCAATCACCAGGCCATCTGCATGGTGCAAACACACAGAGGAAACTGTCAGTCACAATGCTGCTTGCCACACCAGCTGGTCATATCAGTGGCGGGGCAAAGTTGCCACCTCACTGGCTTCATGGTAGGTTAGCATGACAAGTCCTTTTAAGAGCAATGTCTTACCATAATAACATACTGTTTCTGGTGGATACATTTTCTCATGTACTGGTAAGGAAAGCTAATCTTTCTTCTTGGTGGAAAAAAACCATCTGCATGTGATTAGTTCAGTAAATGCAACTCTTGCCCCACTCATATCTTGACATGCTTCATAAAATTAGGAGTATGGGACCCACTAAACTTTGTTAATCTGAGTTGGTATTGCAGTATCTTTTATCCAGTTAAAAGCATTTTTTAATGTCACTTTGCAGGGATAAGATCACATTGAGTCATATGCAGGTTCCAGTGCAAAAAGAGCACCTGTATATAAATAGGCATATTGGGGTGAATTAATTATACCTTTGGACTAATCTTCAAGGCAGCAGTTAAATAACGAGCTATGGATGGGGTAACAGCCTTACCTTTGCCAGATAGCAAATGTAATAAATGGTAATTGTGTGAACATACTAGAAAGTGTGAAATCAATAAAGAAATACAAGAAGATCTTATAGAAGAATATAAATCACAACAGAATAAAAATTGCTAAGTATTTCTGTCTTCCACATGGGCAGATTTTCTATTCAATTAGATTGAGAATCTGCCAAATAATTATGTCTGAGGCATTATGTCTGACCACGAAGAAAAGTCTTTAAAAGTTTAGAATAGTTAAACATTCTAAATAATCTTGAAGCACTGGAAAAGATGGGGTGTTCAGTCCCCAGAAAGAGGGTGCACATTTCCTTCTGGCTTTACTACATAATTTGAGATTGTTCCTTTGTTCCAAGTCATACCTAAAGGGAGGTGTGAGGGAAAACTTTGGTAGGGAATCCTCAAGCTTAAAAGTCTTTCATCTACTGTCTTTGTCTAAGGAGAT
Source organism: Gekko gecko (assembly GCA_029375565.1). Taxonomy (NCBI): domain Eukaryota; kingdom Metazoa; phylum Chordata; class Lepidosauria; order Squamata; family Gekkonidae; genus Gekko; species Gekko gecko. Next base: position 106,771,671 of record JAPDNY010000009.1, read on the forward strand.
ACAAAAAGATCAAACTCAGTCCATTTTAAAAGAACAGGAGGAAAATCCTGGTCTGCTATGAAAAAATCTGAATTTCACCATGGATTTCCATGTTAGCAAGGAGACAGAACCAAGACAAGCCTCTAAATGTAAGTTGGAATTTGAAATACAATTAGGTTCTTGGAAGATGGCATGAAGGAATTTTGGCTGTAGAGATTTGATTTTAGAGGAAAGAGTAGGAAACCAAATTGGAGTTCCATAAAGCAGAAAAGATCTAATTTTTGCTTTATAGACTTCCAGAGCAAAAGATAAAAATTGCCCACAAGAATGGTAGAAGAATCTTATAATTGCAGCTAAGTGCACTTTAGTAGTCGAGTCATATTATCCAACACATTTAGCTTAAAACGGGCCTTATACTACCCAACCAAGGGAACAAAGCTACCCTAGAAGTTTCATGGGCATGTAACAGGCAGTGTTTTGGTAATTTAACTAAGCTTTGTCTTTTTTTTAAGATAAATTTTTTATTGATTTTCACACACATAAACAAGAAAACAAAACAATACAACATAAAAAGGGCTTGGTAGCTTATACTGCATCAGTGCAATCCTTCCCATATAGCTAGAGTTGGGTAAATTAATTAATAAACTAATATTTTGCAGCCTCAAATAGAGAATAGTATCTTAATAAAAATTTCCCTTACATTCGGTCTAATAATCAACAAATCAGGCTTAACATCTGCATTCTTCTTATTCTAGATAGTCTAAATATCCTCCATAATTAACTTCCTTGCAGAATGAAAACAAGTAAACATGCCCCTATATAGATAATGAGAGAGGAAAAAAACAAACCCAAGGCTCCCGTCTAGCTTCATCGAGCTGGTTCTATTTTAACCTTTCTAATCTCTTAAATTCTTTATTAAGCTGAAGTTATCAAATTTTTCTTAAAAGTCTCCCTTAGCCTTTACTGGATATATCATAACAAACTCCTTATTCAAATGTCATCATATTTTCTATTTTTTTTAATTCTTATATGATACCATAAGTACCATTTGCCCTAACAAAGGTCCTTATAGATTTAAACACCAAAAGGAAAAGGAGATACCAATAAGAAAGAGATTATTTTTCTCCCCTATTCCTACTTTAAACTAAGGCCTTCATTACAAATCAATTTTTTATTTACTTTCCTATTTAATTAGAATGATCTCCTTTTCAAAAAATATATTGTCTTAGTAGAACTGTAAACATACAGATTCCTACTTGATGCCTGTAAAAAGAAAAGCAATTTACTATGTTAATAAAGGCATTCATAGTCACACTGAACTATTAAGAAATCGCATCCAGTATATCTCATTTTAGTCTGTTACAAATATACTGTTAGAATACAGGTTCTCTATGTTCTTTTAATCATAATACTTAGCCCTTTTCTTATTTTTCTGTAGTCTCTTTTTCTTTACAAAATCATTAAATGTCTTTTCTCTTTAAATGTAAGTCCTCTACTTCCAGATCTTCCCATTTATACTCCAGTTGGTAATTTATCAAATTTTTAACGTCTATTAACTCATCCAGTATAGTTCTTTGTCTTCTCTTTTCCCCAGCTAAGTCAGCTCACCACATAGAAGTTCTTGGGAGTTCTGCTTTGCCATATCCTTTAGTGAAAAATTAATTATATTTTCCCAAGGTCTAGCAATCTGTCTTAGCAAGGTTTTTGTTTCCATTTCAGGCATAGGTAGTATTTTCTGTACTGTGTTACCTTGGTTGTATTCCTGCTCATTTGCAAGGCTCTGTTGTCCCTGTACTACTTCTATCTTGTTTTCAGTTCCCTGATGTGCAGTCTGATTATTTTCTAAGATTCCTTCAAAGGCTTCTTTGACCACCTCTTGAATTTCATGTACCAGAATCTTTTTAAATTGTTCCCAGGAAACTTGCTCAGTCTCTAAGTTCTCCAGGCTCTCAGGGTCTCCACTTCCAGTATGTAGTTCCATTCTCTTGCTTTGTGAAATTACAGTCACATTTCTTAACCTCTCAGAGACAGTAAAATCCAGCCAATAGAACAGTATGAGGATGCCACAAATTTCACCAGGAAGAAGAGATTGGGAGCATTGCAAATCGATTTAATATGTAAGTAGGTAGTTTCTCATTGAAAGATACAAATAGATGTTGAGTATGCTCTCCTTCGCCTAGTATCTCTTTAATTTTGGGGTTGAAGGACACTGTAGTTAATCGCCAAAATCTATGGCATGGAGATAAAGCAAAAGACCTCCCGCTGAAAAACAAAATTCTTTTAAGTTTATAGGCTTGGGAATCAAATTCTTAGTAAAGGAAATTAAAGTTGGTTTCTCTAGTTATTTACAGTCCTGTAAAGTTAGCTTAAAGACGGTTCTTCAGTTGAATTTCACACCCACCTCACCCTGTGTCTGGTAGCAACAGCTGAAGCTCCTAAAAGGAGTATCTTTCCCTGCTCAGAGCTTCGGGAGAGGCCAGATTTCCCCACTGCTGCTGCTAAACAGGGGTACCAGCTGAAAGTTCCTGCACCCAACACCTCTTCCCGAGGGGGGGGGGTATCTCTGAGAACAGAAGACCCCAAACCAAGTGGAAAAAATTGGCAGCAAGAAAACAATTCTCTGCCGTATCAGCGCCGCCACGCTGCAACCAAAAGTCTCATTTAAATAAGCTTTGTAATCACTGGTTTTCCCCTTCTTTGCAACAAAACTGATATGCTAATCATGGCAAATTCTGCACTGTCAGGTTTTCTGAAACATGGATTTGGAATAGTAGCCAGATTATTAGTGGCCACATGTCTACAACACTGTACAGAAATTAGTGAGTCCTCTTCCATTTATTTACAGAGATATCAGATCCTGTATTAATAATTGTGCAAGACGCCTGTTCATTTCACCTCTTTAAAATATATTTAAAATATAAGAGCAATATGAATATACAACATTTTATTAGTATATCCCAATAACTCCTCCTCTCAGTTTGCAATCACTTTATTTAGTAACAGTAATTTCTAGGTTACTTTCAGCAGAAGTGTCAGGAAGCCTTTAACCCTGTAGGCATCTGAGAAAATTAATATTATGTTGCTTGTGTAGAACAAACATGGAATTATACTATTTACAGTTGTGGGAACATGCAGTACAAAACAAAACTTATTTTATTCTATTGTTTTCTAACCTTGAAGATATATGCATGGATAAAAAGATGCAAAATAATGCTTATTGTTGGCTACTTATAATACTCATACTTTTTAAATTGCAAAGTCTTTAATCAAGTCCTCAAAACTAATCTGATGTAACAAATCTGCTTCTGTACTTAGCAGACAGAAGGCGTCTAGCCTGTCTTGTTGCATAGTTGCCCCCTGCTGTCTCTCCCCTTCCCGGCGCTAGAGGTTCCACTGCCTATCATTTCTTATGAATAGCCATAACAAAAGGAATGGCTGAGAAAAATGTTTTGTCTTCAAAGTGCCCCCTTCCCTTGGTGCCCTAAGCACGTGCTTATTTTGCTTAATGGTTAATCCAGGGCTGCCTAAAACATTAACTGTTAAATGTTTTCTGCTTCTCTGCTCTTTGGGTTCTTCACGTCACCAGCCTATTTGATACCCAGCATTTGTGTGTGAAATAAAAATTAATTTTCAGTGTTTTTCAGCTAGTTGTGACTGTTTGCCCCAGCTCTGCAGTAATGAGAAAAGAACAAATATTTTTTTGAAAGGAGGTTAACATAGTAAACTGCAAATGTTGTTTTAGCATGATATGGGCTGGAGTGAATCTTAATATAGAAGTGGTTTCATTGCAAGTTTTTTTAGGGCACCTTCTGATTTTATTATATAATCAAGTATGTTTTTCCTCCTTGTGTCAAAAAGTAGTGTTTGCTCCTGGAATATCTTAAAGATGTTGACTTTGAATGGCTTACAGTATTGGCAAGAGGAATCAGCAAGCCCTGTTCTAGCATTCTTTTTATTTTGTGTGACGTGCAAGGCAAAGTCTCTTAGGGATGATTTACACATGCATGTATATGAGTCAGCATCATGTATATGAGTCAGCATCTCAATGCTCGTTTACTCAGTACTGGATTCAGTACCTCTCTAGTTTCAACCAGTGAACTATCTCTTTGACAAGAAAGAATACTTTGTAGAATTTAGTGGATTTCTGGCTTTTTCTGGTGATTTGAATTTTTTCTGGTGATTCCTGGTGATTTGAATTTTTTTGGCAAAAGAAAACATTAAAATGGCCAGAGATATTTCAGCTACCAAAAGGGAGGAGCTGGGAATTAACAAAATGAAGTCTTCTTGAATAGGTTTGCTCCTCTCATCTCTGAGCCAGGATGACTGAGTGCTGGAGTAGGATTTGGGAGACCCAGGTTCAAATCTCCACTCCTCTACTGTGGAAGCTCACTAGTTGGCCTTGGGCCAATTACTCTGCTACTATTCAGTGCCATCTCATAGAGGGGCAGTTGGTTTTCCAAGAGGAAAGCCCTTCATATAAAAATCACTCCAGATAGAAATTAATACTATCTCATAAGCCTGGCCTAGGACAAGGAATGAATGGCAGGCACAGCCTAAGAAAAAGTATCTGGAAGTTCATCAGAGGAAGCTGACTTGATAATAATCCTCACCTATCCTTAAGTAATGTATATTTTACAATATTAGGTCTCTCAGGAAAACAGTAACTCCTTTTGCTTCCTTCATTTGCCCACTTAGCATATTTACAATGCCTGGAAGCTCCTCTTCATCCTACACATCAAGGGGCATTCACAGATATTATCAGCTCTGGAAAAGCAATCAAGTGCTGCCAAATTCTTTGACCGTCCCCTCCTGGGAGAGCTATTTGTCCAGGTCTCTGGGAAACATATCAACACTATTGTTCCTTTGATGCAACCACATCAGCATATCCTCAGGTATCATTTTTGGTTATAAATAATCCAAGTTACCCACACTGTGTGTGTGTGTAACTCCATACCCAAGATGCTGGACACCTTGCTCTTCAACAGACCTCTAACCTTCTGGACAGACCTGAATCTCTTCAAGACTCTTAGGTATAGATCTATTTCTCCTATCTCACTCTATTCTTTTTAGCCAACCTTACAAGTGCGTTTCTAGTACGTATTTTGTATCTGTTTTTTGTCTTCTAGTAGTTTTCAGTAAAACTCTGTTAGTAAAACATCAGCCTGGTTCATTTGAGAGTTCTCTGGGGGAAGGATCTTGGTATACAAAGATGAAAAAGGTCCCAATTTACCCGAACCACACTAAAAACTAAATTCCCCAATCAACCAATTAATTAATTATGGCAATATGGGTAACAACTCTCTCAGTCTAACCTACCTCATAGGGTTGTTGTTGTACAGATAACATAGAGAAGGGGAGAATAATGTTTTAAGTGGTTTGGCCCCTGTTAGGGAGCAGAAAAAAGGGTATAAATATCTAAATAAAATGCAACAAAACCTGGCATAATCCAGTGTTGAAAACAGTTCATTTAGCACCATTTCTAACATTATATGAGCTACAATTATAGAGTGGGTCTCTGGATGTAGCCAGGCACCACATAGGGGAGTATGTGTATGCATGTGTGTGACATCACAGCCTCTCCCCCGACGCACGAGGAATTCTCCCAATCTCTGTGATGAAAACTATAAAAATTAGGGGAAATTCCTAATGTGTTGAAGGCTCTGTGACATCACAGCATTTATAATGTTGTTCCTTTCCCTATTTTTCTCCAACTGCCCAGTTGATTGAATATAGGTAATTGATGCCTAGAGCAGGCATTTATCCACCACATCCAGGCACATGGGAAGCCCACATGGAGTGCATGGGAGGCTGTCGGGAAATATATCCCACTCTTATATTGTGCCACTAGGGCTCACAGCTAACACTTCCTGTTTATTTTGCTCTGAAAATTGGCAATCAGTGCCACAGGGCAGTTGCAATATATTGCTAGACTTCTGAGATTCAAGACTAGATAGAAAAAAAGCTATTCATTTATCCAAGAATTTAAACAGTAATTCACTATAGAAAGTGGAAGTTTCCAATTGTTTATCTACCAACATCAGGTTTAGGGATGTCAGGTCCATTGAAAACACTGGTGGGGGAATGGGGGATGTTCCAGGAGCGGGTAGTGACATCGCACAATATGCCTATGTCACCCAGAACCAGAAGTGATATAGGCACATCAGTGATGTTGGAGATGACATTCTGGTTTTTGATCAAAACTCTATGGTAAAATCAGCGTCAAACCATTGACTTCTGCCCCAAACCAGAGTGTCACCCCCCCCCATCATCACCAACATGCCTATGTCAGAGGATGTAGGCATGTCATGTTTATTTCTGGTGATGTTGCTGTTTTTTTTTGGGGGGGGGGATTTCTGGCAGGCAGGAGCCCACAAAACCAGGGGATCCCCCACCAACAACTGGAGAATGGCAAACCTAATCAGATTTCTCTTATGCCTGCTATTATTACGAGAGTTGCCAGCTGCCTGGAGAAAAAGTGCCTTGCCTGTTTAACAGAAGGTTAATGAGATGTTATTTACCAGGTGATATTGTTTACCTCCATGCCATGAAAGGCTTCACCTGCCCATTTTCACACATTAAGCCATTAGTAAAGGGACATGACATTTGTTCTCCAGGTTGCTGGCAATCCTAATCACTACTTTCCTTCCAACAGAGTGTGACGAATGAAGGGTAAGTATAGCAAGGGTTGAACATGATTTTTTTGTATATATATAATAGTTATCACTGGACTAAATACCACCCTTACTTTGTACCAAAAGCTGGGGCAGTTCACTAAATAGGCTGCCCTGGCACCCCAATATCCTCTGGTTCTCTAGGCTCTCGCCTATGTTAGTTGGTAAGAAGAATTCTTTGTTTCTATGGCTCATCTTCTTGTACTTTTCTTTAGCCAGAGTTGGATGTTGGTCTCAAGCTAAATATCTCTGACATCCCCAAAGTTCCATTGTGAGCCTTACTTAATGGTTAACTGTACAAACCAGGAGCTGTTAAGAGCTGGAATGATAGCTGGAATGATAACCTTTTCAGATTAGGGAATTTGGTTTACTAACCTAATCCTGCTGAGCATCTGAAAGCAGCTATTATATTGGTGTTGAAAGCAGACATGCCAGAATAAATATTTAGAATCAGGGTATAAGTATTTGTTTAAGCTTAAATAATCATGTTAAGATTTACTGTTGACCTTCATTTACCTTTGATATAGCATTAATCTTATTTTTAGATTGTTCCAGATGAGAGGAAGACATCCATATTGTATTTAATAAACAGATGATTGCTTTGAGTTTAGGGTTGCCAACCCCCCTGGTTTGGCAGGGGTCCCCCGCTTTGGGGGGGGAGGTCTCTGTCCACTGCCAGCCAAATGGCCGTCGGGGAAAGCCCTGCCCCCAAGCCCCAACATCCACAGCCACCCCTCTCCCATCTCTCTTGAAGGGCTCCCTTTAATTGCACAGAGCTGGCGTTCCCTGCTCACCCAAACGCCAGCTCCGCAGGCAACCTTCCCCGCACACTCGATCTCGAGCAGAGATTGGACGTGCCTGGAAACACCAGCTTCCTGCTCTTAAAGGGGCAGTGCAGGAAGCTGGCATTTCCCCGCGAGCCCGATCTCCACTCAAGATCGAGCGCACGGGGAAGGCTGCCTGTGCTTAAACGGAGCATTTCCCCACGCACAAGGGACATGCAGGGGGGGGGAGCGGATGTCCCCAATATGATGTCATCACATCAGGGATGCCCCGCCCCCTCCAGGAACGCCCCCCAAAGTCCCCTGCTGGGGGCGAAGATGGACTTGGCAACCCTATTTGAGTTGGATAAAATTTGGTGAGACTCCTGTAATTTTTTTCTTGTTTTTCCAAATTGAAATTCCCCAAAGTTATCTTTTTCTGTAGAAAAGATGCTGTGATCCTTTATTCATTTTGGTTGTCCATTTCTGTATCATTCCCAGTTTTAGACTTCTATTTAGAGACAGAGTCTCCAAAACTGTTCACAGTATTCCATATGTGGTGGTGGAAAGTTCTGTCACATCACAGTTGACTAATGGAGACCCTAGGGTTTTCAAGGCAAGAGATGTTTTGAGGTGGTTTGCCATTACCTGCCTCCATGTCACATCCCTGGTCTTCCTTGGAGGTCTCCCATCCAAATACTAGCTTTGCTTACCTTCCAAGATCTGACAAAATGCTAGTCTGGGCTATCCATGTCAGGGCACTCCATATGTAGACATGCTGTATTTATTTAAAGCTTTATGATGCTGTGTGTGCATGTTAAGTGCCATCAAGTTGCTTCCGATTTATGGCGACCCTATGAAGCAATGTCTCCTGAAACATCCTATCATTAACAGCCTTGCTCAGGTCTTGCAGAGTGAAGGTTGTGGCTTCCTTTGCAGAGTTAATCCATCTCACATTGTGTCTTCTTCTTTTCCTTCTGCCTTCAACTTTTCCTAGCATTATTGTCTTTTCTAGTGGCTCTTTTCTCATTATGTGATCAATATATGATAGCCCCAGTTTAGTCATTTTAGCTTCTAGGATGCTGGCAGTTTTATTTTCAGTTCCTTTCCAAAAAATCTCTGGCACTGGATTATCCCACAGCTGCTGTACGCTGAGCTGGGTGTCTTCATTGACATCTTTTTCCTGCTTAGTTACTGTAGATTCTAGGGTTGCCAGCTCCGGCTGGGAGATTCCTGGAAATTTGGTGGTGGTGCCTAGGGTGGGTGCAGTTTGAGGAGGGGAGAGAGCTCAGTGAGGTAATCCCATAAAATTCTGCCATTTCCTCCAGGAGACCTGATCTTTGTAGACTGGAGTAGAGGTGGTCACTTAATTCAGTATTGTTTCAGATCCTGATTACCAGTAGAACGCTGGCTTTATTATCCCAAATTTTGGGGGTGCCCTTACTAGTTGAGAACTCCACTTCATTTTTTTTTCAAACCTGTCCCCCCCCCCCGGTACCAGAATATCTACTTGGGAGTGTGTGCTCCTTTTAAATTTTAAAGCAATAGTATTCTCTCTGAGGTCTGCTGTCTTAGAAAATAATGACCCTTTATCATTTAAAGGGAGCAGGTGCCACCAAACAGCTGTTTGTTAGGCAAGCTTCCCCTTTCCTCCCTCCCTGCCCTGAAACACTCCTGAAATTCTAGGAGATTAATTATCTTTACTCCTGGAATTTGGGGTGTGTTCTGAGTCACTTGGAAAATACCTGAGCTGCAATTTGGGGGTTTATTTTCAGCCAGGTGTATGCAAATGTTCACTCCCTAGTTTGGAGATCAGTTACAATTTCAGGAGATCTCAAGGCATCACCTAGAGATTGTAACCCTGGTTGATTCAGATCCTAGCAGTATCCAGAGCCAGTTTGGTGTAGTGGTTCAGTGTGTGGACTCTAATCTGGGAGAACCGGGTTTGATTCCCCACTCCTCCACTTGTACCTGCTGGTATGACCTTGGGTCAGTCATAAGCTCTGGCACAGCTGTTCCTGAAAGAGCAGTTTCTGTCAAGAGTTCTCTCAGCCCCACCTACCTCACCTCACAGGGTATCTGTTGTGGGGAGGGGAAGGGAAAGGAGTTTGTAAGCCGCTCTGAGACTCCAAGTGAAGGGCGGGGTATAAATCCAATCTCTTCTTCTCTTCTTCTTCTATACATGAAAGGTGGTTTGTTTTTTTGTTTGTTTGTGGCCCCCCCCCAGTATGAATTACACATTGAGAACCAGTGTGATAAGGTGATTAGAGTCTTGAACAAGCAGTATATACATGATGGGTGGTTTGTTTGTTTGTTTTGCCCCAGTATCAATTACACATTGAGAACCAGTGTGGTAAGGTGATTAGAGTCTTGAACAAGGTTTGTGACCACCAGTGGGGGATTGGGGGGGGGTAGAGTTGTCATATCCTGGTTGGGAAACTCCTGGAGATTTGGAGATGGAGCCTGGGGAGGACGGGGACCTCAGTGTGTTACAATACCATAGAGTCCACCCTCCAGAGCATCCATTTCCTCTGAGGGAACTGATCTCTGTAGTCTGGAGATGAGCTGTAATTCCAGGGGATCTCCAGGCCCCACCTGGAGGCTGGCACCTTTACATCAAATCCCTTCTTGCTGTAAAACTCACTGGTTGGGTGATCTTTGGGACAGGTATTCTTTCACAGCCTGACCTACTTTACAGATTTGTTGTGAGGATGAAATGGAAGTGGTGAGAATTATACCTTGCCTTGAATTCTTTTGGAGGAAAGATAGGGTAAAATTGTAAAATAAATTGTGTTTGCAGTTCTGTTACCCATGCATCCAATTTAGAGACGTTCTATTAGTAAGGACATTTCTGGTTGGTTAGGCAGGTTATTTGTAGTCTAATCAGGATAAATATTCTAGTTTTTTGTGCTGAAAATGCTGTAGGAAAAATAATACCTGATATAAATGATAGTTAGAATGTCCCCCCTATAGAATCTTCAATGTTTATTTAATGGGTTTAGCTATGCTTGACCCAATATCTTGTATTGCAAGTCCAAACCTTTATAGCAAGTGTCTTTTACAAAGTCTCACACTAAGTGAGAGTTTAAATGCAACAATAGCACTAGGTTACAAAATATGATTTGTAAAATAATTTTCAAGTTCATGTTAGAATAATTAATAGGAATAGAAGAAAAAGTGGGTTGCAGGGATTTAGAAGTGCATTGCAAAATCGTTAGTGTGTGAAATTAATATAATTAACTTTATGATGTTTGTTAGAAAATATTGATATATTGGATGGGGGTAGTTCCTGTTTATTAGACTGTAAGGATTTAATAATAACAGCCCTACTCTGAGTTGCTCATGTCATTTTAGCTTGGCTTTTTCAAAGGTATAGAGCAAAAGGAATGTATAAATATATAAAATGTATCTATATATTTCTTGTGTTTTTGCTTCATATATGGGACAAGAGACATATATCTCATCCCTTGACTTCTGAAGACCTCCTCCTGCTCTGACGACTTGAGAGAAAGGGCCAAATTAAATTGCTAAAAATAACTTCTCGGTCCTGACAGAAATACAAAGGTGCAAACTAGTTGGAGAATTAATCCAATATAAACCTCAGGGGCTTGAGGCGAGCGAGGAAATAATTGAAGTTTGGGAGTGATAGACATGCACATCCTCTTCATTAAAGTACAGCCCCAAACCCTGTTAATTTTTGAGAAGATAATGAGCTAAATCCTGCTATTAATAGGGCTAGAGAAAAAAAAAGGGATGATCTTGTATCCTAAAGTTCCCCTGGTGATATGGACGTCCCAGGCTGCATGCGAAATCCCATTTTTCTTTCATTGTAACACCACCGTCTGTTCGATCAACTTGCTTGCTTGCTGTCTCTAAGAACTTTAGACCTTTTGTGTATGGGGTTAGGGGGAACTAATGCCATGTTTCCAGATTACCTGTCTTGAATCCTTGTACCTGAGCCGCAGTGGTCTCAGATTGGTTTGTTTGCTTGAAACTCTTGTATACACTGGAAGCAGGAAGGAAAACTTTAACCTAGACAAGTGGAGATGAAATGAGTACTCCCCCCCACTGCATCACTTTTGCAGGTGTAGAGGCAAATCCCTGCAAATTGGGACGATTACACTTTCTACAGCCAGTTCAGCACATTCTCCTATGTATCCTGCTTCACAAGTCAGAATGACCTGGCACCAAAATTAGTCCTGCATTAAGCAAGCCTGGCTGTTCAGACTTGGTATGGCCGCTCTCATACCTCATTCAGAGGATCTGATGCAAGAACTCTCCAATGTTCAGAAGTCCTGTACTAGGATTACCAGCCTCCAGGTGGAGCCTGGAGTTCTTACGGAATTACAGCTAATCTTCAAATTTAAGAGATCAGTTCCCTTTAGGATTGCCAACCTCCCACTGGTACCTGGAGATCTCCCACTATTACAATTGATCTCCAGATGACCAAGAGCCTTGGCTGCTTCGGAGAGTGCTCTGGAGGTTGGACTCAATGGTATTATACCCTACTGAGGCCCCTCCCACCCCCAAGCCCCACTATCCCCAAGCTCCACCCCCAAAATCTCTAGGTATTTCCCAACCCAGAGCTGGCCACCCTAGTTCCCCTGGAGAATATGGTTGACTCTGTGGCATCACATCCCTGTTGATCTCCCTCCCCAAATGCTGCCCTTCCCAGGCTCTGCCCCCCCACCTCCCAATCTCCAGGGATTTCCCAACCTGGAGCTGGTATCCCTGTGCTGAACAGATGCATCCTACAGCAGGGCTCTGATAGATACCATCTTTTGGAAATCTTTTCAAAGCCTTAAGGATGTGAGAGATATTCCATTTCCAGGCTCCTCTGGGACCGGGGTAGTGTACTGATGTTTGTTTTCCATTCTTTGCTTGTGCCTGTTCTGTGGCTTATGTGGTGGCGTGGATATAAGTTAGTGACTAACTGATTTTTAGATAGCTTTCTCCTGAACCTAAACTATGAAACATCTTGCTATTAATATTGTGTAAAGCATGACTTTGGCCCCAGTCACACGGGCGGGATATTCCGCAGGGGATGGGAGCAGTGTTCCCTCTAAGCTGAGTTAGTGTGAGCTAGCTCACAGATTTTTAGCCTCTGGCTCACACATTTTTGTCTTAGCTCAGGAAGCATGGCTCCAGAGCAAACTAATTTATGCAATAGCCAAATCACCTGCTCACAACTTTAATGCCAGTAGCTCACAAAGTAGAATTTTTGCTCACAAGACTCCACAGCTTAGAGGGAACATTGGATGGGAGGCTTTTAGGAACAGAGCAAAAAAAAGCACAGGAGCAGGATCTCATGTACCCCCGTGGCTCCATCTGCAGGCCTCTGGCAGCCGATCAGACCAGCAAGGCAATGCAGCAGGACGGGCGAGGCAACGCAGCAGCACCACATTTGTGCACACGCGCCCGACGCCGACGGCTGCTGGAAGCGCCAGGCTACCAGCACATCTCTGATCAGACGCCGCTGGTGCCGCGCATTTAATGGAAGGTAGTACTGGTTAGCCGGTAGTTTTTAACTCCACTTTTTCCACGGGAAGCCGCGGGTTGGCCACAGGAGTGCTATGCCTCCCAGATGTGCCGGTGTGATCGTGCCCAGAAACTCTGTAGGGCTACTGTGCCCAGCAGGGCAAATGCTCTGTGTGACCGGGGCCCAAAATCCATATTGTTCAAGTGCAGGGCAGCATACAACCTCTCTATAAAGGCCAGTTCTACAAAATAGTCTTACATAATCAAGGAACAGGATTCAGGCTGGAATTATCCAAACGAAGAGGCTAGTCTATGCAGATGGCAGTAGAGTTTATTCTCCTTGGCTGCATCACCACCAGTTTCACTACATTTTTTCACCTTCTGCTGAATAGCCTTTCTGGAAACCATGTAATGAATGAAGAAGAAGATGATGATGATGATACCCACACTGCTGTCAGTCCAGTTTTAATACCCGAAGTCAGCTGGGCTGGGAGAAAGCTGCTGGAAATACTGGAGCACAGCAGGGATAGGGTTGAGTTCTGCTGCTGATATGTTATGCTTTTGCTTAAAGACAGATGTCTCCAACCCCTGCTTTAGACTTGAATAGGTACATTCACAAATAAATTCTCAAGGATCATCCCATTTGAAATGGTATATTATTTGATCCCACTACCTACTTTACTGGATTACCAGTTTTAATTGTTTAAAAAATAGGGTTGCCAACTGCTTTGGAAGGATTTGGGGGAAGTGCCTGACGAATGACCTAGTAAGGCAGTGTGGTAAGTGCTCTGCATTTTCGTGTTAAAGAGATTGTAGTATTTTCTAAAAACAAAAATCATTTTCCTTCAGTGGGGGGAAGTCATCCAGGAACTGGTTAGGTCACGCCTCTGCTCGCTCAGATAGGCTATGCAAATTTCTTTTGTTGCATGGCTCCATTGTAGCAAACTGCATTTTGGATTTTCTAGGAACTTGGGGTCCTTTGATGATGTAAGAAGTATTATATTTAGATCATTAGTAAAGCTGAAATGAAAGGTTCCAATAGGCACAAAACTGCCATCAAAAACAGCAGCCTAGAGTAATGTCCTTACCCTCCTTCTCCCTTCCCAGTACCAACTTACATTGATTTGGCATAATTAGGCAGGGAGTTTGCCTGACCCTGCAGGCAATGGCTAACAAAGTGAAGGTGGAATGGAAAATGCCACCATGCAGTGAGATCCTGCCACTTGTTTTGCATTAGTAAAGAGATTAGAGATTAAGTAAAGTAGAGATTAAGAACAGGGCTTCTGTTTTCAGCAGCAGCCATGTTCCTTCCATAATGTTTCACTGTGGATTTAGCACAAAATCCTTCTCTCCCCCCCTCCTTCAGTCTTTTTTAACAATGAGATTACAAAGGGAAGAATAGCTTATGGCTAAGCAAAGGAACTGAATTTACAACCAAGATGATGCTTTAAACACTTTCTTTAACAGCATTAAGGCATCCTGGTGACTGACGCTTTAAGTATTTATACCGCAGCTAGATATCTAAACTGCTGTCTGTTATTCATTAACAGCATTTTACAAAGCAGCTTGTAAAAATTCAGCTGATTTATTGAATTATCATCATATGAACTGATGTTTATGTTACGTCTAGGTGGCTCTTTAAGACAGTAAAAAATATGCAGGAGGAAGCAGAATGCTCAGACTCTTCCGCTCTTCAGTAGAATGCATCTAATAAAACGATTACATGTAAATCAGACATTTGATATAAGGGAACTGCCGTAACTGAAAAACTGAGTAGTTACCAACTGAGGTATTACAACAAATGTCCTTGAATTGCCACAAGCTCTTAAAAAGAACCAGATAAGTGTTGTCCTGCTGTTGGAACTGCTTATCTCTGAATTGTGATGCATTCTAAAGGAACAAGCCTTCAGTTACTGATTATACATGGACAAATTATCCAGTGAGGTTTTTGACCTAGGAAGATCAAGAGGCTCCTGTGTACCTACATAATAATGCTTCAGAAGTACCCACAGGGAGAACTTGCTTAATTATTGATTATGTGTATGTGTCAGCTGTGTAATTATTGATAAATACTGTCCAGTTAGTGGTTGGATCTAAACAATCATAAGCAGAAAGAAAATAGCCACTAGCTCCATTTCACAAACACTTGTGCAAGAGAACCTGAAGTCCCCAAAATAAGGCAGTAGCAGCTCTCCTGTTTCTTCTTCCACAAAGGGTTGTGCAACAGGAAGAGTATCTTTGGGTTTAAGTGTACCTTTCTCAGTGTAGTGCTCTAATGAAGAGGTTAAAACAGCCATTGTATGAGGAAGAGTTGCCTTTGGATACAACCTGATGATTTGCATCAAGTGTATTCCAGGAGAAGAAAAGAGACTGAGAAAGAGAGTATCCAGACAATTATTGACAATGCCACAATTGCGCTTTACACTGTGTGCAGCAATCCTCTCATATTTCCACGCAAAGGCGGTAGCCCAGCATTTGATTCCGCATGTAATGGATGGAGGAGGCAGCCTTTCTGCCAAGGAATAGCTACATTGCTGTTTGACTCTTGTCTTTAGAAAGAAAAGCCTAGCATTGGAGAAGAGAAGCATGCAGCCTTCAATGGGTTAGACTAAGGCCTTTTTAATCCATGTTCGACGTGGTGTCCTCCAAGCAATTCTGCACTAAAATTGAATTCAACCTTCTTTTTATTCTGGGTGTCTCCCCCCGCCCCCGCATTCTGCATTACGTTAACTCCCTTCAATGGTCAGCCCAGTTTCAGCCTGTTGCCCTTCGTTATTTGGATGCTGTTTTGCTGTGGACTTAAATTGCCTCAACTGTCAGAGTGGTAGGCAAATGTGAAAGACCTAAGATAAGAGAAAATAATGCAGGGTGCAGCAAAGCAATGCTGTAGAAGGAAAGAAGAGGTGGGCTTACAAACATACCATTCTTAAGTAAGAGAGAACTATCATATTTAATCTAATGCAAGACTTTAAAAAAACTTTTCAATGGCTTTTTTGAAGAAGGCATCTTAAATTTGGATACAAATTATGCCAGTACTCTTCAGAGAAAGCCAAGAGGGCATGCAGCTCAGTTGCAGAGGGTGGAAGTGCTGCCACTGCACTCTTTCCCTTAATGATTCCTGGCTTGGCCAGAAATCATGGAGAGAGAGCAAGGCCAGTCTCTGCATCAGCTATGGACAGGGCTGGAAGCCACCCATTTGACTGAGTTGTGGCACACACTTTTGCTCAGCCAGGAAGAGTGGTGGGAGAGAAAGGACAACCTCTCCCTCAGGTACGGAGGGGGCTGGAAGCCACCCATGTCCTTGGCATGTGCAGTGAACATTTGCTCAGCCAGAAGGAGCAGAGGGGAAGAAAGGCCAGCCTCACCATCAACTATGGGAGTGGGGATGGAAGTAGCCTGTGCAGTTGAGTTTCATGGGGTGCACACTCTTCCTTCATGCTTTTTGGCTTTGGATCAGTTGGGCAGGTAGAGAAGCACAGAGGTAATCCCAGAGGCCATGGCTGCAGTGACAACTGAGCCCTCTGAAGCTTGCAGCTTGGGGTTCAGGAGTGGGAAGACGGGGGTCTTTTGGGGGCAATCATCTTAAATTTAAACATCTGTTTTATGTATAGACTTCTCTCTCTCTCTCTCTCTTTTAAGGAAAGTCATTTTATACTTGGGGTCATCTTCATTTCAAGTAAATATGTTAGAGGAATATTCCCATGATTGAATAGTAAAGGTCTTAGGTTTCAAAGCAGTAAGAATAAATGTTGAGTATGGGAGTAGTGTGTCAGTCTAGCCCAGGGGTGGCCAAACTTGCTTAACATAACAGCCACACAGAATAAATGTCAGATGTTTGAGAGCCGCAAGACATGAACAAATATCACACACATTTTTATTGGAAAATATGCAAATTTGCTTTTTATTAACATTAAATTAGACTGTGTGAAAGAGCTGCAGTTTGGCCACCCCTGGGACTCTAGCCCATCCACATTTGAGGCAGTATCCAGGAGTTGCCCATGATGCTCTTGCAGCCCGTGTAACTTCAACACAGTTATAAAAATTAACTATGGATGGAGGAAGGGTTTTATCCTACAATTCTTCTCTTGCTAAGAGGGGAGCCATCATCCAGTGCAGGGAGCCTTCATTCAGAGGAAGAGGCACTTCCACTCAAATAAAAAACTCTTGTGCAAGAGGAACTCTCCCCACTATGGAATATAGGACATTATTTTTCAACAGGCTGTCAGAAGTACTTTTCTCCCTTTCTCACAGTACAAGAACTCATGGGCACTCAATGGAATTGATGAGCAGTAGGCTTAGAACAGATAAAAGGAAATACTTCTTCATTCAAAGAGTAATTAGCACATGGCATTCACTGCCAGAGAAAGTGGTGGCAGCTGCAAGCATAGACAGCTTCAAGAGGGGGTTATTAGCCACAATGTATAGATGGAACACTGTGTCTGGGGCAGTGATGCTCTGTATTCTTGGTGCTTGGAGGCAACAGTGGGAGGGCTTCTCAAGTTCTGGCCCCACTGGTGGACCTCCTGATGGCACCTGGGTTTTGGCCACAGAGTGACACGGAGTGTGACTGGATGGGCCATTGGCCTGATCCATCATGGTTTCTCTTATGTTCTTATGTGTCATATACTGAGCAATCCTAAACAGGTCTACTTAGGAGTAACTTCCATTTTAGTCCACAGACTTATTTCCAGGAAAATGTTTTTTAGGATTGCAGCCATAGTGTTTCCAGTACCAGAAAGACGTAAGATCCTTGGAATAGAAGGAGGAAAGTGGGCACAACAAATAGGTGACAACTAACACATATAGGGGACATTTCAGAAAGGTGGTATAATGGGGAAAATCAAAGGCATACTGTTATCCATGGATATAAACTCTATAGACAGGACAGAGAAGGAAGTATTGAATGAGGTGTTGCTCATTCAGAAGAGACAAAGTACTGAATAAGCAAGAAAACCTAAGGGAAATAAATTCCCTCACAGAATCACAATGGACTTACTTGTTGTTCCTCTACGTGCTGAATAATTTTATCTTTAATAATAGTCCACCGATTTACTCAGAACATATGTTAGGTTTACTTTTCTCTAATTTCCTGACCTCTTTTTTAAAAAATGGTGTAACATTTGCTGCTTCCTAATCCTCTATTACAGAGGACAATTTTAGCAATACATCATGAATAGTGGTTAGAAGATCAACACTTTCACATTTAGGGATCCCAGCCCTGCCCCCGTCCAGGTGGGGGACACCAGCCAGCTGGCTGGCAGGGGAAATCCCACCTCCAAATGACATTTTTGGGACATTTCCAGTAAAGCCAGAAGTACCACCCCCAACACAATGATATCACCCAGGACGCTACTCCCAGGGCATAGACTTCCCAATTTCCTGGGGCTGGGCCAGGGTCATTGCTATGCTAGGTCCTTGAAATGTAAAAAGGTGAAAGAGGAAAAAGGGAATGAAGGAGAAGAAAGAAAGGGGAAAGAAAGGAAAAGAAGGGGGAAGGGAATGAAGGAAAGAAAGAAAGGGGAAGGGGAAAGAAAGGAAAAGAAAGGGGGAAAGTGAATGAAGGAAAAGAAGGGAAAGGGTGGGAGGGAAAGGGTGAGAAAAAGGAAAAGAAGGGAAAGAAAGAAATGGAAAAAAAGGAGGAAGGGAATAAAGGAAAGAAAGAAATGGAAAGAAAGGGAAAAGAAAAGGAGGGAAAAGAAAGGGGGAAAGTGAATGAAAGAAAGGAAGGGAAAGAGTGGTAGGGAAAGGGTGGGAAAAAGGGAAAGAAAGAAATGGGAAGATAGAAAGTGGCTCAGGAGGGTGATAGGGGTTCTTTTGGCTGGACTATGGCTTCTTGATGGCCCCTTCTGGCTTCCACCCTCCCCATCAGATGTGGCTTGTGCCCCAACCTCCAAATCAAACAGAGAGGGGGGGATAGATCCTTTTTAAACTGAAAACAAAGCAGATCCCTCCAGCAGGCACTTCAAAGGCAAAGCCCTCCTGGTTTTAAGAACATTTTCTGTTCAAGGCCACTCCTGCCTCCCCTGAAATCAATACAGGAGTACCCCCTTCCCCCACAATGGCTCCTCCAACCCCCTGCCTCCCTCCCATACACCCCCGGCTTGCCCAGCCTTCTTTACTCTCTCTTGCTGTCTCTGCTGCCACCTCTAGCGTCACCTCTGTTGATCCTCCTGGGCCCCTGGTGGGAGGGTCCTTCCAGAACCAGCCGCATCTCACCCACCTCCTCCAAAGGGCACCAGTGCTGCAGCCACCCACCCCCTTCCCCTCCTGCCTGCCCTTCCTCTGCCCCCCACCCAGCCCACAATTTCCCTGATGCCCCAGCTGCCCGCCATGTGCCCCTTCCCGGAGGGCCCGCAGCCTTACCACCCACCCATCCATCCCTCCAAGGGGCCCTGCAGAGGACGAGGCCAGCTGCTGGGGTCAGGAGAGCCCTGCAAGGGTTTCCTGCCCTTTAAAGCCAGTAGCCAGTGGGTCCATCCACTAGCTGCTGGCTTTAAATGGTGGGTGCCTTTTCAGAGCTCCCTTTTGCCCAGGGAGGATCAGTCCTCCCTGGAAAATTTTGGGGAAGGGCTTCAGCCCCCAAGCCCCCCTGTAGTCTATGCCTATGCTCTACTTCTTTTGAATTCCCTTCCACAGGGCAAAAAAGCTTAGAAGGACCCACAAGAGTGGTACGTTCAATACATCTCCAACAATCCCCCTTTCTGCTAGCACAGTCCTGCTGTATACTGTCATGGTGAGTCTTTCAAAAGCATCACCAAGAGCCTTTGGGAAACATTAGAGAACAGTAAATGTAACTTCTGAGTAAATTGGTGGACTATTATTAAAGATAAAATTATTCAGCATGTAGAGGAACAACACCAGGGGAGGAAAATCAGCATAGCTTCTGCAAGGAAAAGCCTTGCCACACCAGTCTTTTGGAGTTCTTTGAGATGTTTATCAAGCATGTGGACGAAGCTGATTGAGTAGTCATGATATACTTGGACTAACAAAATACTTTTGACAAGGGCTGTCCCAATAACTCCTGAGTAAACTTAACCATTATTGGATAAAAGGGATCAATAACAGGAAGCAGGGAAAAGGAATAAATGAACAGTTCTTGCTGTGGAGAAAAGGAAGCAGTGGGATCCGATAAGGTTCAGTATTGTGACCAATGCTATTTTATTTGTTCACAACAGAACATAGTTTGGGATTGGTATAGTCACCAAGTTTGAGGATGATACCAAATTATCCAGGATAGTGAAAAACGGCAATATTGAAGATCTCTGAAAGGATCCTAAAAGGGGATTAGACAGATACAATGGATACCAGCCATGATGACTAAAAGAAACTTCTACATTCAGAGACAAAAACCTCTGAATACCAGTGATAAGAGGCAGCATCAGATGAAGGTGTTGTTTTCTATGCCTGTTTGTTGGCTGCCAATGGAAACTGGTTGGCCACTGTGTGAAACAGGTTGCTAGATTAGAGCCCAGCAAAGCCCATATATTCTTATACATTCCTTGCATGGAAATGTCTATTTTGGGGTTCAATGCCTTAAAGCTGTACTTTAAAAGCATGCAGTAATTAATTATTACATATTGCTCTGTACTGGTAAATTTCTGAAGCTTAGAAACCATTCAGTTAACAGGATTCTTGGAGTTTTATTTTTTTTTAAAGTGATGCAATGTGATAATCATTATCTGTTTCACAGAGAAAAATTATAGAAAGCTTAAGATCAGGATATCCACAATTAAAGAAAAGTCCTGTTATTCTGATTATTTTCTTTCTTTGCTGCTGCTTTATCTTTAATTGAATCTAAGCTATCTCGATAGAACAGAGGAGACTCATTTTAAAGCTGTTCTTTTTGTCAGTGTGCATGTTTGGCTCTAAACTAAAATACTGTTTAATACATAATAAGGTTTGACACTCTTGTTAGGGGCATTCTTAAAATAGTAATTGGATACAGTAGATAAAAGAAAGAAAAGGAATGAAAACCTCAGTGCTCATGTTGTTCAGATCTCAAATACTAATCTTACATCATGCAGTAATAATGAACTGTATTCTTTTCCCGCCTTGCCAAATTAGTGCAATTGTAGGATAATTCAACTGCATCAGCATGTAAGTTTAAGACTATACACTCACCACATTCAGACATCATGACAAACCTTTGTTTGTTAATGATGAGCATGAACATGGCTTATTACCATACCCATCCTCCCCTCCGGTATCCCTCTTCATGGATGGAGTCCCATTGAAAATGTTCTGTTTTGGGAAGTCTTCACTCAAGCTCCAGTTTGCTGTGACTTCATAGTGCTTTTTATTTCCTTCTCACCAACTGGGATTCTAAACCATAGTTTGTCATGGTGAACTGTAGCTTGACTGAAGCCTTACAATATTAGGACGTTTTTATTCGTGATCCTTATACAAGAGGATTGGGGTGGAGAAGAATGTGAGCTCAGTAGCAAGATGTATTCATGCCTATTATGAACAAACAGAAGATTGTCATGACATATGAATGCTGTTAAATCCAGGTTTACTACTCAGTGTACTTTCAGTTAGGCACTATGACCTGATCTAATGAGCTTGCCCGCATAAAATACAGATTTTCAAACGTATCTTTCAGTCAGACTTTTTTTTAGATCTAACTCTATACTTTTTTTAAAAAAAATGCTATGCAAATCGGTCCTTATAGGCCATTTCTTTTCATGAAGCAATTTCTTGGCATGCTGTTAAAGAATATGAAGGGTAAATTGTCTGTGTTCCTTTTAAAACACATGAGCCTAAGATGCTGTGGCTGAGTGTTAATTTGCTTGCATGGCACTGGTAAGTAATTTAAGTTACTGTCACCCATGTTGAAGAGATGTACAAAGTATGCATTAGAATAATTGTAATCCTCTTGACCTTTAAACCTCTTGACTTTTAAACTGATTAAATCTCCGTGTGAGGTTGAAGGAATCCAGGATCATAATAACTAGATCTAAGCATAACCTTAGTCTGTATTCTGAGACTTGGCTGGCCAAGTAGTGAATTCCTACTCTAATACGAGTATTGTTAGCAATTACTGTCCTATTACAGAATCATCTTGCCAAAATGTCTCTTCCAGTTCAGTTTTTTTTTTTAAAGTCAAGAAGCCATCATGTTTTGATCAAAACAAAAATTTGAAATTTGCTCTGCTTGGTTGGTGTCACTTCATTCAATCAGGTTTCCTGGAAACTAAGCATCTGTGAGGCTCCTTCAATGCTGATTTTAATAATATCCATTTTAGATAATAAACTTTTGACTTTCATGAGTGTTAAGCCTAAACCTTTCCTGATGTGCAAGTCGGAAGGAATTTGTAACGCACATCTGGGTCTGGCTTTAATTTCAAGCTGTGCAAGAAAAAAAATAATAAAGCCCAGCATCACTTGAAAGGTTTTGTACAACCCAAATGTGCGGGCAATTCATTTTGTTAATTGAAGCAGTTATCCACTGAAGCATAGGTCCTTCTCGTCATATTAATATCTTTGCTTTGATATTCACTCATGCAAAGCACAAAGTCTTAAGTGTTTGCAGACACAGTAGCAAAATAAAATAAGGACCTGGTAGTGAAATGAAAAACCAGAGGCATTGTTACTGAGATCAATTACAGTAAAATGATAGTGTTTACAGTGTCAAATGAATCTACAAGGCTTAGCATATTGATAAAGTAAGAGTAATGTCCGGTAAGAATTGTGCTTTAAGACACACACACACCCAAAGTTTTATGGCACGTTAACTCATTTTTTGTGGGGGCTTATATTTTCATAGGGAAGTGTTTACTTCATCAGCTGTATGAAATGGACAATGAATGTGTGTTTACAAGGGTACACAAACAAGAAATCAGACTTTTTACAGTGCAATCCTATGCAGAGTTATGCCAGTCTAAGTGAGGGTTGCCAGCCCCCAGGTCCGAATGGGGGATCCTTCGCTTTTGGGGGCTTTTCCCAGCCACCAGCCAGCTGGATGGCGGGGGAAACCCCAACCCCAAACAGTGACATCCCTGTGTGACATCACCAATGCTGTGACATTACACGGAAGTGATGTCATCATGCTGGGGACGTTGCATGAGGATGCTGTGGTTTAAGGGCAAAACATGGTTTGAGGAAAATTTTACCATTGAATTTTGCCTTCTAACCAGAGGATCCCCTGTAATGTCCCTGATGTGATGGTGTCACTTCTGCGTGATGTCATCATGTCAGGATATCACTATTTAGGGGTGGAGCCCCTCCCCTCCTGGAAGGTTCCCTCCTTCCCCCTACCAGTGAGAGATAAGCACTTGGCAACCCTAGTCTAAGTCCATTGATTTCAATGGGCTTAGACTGGAGTAACTCTACATAGGATTGCACTGGGAGTCAGCCACTCATTTGTATGGGGGAGTGTCTCCAAGTGACTGGGCAGGAAATTTTTTTATTATTAATTGGAAGAAATTCTGGTTTGTTTTCTTTTTCTGTGATGTCGCAAACATGATTTACAGTAATGCGTGTTGGAAGCAAGACTGATAAAAGTTGTGAGTGAATAACTTTTCATTAATGTATTTGCAAAGTTGATCAGTGCATGTGGTGGTGAGATTGAGGGCTGTTTTTCAACCTGAGATGTCATAATTGACTCAAGGCAGCTCTTTGAATTAAGCAAAATTCTATCATGAGGACAGCACCAGGCACTCCTAAATATTTACAGTGAGCTGAGGTTCAATTTATACAATCATATGGAGAAGGATATTGTTTGTAGTGAGGAAACCATCCTAAATCAAAATGAAAGCTTGATTATCTGGTGTCAGTTTAGAAGTCTCATGGTCCAGCTACCCATTTAAACAGGTGTCTCTGGAGATTCCCTTGTCATAAGAACATAAGAACATAAGAGAAGCCAATGTTGAATCAGGCCAATGGCCCATCTAGTCCAACACTCTGTCACACAGCGGCCAAAATATACCAGGTGCCATCAGGAGGTCCAGCAGTGGGGCCAGGGCACCAGAAGCCCTCCCACTGCTGCCCCCTCCAGCACCAAGAATAGAGTGCATCACCTGCCCCAGACTGAGAGTTCTCATTCTATACCCTGTGGCTAATAGCCACTGGTGGACTTCTGCTCCATATGTTTATCTAATTTCCTCTTGAAACTGTCCATGCTTGCAGCTGCCACGACCTCCTGTGGCAGTGAATTCCATATGTTAATCACTCTTTGGGTGAAGAAGTATTTCCTTTTATCTGTTCTAACCCGACTGCTCAGCAATTTCATAGAGTGCCCACGAGTTCTTGTATTGTGAGAAAGGGAGAAAAGTACTTCTTTCTCAACCTGCTCAATCAAATTTGTCAAATTTGAATGTCTTCCTTGATGTCCCATGAACACACGAAGCTGCCTTATACTGAATCAGACCCTTGGTCCATCAGGATCAGTAGTCTCCTCAGACTGGCAATGATTCTCCAGGGTTGGAGGCAGAGGTCTTTCACATTACTTCCACCCTGGTCCTTTTAACTGGAGATGTTGGGGACTGAACCTGGGACCTTCTGCATGCAAAGCAGAGGCTCTTCCACTGAGTTATGGTTTATTTTAACTTAACAAAGAACTCCAGCATCAACACCATTTAAAACTTCACATAACAGTTGAGCTGGCCAAGGAAATCACTGATGAGTCCTCAATTTGGACAAAGATAGTCCTCAATTTGGACAAAGATAAGTTACTTGAGTCATTTAGTATGATGTGTTAGGCCATAATATTAAAGATTTCTTTTTAAGATACTCCTTAGAATGGTTGGTCATAGCAGTCTTGTTTGTCCCTACTTGCAAGCTACCATTTGTTTTAGTTCCCATATGCAGTGGTATACTAAGAATGGAGCGGGAGATGCACTCTGCATCCAACTGAACATCTTTCCTTTTATTTTTAAATGCAGTTCTAGATTCAACCACTAGAGACACAATGAAGTCTGAACATAGCAAAAATCACTCTAGGATTGGCTAGACTTCCCTTTCTCCAAGACTGAAGTAAATCTGTTTAACAGATTATACAACCAAGCCAGCATGCTAATAGCTGCTACAGTAATTGCCAGCCTGCAGGTTATTTTCTCCAATAGTCTAGCCTTCCTCTCTTCCTTTCCATGCACCAACTCAGCCGGATCTTGCAAAGCATTAGTTAGGGTGTTGCAGTGAGATAAAACAGCCTTTCCTTCTCTTCATTTCTCTCCATCTTTTCCACATATTTCTTATTCATTTCTGTCTCCCTTCATTTATTTTTTTCCATGTCCCCTTCTCTTTATTTTCACTTCTTGGTCAGACCTTCTCATCCCTATCCTGCTTAGTGACAGAATGCATTTAAGAGTAGCACAGTAGCAAACCTTTGTTAATATTATGAACAGAAGGCATTGGGTTTGTTGGGCACTGTACAGTGCAATGGTTCTGCTGGGTTCCCCCCCCCGGACTGTGATTCTGTGTTTGACATCAACTGCAATTGCCACAGGGGCACTGGGTTTGCTGGGCACTGTATAGTGCACTGGTTCTGCTGGGCTTGCAACCCCCCCCTTCAGTTTCTACTGCAGAGATTCTCTGGTTTGGCTCCTTTGGAAACAATGGAGGATGGAGGGTCACCTTCTTTTGTGGGTAGTGTGTTTCTTAACATCCAGTGAAGCTTGCGATCACTATTTTGTGATGCTTTGGCTAGTGTTAGTAAAAGTTAGCACAAAGGCAGACTTCTGGCTTGCAGAAATGCCTCATAGATGTTTGGAATGGTCAGCTCTTGACTTCAAAATGAAGAATACAAGCCCTCCCAAGTGCCTGCTTAGAACACGAGTAGTGTGATGAATTTTTTGTTTTTTGCCATCACGTCATTTTATGGCAGCCCTGTAAGGTTTTCAAGGCAAGAGATGTTTGAAGGTGGTTTGCCATTGCCTGCCTCCACATTGGCTCTGGTGAGATCAGGCTATCCTGGGGCCATCCTGGTCAGGGCTAGGCTGAGAATGTGTGACTGGCCCAAGGTCACACAGCAAGCTTCCATGGCATGAGTGGGAATTCGAACCTGGATTTCCCAGATCCTAGTCCAACACTTTAACCAGTAAACCACACTGGGTCTCATGATGGGAACAGCATGTTGGAATTTGATTTTTTGTTTGTTTATTGGCACAATTATATATACAAAGTTAAATACTTTTTTTTCTCTTTCTCTGCATTTATTTTCTGGCCATTGAAACAAAGTTAGGGTCCAATGGCACCTTTAAGACCAGACTTTGTTCTGCTACTTTAGACCAACACTGCTACCTGAATCTATTTGGGGGCGTTATTATTATTATTTGTTTTATTTCATGATTATTAATGAAAATAATTTTGTCGTATAGAGGAGGGGCCCTGACTTGGATACCCCCCAGCCTAGCCTGATGTCTTCAGTTCTCAAAAGCTAAGTAGGGCCAACATGGAGGCAGGCAATGGCAAGTCAACTCTGAACATCTCTTGCCTTGAAAACCCCATGGGATCTCCATAACCCAGGTGTGACTTGACGGTAAGAAAAAAAGAGAGGATAGGGGTAGTAAACATCTGCCTCAGGCATAAAATACACTACGTATGCCATTGCCTATATGGTTTCCTCAGTGATGAATAACAGCTTTGTTGGATTGGAAAACATGGCACTGGGGAAATGGTTAACTCCTATATCCCAGCACTATGACCCTGATCCGGTTAATGGTTCTCTGCTTGGAGCTCCACTGTGTACTCTTTAAAAAGATCTGGGAAAGTAAGAAAATGACTGTGGAGGTGGGATTTATTTTGACTAATTGGTCCAGATTTATTTATTTATTTATTTAAATCGGCTTGTGTCTGATCACTTCCCAGGTGACATGGGATATATTCTTTACCAGAAAGACCGGAATGTGCATTCAAAAACAAACCAGTTTCCTGCCACCTAACATCTGGAGTTATAAGGGCCCTTCAAACATTAAGGTGCTGTCAGTTCTCTGTGGCAATACATCTTTTTCTGTAATGTCTGAAGTGGCACTGAGATCTCCATGGAAGTTTCACAATCAAATCCCAGTTTGACAAAAAGATCAATTACAAAGCCTTTTTAAGTACTTAAATGATACTGGAAGTTCTTACTGTTGAACAGATAAGAGAGAAAGACACACACATTGGAACAGGGAGAGAAAAAATCCTTTTGTATTATAGTGCACAAAGCCACTGTATTCTGTATCTTTCCAGCTTTCATCTGAAATGTTAGAAAATGGAACATTGATTTGGATATTTGGAGCGCACTAATTAAATGTAGCATTGACATTTTGGTTATTGCTCAAAATGCCACAGAAAAAGAAACTAAAATGGACATTCTTGAGCTTTTGTTGTTTAGTTTTTTAAAATCTGTTTTAGTTATAGTTTACTTCAAGTAAATAGTTGGCAGTGTCTGATTTGTGATCACTCTGCATTTGTCTAACAATCCTTAAATTTGCTTGGTATCAACTGAGCGTCTGTTAGGTTGCATGTCCATAAGTTTTCATGAGATCAGGATATGACTGGATCTCCTGATACAATTTTAGAATTTTAGAAAGCAGCTGAGGTGAAGGCTATTTGGATCAGGATTGGAGGGAGGGTTAACCTTACAGAAATCAAAACCCCCAATAGAGAAAAAGGGTAGCTTCAGTATGGACTTGCCACAGAAGTCCTGTATAAGATATGTTCAAGACAGTCCTAGCATATGTAATTGTCAGAACCTGGTCCAGTTACACTCAATAACTCTCACTTCGGCAGTGATGAGTTTATTAGACCATAAGCAAGATTCAAAAGTCACTGTGTCAGAACTGAAGTCTTTTGGTGGGTGCAAACATAGTATAGAAAATCAAACAGGTCTCATCCAACCCCTAAGCATACTTCACGCTGCCTAATTGCCATGTCAACCAGGGGAAATATATGTCCTGGTAATCTAGAATCTGAGATGGTACAAGTATGTGCTCAAAGTCACTTCTCCTGGGAAAGCAGAAAAGGGGGGAGAAGGGCATGTCTGATGGAAAGTCAGCTCAGGAGGACATAAAACTTCTGAGTAAAAATACTTAGGAAGGTGCTACAAAATTTTCTCTCACCCCTCATTCTTGAAGTTTCAGGCTACTCAAAACACCTTTTCTTCCATCCCCTAATTCTCTTCCTATTCCCTACTGTGCTGTTCTGACATGCTGGCTACACCATAAAACACCAGTCTTCATACAAATATGTAGCCAAGTGTAAAATAAGAATGAACACATTTTATATCCCTGCAGTCCTCAGAAGTTTCTTGGATGTTGCTTGCTGGCAGTTGCCCAAAGGGCAGACTAGCCCTTGCCAATTGTCAGAGCTGGCAGGGATTAACTGTGTGTGCAGGTCAAACAGGATGGTTCGATGAACGCAATAAAAGCCAGCTTCCATGTGTGTCCAATCTCACCTCTTCACTTAGGCCTTATAGTGCTAGAGACAGTGAAGTTTACTTGTCACCTCAAAATTCGAGTGTTGCCTTAATGTAGGGATTTTTTGGGGGGGGTCTGTGTGGTGTGTTCCCTCATCATGATGATGAAGTATCTAGAGCCTTGGAAGAAGTGGATGGATGTCACTTTATTAGTTGTGGCAGGTAAAATTTAATGTTGACGAGGTAATGAATTCTGGAAGGAATAATTTTAACTTCTTGTGAACCACTGTTGGCTTCTGTAACTGTTCAGGGAAATGGCTTGCACATCATTTTGGACAGCTCCATGAAAGCACCTATTCAAAAATAGCAGTACTTAAAAAAAACAAAAACAGGTTAAAGAAAATATTAGTAGCAAACAGGGGAAAGCAACATCTGTTGTAAGTTTATCATAGGATTATGTCCTGTCCTCTAGTTGTGGCACATGGTGTGAGGAAGTGCCATTAGTGCATCACGCTTAAGAAGTTCTTCCACTGGCAGGCTGTGTTTTGCACTAATGCAACAAACCTTTCACCAGTGAAATACGCCACTCTTATTATATTTCGCGAGTGTTCCCACTGCTGCTTCTCTGAATGGACCCATGCATCTCAGACCTTCTGAATCTTGATATGTTTACTCCTTTCATAACAGAAGAAGATGACTGGACATATTTGTTTAGCGGGAGGGAAGGTGACATGGTATATCCCAATCTCGTCAGATCTCAGAAGCTAAACAGGGGCAGTACTTGGAAGGGAGACCACCAAGAAAGACCCTGCAGAGGAAGGCAATGGCAAACTACCTCTGCTTCTCACTTGCCTCAAAAGCCCCTTGCTGGGGGTCACCATAAGTCAGCTGTGACTTGACAGGATTTTACACATATACTTACTTAGCAGGTGTTGTCATTGCCCCCCCCCCGAAGGATTTCAGAGGAAGACTATTGGGTAGCTTTTGTAAACAACCCTTTTCATTCCAGTAGCTCCATTTTTGGTCCAGTGCTCCAGAAAGGCTTGTTGGAGGATATATATAAGGAGCCATTGCCAATAACTTATGAGAAGTTCTAAAATGGTCACGTTTCAGACATTTACTATTTATAAATAGCTTTACTGAAGAACGTTTTTCTCCCCAAAGGGGGCCAAAGCAGCTCACAACAGCAGATGATGATGATGATGATGATGATAAAGTATAGCTTACCATCAGCCAGAAATTCATGGGAGCACAAAGCAGACAAAATCATGGGGAATGGTGAAACAAAGATTCCTTGGAACTTCCAATTGTAAACAGATAAACACCTGAAGCATTATACCCTTGACATCACAATTGTAGAAAAAAATGAGAAACACATGGGCATTCTGGGCACTGAGCAAATAACACCATCTCAGCTCCAGAAGAGAGTGTTGCTTGAAAGAGCAAGAATCCTGCAATGATCCATCTGCAGTTCCCAAGAACTTGGCTAGATCTCGAACTGCAGAACACCATCTACCAATCAAATATCTGACTGTGACAATTCATACTAATAACAATAATAATAATCCAATCAAAAAAGCAAAACTAACATTGATATCTGGAAAATCTTTTTTCATTACTTTTGTTTTAGTGGAATTAGATGTACTTTAATCTTATTGCATAAGTTACCTGGAAAAGGCAAGATAAGTGTTGTTTTTTTAAGTAAATGCATAAATAGCTGATTTAGATGACATTGTGGAATCCTAAACAGAGCTACACCTTTCTAAACCCATTGAATTTAATGGATTGAGAAGGTGTAACTCGGTTTAGGATTGCACAGCATCATCCAAATCAGCTATTTATCTACTTGTCTATTTTAAAATATTTATCCTGCCTTTTCAAGGTACCATATGAAATAAATCTGTAAAATCTGTTGAATCATGCTTCTGTATGCTAGATATGGAACAGCTTTCTGCAGAGCCTTTGGAAGTTTTTGTGTGAGGTAAATAAATTTCTAAAAGAAAATTTTATTTATGGGGGTGATAATAATATAACTTCAGACTACTTAAAATCCATGTAATTATGGGAAATGAAGTATGATGGTAGTCTGTTGTCAAGAGGGTATCTATTTCAGTTTTTGCCTTTGCCTATATATAACTCTTTCCTCCATGCCCCAATCCCTGTTGAATAATCATTTTTGAGGATTAAAGGTAGGTCACTTAAAATGCATTGGAGGGACCTGCAGGTTAATACAGGAGGTGTTCAGTCATCCATTCTGTTAGGCTTGTGTTCAGAAAGATATTTTCTACTCACCAGTCTGGCTTTGTCAGTCTGTATTTTTACCTCATTGAACCAATACAACTGGATAAAGAATGCTGGAATGAACCCTTTGGAGGCTTCTCCCTATCAGACAATAACAAGGAGAAAACCCGCTGAACTAGAAAAGTTAAATAAGGTGATGTTAACTGTTTACTAGAATTCAGAAATACGTGGAAATTAAAGAAAAAACTGAATGCACAGGCTAATACCAAGGAAAGAGCAGAAGTGGACTGATTTGCTTGAACAAATTTATCCTGTGTGACTCACTGTCATATTATCATTGCCATGGGAGTTCTTGGAGCTTCATTCTTTCAGTCTAAGTTTGGCTAAATGTGTTTGTATACTGATGCACCGTGCTTCTGGATGACAGAGCAGATCCAACTTTTATTCAGTTATTTAGAGTCAAATAACTTTTATTAGATTGGATGCAAGTAAGGGAAGATCTTGTCTCACTAACCTGTTAGTGTTTTTTGAGGGAGTGAACAAACATGTGGACAAGGGGGACCCAATAGATATTATTTACCTTGACTTCCGGAAAGCTTTTGATACAGTTCCTCATCAAAGGCTCCTAAGTAAGCTCAATAGTCATGGGATAAAAGGACAAGTCCTCTTGTGGATCAAAAACTGGCTTATAAATAGGAAACAGAGAGTGAGTATAAATGGGAAACTTTCTCAGTGGAGGGTGGTAAGCAGTGGGGTACCACAGGAATCAGTACTCGGTCCGATGCTTTTTAACTTGTTTATTAACGATTTGGAATTGGGAGTAAGCAGTGATGTGGCTAAATTTGCAGATGACACTGAAGTTGTTCCGGGTGGTGAAAACCAGGGAGGAGTGTGAGGCACTCCAAACGGATCTGTCGAGGATGGGTGAGTGGGCGTCAACGTGGCAAATGGGGTTCAATGTGGCCAAGTGCAAAGTGATGCACATTGGAGCCAAAAATCCTAAATATAAATACACGTTGATGGGATCTGAACTGGCAGAGACGGACCAAGAGAGAGATCTTGGAGTCGTAGTGGATAACTCGCTGGAAATGTCTAGACAATGTGTAGCTGCAATAAAGAAGGCCAACGCTATGCTGGGGATTATTAGGAAGGGAATTGATAACAAATCAGTCAGTATCATCATGCCCCTGTATAAATCATTGGTGCGACCTCATTTGGAATACTGTGTACAGTTCTGGTCACCACATCTCAAAAAGGATATTATAGCATTGGAAAAAGTGCAGAGAAGGGCAACTAGAATGATAAAAGGGTTGGAACACCTTCCCTATGAAGAAAGGTTAAAACGCTTGGGGCTCTTTAGCTTGGAGAAACGACGGCTGAGAGGTGACATGATCGAGGTTTATAAGATTATGAATGGGATTGAGCAGGTTGAGAAAGAAGTACTTTTCTCCCTTTCTCACAATACAAGAACTCGTGGGCACTCTATGAAATTGCTGAGCAGTCGGGTTAGAACAGATAAAAGGAAATACTTCTTCACCCAAAGAGTGATTATCATATGGAATTCACTGCCACAGGAGGTCGTGGCAGCTGCAAGCATGGACAGTTTCAAGAGGGAATTAGATAAATATATGGAGCAGAAGTCCATCAGTGGCTATTAGCCACAGGGTATAGATGGGAACTCTCAGTCTGGGGCAGGTGATGCACTCTATTCTTGGTGCTGGAGGGGGCAGCAGTGGGAGGGCTTCTGGTGCCCTGGCCCCACTGCTGGACCTCCTGATGGCAACTGGTATATTTTGGCCGCTGTGTGACAGAGTGTTGGACTAGATGGGCCATTGGCCTGATTCAACATTGGCTTCTCTTATGTTCTTATGTTCTTAAGCATTGAATAAAAGGCATTTTAGAGTTTCTGAGCACAATAGTCATGAATTCAGGAATACAGAGTCGGTAATGTTCAGTCATCAAATACCATTCTGAAAGTGTTAGATTGCATTGTGTTTCATATTAATTGTACAAAAAATGGGACCTCATAGCACACACAAAAAAATCTGTCAGGCTTTAAAGTCTCCCCTCCTCACTCCTCAGTTATCTTGACTGAAAGAATTTGGCTTCTTCTGCCTGTGGCAGTAAACAAATGATCACGGATGGGGGCTGCTTTGCCTCCCTCAGAAGAAGGGAGAGGTGGCTGGCTGGTGATCACTCCATTGAGGCAGGGGTGGAGCCTGCAAGCTTTTAAGGATGGCTCCACCCTGCATCCTGCTCTTTTGCTGCACGCTCAGCACACCTTCCTGCCCTGTATGTAGTGCAGGCCTATGGTTGGTCATCTTTAGGGGTCAGGTAAGATTTTTGGAGCTGCGGTGGCTCAAGTGGTTAAGACGCTGAACTGCAGGCTGTGGAAGGTCGGTAGTTCAGCAGTTCGAGACCCGAGAGTGCCGCATGACGGAGTGAGCTCCCGTCTCTAGTTCCAGCTCCTGCCAACCTAGCAGTTCGAAAGCAAGAAATTGCAAGTAGATAAATAGGTACCACTTCGGTGGGAAGGTAACAGCGTTCCGTGCACCTTGGTGTTTAGTCATGCCGGCCACATGACCACGGAAATGTCTTCGGACAGCGCTGGCTCTTCGGCTTTGAAACGGAGATGAGCACCGCAACCCTAGAGTCGGATTCGACTGGCTTTCGAGCAAGGGAACCTTTACCTTTACTAAGATTTTTTTGCCCCTCCTTGATTGACAAAGTGTGTGTGGGGGGGTGTTTTCACTTACCCTGCACTATTGCAGTGGAATATGGGAAAATGGGTTGTAGTGGTTCCATTAAATAGGTTTGATCACTTGCCAGATTAGCGTGGAAAGAGGAAAAACAGGTTTGGTGAGCACCATGTAGCACCTCGCCTGTTTGGGGCTGAGGTGTCTGGCTGGCCCAGCCTTTGGGAATGAGGACTGGGAATGAGGACCATAGACAGACACCTCTCCTCTAAGTTGTGCGGCTTGGGGGGAGACAGCCAGGGCGGATCCTTGTTCACTATGCTGGCTGGCAAGGAAGCTGTCCATGGGGCGACACCTGCCTTGGCCTATCTCTGCACTTTGGGGTTACCCTTGCCACATAAATGTTGAGTATTTAACAAACTGGCCTGTAGTTAAAATCCAACGTGTTGTCTGACTTTTTCTTCCAAATTTGGGGGGGGGGGGCAATGCAGCTATGCAGAGAGATAAAGAAAACTAAAATATTTGAGAAGTATTGAGACATTTTAATCAAGATGATGGGAAGGAAACAATATAATTTCATCTTAGTTAATGAGCAATACCTTCTAATTGTATTGACTACACAATCATGTGGATGTGACTATAGAATGTGATTTGAGCAAAAGACTCTCAAAGTATGATTATCAGGGGTGACCAGAGAACTGCTGTTATCTGTGGCAAAGTTTCTGTGTTGTACAATTAAAATATGGGCTGAGATAATGCTCAGTGCATAATTTATTCAGATTCTAGTCTTTTAACTGTTAGATGTATTAGGATGACTGATGTATGGAGAGATTTTACTGGCCTGTGGACTATAATAAAGATTGACTAGAATGTGATCTGGGAGATGCTGAAGTGCTTTCAGCATTCACAACATCTTGATCAAGCAGAAGGGGACATTAACATGGCTCTGGAGGAAGCAGAGCAAGTGGCCCCAGAGTTGCTGAGAGACCTGGCAGGACTGCTCATCTCAGACCCTGGCTGTAGTTGACAGTGGCAAGGGATATAAGCTTGCTGATCAGCTCCTTCCACTGGCCAGGGCCAAGCCCAGTTCAAACACCAGCAATGGTGCCAGAGGAGGCAACGAGCAAGTCAACACCTGTCACTGGTAATGCTTGCTGGGTCTGAGGTGAGCAACAAGGACTCTAGGTGGCCCTGGTTGTCCCTTCTGACTCGATTAAATAAATTATGATCTCAAAGGCACTCCCAGCAGTATTGGGGCTGGCTTTGGCATGCCCCTCAGTGCCAGCACTTTTCCAGCCCAGCAGGAAAATTTGCAGTAAAGAAGATGGTCACTCTGCCTCAGAGATGTTGATCACCTTCAAGCCCCTGCAAAAATTTGGGTAGAGCCTATGGCTGAGTACTAGAACCTCTGCTTTGCCTGCAGAAGGTCCCATGTTCAGCATCTCAAGCTAAAAAGAATCAGATAGTAAGTGATGCAGAAGACCTCTGGCTGAGACCCTGGAGAGCTGCTGTCAGTCAGAGTAGACAATAGTTATATTGATGGACCACTGGTTTGATTCAACAAAGGCAGGTCCATGTGTATCAATTTTTGAATCATTATTTTAAAATTAACCTGTGTTAAAATTGTACCAATGGAAGTTCAGCTTAAAGGGCCATAACTATCCCTTTTATTTACCAGAAGTCAAGTATGCATAATGTTTCACATCTGTTGTCTCAGAATCTCCTACAACAGTCCTGTTGACAACACTTTGCACACACACATTATTAAGACCACATTCAAGGATAGGGATGATATTAAGAGAATAATTATTTTCCCTTAGTTCCCTTGTTCAGATGTCACCCCCGTGATCAATTCAGTAGGAACTGACAGCTCAGTTTATACCCTGTTTTTCACCTAGCTAGCTTGGCTACCTAGGTTGCGGTCGGACAGGCAAGCACTGGAGACAAAGCAATGCCAGAGTTGTTCATGGTGGCTTCAAGAATGGGAGCAAGAACCAAAGAGAGTGGCAAAAGGGCAGTCAAAGGCCTGGGTAGGTAGATCCAAGTCAGCATGGAGCTGTCCAGGCTGATGTACAAGCTGATGTGTTGGCCTAGCAGAGGGTTAGACCTTGAGTTTTATAGGGAACTGTTGCCAGAGAAGGAGTCCACAATCTGCAGTTCTCTTGTTTCAAATAGGACTGACTTGCAGGATACCTTGAGCAGTTCCTAGGAACAAACGCTGGGTCATGTAGTACCAAGAATAGTGCAATAAAACGAGCTACCCAGCCCTGGAATGCCTCATTTGTTGGTCATTTTTTTAAAAAGATTTTGTCAGATGTGGGGCAAAAGTTACAACTGTCATGACACAGTGCAAGAATGGACATTCATAAATTTATCTGGGTCTACCAATTTAGTCAGAACTGGACAATTTTCTTGACTTTGTCATTAATCACTCTCTTTGGCAACAGTGAGCCACACAGAGAAACACTTCACAACAATGAGACATTATGAAATGTTAATATTCTGTATGCTTAAAAAGGCAGGTGGGGAGGCATTAGTATCAGTGGATGGGAGGGTAGATAATGAGTAAGCTATGCAAAAGTACTATGTGATTGATTGATTTAAACAAATTTTACCACTTTTCCATCTGACTGGGGGGGTTCCCTAAGCAGTGAACAATCGAAACATTCAAACAGCATTTAAAATACAGACCAATACGGTTTTTAAAACAGTTAAATAAAACATATAAACACACAAACAGGGAAGATGTCCAATTAGCGTTTGTAAGGGAACACCATATAAAATAGAAAAGTCTTCATGCACTAACAGAAGACAATAGTAAAGGAAGGCAGAAGAATTTCCTGGGGGAGGGAGTGCCAGAGTTTTGGCGTCATGACCAAGAAAGCCCTTTCAAACAAAGAACACTTCTTACTGTTTTTACAACCAAAGTCATAAATTGCAGACCCTCATCCCACATAAGAACCTAAAGTTAGTTGTCGTGTAACTTAACGACAGCTGCCAGAAATTTCCCCACACACAGAGTAGTTTGTTTGTCTTTATCTCTGAGCAGCCAAGATGATTTTGCTTTTGGAGAGAGAGAATTCTGATTAGGTGATGGGGAGATCAATTCAGCTCTTAATTCTGAGAATTTAGGACAAAGAAGATGTGGTCTACAGAATCAATTTTGTTGTTGCTACAGTTGCAGAGTCTATCTGAGAATGGAATTCCACAGAATCTTCCTAGCCCTTCTGTACTTTGGGATAGTTAACTCAGATAGATAGTTTGGCATTTTTGCTGGAGGGAGAATGCCAACTGAAAAAGATGAGCACACTCTGTGAGCTTGAATCAACATGCTTTTGTAGTCAAAGTTTCTCAGGTGTCTTCTAGTGAGCTGGATCAGTGCCTGTCTGCTCATTGTGTCCTTTACAAGAAAGCCCTTTCTAGTGTTGCCATCTGTCTAGCCTCAGAGGGCAGGGGGATCGGACTGCGACCAGGGTGGTTGGGTAGGTTCATATGAGAGTAAGCAGTGGAGTTGCACATGCACAGTTATTATTTTTTTGAACAAGCCTAAGTATGTGCACTGTATGGATACAGGTATACAGTTTGTTAAACATTTGACTGTACTGATTATAACTGTGACTGTACTGATTATAACAGATTGTGAGTTAGACTGGTGAGTGATCAAACATCTTTTATCCTACTTATGATGTTTTCCTACAAGAGAAACTACACTAATTCTGGGAGCATGGTAGATGAAGTGGTTTCCAATTCATATAGTGCCCAAGCCAGTAGGTTTAGTAGGTTATATCTAGTAGATCCCTCAGTCATAGGCATCAAAGAGATGCGAAGGGAAGACTGAGTTGTGGCGTTCTAAAATACAGTTGTGATCGTGTAATCGGATCTCTTTAACAGCACTGAGTTAAAAATAGCCTTATAGTAGCACACAGCTTGAAGGGCTCTTCTCTTTGATTACAGGAGTGGCCATTATTACTTCAAACAACATTGGACATAATTGCAAATATTATGGCCTATTGATGTATTTGCAAATGCACGAAGGGTTTGCATTTTTGAAATGAATGAATAAGACCCTTCATTAGCTCTGTTTACCAAAATGGATAGATCAGCTTGCACACAGTGGACTTCTGTGTTAAAGGGAGTCGCAGTATGATTAGTTTTTGAAAAGGTGTGAAAAGGAAGGGAGAGGCAATAATCTTCCATTGCATAAAGGCAACCTCTGTTTCATTCACTTACTTTGGCACTCACTCTTGTTTCCATTGAAGCTGGTGGGCACTGAGCCACTGGCACCAGTGAAACCATCTGCAGTGTGAAGAGAGAAATAAAACCATGTACAGTTTCAGAAATGGTGTCTGTACATATTTTAATTTTTGAAATTGCATTTCCTAAAGATGATTTCCTGTGGAACATTGGGCTCCTCGGAATCATCTCTGCTGCTTAATACGAGCAGTCATGGTTTCAAACTTCCCTCATGGCTACAAAACACATGCTTACTTGGGAGTACATATCAATTGAATTTACTAGGGCCAACTCATAAACAGAAATCCACAGGACTGGATTGTTAGAGAACAAATGAAATTGAGCTAAGGGGCGAAAAAGGGGTTTTTTTTTCTGACTAAGTTTGCATTCAGTGTTTAATGGGCAGGGCCTCCTATTTGCTGATGCAGACTTGGAAACAAAAAATGTGGCTCTATTTTATGTGAGAGCTTGAAATACCAAATGTCACATTCAGTTTAAATAGTCATTTCCCCCAAAAGGGAGCTTTGCAGTTTGACCTTTTGATTTGATTTCAATGGACTGTCCTGCCATGAGGCTTTCCAAACTAACATGCCCATCATCTATGTTGGTATATTTTGTATTTCTTATGTAAATGTATTTAGTCCCTTTTAATAACAAATTGGGAGAAGCCACTTCAGTGGAGATGTTGTCAATATGTGCAGTTTTTAAAAAGAAATATTTCATGCAATTTCCTAGGTATGCAAGTTGTGCATTTTTTTTTGGACTTAATAATGTTTGCACTTTGACTGCTGCTTTTCCCTATGCAAATAATGAAAAAATTTGTATGCAGATTGCCCAGCTAATTCTGTTCTTTTGGGTATTATTGCAAGAGGTGCTCCTCTGCAGTTTTTGAATGGAATCTTGTGGCTGGAGTATAGGTATAGTGGGGAGTTATTTGTCTGGCCAAGAAGTTCCACTTTTGAATTCAGTGGAACTCACTTTCTTTCCAAAGGAAATCCTAAGGTCACTTCCTTGTGTACGGGATGTGAAATAGATTAAGCAATAAAGAAAAGGCTACTTTTAAATTATTGTACTACTGATTTTATTTTCAGGCTGGTACTTTCCGCTAAAGCTACTAACATGGATATCCTGAAGCACCACACCTAGCACTAGGATTGCCAACTTCCAGGTGGAGCTGAGAGAATTCCCAGAATTATAACTGATGACCTGGCTACAAAGATCAGCTCCCCTGGCGAAAATGGCTGCTTTGGAAGGTGGGCTCTATGGCATTATACCCCACTGAGAACCCTCCCTGGGCTCAATCTCCAAATATTCAGGATGTTTCCCAACCTGGTATTGGCAATACTACCTAGCACATAATAATGTAGCAAGATCCCCCCCCCCCCATAACAGCACGTTTGTTTTAAGATAGGGAAAACCAGTAGCTGTGGCACTGTCCCATGATTAACCAAAATGTTGGTATTGCAGGGATGTTGTGTTGCATATACTCACAGATATGCTTCTTCAAGATTTAAATTTAGGGCATAGGGATCTTAAAAAAGGATGGGGATATTCCAGTCAGGTGGTATGAGTGCTTGAGTGCTTGACTATCAAGGGGAATGTCTGTATTTGATGTATGTTTCATTCCTGTACAGACCTTGTAGTCCTTCTATTCTGTCAAGGAGGTGTAAATTGACATCTCAAGTGGAAGATGACAGGGATCTCACACTCTAATTGTGGAGGTCACACTGATTAACATACCATCAGCTCACATGGCCTACAGTCATCCAGCATGATGGTCAAAGGGCAACCCCCAAAGGTGCAAGATACTTAAGACAGACATGGTATTAAGATGCCTTCATCATACTAGCAAAGTAAATGGAATGTATGTGAGTGAATGCCTTTGCCTTTAGTTTGGTTAATTACATCAGGTTGTATACCTTCTTGTGTTTGAGTCACAGTCACATGCAGAATGTGCATGTGTGTATATATCTGTATATATGTGTTGCTGCTCTTTCCATACAGACAGTTGTCCCCTAGTATAAAATGGGCTCTGAAATTGTGCTCTCCTGCTGTATCATGTTATTTCAAACTGTTAGAAGAAGTATGTAGGCAAGAATGACTTCTTTGGCACAGTGGTTTTACAAATACATGGGTGGAAGGAATTTGCCTTGTTTTAAACCTGACATCCAAATAAATCAGGGGATTGGAGATTGTGGGAGTACCGTGCTCCCAAGCAAGGCGAAGGGGGATGGTTAGTCACTATTCATGCTGTACTACTTTTCCACGGCTCCACGCTAATAGCAGCCAATCCCCTGATTTCCCCTCTTGAAGCCAAAGCTTTAAGTCTAGGGATGAAAAGAATCTTAGCTTGTAGATGACCTCTGTAGCATCACTATAGAGCATAAGCTTGCATTCTGTCTCTTTGCTCTCTTGCTGGTAGGTAGTCCTGCATCCAGGGCAAGTAGTTGGCCACTGTATGAAACAGTGATGCTGGACTAGATGGGCCGGTGATCTGATGCAGCAAGTGATATCCCTCCCCACTTTCAGTCTGAAATGACATACTCCAGTGTGCCACCCTGGGATTCTACCTCCTCATTCTACTGTATGTATAGAGCAGGTTTGTACTGTATGTGTAGACCAAACCCAAGGGCTGAAAAGAAAAACAAGAACTGATTATTTTCGATCCATTTTTTTTCTTGAATGCCCTCTTCTCCTTTTTAAACATTTTTGCCATTCTTTTCTGTTAATTCTGTTTTATGACTTCATTCCAACATTCAAAGACTTTTCCCATAAATGCTACTATTATTAAATATTTTACTCAAGTATTATTCTTGGTGGATAGTACAATGGTTATGTGGGGAATCTTTAAGCAGCATGCTACTGAAATCTGCTGAGCTTTGTGTGATGAACTGACCTCCAAAACCAGGATGCTTAGTGCATCAAAAACAGAGAGCTGGGAAATTAGGGGTTAATGCTTTTCTGTAAAGCACAGTTTGATTGACAGGCTGCTGACTGTGTGCACCTCCCCTTCTCTCTGATTGGTCAGCACCAGCTGAGGAGAGCTTTCAAAAGTCTTGTCAGTCTTTCAGAGGGAGTCAGTTGTTGTTTGGACTTCGGCTTAGCAGTTGCCAGTCAGGAGGAGGGTTTGTGTTGGTCTGGGGAAAACAAACAAATTGACTTGGGAAGTGAAGGGACACAACTCCTTGCCCTTACTGTATACCAATGCATTTGAGGAAAAGTTCAGAAAATAGAACTTAGAAGTCTAAGTGTCAGCCTTTGCTGAATTCTGTTTATTCACAGTCTCCAGAACTGGAGTTTAGGTTTAACAGAAGAGACTGGACAGACTGGTTCCCAAAGTGGGCAATACCACCCCCTGAGGGTGCTAGAACGATCCAGGTGGGTGGTCGGAGCCTTGGGTGCAACTGGGGGGATAAGGGGGTGGTGAAGCATAAAGAAAGAAGAGTCCAGAACCTATCTAAACCGCCTTTTGGCAGTAGGCCAAATAAGTTTGGGAACCTATGGAAGGATTATTACTCCTAGAAAGAGGAGGATATTTCTTACTCAGTTATTCAGAGGGTTCAACTAAGAAGGGACCCCTGGTTTGTGTAAAAAGGGAAATGGTCTTAGACTTCTCAAGAGTATAAAAGGGAAAGTTATAATCCCACAAGGGAAGTCTTTATATACTGGAAGAAAGTGCTAACTTCCAGGAAACTAAAATAGTTTTATGAAATTTTATTAAGACACATTGTTGCTGAAAGAAATCTCCAAGAAAAACAAACCTTCCACAGTCAAGAACTGAATCTCTAAGAATATATGCTTCATACTCTGTTGTCTGTTGAAAATATTATAATTTCTATAAACAACCAAATTTAGAAGAAGAAGAGAGAGAAGAGATTGGATTTATACCCTGCCCTTCACGTGGAGTCTCAAAGCAGTTTAGAAACTCCTTTCCCTTCCCTTCCCCACAACAGACACCCTGTGAGGTAGGTGAGGCTGAGAGAGCTCTGACAGAAACTGCCCTTTCAAGGACAGCTGTGTCAGAATTATGGCTTGCCCAAGGTCGTCCAGCAAGTGCAAGTGGAGGAGTGGGGAATCAAACCCGTTTCTCCCAGATTAGAGTCTGCACACTTAATCATTACACAAAAAAATTTCCCCAGCAGGCACTCAACTTCTCATCCTCTGCCCTATTCCCAACTCAGCTGTGCCAGTTCAATAAAATCAACCTATTTGAATTCTATTTTGTGTCAAGTGCCATTTCCAAAGAGATTTATAAGAGGGCTCCTGCTTAGCTACAATAAATCTCTGGCCTGGGCGAAAGCTAAATAACTTCTCTATCATAGGGTAGGGCACGCAGAAAGTTATAATTCTATTATCAAAATACGCTGCTAAAGGGCTGCTCAGTCAGAGTGGGAAACAGTGTTTTGGTGGGAAAATCTGCCTCACAGTGAAGAAGAGGCAGGGGTCCATCATACTTTGTGCTATTATCAGTTATATTGGTTTAGCATCAACAGTACAACTAGCCATGTATGGAATGGAGGCTTTGGTAGTGGTTAGTAGCCATGAGGCCCACTGATAAAATGATCCATTGATCCTTCAGGAGGTAGGCCACTTCCAGAGATGCTTTTATAAGATACTAGGAATAAGGCCCGTTGTAGAAATAAATACAACGAGCTCTAGAAAGAGGCTCTGGGCAGGTGCCCTGAGCCTGGGTACTCAATGTCAATTTGCTGTGGCGACCTCAGCAGGGTATAATGACACAGAGTTCACCATTTTCTCCAGAGGAACTGATCTCTGCTACCTGAAGAACAGTTATAATTTTGAGTGATCTCCAGCCCTCACCTGGAGATTGGCAACAATGGTTCCCTAGGAGGGAATGGCTGGTTTGGAGGGTGGAGTCTCTGGCATTGTACCTGTCTGAGGTCCCACCCCTCCTCAAACCCCACCCTCTCTAGGCTCCACCCCTCAAATCTCCAGGAATTTTCCAACCTGGAGTTTGTAACCTATCTCCTTCCCAGCCAAGCATCAACCTGCGATTATCTGCCCCTCTGATTTCAGCTTTCCATTTCCTCCCCCCTCCCTCCTGGAGAGCAATTGTAATTCTGAGTTATCTCCAGCCCCCACATGGAGATTGGCAACAGTGGTTCCCTGGGAGGGACTGGCTGGTTTGGAGGGTGGAGTCTATGGCATTGTACCTGTC
Source organism: Gekko gecko (assembly GCA_029375565.1). Classification (NCBI taxonomy): domain Eukaryota; kingdom Metazoa; phylum Chordata; class Lepidosauria; order Squamata; family Gekkonidae; genus Gekko; species Gekko gecko. The sequence goes on from JAPDNY010000009.1 coordinate 106,814,245, forward strand.
TGAGGTCCCACTCCTCCTGAAACCTCACCCTCTCCAGGCTCCATCCTTCAAATATCCAGGAATTTCCCACCTGGAGTTGGCAACCTATCTCCTTCCCAGCCAATCATCAACCTACCTTTATTTTCTCCTCACTATTCAGCTTTCCAAAAAACCCCACCTGCAGCCTCTACCGTGCTCTGAAGCCCTGACAGCTACATCACATTGGCTGTCATACAGGGGCCATCTCAGCAGGATATAAGGACACAGAGTCCACCATTTTCTCCAGGGGAACTGATCTCTGCCATCTGGAAAGCACTTGTAATTCTGAATGATCTTCAGCCCTCACCTGGAGATTGGCAACAATGGTTTTCCCCAACAGACACTAAGGGGAAATGTATTTTACCTGAGAACAGCAACAGCAAACTGTTTAGAATGTTACAGGCAAAGGCCAATGAGGTCGCATATGCAAACGAACTCTGTGTTCTGAGACAAAGGCCAATCAGGCTACATATGCAAATGACCTCTGTGTTCTGACTGGCTATGGGGGGACAGGAACAGCAAACTGTTTAGAATGTTGGAGGCAGGACTCAGGCAAAGCAGCCAGTGGATAGGGAGACCCTCTAAATGACAGAACAGGGAGCGAAGTCCATCAGTGGCTATTAGCCTCAAGGTATAGATAGGAAATCTCATTCTGGGGCAGGTGATGCATTCTATTCTTTGTGCTGGGGGGGGGAGCAGTGGGAGGGCTTCTAGTGTCCTGGCCCCACTGCTGGACCTCCTGATGGCACCTGGTATATTTTGGCCACTGTGTGACACAGAGTGTTGGACTAGATGGGCCATTGGCCTGATTCAGCATTGGCTTCTCTTATGTTCTTATGTTCTTATGAACTGATTTCGGAGCGTGTTGGAATGTTCAGGGGAGTTCATGACCAAAACAGAATTATATATAAGGAGAGATGCCTTTTTTTGATTTATAGGTGTAGTACTTCCTCTTCCTTCTTCACACTAACAGCATTCCTATTTGATTTTCCTTTCCCCCCAGCAGAGTGTTGGTATGTACTGATACATCTTGTTTCCCACTAGAGTTTAACAATGCAATCTTTTAATGGACTTGGAAGGGTGTAACACCATTTAGGATTATACTGTAAGTCTACTAGGAGCTGAGATATATAAGAAAGATCTGCAAGTGAGAGCACTTCCCAGGGACAACCAATGTTCATGTAAGGGTTTTTAACCCTTTGGCTCTTAACCATATGACTTATCCTATGTGGCTCTGAGTGAACCAGACTAGTGTAAGCATCTCTAGCCCAAGATGTTTGAGTTCTGTATTGTATATCTGTAGGACTGATTGTTTATTTTGTAAACTGTTTTGAGTTCCCAGATGTGAGGGGAAAGCAGAACACACCTGCTTGAATAACTAAATACCTGTAGAATAATCTATCAGGGTTTTCTTGGCTGAGTTCAGACTGGCAATTTGCTCTGGGAGCCAGTCGCAGCAAAAAAGCGGGGTTTCCCATTCACACAGCCCGGGCTGCTGCTAGAGCATACTGGGAGGAGGTGTGCAGGAGCGTTCAGACTGCTGCCCCAGAGGCACACTGTATGTAGCTTTTTCCTGTTAAATCGGTGATGTGCGCATCTGGCCAATTGGGGGAGGATTCTGTTGTGCTGCACCACATTGGGCAGTAGAGCGGAGCACGGCCAATCATACCGCTGCTGCCTTCTGCCCAATGCGGGTTGCTCCCAGTTTATCGGCGGAGTGTCCATACTTCCAGGAAGCGGACAAATGCGGGTCACAGGTGCTCTTTGGGGATTTGCTACCACTTTTATGAGGTATCTATTAAACGCTGGAAGAAAGCGGAACAGCCCAGGTTGCCTACGGGTGGGGAATGCCAGGCAGGTGTGCCTGTGTGAACGCCCCCTTTAATGCGGTTTTAAAGCGTCACTGAAACGGGGCTCTGCCGGGGCAAATTGCCAGTCTGAACTCAGCCCTTTTCTCTTTGCTACAGGACTAGGTAGGGTTGCCAACTGGGCTCTTCACTCCTGTGGGAGCAAAAATGGGAGGGCTGAACAACATTGCAACATTTCATAAACTCTAGGAATTCTGAGAGTTTTGTGATGGCGCTTTTGGGTAGGTTTGCCAACTTCTATGTGAGGCTGGAGAGCTCCTGGAATTACAACTGACCTCCAAAATATAGAGATCACATGGAAAAAAATGGCAGCTTTGGAGGGTGGACTCTGTGGAATTATATCTTGTTGAGGTACCTTCCCTCTCCAAACCCTGCTTTTCTCCAGGCTCAACCTCCAAATCTCCAGGGGTTTTCCAACTTGGAGATAGCAACCATAGTTCTGGGTACAGCCAGAAATGATGTCATGATGTCACTTGATGTCACTTCCTGTTCCCCCATTCTTTGTTCTTGGTGGAATAAAGAACAATGGGGGCCTGGAGCTGGGGCAGAAAATTGCCTGGTAATCAAAAATCATTTGGAGAGTTAAATTACTTGTTAAAAATCTTTGTACTGCTAGGTAGATTGACTTAAAGGTCAAACCTTGTACATCTATGGGCAAATTGTCTGGTATTCAGTTAAGACTGCCCTGTACACTTCAGTATTAAGCCATTGTTAATAAACTTGTGACAGATAAAAATGGGATGATATATAATGATTGTTTTTACTTTACTCTGAGGATGGAGCCTTTGGACTCATGTAATCCATCATACATACCAAAAAATGTCTGTAACTGCTTGTTACATTTACAGTGTGCTCCTAAGCAGAGTCACACCCTTCTAAATCCATTGAAGCTGATGGGCTTAGAAAAGTGTAACTCTTGTTGGGACTGCCCTGTTAAAGCAGCTTCTGGTTGAGATATGTACATTTTTTGACAATATTAAAACCATTAAAAATGGGGGAGGTCCATAAATAACTGAAATTTGGGGGATATAAATGAATGCACAGCGTTCCATGCACCTTGGTCATACTGGCCACATGACTACGGAAACGTCTTTGGACAGTGCTGGCTCTTCGGCTTTGAAACGGAGATGAGCACTGCAACCCTAGAGTCAGATTCTACTGGCTTTCGAGCAAAGGAACCTTTACCTTTACTAAATGAATGCAATAAATGGAGAACTAGAGAAGGATGTAGGCTGCTGTGGGTCCCCATTGTGGAGAAAGGTGGGATTTCAATGAGGTAAATGAATGAAATTCATATATCCACATTTTTTAATATTAAAGGTTTCGGGGTCTCCTCACTCGGAAAGTCTGAATCTGATCTAAAAGCTTGCACAACAAACCAGTCAAGAAGGCTTTACAGAATGTTCAAACTGAAGTTGGCCCAGCAAGGTCTTAGTGTCAACATCATCAAAGTATTTTAGCTGCTTGCTAAAGAGAATCATTTTCCTTACTGTCCTTAAAGAAGCAATTGTTAGAACCCAAATCCTGTCTCTAGGTCATGAACTAAACATAAAGTATGTTTGTGGAAGGAGACATGAAACTGAACTATTCTTATTAAGCTGTTTTTTCAACCAGTTAAAAAAGGACGTAGGAAAGAAACTGCTAAAGGATATGTGAAATGGATTAAAGACTAGATGAGAATATCTAGGACAGGGGTGTACTCTGTACAAGAGCTGAAATTTGTATTCTGGTTCAAATTTTTTGGTGTCACCTACTTTGAGATCCATTTATATAGTAGCTTTGTGCTAATGCTGAGGAATATATAGACATACATTAACACACAATTAGATAGCTGGCTCATGCAACACCAAATCAAAATATACAGATACATGGGAGATTATTCATTTGCTTTCCTACATGGTGAATTTCTTTGATGAAAGTAGATCTAGATTTATGTGCACCACTACAAGTCTCAACTTCACTCATCATAGAAAGTGCCCTCACTCCTCAATCAAGGAGCAACCGCTCTTCTCATATAGTTGGACCTGGGGATAGTAGCAGCTGATTGTCCTCACAGTAACATGACATTTTAGTGGCTTAGGAAAACAGCATAATTTTGGCAGTGACCCTCTGCCATCTCCACAAGTTCTATGCTTGGTAAGAGGTCTGGAGTTTGTCCTTGTCACACTGTGCTTCAGAACTCCTGTTTGCTCCTCAGGAGCCTAGCATGATGTATATGAACAATAGTTTACTGTTCTGAGTCTACATCTGGCAATATAGAATGGCAGGAGTTACGCCTGACCTTGCAGTGCACTTTAAAGATGTTCTTTTTGCCTTTGAAGTTACATCATCAAAGATAATATTTAATGTTTCTCTCTCTCCTGCCAAAAATTGGGTAAAGATCTTGTGGCCACATACTTTGGTTGGCTACCCTCTTCAGAGATCCCTAGACCATGACAAAGTCTCATATTTCCAATACTAGCAGTGGGAAAATAACCATGTTGCTGGATTGCCATGTTATTCTTAAGGTTCATGTATTGTTGGAATTGTATGGGATGAAACGAAGGGTACTGACAAATCATGCCATCTTTAAAAATGTAATAACTGTTTTGGGGTCAACTCCTGCACTCTAGAATACATTCTGGTGGATAGTTGGAAAAGTGATTAAAAAAGTAAAATAAAAATGTGATGAGAACTAAAGTTTGTTATTGTTGTAGGCAATGTCATATTTTGCAATCATATTTTACTTGTTTGAAATGTCTGTTGACAGCCTTGAATGGCACTAAGCTTGCTAATCAGCAATCAGTCATCTCATCTGAAAGAGTCTTGGATCTCTGCTTGGGTTATAAAGCAACACACCCATACATATTTAAATGGGTACTGAAAGACAGGTAGTTCCCAGTAACCAAATGATGCTTCTGTTCAGCCTCCATTCATGTCTGAAAGTCTGCATAAGAACATAGCAAAGTCTGCAAATGTAATCCAGAAAAATCAAAGTACCTTTTTAGAAAAATGCTCTGTTAAACTAATTGGCTTCTAAGTACTTATTTGCATTTTTTAATTCTTGATTTCCAGAGGATTTAAACATACCAAACTTATTCCAGTTTGCTTCCCTTTCACTTGAATTAAAAGCTTGATTATGTAACTATGAAGACTACAAACCCTTACTAATACAAATTCTGGTTGTCACTGTAGGTGTGGTTACAAAAGTACGGCTATCTTCCACCAACTGATCCCAGAATGTCGGTGCTGCGCACTGCGGAGACAATGAAATCTGCAATAGCTGCTATGCAGCAGTTCTATGGCATTAACATGACGGGAAAAGTGGACAAGAACACAATTGAGTAAGTAAACATTACTAAGCAGTGCTTTGACTGGTAAACTTTAGGAGTATAAGGAAGATGGACAGGAAATTAGAGGCATATCAATAGTGTGGATCTGAGCTAGAAAAATTCTTACCCCAGGAATAAAATCTGTACAGAATATAAAGAAAACTTGAAAAGAGAATTTATTTCATAAGGACAGAGAGGATAGGTCTGAAATAGATTTGCAAAGTTGATATTAAAATAATCTTGGTCTCATACGCAAAATCAGAAGGCAAGAAGGCTATGAGAAATGGAAATATTTGTTATGTGAAGAGTCCATCTGGCATTCAGAACAACAAATGTTCAAGATGCGTAACAAGGATCTGAAAGATTATTAATTAGGGTGATGATGGAGCAGTATGCAAGCATCATACTGTACACAAAATGCTTGTAAAGGTGGCCTCCAAGCCAAGCAAAAGTGGAAATTATTTGGGATGCCACAGGCTTCACCCTTTCCCTAGTGTCATGGCACATGTAGAGAGTATGGAGGAGGTGTTGTATCTGTTATTTGCTTTACGCCAGCATATGGAGATATTCAGAAACAACAACATGTTATTGCTACTTCTGAACATTTCCAAATCTCACTGAAAAGTGGAACTGGCTGCAGTCACACGGACTAAATAATCCACTTTCAATGCACTTTCCAACTGGATTTTGCCAGTTCACACAGTAAAATCTAGTTAGAAAGTACACTGAAAGTGGATTGAAAGTGGATTATTTAGTGTGTGTGACTGCAGACACTGATTGGTCATTCATGTTCAGACTGGCAGTTTGAAGCGGGAGCCAATTGTGGCAAAAAAGCCCCGGAACAAACTGTTCTGGGTTTCCCCAGTCATACTGCGCTGACTGATGCGGAGCATACTGGGAGGAGGCGCGCGGGAGCGTTCAGACTGCTGGCCCAGAGGCAAGGCTGTAAAAGGCTTTTTCCTGGTAATTTGGCTATGTGCACATTAGCACATGAGCACATCTGGCCGATTTGGGGAGGATCCCGTTGCACCGACACTGCATTGGGTGGTAGAGCGGAGTGCAGCCAATCATATCGCTGCTGCCTTATGCGCACCACGGATTGCTCCTGGCTTTTAAAGGTTGGCATTCACACTTCCTGGAAGTGGAATGAAATGGGATAAATGGGCTCTCAGGGATTTGCTACCACTTTTACCAGGTATCTTTTAAACGCGGGAACAGCACGGGTTGACTACAGGTGGGGAACACCAGGCAGATGTGCCTGTGTGAATGCCCCCTTTAATCCACTTGTAAAACATGGCTGAAACGTGGCTATAGTGGGGCAGACTGCCAGTTTGAACTCAACCATGCTGTTTTCTATCAGTGCCAGAAAGGGTGACAGTCTGTTGTTTTTTCTCACCTGCACAAGGTAAGATTATTTCCCCCTTCAATATTGTGAAATGTGCACAGAGTGTGTCAGGAAGGATTCCTTCACTGGGTGGTCAGTATCCAGGCACTTGCCCCTGGAAGCCATAAATCTGAACCTTTTTGCCAAGTTATATAAATTGAATAATTCTTCAGCAGATATAATTTGAGTGTTAGGTATGCCTGGGCTTTCCAGTGCAGGGGAGACTTTGCCCGATTTACCAACTGTAGAAAGCAACAGATGCAATAAGGATCTGGAATATCAATACATTACCAAGGGGTTTTTTTGAAGCTTCAAGATGTTGTAAACTTTCCTTGAATGTTTGCAAAGAGAATACCTGCATTTTGCAAAGAAGCAAAAATGACTGTATGTTTTTTTAAAAAAATATGGACAGGAACTTTACAATCTCATATGTTATCTGTTTTAGAGAAATTAGCAGTCTTATATCTGTCTTTAGGTTGGGAGACAAGAGAATAACAAACAAAAAATGCTTCTCCTTGTTTTGGTGCTGGAAACTTTCCTAGCTCCTTTGTTAAGGTAGCATTGAGTGGCTACAAAAATTCTCCTCTGTAATGCAGAGTGTTGCGCAAGTACCATTTTCTGTTGTTATGTAAAAAGTGGGAGGATATGGAACCATCAGTCACCATCTATCTGCCTATGGCTCATGCAGACCTGCAGCTTTGCAAGGCTAAAAATTGTAGAGAAGAGGATGAGATAAACAGAGGGAAAGGCAGATTGGTGCCTTTTGCTTTCCCACTGCTTTCTCTCTCCTTGCCTCTCAGTTTCTTTCTGATTTCCTTGTTGTCTACCACACCATAAAATTTAGATATTCATGTATACCTGGGCATACACTTTTCTGTATTACAGAAGTGTGAAGCATATTGATGGTGCTTTATGAATACTGTATTTACACAGAAGGAAGACTAGGTTTTTCTCCCCAGGTGTACCATCAGGAAAAAGAAGAGGTCATTGTACAGTCAAATACAAGTATATACAGCAATAAAATGAACTTTCTGTGTATAACATGGGGGGTTCATCTCCTTTTCAAATATGGTATGCAGCTAAATAACTATAACACGGCAGCGGTTATGCTCATTGATTTCAAGAGGGTTTAAGAATATGCATTGAGGCTCAGGCTTGTAGTCTAAGGCTGCCAAAGTATGAGTGAATTCGTTGGAGGAAGTTCCATTACAGAGCCAGCCGGCTCCCGCGGACTCGCCCACGTGGTCTCCGACGGCGCCGCGGCATCAGCGGAGGACGGCGGACGTGCGGCGGTGCAGCCAGGAAAAGAGGACAAAGTCAGCTGGCGGGGCAGCCAGCGGAGCCAAGAGGCCCAAGAAACGCCGCGGGAAGGACGCGGGGCCGGCGAGCCCCTTGGTGAGACCATCCCTGGGGGGGGAGGCCCCAATGGCGGAAGACGGAGGCATACCGGCTACAGCTACAGCAGTAATGCTGGTCCCCAGGCAGTCTCCACCCCAACTGAGACCTATGCCGCGACTGGGGTTAGACCAGCCGGGGGCCCCCAAAGGGGGCAACCCTGAATGGCTCCCGCCACAGCCATCTTGTCCGGGAGAGGGCCCATCCAACCCGCCCCAGCCTCCGGGTGAGCGCCCTGCGCAGAACAGCGGCACTGACCAGGCACAGGCCATGCCTTTCGCCCCCTGGGGTTTCTTCGGACCGCATCCACAGTGGGCGGCGGCGGGCAGCACGCAGGCAGCCCCGTTTCCTGTACCCCAGGCTCCTAGCTTTCTAACGGCTGCGGCCTTACCCCCCCACCTCAGGGGTTGGGTGGGGCAGGCTTAGGCGGCTTCATGCCCACTACTTTTCCAGCTGGACAGCCTTGGATGTGGCCTCTGACCGGGGGAGCCTGGCAGACCCCACCATGGGCCCTTGCAGGACTGCAAGGGGGGGCCCCCGACCCTATTACCCTTGGACTAGGGGGCGAGGGGGTCAGTGGCAGGACGTGCCCCAGGATGACTAAGAGGAGGCGAAGGCACCACTCCTCGCAATCCAGGTCATCATCCTCAAGCTCTAGGTCTCCTTCCCCGCGGAAAAGGTGCGGCGACCACAGGGCCGTGAGCCCAGGTGCCCGTTCAGGGACCTCAGAGGCAGAAATAGACAGACCCCGTCAGGCCGCCTTACTCAGCGGATTGGGAAGGCCTATAACGGGCGAGGTCACAGGGAGGCCTCGCCGGCACAGTGAGGGCTCTGAGCAGATAGAGACAGCCTCCACGATCACGTCCGCTGCCCCCAACGAGAAGGAGGAAGGAGAGTGGTCAGGGACGAGACGGAGGTTAAACCCACCTCATCCCGCCTATTCCAAATAGAACATTTCCAGCGGCTATTGACAAAGGTCATCTCCACTCTAAATTACCAGGTAGAGGTGGTGGAAAAGCCTAGATCTTCAGCGTCGGCAAAATTGGATCTGAGAGGTTTCAAAAAACCAATAAAGGTCCAGACCTTTTCGCCCTTCCCAGATAGCTCACTAAACACTAAACATAATGCTGCAATCCACAAGCAGTGGTAAATGGTTACTTAATCTGTATTACCTAGTTTGTATCAAGATTCAGACAAGTTTTCCCTTCCTGCTATGGTTGCCAGCCTCCAGGTGGGGCCTGGGTATCTCCGACTTTTACAACTGATCTCCAGAGATCAGCTCCCCTGGAGAAAATGGCTGCTTTGAAGGGTGGACTCTATGTCATTATACCATGCTGAGGCTCCTCCCCTCCCGAAACCCCACCCTCTCCTGGAGCCACCCCCAAAGTCTCCAGGTATTTTCCAACCCAGACTTGTACAGTCTTCTCTCTGATGGAGTACCTGTTGTCTGCAAAGCACTTTGTCTGTGCTACTACCATTGCTGGAGTTTGTGGCACTTGTGTAAATAAACTTGTATATAGTTTTATACAAAGCTGTCTGGACTGTCTTCTTTACTGGATACTTACAGCTACTTGCATCCTACTGGTGTGGGCAGGCAACGCCACACTGACGCAGCAGTGGACAAGGACATCTTCTGATGGGACCATAACACAGGGCTTGGCAGCTCTAGGAGAATGCCAGGATGACCTGTAGTAACTGCATTGTCTTTGAATGTTCCTTGCACTAGATCTAGCTTTAAGTTTACCCCCCAAAAAGGCCTCTCAAGTTTATTAAAAGTTACTATACAAATTATTGTTAAGAAAATAAACTTACAAAAACATTGTTGAATATTCAGTTTCTCTTTTCAGTCATGGAACTAGCAAATGACCCCAATATGTTAGAATAAAATTCCAAGAAGTCTGCAATGCTAAATACCTTCTTCCTGATGCAAAATATTAGATAATGGTCATTATATCTCCTAGCATTCAAAATTTCACTTGTGGGTAACTTGCAACAGATAGTTATCCTTCTGGCTTTCTCCAGAACAACTACTAATATGGCACTTAAAAATCTCCATTGATTGAAGCTGCAGTCTCCCTTAAAAAGCACATGCTAGTTTAACAAATTTCTAATCTCTGCCTTGTTTACTAAATCTTTAAATATATTACTGAAACCTAGACCTTGCAGAAAATGAGTCAGTGTTCTCCGATCCTTAGACTGATGCCTGATTCTGTATTCACTAAATTCCTAAAGTTCAAGGATGTCTGACCCATTCACCTTCCCTTAGGGCACCCATGAAGCCCCGCTTGCCAGTATTGCTTTTCAGTGCAATAATGCATGAGCGAGTGGAATGAAATGATTTTTCCAATCCTGGATTGGCATCGGCAGTTTTGGTAGTATGTTTTCTGAACTGCAAAGTGATTTGGCTGACCATGTATAAAAGATAACACATTTTGGAATGAGGGCATTCTTTCCTTACATCTCAAGTCTTTTTTTGGTGCATTTTTCAAGAAGTTATACAGCTATTTTCACTTCGTGACCAATGGATGCTTTCTATGTTTCCCTTTTCTGTCCCCCCCCCCTTTAAATTATGAATAAGCTTCTGGTCATATATTTTACATGTATATTAGAGATTATGATGGCTCTATCCAGTGTTCCCTCTAAACTGAGTTAGTGTGAGCTAGCTCACAGTTTTTTAGCCTCCGGCTCACACATTTCTGTCTTAGCTCAAGAAGGATGGCTTCAGAGCAGAATAATTTATGCAGCAGCCAAATTGCTCACTCACAACTTTAATGCCAGTAGCTCACAAAGTAGAATTTTTGCTCACAAGACTCCACAGCTTAGAGGGAACATTGGCCCCATTTTCCCTCTGTTTTTCTTTCCCTTTACGACTGAGCCGCCGTTGTAATGTGTTTTCTTGCTTGTTGAAGAACTCTGGCCGTCCTACCCTGTCACAGTATGTTATTTTGGCTGTTGGCTCAGCCCAGGAACCTGAGGAAAGGATTGGGAGCCCACTGTAACTTAAACAACTTAAATGGCACTCAAGGTGTTTTGAAATTCAAAAATAACAAAATATTTTATTTAACATAGAGGGGAAAGATCTGGTGAAATTAGAGTTTGAAAATTTCTGAGGTAACTTAACTCTGTGGTAAAATCAGTACATGCGCAGACTTTAGTTATGTTTCAGGCTACTGAGAGTTTCTTAAGCTTTTCACAGTAACTTAAACCTTCATGTTGAGAGGCTTTTGTTCCAGTGTTTCATTCAAACACTTCAGTACACTTTCTTTGAGTATTCTCTAACTCTTTTGGTTTCCAGAAGGTTGGTTCACTCTTTCCAGGACATGAACCCCTTCTCTTGAAACACCAGTACTCATATTGAGTTTTTAACTGACTCTTAAGGCCTCCACAGGCAGTTTCTAATCTCACCAGACTGGGAATGTCTGCACTCTTCAGAGCTAATTCCCTGTTTGACTCGATAGGGAATTTTCTTCTCTCTCCAGAAAATCTATCCCCTTTCCTTGGCCCAAATGGGAGTCTCCATCTAACTACCCACTCATCCTTGCCACCTTTCCCCCAGATCTTCTCTCTGTGTTAAATTGCTCTCAGCTAGGGCTGAATTCCAAAACTGTCAGTAGTTGACTCTTCTCAGCTAGGGCTGGAATCAGACTGACTCCTCCTCAGCATCCAGTTCAGAAGTCTTTCTAAAGTGCAGTCCATCACAGAGATCCTCCACAAATTCTGCTTATCCAAATGTTGTAGAAAGATTAGTAGACAGTGTACTAATATTGACTCAAGTTTAGGTATGGATAAGCATCTGGATGCTGGAGTTCCAAATTATCTGATTTAGCGTCCAAAACGGAACTCATATAATAGGATGCCTCCATTGTTCCATTTATTGGCTGAGTTCAGACTGGCAGTTTGCCCCGCTATAGCCACGTTTCAGCCATGTTTTACAAGCAGATTAAAGCAGGGCATTCACACGGGCACATCTGCCTGGCGTTCCCCACCCGTAGTCAATCTGTGCTGTTCCGCTTCGCTCCCACGTTTAAAAGATACCTGGTAAAAGTGGTAGCTAATCTCTGGGAGCCCGTTTATCCCACTTCATTCCACTTCCAGGAAGTGTGAATGCCAACCCAAAAAGCTGGAAGCAGCCCGCATTGTGCATAAGGCAGCAGCAATATGATTGGCTGTGCTCTGCTCTACCGCCTAATGCTGTGCTGGTGCAACGGGATCCTCCCCAAATCAGCTGGATGCACACATGCGCACATAGCCAAATTACCAGGGAAAAGCCATTTACAGCTGCGCCTCCGGGCCAGCAGTCTGAACGCTCCCACGTGCCTCCTCCTCGTACGCTCCTGCATCAGTCGGCGCAGTGTGACCGGGAAAACCCGGAACAGTTTGTTCCAGGGCCTTTTTTTGCCACGACTGGCTCCCACTTCAAACTGCCAGTCTGAACTAAGCCATTATTTGTGAGTTTTGTATGGAGTGCACTGTTTGCACTATAAGTTGTTGCATTCCATTTTTTCCAGTGGATTGATTCCCACTTCAGCATTACTGATGTTCATTGGTTCATAGGTAAAACATTGTAACAAACTGATCCTGATGTGATTGGAAGATGCGGCAAGGTATTTGGCATTGCAGCCTCATGTCTGGCACCAAACTAAAATAATCTCACAGGGCACTCTAGGATTCACCCCGAACTCAATGGTTAAACCATAGAGTTTAGGATGAATTGTAGAGCATCACACTGACACGATGATATAATTTCCAGTTTTGTAATGGATGAATGCAGCTGCCAAATCACCCCTACACTCAGTTTCTACTGCTGTCTTGTTAAGTAGCCCTATGGAATGGAGTCCCACACTGAGGAGTTATACACAGTTCAGAGAAAGAACATCTAAAATGATAAAATAACAGAATCAGGATAAATCTTTAATTCTCTGCTGTGCTTTGCTTTTCAGTGATATTTTGAATGCTTTAAAAATGTTAATTCTAGGAGGCATTTTCCTTCAGATTTGTACTGTTCAGTCCTGTTCAGGTGTGGCCAAGCATCTAATGTTAACATCTTCATATTGGCTCTTAATTTAGTTTTGAAATGTTTATCCCTCACAGTGCTCATTAAATATATCAAAACAACAAGCAAACCGTAGACACTGCAAGGAAATTTGATGCCGGTATGGTATGTTCTCATCTTTACCTAGAGGGATTTACCTGCCCCTTCCCTGTACACAGAAAAGAGATTACATGCCACTTGGTAACAAGTAGTAATAAACAATTCACATGACTTTCTTGGTTGCTTGGGAGAGCCCCACTATGGGAACATAAGCTGAAGAAAGCTAATATTCAGCACTCAAGAACACAGGACAATATTCCATCTAGTCTAACATTCTGTTTCACATAGCAACTAGCCAGTTCCCTTCCCTGCTGCTTTTTCCCACCATTGGTATTCAGAGGTCTGCTGCCTCTGGATATGAAGGCTCCCTTCAGTCACCATGGCTAGTACAATTCTCCTCCAAGAATGTTTAGCCCCCTTTTCAAGCTATCTATGCTTGAGGCCATCACTACCTACCTTGGCAATGAATTCCACACTTTAATTACACATTAAATAATGGGGTTGTTGTGGAAAACTCAATGAAACTGTCAACCCAGTTTGAGAGCAGTAAAAAAGCATACTCCATGCTAGGAATTATTAGGAAAGAGATTGAAATACTTCATTATTTCAGCCTCAGTCTCAGTCTCATCCAGTTTAGATTCGATTAACATACATTTAAAATCCATCTTTTCTCCCTAATGTGCATCACCTTATGGTTAACCATGTTGAACTTCATTTGTTACATGGTTGCAAGGGTTGCCAGGTCCCCTCATCACTCCAGCAGGGGAATTGGGGGGGCATTCTGGGATGTCCCCAATGTGATGAGATCACCCAGAAATCATGTCATCATGCCAGAGATGTTCTAGTTTGAGGGCAAAACTCTATGGGAAAACTGGCTTAAAACCATAGAGTTTTGCCCTCAAACCAGAGCATCCCTGCATAATGTCCACAGTGTGGGTGACTTCTGGGTGACATCATCACATTGGGGAAATCACGTGGGGAAGTAGGTGTTTGGGGGCAGGGTTTCAGTTTGGTGTAGTGGTTGTGTCTGGACTCTAATCTGGGAGAACTGAGTTTGATTCCCCACTCCTCCATTTGCAGCTGCTGGATGACCTTGGGCAAGCCATAGTTCTGATAAGAGCTGTCCTTGAAAGGGCAGTTTTTGAAAGAGCTCTCTCAGCCCCACCTACCTCACAGGGTGTCTGTTGTGGGGAGGGGAAGGGAAAGGAGTTTGTAAGCCACTCTGAGACTCCGAGTGAAGGGCGGGATATAAATCCAATCTCCTCCTCCTCCTCCTCCTCCTTCTGCCATCCAGCTGGCCAGCAGTGGGCTGAAGCCCCCAAAACTGGGGGAAACCCCACCCCATCCTGGGTACTAGCAAGCCTAATGGTTGCCGACTTGCCCAATTTAGCTCTTTGCAGTCTGCCTTCTGCAGGAGAGCTATGTTATTGGATGTTGCCAAGCTGGAATTTCTGTGCTACTGGGTGCCAAATTATACATTATGGGTGGGCATGGGCAGGCACGAAACAAGTTGTGGCAGCAGATACCCTTTTAGTCGAGGAATTTTACGATTTAAAATTGCCACAATGTGCAGTGGTACCATGCAATTTTGTCCTCCCTCATGCCTTTACAAGTGCCAAAATAGTCATGGGAGGGCTGTTTCAGCACTTGAACAAGCATGGGGGCAGGAACAAGATCCCATGGTGCTGCCACCATGGACCCAGTCCTTATGGAATATTTAAATGACAAATTCCTCCTTAAAATGGTGACTGGTGGTCCTTTGCCAACCTATAATGTGTAGTTTGGCTGTGGAATTTCTACATTCACTTCAGTAGGAGTGGAGTCTCCATTAATCACAAGAAAACTGTGTACAAAACTGCCTATTCTACCTGAAGTACACAAATAAGCACTTATCTGTAAGGGTGCTGTAGTGTAATTGTTTCAATGATATAGCATCCACCTGAAGTTCCTGTTTATACAACTGAGCATTCATATTTTATACAATTATTAAACAGCTCCTGGGGCCAGTTACTTGATATAAAACTGGACTGTTTGCTTTTTAATGTCTTAAGATCATCCATACCCTCCCTTTCCCTCCTGAAAAAGAACCCCCAAAGTGAATTACAATATATCCAAGAATAGTATAAATAAGCTATAATAAAAACAAATGACAACCAGCAAGAGAGCAGCATCCCATTTCTACAAAATCATCCGCACCAATAAAAGCATTCTAAGAGACCAGCAGGGTCATTAGTTTAACCTAAAGATCGCTTTTTTAAAAACTGCCTACCAAAATCCCTTTTTAAAGACTATTGTCTACAATAGTCTGCAGAACATCAATAATGATGGGCCAGACAGACTCCTTTGGGAAGGCATTCCAAAGTCTGCTCTCAAGTAGTCATTCCCCCTTTTTACTAAGAACAGCACTTCAGACAGCGGGAGCATACAGAAGAGAGCCTCCATAATGACTGCAGTGAGCCTGTATGGGAGAAAGTGGTCCTTGCAGCAGCTGGCCCCAGGTCAATTTTTTTAAAGGTCATAACCAGCTTTTTGAGCTAACTAACAGTATAGAGGAACAGATCATCCCCATCACCTGCCCTCTCACCAACTGGACATATGCATTCTGGACAGGTTGAAGTTTCAGAGGCAGCCGCACACACAGAGATGGCAGTAAAGCATGAATAGCCAATAGTCAGATCCCTTTTTTCTGGAGCACTCACCAGGGCTGATCACTTGGCAACAGCAGTGAATCTGTGCCCCAAACGGTGGATCTGGATTTTTGGGAAAAGTCTGACTCTGTGCAAATAGAGTACAGTGTGTGGTACCAGGTCAGCCATGATTCTGACCAGCAGTATTATTGTTTTGTCTCAATGAGTTTTCTGTTTGTTCTTTTCCAAAAAAGTCCAGGACTGATCCCAAACACTTTTTCAGAGATCTCAGTGCCTCTGAAAATGTTGGGGTTAATCTGTATCCTGCTTGTAAGTAAATGTGTGAATAGTATAAGAGATGGTATCATATTACATTTGCACCACTTGCTGACGTACTTAATAGTCACCTTTTCCTCACTGAGATTCAAGGCATATGACAGAATTAAAGAAAACAATGCCAATGAGGCCAGTATAATACATACAGTAAACAATGCAACAAAACTGAATTGCAGAATTAGAGAAAAATGAAATAAAAAGTATAATACACCTAATGAACAATGCTTTTTTAATAATACTGTCTAAAATTCTTCACAAACATTTGAACTACCACCCTAATCTCTTTTATAAAAATGACCTCCTGAACAGTTACGCACTGCATGTTTTTCAGACTGATAAAACATTAGGAAGCTCCTGACCTCATCAATAAGGTCATTCTACTTGGGGGAGCCACAACAGTGAGAGCTCAGGTATGAGCAGCTCTTGATCTTGGCTCTTTGTAGGGTGGCAACAAAATTGCCCTTAAAAAAAAAAAGAAATTACTGTTATATTACACCCTTATACTACTTCTACCATTAGGGAATATCCCAACGTCATGGAGTAACATGAACACATGAAGCTGCCTTATACTGACTCAGACCCTTGGTTCATCAAAGTCAGTATTATCTACTCAGACCGGCAGTGGCTCTGCAGGGTCTTTTACATCACCTACTACCTGATTCTTTTGGCTGGAGATTCCAGGGACTGAATATGGGACTTCCTGCATGCCAAGGAGTCATGCCCTCTCCCTAATAGCACTTGATCTGCTCAAACTGGAAAAAGAAATTATGGAAGTATATTTGCCCACATCAGTAAATATGGGGAGGAAGCATTTTGATGATCATAAAGAGTGGGCACTGTAGACACTTAGAGACATCAAAATAGTAACCCTCAATTCGTGTGGAATGTCTTTCTTTTAAATATGTTCCTTTTGCAAGATGGGAAAGGGGGTTACTGCAAACAAACAAACAAACAAACAAACAAAAAACAAACCCCAAACTGTAATTAGTGACCTCTCCCTTTGTTTACTTATATCAGCAAAGTAATTGAGACTGATTTTATTTCATGTTGTTCTGGTTCTGTGTTTTAATGTATTTTATTACTTAATATTTTCAGGTTTTGATGGCTGTTTTCATTACTTCTTTATGTGCCACTTATGGGATTAAAATGTAGTTAACAAGTAAATGCATGCTGAGCTTCTGATCGCTTGTTCACTTTCTCTTAACAAGGTTTTTCCCTTCCTAATCCTTATATATAATTACATTTTGGTCATACCTTATAAGGCCAAAATGCGCGCACGGAATCAGTTGGCTGAGGGACCTGCCAGTCAGAGAGGGGTCCCTCGCCACTGGCTGCCTTGGCTGCCTGCGTGGCTGCAGGCCTGCCCACGCACGCACCGTGGGGCCTCACGCTCCCAGCCCCTCACCCAAAGCAATGGAAGGGATGGCTGCTATGGCGGCAGCCCGCCTTGGGACCTGGCCCTCTTCCAGCTGCCCTGGCCATACTCCCGGCTGTGCGCCGCCGCGCACCAGGACCCGTCCGCCGGCAGCCGCGCCTGAAGATGAGTGGCGGCCGCTTCCTCCGACGCACCCGAGCACTTGCCCTCCAAGCCGCCAAGGCCCGCCCACCACCACCTGCGCCTCAACGACCCACGACCACTCACTTCGCCCTCCACAAAAAATCTTCCTCCAGCCCGAAGGGTACTACTATTCCAAAAAAGCTGCGGGCGCGCCTGAAAACAGCCGTGTGCCGCTTCCCTCCGTGCACACACGCGCGACCACCACCCTCCGACGACGCCCCGGCCCCACGCAGGTAGGCATGGCGGGGCTCGACACCCGTGCCTGCCAGTGATCACTACTGCCGCCCACAACCCCCAAAGGCCTCCCTCTCACGCCTCTCGACCTCTGGAGAGCCGTGCAGCTGACGCCGCCTCCCCCTCACGGGAGGACAGGAGGGCCCGTCGCCCGCACACAGACTAGGGCCCGTTGCATCGAGTCCCGCAACGGGCCTGGCCGCTAGTTCTTTTAGTAATGAGAATAACCAAAGTAAGCTTTCAGGCGGGTAGCCATGTTGGTTTGAAGCAGCAAACCAGTGGCACCTTTAAGACCAATAAAGCTTTATTCAAGGTATATACTTTTGTGTCTGACAAAGTGTGCTTGCACACAAAAGCTTATATTTCAAATAAAACTTTGTTGGTCTTAAAGGTGCCACTGGACTCAAGCTTTATTCCAAAGTAAGCTTTGCAAGAGCTAATCTGGAACTTCACGTATGGAAATTTGTTATTATGCCATATTAAAAAAAAGGGGTAGCTGTAACATTTTGCAGCCATTTGGTGTGCATTCCCACAAAGAATGCATTAATTTAAAAATGTATGTCTCCATTAGAAAGATAGCCATAGAATGACTGGCTAAGTGCTATCAAAACTGGGCAGTATCTTTAGATTTTAATAGCAAAGTATGCTTGACTACTGAGCATCATCTTGTTTTCTTCTTCTTTTTCTTGTTGATTGAATCTTATTTCCCATAAAAATTTAAATCTACGTATTTGTAAAAAGTTGCTGGAAGTCATTTTATGCATTGATTCCATGACTCTAGAATCACATCCAGCCCTGATTTTAATACCATTGGAGTGTTTAGTATCTGTAGGAAGAAGATATGGATAAGTGGTCCACCTTATTGGAAGGAATTCTGATGTATGTCTGCCCCCTATAGGAAAGGAGGGTGCACTGCACTAGAAGACTGTGTTCACAGACTGCACTGGAATTTGCCTGTATAATAACTGTACATTTGAGGGCTATTCTTGCTAGCTGAACGTCTGACTGCATACATCTGGAATCAGTACACCACTTACTGCGTGCTCTATTGAAATCAAAGGAAAAATTCATTCTTGTAAATGGAAATTGCATAAATGGGAGAAAAGCCAGAGGGACCTATGCAGAAGCAAGGCCTTATTTTAGTAACCTGGCATTTTTCTGTGCTAAATCTAACATTGATCTTTGTGACTTTACCTAGGGGGTTTTGTTCCAATTTCTTCAACCTGTTAAAATTGTTTTTGCAATGCTTCTTTTTTTTGTTTCTTATGCAAGAATATTAAATCTGACACACAAAAGGTACCTTTAGCTGAAGTGCCATTATTTTAATAGAATGGAAAGATTGTTTCAAATTGTGATACAGCGCTCAGTCTTTAAAAAGTTCCACCTCAATATGTGCAAACAACAGCAGCATAATATTCTAGTTCATGACTAGTATAGCATTTGCTGTGTCCTAAATAGGGGGGGTTGGTTGTTTTTGTTAATATTATGGTTTTAGGGCAATGGTATTCCCCGTAGTAATGTATGGCTGCGAGAGCTGGACTATAAGGAAGGCCGAGCGCCGAAGAATAGATTCTTTTGAACTATGGTGCTGGAGAAGACTCTTGAGAGTCCCTTGGACTGCAAGGAGATCAAATCAGTCAATCCTAAAAGAAATCAACCCTGATTGTTCCTTGGAAGGCCAGATCCTGAAGCTGAAGCTCAAATACTTTGGCCACCAAATGAGAAGGGAGCATTCACTGGAGAAGACCCTGATGCTGGGAAAGATTGAAGGTCAAAGAAGAAGGGAACGGCAAAGGATGAGATGGTTAGACAGTGTCATTGATGCAACGAACATGAAATTGAGCAAACTTCAGCGGACAGCGGAAGACAGGAGGGCCTGGCGTAATCTGGTCCATGGGGTCGTGAAGAGTCGGACTCGACTGTGCGACTGAACAACAACAAAGGGCTAAACTGTGTGTGTGTGAGTGTGTGAGAGTGAGAATAACATTAAAGAAACCTAAAAGACCAAGATTTGAGTCCACTAGGACCTTAAAGATAGGGTTGCCACCTCTGAGTTGAGAAATACCTTGAGATTTGGGGGTGGAGCCTGGGGAGGGTGGGGTTTAGGGAGGGGAGGGACCTTAGCAGGGGCATAATGCCCTAAAGTCCACCCTCCAAAGCAGCCATTTTCTTCAGAAGAACTGATCTTGGTCATCTGAAGATCAATTGTAATAGCAGGTCTCCAGGTGCCACCTGGAGGTTGCCAACACTACTTAAAGACAACAAACTTTCCCAGGGTGTAAGCTTTCAAGTGTCAAAGCTCCCTTCATCAGAGACCATTAAAGAAACCTGTTGTTCTAGAATGTTTAGGGTTAATGAAGAACATACAAGAGGCAGCATTGTCATTGGGTTGCCAGCCTCAAGGTGCAGCCCAGAGATCTCCTGGAATTACAGCTAGTCTCCAGGCAACAGGGATCACTTCCTCTGGGGGAGGTGGCTGCCTTGGAGGGTGGATTGTATAGCATTATACCCTGCTGAGGTTCCTCCCCTTCCCAAACAATGACCTCCCTAGGTTCTGCCCCCAGATCCTCTGAAATTTCCCAACCCAGAGTTGGCAACCCTAGCTGTTGTGCAAACCATAGTGTGATGGACAAGCTAGGTTCAGCCTTTCCCTAAGAGCACCCAGTGAGAGCTGACAAAATGTTGAGGGAAGGAGACTTGAAAAACAGCTGAAAAACAGCGGGGGTTTTGCTGCAGAGGAGTAGACAGCTCAAGCACTGAGATGAAAAGGGGAGTTCTGACAGAGTAGAACTGTGCAGAAGAGCAGCTTAAAACAGGGTGAGAATAGTCAGATTGTAACTAAAGGATCTCAGTTGTAGAAACAGGATCTCAGTTCAAAAGTTCAATAGAAGTGAAACATTGTTTCTTATATTTTACTTTCCTCAGTGTTTGTTTATCTCTCCTTATATATATTTGACTTTTGGTGTCCCTCCTGGACACGCTTCCACAGCCTTTGGCCTGCTCGGATGCCACTCTCACAGGCTGAGTTCAGACTGGCAATTTGCCCTGGTATAGCCACATTTCAGCCACATTTCCCAAGTGGATTAAATGGGGTGTTCACACAGGCACATCTGCCTGGTGTTCCCCATCCGTGTGCTGTTCCACTTTGCTCCCAGGATTAAAAGATGCCTGTTGAAAGTGGTAGCAAATACTGGAGAGTGCCTTTAATCTGCTGCATTCCGCTTCCCGGAAGTGTGAACGCTCAGCAGAAAAGCCAGGAGCTAAGGCAGCAGTGATATGATTGGTTGTGTTCCGCTCTACCACGCAATGTGGTGCCGGTGCAATGGGATCCTCCCCAAATCGGCTGAATATGCGCTCATGCACTCATACACACATAGGCATCCAGCTGATTTACCAGGAAAAAGCTGTTTATAGCCGCGCCTCTGGGCCAGCAGTCTGAACACTCCTGCGCACCTCCTTCCGGTATGCTCCTGCATCAGTTGGCCCTGTGTGACCGGGAAAACCCAGAACAGTTTGTTCTAGGCCTTTTTTGCCACGACTGGCTCCCACTTCAAACCGCCAGTCTGAACTCAGCCACAGTCTCCCAATCCCATGGCTGCATTGGCTCGCTGCGTTGGCTCAGTCCCACCACCGACCCGGTGGCAGCATTTTGCTTTCAGTCTGGAGGGAGCCAGTGAAGGGGATGGACACTCTGCTGAGAAAGTGGCAACCCCTCCATGGGGAAGAAGGAAGCAGACCTGGCGAGCAGCGGCAAACAGGGGAAGCGCTCACCTTCGCTGCCCCTTGTGGACCCTCTCCCTCGGCCTCAAGGCCTGTATCGCAGAGAAGGCTGCCCAGCACCTTTCAAAGGTTTCCCTGCCTTCCTTCAGCAGTGGCAGCAGTGCCAGGGTAGCTCTGGCCTAGATGAAACGAGCTGCGGCTCCTGGAAAGCCAGACTTTCTCCTGAGGAAGATACTTCTCTTGGCTCTTGTGTGAGACAAACTGTGACTGTCTCCTCAGTGGCTGTTGGTAGGCAACCAAACAACCAAGCTTGCTTCTGTGAATAAAAAAACAAAGGACTTTCAGCATAACTCCCCCCCCCCCGAACTTGGCCACTTTCCTGTCAGAATAAATTTAACACGCCTCTCACTCCTTTTTGGCTCCACCATGGCTGGCTGGCTAATGAGGTGGGCCAGTGAACATCAAACCATTCTCTTCAACCCTCTGCTGTGTGGTTGACTTTCCCCTATGGTTGCCAATCTCCAGGTGAGACCTGGAGATCTCCCGCTGTTACAATTGATCTCCAGATGACAGAGATCAGTTCCCCTGGAGAAAATGGCTGCTTTGGAGGGTAGACCCTAGGGCATTATCCCCCTGCTGACTCCTTCCATCCCCCCCACTGCTGCCCTCTGCAGGATCCAACCCCCAAATCTCCAGGTATTTCCCTAATCAAAAGTGGCAACTGTGCTTTCTCCTCAGTGCCTGTTGCTAGGCAACCAGGTTCTGTCAGTAAAAGGCCCTTTCCACACCTGTTTTGGCCTTTGGGAGAAAACTCATTGGGGCCACTCCTGATAGGGTTGCCAACTCCAGGTGGGAAATTCCTGGAGATTTGAGGGATGGAGCCTGTAGAGGGTGAGGTTTGAGGAGTGGTGGGACCTCAGACAGGTACAATGTGATAGACTCCACCCTCCAAGCCAGCCATTCCCTCCTGGGGAACCATTGTTGCCAATCTCCAGGTGGGGGCTGGAGATCACTCAGAATTACAACTGCTCTCTAGGAGGGAGGGGGGAGGAGATGGAAAGCTGAAGCCAGGGGACAGATAATGGTAGGTTGACAGTTGGCTGGGAGGGAGATCAGGTTGCCAGCACCAGGTTGGGAAATTCCTGGAGATTTGAGGGGTGGAGCCTGGAGAGGGTGAGGTCTGAGGAGGGATGGGACCTCAGACAGGTACAATGCCATAGACTCCATCCTCCAAATCAGCCATTCCCTCATGGGGAACCATTGTTGCCAGTCTCCAGGGGAGCGATGGAGATCATGCAGAATTACAACTGCTCTTCAGATGGCAGATGGTGGAATCTGTGTCATTATACTCTGCTAAGGTCGCCACAGCGAATTGGCGCTGAGTGCCCAAGGCTGGGGCACTCTCCCAGAGCTTCTTTCTAGACCTTGTTGTATTTATTTCCACAACAGGCCTTATTCTTAGTATCATAAATAAAAGTTTACTTGTTTGATTAACACTGTGGTCTGCATGTCTGAAGGAAAGAACCACACACACAGTTAAATACCTCAGACTATATTTATATTATAGGATCTGAATGAATGGCAGCAGCAAGTGATTGGAACAATGTTTGAGCCCCAGCCCCAATAGCTCTGTGTGAGTAGGGGCTGATTACTAAAGGTAAAACACTTTCCCTATGAAAAAGGTTAAAGCATTTGGGGCTCTTTAGCTTGGAGAAACAGCGACTGAAGGGTGACATGATCAAGGTTTACAAGATTATGCATGGGATAGAGCAAGTAGAGAAAGAAGTCCTTTTCTCCCTTTCTCACAATACAAGAACTCGTGAGCACTCAATGAAATTGCTGAGCAGTCAGGTTAGAACAGATAAAAGGAAGTACTTCTTCACAGGAGGTGGTGGTGACTACAGGCATGGACGGCTTCAAGAGGGAATTAGATAAACATATATAGCAGAGATCCATCAGTGGCTATTAGCTCTCTCAGCCTCACCTACCACACAGAGTGTCTGTTGAAGGGAGAGGAAGGGAAGAAGATTGTAAGCCGCTGTGAGAATCCAAGTGAAGCCTGGGATATAAATCCTTCTCCTCCTCCTCCTCCTCCACCAGTAAATGAACTTGGCAGCAGCTTGCTGGGAGGATTTCAACTCCTGCCATTGAGCACCATTGAAGAGAAGATGGTGCCTTTACTGGAGGTGGGATCAAGAAGCAGCAGTGAAGACACCAAGGCTGAGTCTGCAGCACTGAGCTGGCACACAGCTTCTGATTGGATAGCTGACCATGGAACAGTGATGACATCACTTGACAGCACCACTTTCTGCTATTCAGTCAAACCTGTGCACCTGCATGGTGCTGCAGCCATTGTCCTGGCACCTCTATTGCCATCTTAAGAACATAAGAGAAGCCAATGTTGGATCAGACCAAGTGGCCCATCTAGTCCAACACTCTGTCACACAGTGGCGAAAAATACCAGGTGCTATCAGGAGGTCCAGCAGTGGGGCCAGGACACTAGAAGCCCTCCCACTGTTGCCCCCCCCAAGCACCAAGAATACAGTGCATCGCTTGCCCCAGACTGAGAGTTCCTATTATACCTTGTGGCTAATAGCCACTGATGGACTTCTGCTCCATATGCTTCTCACATCCTCCAGTGAAGGCACCATTTTCCCTTCCCCTCTTTTTAGCACTTAGTGGCAGGAGGTACAATCTCCAAGCAACTCATCATGCAAGCCACTGCTGGGATCAAAGGACTGAATCCAACCATCTTTTCCACAGGTGGAAAAGAGAGGAAGGGGCTCCCCTTTGAGCACTGAAAAGGTTATGCAGAGGACCACTGGACCTGCCTAGACAAAAGGCATGTGTGACAGAAGATGGAGTGAGGAGGGGAATTATGTGAACTTGACTAGGGCTTTGCTATAGAGAACGAGGCAACTTCACACAGGATGACATAAAGTTTCTATCTAAGAAATTGAGGGAATCTTGCATGTAGTTGGGTGTCTCACACACATTGGATATTGTATGTATTGTTATTTGATTCACACGATTTCCTACATGGGACTGTTTGCTGTATAGGAAATTTTATCTTTAGTGAAGCAGTCCTAATTGAGATGAGCATTATTATCCAGTACTGATTCCCTATTAAAAAGGAATAGGTATCATGAGGAATGATGACATTTATAGTAACATCATAAACTAAGCACTTTATACAAGTATGTATAAGTTTGTGCAAATACAGAAATACAACAAAGAAGAAAGGTAAGAACAGATATTAAATAATAACAAAACACTTAGAAAAACTTATATTAAGAATGGTTAATATAAATTTGGGTATATTTTCCAGTAAAGGCAAGGTATCATAAATTAATTTGTATTCTGTGTAGAGAACTGTGGTATCAGGATTAACAATACTAGCATGTACAAAAGTTTCAGGCGTTAATGGGTGATGGGCAATGCATTTCATTACACTGACATACATCAGATACATCACAGTGGGACTCAGAATCTATTGTTTAAAAGTAAGGCTATTGAAATGTGTTGTGCAATTACTTGACAATACTTCGACCACTGCAATCTAAAAGCAAGCCAGTGTATGGGAAGGTTATAGGAGACTGTTATTTTTTTTATTCTCAAGGATAATTTCTGTTCCTTTTAGAAGTTCTTGCGATTATAAATAGTTCTGGTGAGATGAAAGGATATTGAATGAAACAAGGAATATTGATTGCCTACCTGTGGATTTTGTCTTCTATGCTAAATCCTTCTCTTGAGCACAAAGCCCTTTACAACATGAACGATATTCTTTTTAAAAATATCAAATGTTCAGCAAAGCTGGGAAGCTCTTCTCAATCATGGCTTTGATGCTAAGGGCCGAAAAGGGGCCATTTGGATCATTACAGCCTTTGTCTGTGTCTGTATTATCAAGGCAGCAAATGTTGTTAAATACAGATTGTCACTATTTTTGTTCATAGGCCTTGTCCATTAGGTTGCCAGCTCCTGATGGGGAAATACCTGGAGATTTTGGGTGTGGATACTGAGAAGGGCAGGGTTTGGGGAGGGAAGGGACACCAATGGGGTATATGGCCATAGAACCCACCTTCCAAAGTGGCCATTTCTCCAGGTGAACTAGGGTTTCCAGCCCCATGATGGAGGCAGGGATCCCCCGCCACCAAGCCCCATCCCCTGCCACTGGCTGCCATGGGGACTTACCAGGAGAAAGAGGAAGACCCAGCTGATGTTGCCAGTGATGTGGTGGCACCACTTCTGGCACACACAGGAAGTGACATCATTCCAGTGGCACTCTGGTATTTGGGCAAGAACTCTACAGTAAAAACCATTTTTACCATAGAGTTTTTACCCAAATACCAGAGTGTTGCTGCAATGGTGCACCAAGATGGCATCACTTCCAAGATGGTTTCTCTCCCAGTCCTCATAAGTCCCCTCCCATCCCCCTCCTGTTGCCAGGAGGCAGCTGGCAACCCTAAGGTGAACTGATTCTGTCATTTGGAGATCAGTTGTAATCCCAGGAGATCTCCAGCCACCACCTGGAGGTTAGCAACTCTATTTGTCTTGGTCGCTGTTCCCCACTATTTTGACGATGTTTATCAGCGTACAGTTGAGAAGATGGGAACTAGAATGAGACTGAGAGACCTGGAGTGAGAGCCAATGTGGGGTAGTGCTTAGCGTACTGGACTAGGGTCTGGGAGGCCCAGGTTCAAACCTTAGTCTTTCATGAGACTTGCTAGGTGACCTTGGCCTACTCAGTTTCTTTCAGTTTAACCTACCTAACAGAGATGTTGTGAGGATAAAGTGGAGGAAAGACAAATGATTGGCTACTTCATGCCTTCACTATGAGTAAATTATGCTGAGCATGCCTTTAGCAGCTGTCGAAGGTAACCAGGGTTCACTTAACCATGATTAGCAGCCTGCTCCAGATCCTGGTTTCTATTCCCCATTTAGCCTTAGCCACAATTGTTGTCAGTGCCCCCATATTTAACTGCAGCTAAGGCAGCATCCTGAATAGTTCAATTTAGCCCAAGCTCATCAGACCTTAGCTGCTAAGCAGGGTCAGCCATGGTTAGTACTTGGATGGGAGTCACCTCTGCTCGTCTCTTGACTGGAATGCCCTGTGAATTGGGTTCCCATGAGTTGGTTGTGATTCAAAGGCATGTGCTTCTTCTAAGGCGGGAAAGGGAAATTCACTTGGAGAAAGGATAAGTTGGGAGAGGTAGCTGCAGTCCTGTGACTTGCCACCAACCTCTTGGCCGTGTTTGAAAGAGACCTCTCTGCTATGTCTTCAGTGTGTATTAAAACTGGCTGGGTGAATATCAATTCAGATAACTGAAGATCATTACTTTTGAAAAAACCAACAACCTGCATTTTGAACTGAAATCATACTGTGCTCCAGTGACAGATTTTCTATGTGTACCTGTGTAATGTTTGTATATAGAATATTTCTAACACAGTATAATAGTTCTGTTTTTGCTTTATCCCTTGCCTCTTTCATTTGATGTAGTGATATCACCTTGAGGTGAGAGCATCTGTCTTTTTGTTGTTTGCTTATTGTTATGTGTTTGAGTGCTTGTCTTTGGTTGCACTGCCTTGTGCGGTTAAAATGCATGGAAATTGCATGTGAGCCTGATGTTTGTGCAGGTGAAAATATCAACTCCCAGCAGATTATGGAGATATATGTTCTTTTGGTAACTTTAAAGACAAAGTACACCTGCTTTAACTGGCTGCATAGCAGAGAAGTAGTTGTACAAGTGGATGAGAAAAAAAATACTTAATATTTGAAAGAATCTGCAGGAACAGAACAAATGCTGTATCACCTGATCTGTATATTCTTAATGATCATAAACTCCTAGTTGCAGTGGAAATAGATCTGTACTTAACATTTAAAAAAATCCATTGGGTAACAGCAAGTTCATTCACATTTTAAAAAAATTCTTTTTTCCATTTAGTATCAGATATCAAATGTGTTTTTGTGCATACATATATAGACAAGGTCCATTAAAACCACATTATTAGTTTACTCCATATTCAGAGTCTTAGGTGCTGCCAGGATGTCAGTCAGGTTTTGATGGTTGTGTTTATGTGGAGATAAAAATCAAGCAAGGTGTTTTAAATGATCAGGCCTTAGCCTACTACAGTGAAAGATTGAACTGGGCATGGTTACTCAACTAGCTCTGCAATCCCAACTCAATTTACACCTTTCAAAAATTGATATTACTCAGTTCCTCACATTGTACCTGTTATTTCAATCCAAATTTAAGCCCCCAATCCAAGAGATTAAGAGCCTGCAGCCCCAGTCTCTGATACCTGTGGCTCGTGTGATGCTGATGCACTTGGCTGTACCTCTGCATACCCTGTGATTTAGTGACCTGATGATTTAATTACTCCAGCATCATTGGTGAGACTTAATTCTGAAAATGGGAAGTCACAAAAGTATTGGTGACTTGTATCCCAGTTCTTTCTGTGTCAGTGCTTCTGTAAGGTCACATACAGAAAACTTCCCCAGCTTTGCTACCGGAGATCCTGTTTTTAATTGGAGTTGCCAGAAATTGGAACTTTAAACTTGTGACTCAAAGCATGCATCCTGCCACTGAGTGATGGTCTATTCCTGCACCAGGCTGTGCAGTTCCTTAGATTTGGACTGCACATTTGTGTGAAAGAAGGACTTCTGGTTGGTTGGTTTTGAAAGTAGCCGATTTTCTTCTAATTTACAAGAAGACCATTATATTTTTGAACACTCTTCAAGCATATGGCGTATTGCATATACAAGAAGATAAAGCATATTATTGGGAAGGCATTTCCATGGCTCATTTAACCTGCTCCATACCATTTCCTTCTGACACAAGATTAACAGTCAGAATGCACACTTAATATCGTCTGCATCCAACTGAACCCTTGCACGATCATTACTGTAAATCTGCTAACTATTGTTTGCTAAAGAAAGGCTTTGTTTTCTTTAGCACATGAATGGCTTCTATAGAACACTTGCTTTAAATTGGAAACTGGCTCTTATCTCAGGAAGCATACATGGATTCTTTTGTGACAGCCCCCAAAGCCTTTTCTCCCATCTCTTTTCACTAGTGTTGAGGTAAAAAGCTTCTGGTGGACCCAAGAAAAGATTGTTGCCTCTGTGCTTTGGATACCAATTCAGAACTCCTAGTGTTAAGCTGATAATGTGATGGGCCACATGGGCTCATTCAGATATGCTGCAGAACCCGCCCTCATTTAAGGGCTTGCAAGTGCAGACCAACACTTTATATTATTTGCTGAAAATAATTAGTTTAGCACCAGAAAAGGGCTTATATTTGTCAAACTTCCCCTCATTAGTTCAGGTACAATGAGTACTGTAATCCCTCCCAAAGAGCACAGAGAAAAAATGAGGTATTGCTAGCTGCTTGTCATTTAAAAGAGCAGGAAGAACATCTTTTTTACCTTAGTATGGACTAAGAAATGGTAGTTTATGTCTAAGCAATCTGCATCATTAATTATGTTTTGTTCCATAAATAGGAAAAATGTATTTCAGGTCAATTGTTTCTTCAGAATAATGAATTAATTTGATTAATTTATGGTCCATTCTAGCTTTGTGATTTTATAAGAATTAGGGCCATCAGGCTTCCTGCAATGGTGGGAGGCCTTCTGTTGATAGCCATTGTTGCCCACCATCACTCCAAGCAGCAGTGGTAAAAAAATGAAAATGCTACTAGCCCTGCCAGTATGTCACTTTCAGAGACAATCTGGAATGACAGTGGGTACTTCTAGGAATCACTGGAAATTACCACAGAGCTTTGTTGACTCCTAGAGCTACCTATTATCACTTTCAGGTTGTGCTTGGAAGTAATGTGGTTACATTGCTCAAATCATCAATGTCACATGCCTCTCCCATGTCCCCACTTTCTAACCCTTCTGCTGGTTGCAACCCTAATAAGAAAGAGTAGAGGAAGGAAATGAAGCTTGCCATAAACTAATCTGAAGATCACCTGTGAAAGTGACTTTCAGGGAATACATCTGCCAAATATGTATGGAGAATACAACCATATTCTTTCCTTAGCCCTCTAGAATCAACTCCCTCTGCCTAGTATCCGTTCTAATTACAATCAGTTCTGAGATTGCCCATACATACAACTGTATTGATGTATGCATGTGTGTGTCACCCCACTCCCCCGGCATAGTGCCACTTTACTACAACACAGTCTAATGCTGCAGGGGTCCATATTTCATTAGTTATATAGAGATGGTCACATGACTTCCCCCCATGCACAGAATTTGCATCAGATTCATTTAAAATAAATATTTGGAAGATGGCAGAGATAATTGATCTGCTGTCATTCCTTAGGTTGCTAATTAGGACTGTTGCTTTGTAAGAAGAAACTAACGAGGAGCTCAAATAGTCAGAACTTTGGACAAAACAAGTTCTCTGTGTTTTTGGACTGTGGAGGAAATGAAATGGTGCTTGTTTATACCATCTGGCTAGAAAGAGGCACCTAAACTCAAAGGCGAACACCAGCATTGGCTTTGGAATGCTTAAACCTGTTGCTTTCAGCTCTGTGTCAGTTTGTGCCCAAAGCACAACTGCTACTGAATCTGATGGCACTACTGAATCTGATGATGGTTTGCTTGCAAGGAGATGATGCTGCTATCAGGAATTCTACTAAAGGATGTTCATTAAAGTAGATGCACTTCCTTGGAATTAGGGTTGCCACAACTGCCATCATTATCTGTGTCACTGTAGCAAAATGAGTCTAGTATTAGGGAATTATTGTGATCAAGAATAATATTGGTAGTTACAAAAGAAGACATTGGAAACCAAGCTCCCAATGCCTAAAGGTCATTACAGTTGCTTGTTAATCTAGATAGCAAAGTACAGTTTTCAGTAGGAAACCATTGATTAGGAATTCGCACAAACCAGCTGACAAACTAAAGTTCATCACAAATTTCATCGTTTGTGGTACACAAAGTGATGTTCACGAACTGAAGAACCACCAAAAACTTCCATGAATTTTGATGCAGTTTGTGGTGGTTCGTGAAGAGCGGCTTTCTGATCTTCATGAAAAACAGCTGAAAAATACAAAAAAACAGCTGAAAACTCTTCATGAAAAACTGCCACTCAGCTGTTTGGTTTAAGTGGCTCAGATCCATTTGAGCCACTGCTTTCTGCTCACTGCAGCTTTTCATGGGGAGCAGAAAGCAGGATTGAAATGGCTTGAACCTATTTAAACCAAGCAGCTGAACAGCAGTCCCTGCTGTTCAGCTATTTGGAAACCCCTGCTTTCTGCCTCCATGAAAAACTGCAGGAAGCAGAAAGCAGCGGTATAAGATTTAAATGGCCCATAAACCAATATGAACCTTTTCAGTTCATGAACCAGTATATTGGTTTGTAGTTCAGTTCGTGGTCAGCCACAAACCACGAACTGAACCATCCCTATTGTTGGAGCACTAATGATGCTTATAAAATTCTTCCCATTAGAGTCCCTCCCTGTTCTTTGGGATTTTGAATGACCTGGTTTTGTTTGCAGAATTCCACAAAGGCATTAGAGATGTGCCATTTGTTCAGTTTTTTGTTTTCTTTGACTTTGCTTGCATCACTGGGGATTTTGTCACAGATTTTGTTTTCTGTCTTTTTCTGCTTTTATTAATTTCTCTTGTGCACAAGCATACATGCCACATTTTAATCAATGTACACAAAAAAGGAATCTTGCTATGATTGCAGGATCATATGTGCTGTGGTTTAATCATTATGTACAGTGTTTTGATTAGGGATTATGTGCATATGTGCTTGCTGGTAGCTTCAAAGAAAAAGCATGCCAAATTGAAAAGCTGTGGCACTTATGTCAAAATGAATGTTAAAATTCGGAAGTGAAACCAAAAACAGTTAGAGTAGATTATGATACAGAGTGAATCTGTGACAACATAATGAAATGGAAGAGATAAAACAACTCAGTAAACATTGGGTTGGAATTTATGTGCTGCCAATAGAAGGTACTGGTGAAAGTAGATTTTTTCCTCCCTTCCCCAGAAGGCCCTCAGTTTCCCTGAAAAGGTTATTCTTGGGTTTGGGTGGGATCAAAGTTGTCAGTCCTCAGGGGGAGTGGGGGAACCTCTGTTTTGCAGGCTCATGCCAGCCGGCTGGTGGGGGAAGCTCCACCTCCAACAGCCATGACCCGGCATGACGTCCCCAATGTGATGATGTCACATGAAAGTGACGTCATCATGCCAGGGACATCACACAGCGATCCTCTGGTATGCTGGACAAAACTCAATGGTTACCATAGAATTTTGCCCAAAATACCAGAGTGTCACCATGCAACATTCCCGGCATGATGCTGTCACTTCTGTGTGATGTCATCATGATAGGGACATCACATGTGGCAGCATCATCTCACCCCCCACTCCTGGAAAGCTCCTTCCCAGCCCCCGCCAGCGAGAGCAAAGGACCTGGCAACCCTCGGTGGGATCCATACAGACAAAACACCATAAAGCACAAATGGTTATAGTGAGAAAGAAGAAGCTGGCAAAAATCACCCTTCCTACCTCTTCTGCCATCGGTGTTTCCACTGGAACAAGAGGTTTTGCTGGCATAAGAGGCAGAGAATGGTAATACGCCCATGGCCGCTTCCGTACTGTCATTTTTGTCACTCATTTGTCCCTATTGTTTCAGGGTCCCCCCCCCCCCGTGTTTTGCTCTTTCTAGTAGTCCCAGAGAGAGCAAACCACATGTGTGTGTGTGGGGGGGGCAAAGCAATAGGGAAAAACAAGTGACAAAAATGACAGTGTGGAAATGGCCCATGTCTCCCTCCTCTCTGTAGTTGCTGGTGTTACCAATGCTGGTCCCCAACTTCCAGTATTGCCTATCCAGGACTTACAGGTGACTTCTGGGAAAAGTGAAGGCAGGAAAGATTCACTTCTGCCAGCACTTTCTACATGTTCTGTACAGGATCCAGCCTATTATCTTTTCTCAAAACTGTCTACACTTACTGAGAGTTTGGGTGTTTTCCTCCCTGCTACTGCTTTCTCTCAAAGCCTCACTTTTTTTGGAACATTCTGTTTTGGCTGATTCTGGTCTGTCCTCATTTAGGCGTATGTGTGCACTTAAGAAGCCCTAGGCATCTAGTTAGGTTTCCTATATCAGTTCATTTAATTCCTGGCAAGAGGTACACTTCAGCAATATCTTTGCTTCATTAGGGGATAGTACACAAGTAATACTATTAGAGAACCTGTATTTCCATTTTAGCCTTTTATTACAGCATAAACATTTGCGTCTTTAACATTGACTAACTCAAAAGAAAGTTATACCGTCCATTACTGCTCAATAGATAAGGGAGGGCAATTACAAGAGTCCATTAAAATATGCTACCTGAAGATAAGCATGTCACAAGCAAGAAGTCCCTTCTCAGAAGAAACTCCAAATCTATTCACCCTTCTATATTTATAGGTTTTTAAAATCATTTCCCAGCAGTAGCTAGCCACCCTACAAGCGCACATTATGGCTAAAAGCTATCTGTACTTGAATATCTTAAAATATAAAAAAACCTGTTCATACATTCTTGCTACTTTTTATTATAATAAAGTATATTTAATATAGTGATTACAAGTTTCGATATGTATTAATATTTGTTGGCCTCCACCAACACACTCCATTTTTGAGTTATATCTTCAGGTCTGTGAAGTCAGACATTCTTGTCATCCTCAGACATTTCTCACCTTTGGGCCTAAATAAATAGTATCTCTTGATATGGGTTACACTGCTTCTGATCCAAAAGGACATGTCATTGTGTTACTCCTGTGTTTCTTACCCCTCTCCAAGGCTGTTATATTTTCCAGACACCCTATTCAGCATGTTTACCTGAGAGACTAGGCCAGATCTGTTTCTGGTGTGCAGAAACATCCTCCCTGATCTTTTCTGGTCAGGGCCAGCAACTGTTCCCCTATATTCCTGACCATATCCATGACAATACTGTTTTTGAAACTGAACAGTTTACACCCTTTGTTGAACATATAAACTGATTGTCTCCCTTTTGAACAGAGTTCCCAGAACATTCATTGAAGTTATAAAGGGGGTGATTCTGCCTACAATTCTGTTTTTCTGCCCCTTCCTGCCTCCTGATCAGGGTATCTGTGGCTTGCTATTTATAATTGCCAATATGAAACTGTGTGAAAAACGGGGGGGGGGGGGGCTGTATTCTTTATGAGGAAAGAGAGAAGCAGTGATTATTTGTTGCTAATTCAGTGGGCTAGCATTGGTCAGCAGCGTTAAAATACTGTCCTTGTGAGTGGCTGATTTCTTCCTTTATTTATTTCAAGTTGGATGAAGAAGCCTCGTTGCGGTGTGCCCGACCAGACAAGAGGCAGCTCTAGATTTAATATTCGCCGAAAACGATATGCATTAACGGGACAGAAGTGGCAACATAAACATATCACTTACAGGTAATGAAAGCAAAGCTGTGACCCCTTTCATTTATAAGCATTTCACATTTCTTTAGAAAAGGAAAAGTACAGTCCTGGTGCTGAGATACAATTTAGTAAAGACAAGAGGTTGGCATATAACCTGAAAAATATTGGGTCTCCAATATTGGGGTTGGGGGATGTTTCTGTACTGCAAAAGCATGGAATGATTTTCTTGAATTCGTATGGTTTGTATTACTATAAAATGTTCTTTGAAGCCTTCAGTATCATATTGCATCCCTTTGGCAACTTTTCTGGGGGGAAAACTGCTCACAAAACAGGAGGTCTAGTGATACAAAGGGGTTCTTTAATTTGAATATGTAAATTATATCATTGCAAGAATGTTTTTTTGTATACCTTGAGATCCCTTCACATCTATGCCAATATAGAATTTAGATTTGATTAAGAACAGGTGAGTGCCTGGCAAAACATTTTCATGCCTGCACATGAATGTGCAAGTCTGAGCTTAAGTGAATTTATCTTAGTTTTTAGAATGTAATGCACAGTGGCAATTATGAGGCCAGATAATCTGGATGAGAAGAATAAAATCCAATGTGACACAGCAGGAGTGGGAGGGAAATTGTGCATTAAAATACCCTAATGTGTAAGCATGAGAGCATGAATTTGTGGATAACAATCCATATACTTTCTTTTAAAGCCTGGCATCTGTATGTAATTAGAAGCTTCAGTGGGAAGTCAGAGAAATACTTTGCATCACCACAGAAAACAAGATATAACCATATTTTTTCTTCTAGTACAACATCAATACTTATCTGGAAATGCTGTTCTGTGAACTAAAGCTTTTTAAAAAAAATCACTTCCATTTGATGTTCTTTAAGGATTTACAAATGTGTTTCTTCTGTTTACTGTTATAACATTGACTGTGTTATAGTTTCTTCTGATCTCATTTCTCAGCTGGTTTCAAAAGATTATTCTTTCCTCTTATTGGAGGCTATTGGGTTGGTGAGCATATGAGTTCTTTGGCTGTTGAGAGGTGGTCATTAACCACTCACTGTGGTATAGAACTGATGTTAGTAAGACAATGTTGAGGAAGTGGGGTAAAAATTTGTATAAGACTTATCAGTCAAACCATAACCCCTTCCAGTGCTCCCAGGATGCTCCAGCATAAATAGGCTTCCCAGTCATTTCAATGCAGAGAACAATATTCTATATAAAACTCACCATGGCCAAGCCTGTTCCCTCTACTGAAGTGTATAGTAAATTCCTTGAAGTCAAGGTAGCTTTATACAAACTCTGGACATCCTCTGAATACCTACAAAGAATTGCTGGATCTGGGCATCTGGTGTTATATGGTAACATTTTAAAATGTTCTGCTTAAGATCCTCCCTTTTACTATTATTTTTTCCAGACTACTGATTGCTTAAGCTACATTAAGTAAACACACTGTTTTATAGAGACAGTATGACATGGGATTGGATCCAGCCAGTTTTTCTGCTGGTGAAAAGGGAAGTGTGGTTCTCCTTTGATCCCCCTGTGCTGGGCATTATGGCATCTGCATGAACAAAAAGCACGCAGGTTATGGGCAGAAAACTGGGAAAGGCTGAATGAAAAATCTGACTGTATCCAAACCATCATCAAACTAGTATTCTATCCAGAAGAATGATCTCCCCACTCAGTGAATTAACTCGGTGAAATAACTTGGTGAAGTAGTCGTGTTAGGTCTACAGAGCTGTGAACTCAGAAATGTAATGGATTATTCAATTGTCCTAACTATGAGTTTGATCCTATGGCTCCCTTACACTAAGTTGGATTCTATAATGCTCTTTCATCAAGTCTTCTTCCAACCAAGAAAGATCTTTTTTTCCCATCGAAGGAAGCCCTTTTCCATCAGAAAAAGTCATTCTCTGCACTGAAGAGTAAAAGAAGGAGGGGGAGGTGGGGCCAGCAGCAGAATGGTTGGAATTGGGAACTGCTTCTGGACACCACCAGCTCTTCATTTGTTTTAGAGGAGTTTTCGGGGATCCCGATCTCCACTGGACTTTTGAAGTGAGTTCTGGCGCAAGGGACTTGATTCAGGCCCCTCACTTACAGCACGAGTGGGTAAATGACCTGGATCGTCCCAGAAGCAAGCAACAAAGTAGCACAGTGATAGCAGCCATCATTGTATCAGCTGCAAGTGTCCCATAAGAAAGAGAGTGAAGCTGAGCCTCATCCAGAACATGGATGAAGATATCCACCATAAGTACACTTAAAAGCAACATTGAAAAAATTGATGTTCTTTTGATCAACCCCCTTTAAAATTTTAAAAGAGCAAGGAAAGGCAGGGTGAATTTCCCCTCCTTTCCTGCCTTCATGGAATGGCTGGGACAATTTACGAAAGGAAGCAGATTTAAATATCTCCTGGGGGTAAAGAGGAGCTAATTGTTTGAGCTTCTATAGAAGGATTACAAAGTATTTTTTGAGAACAAAAGGAAAGTAAGAAAGATATTTAGACCTGAATCAGCTACTTTTCAGGCAACTTTTGATGACATCACATTACAGTGTTGAGAACAGAGGATTTTATTGTGTCTAAAGCTACATCAGGAGCTGCAGTGGCTCAAGTGGTTAAGACACTGAACTGCAGGCTGTGGAAGGTCAGTAGTTCAGCAGTTCGAGACCAGGGTGCCGCATGATGGGGTGAGCTCCTGTCTCTAGTTCCAGCTCCTGCCAACCTAGCAGTTCGAAAGCAAGAAATTGCAAGTAGATAAATAGGCACCACTTCGGTGGGAAGGTAACAGCGTTCCGTGCACCTTGGTGTTTAGTCATGCTGGCCACATGACCACGGAAATGTCTTTGGACAGCGCTGGCTCTTCGGCTTGGAAACGGAGATGAGCACCGCAACCCTAGAGTCGGATTCGACTGGCTTTCAAGCAAGGGAACCTTTACCTTTACCTTTTTTAAAGCTACTAAGTACTGGAACTGTGTTGAAGGACACTTGGTTGTTATTACTTTACTGAGAGCAATCACTTGCTGCTTGTGCCCAGTGCTGAAGAGACTGTGGACATAGTCAGACTGAACTGAGATTTTGCTATCATACTAAAATGGATAAATAAGGTACACAGGAAAAAAACCAGCGGCAGCCTGCATAGATAGTTCCAAAGAAACCAGCCTGCTGCAGTTGTCATGGGATGAGCTCCAGGCTTTAGTGGTTGAGGTGATCGCTTTGGGAATTCAAAAGGCTTTAAAGACAACACTGGATAAAAAAGAAATTATACCAAGTCAAGCTACGAATAATATAAAGGCATCTCAGCAAAAATTAGGGAAAGCATCGCAGATAGAAGATGAGACAGAATTATGGAATCTTTAACTACACTAAACACTACAGTTGGCAATGCTTAAAAGAAATCTTTTCTATCTTTAAGGGGAAGAGGCATAGAATTATGACCTTACTGAAGATGAGAAGCTACAAAAAGAAGAAAAAAATTAAGCTTTATAAATAAGACTGGATAAGGGAATTTTTGTTTATATGTAACTGAACAGGATGGACTAGGGGATCTATAGCCATATGTAATTGAGTAACATTTAATACCATGGAACTTTTTGTTTAATATCTATCCTTAAATAAGATTTCTGTTCAGGCTAGGGAATCCCTGGACATATGTAACTAAGTAATCACTGAATCTCATTGAATGTTTTGCTTTATATTAATTGTAGTAACTCAAGATGTTAATAGAACAAATATGAATCTGTAGGTTAGAGAAGTATATTGAAAAGTGTTATGATTGGTTTAAGGACTCCAGGAGGTTGTAGAACTGGGGAAGAATATATTGGGAATATTTGTAGGTTTAGAAATCTCTTTTAAAAGTCTGAGTATTATTAAAATGTGAAAGAATGTAATATGATAGTTATGTTATAGAATTTAGAATATATAGAAAAAGTATGTGACTATGAAGCTGGGGAATGGTATAAATTTAGTTAATAGCTAAATATATGTTTTAGAAGATTATTATAGAATGTTCAGACAATGTAGTATTAGAAGGAAATATGTTTTGTTAATTATTAGACTTGCAAAATTCTAGATCTGCGTATTTTTAAGAGCCAAAATGATAGAACAAGTTAGATAATATATTGGCTTATTAAATATAGGCTAGCAAAAATTTTGGGAGGTGAAAATTTGGTAATTAGATACATATGTATGAGGTGTTTTAAGAGAAATGAAGTTGTTGTTAACACTCTCATGTATGTTTTGTTTTTTTGGATGTCTGTTAAAAATAATAAAAATTATTATAAAAAAAGAGTAAAAAGAAGGGAAGGGATGAAGTAAATCCTCTTTTCTCAGAGCAGCTTTGCTGAAGATGAAAGAGGGCAGTGTCGTTCCCTTCCTTAGTGTAGCCCCTGATCTGCATAGCTGTTAGACCATGTGGGACTCACAAGCCCAGGAATGAACTTGTGGGCAAAAGGAACTGTGGGTGGTTGGGGAGTGCAAACAAGGGTCGGATGTGCATCAGCCAGCAACTTCTGACAGTAATTCACATAGACTGAGTGGTGTCCCATCCATCATTCTACTCAGCTAACAGCAATGCAGTCCTTTGGTGCAAGGAACATTCCTCTTCTGCCAGGGAAGCCTCCAGAGAAAAGTTTCTTATATGTAAGGAATTGCTGCCAATATCTGAGCAGAGTGGTAGGATACAACCCATTGTTCTCAGTAATCCTTAAAAAAGCACTATTTAGCAATTATTATCATTTATAGCTCTGACCTGGATGGCTCAGGCTAGCTTGATCTTGTTAGATCTCAGAAGCTTAACAAACCTGGCCCTGTTTAGTATTCGGATGAAGACCACCAAGTAAACCCAGGGTCAGTACACAGAGGCAGGTAATGGCAAACTACTTCTGAATGTCTCTTGCCTTGAAAACCCTATGGGGTTTTCTTTCCTGGTGGTTTTAATAATGTGGTTTACTCAACCCAAGCATTGGTTTTTTGTTTTTTGTTTTTTTGTAAAAACCTCTCCTAAAAAGCATTGGTGATTGGGCAGGCTATGTATTCTTAGATGTTATTTTATCTCCTGTTCAGTCTATTTTTTTAGCTGCCTTCTGTTCCAGTCGCTTATCCATAATTATTCTAATGATTTATAATCCCCTGAGTGATTTAGAACTGAGTTAGGATCTGTTCCCAATGTGCACTTATCAACATTATATTCCATCTTCCATTTTATTGCCCAGTCGCCTCATTGTGAGATAAAGTGCTACAGTTCTTGCTGCGTGCTTTGAATGTGTGCCTTTGGAATTATTTTGTCTCATCAGCGGATTTGGAAAATTCACTTACTGTCCACACCAGAAAATGAATTAATATGATAAATGGCACAAATTCCTGGAGCACCTTTCTGTGCCACTCATGCTATTGTCAAAGATGTGTATTATTATTCCTTCCCTATGAAAATTCCCTATGTCGTGAGTATGCCTTATATAGAATGACTTTCTTAATGGATGTGATCAATAATACAAAAACTATGTTGAGACATTGATAGTCCACGTATTGCAGCTGTTCTTCTAAATATGAGGTAGGCTTCTGTTGTGAGTGTGGGAAGTTAACATAAGATGAGTCCTGCTGGATCAGACTGAGAGTCTATCTTCCCATCAATGACCAGACAGAGGTCTCCAGGGACCCTACGAGCATCACAAAAGGGCAGCCGCCCTTCCTCTTTTATATGCCTGCAGTACCTAGTATACTAGAACTGAAGGTCCATTTAGCTAGCATTGATTTATTACATGTTTGTCTCTTCACCAAAGAACTCACTGCAATCAGTCACTTTTAGAGCTATGTTATATCCGTGTTTCATATTATGCCTGGCCTCAACCCTGTGCCCTGTCCCAGGCTATATTACTAAACAGAACAATCAAGATGCCAGCATGTCAGGCACCACTGCATTTATGAATGCAGTATGCCTACTTGTTTGAAAGCATATCTTCAAATGAGCTGTGTTAAGTCTAGGGTACTTCACATTCCAGATTTTGAACAGGAGAACCTTTCCTATGGAAAGTACTGTCAGGCCTGCATACACATTAAAATGTGCATGTGCATTTGGCCATTGTTTCCTGGGACATGCAAATATATGCACAGGCAATGAAGCTGGTTTTCCACTGTGGTTATCTTTGCAAAATAAGAACAGTTGTTCCTGGAAGTGTTGTTCAGGTAGCAAAAGGCAGGAAATAGTTCTTCATTAGCAAAGGTCTTGTTATGGCTGCTGACTAACCATCCCTTTCTTAGGTGAATTGACAGAATGTGAACTGATGTTTCATCAGTGGAAACCAATAGGTAGGAGATAGCTTCTTGGTAGCTGGGACTCTCTCTGTTGTTTGTTTTTGTTTTTTGAAAACAACCCTTAGAGTTTGAAGAAGATGACACATCCAGCTAAGGGAAAGGGGCAGGGAATCAGCTTGGGGGAAAGAAGAGTTTGGAGTATTAATAGAGAGGGACTGAGAGATCTGTGAGATGGCTGAAAGGGAAGCACCTTGTGGAGAAGGTCCTTTCTGGGCATTTGATGTGGGGTGGTGGATCTACTACCCTGTGAGACTGACTCCTTGCATAACTTATTTTCTGCTTGTCTATTTATAACAGAAATGTAACAAATACAGCTATAGTCACCAGATCTTTTTCGTCTGAAGGAAATAAAAGGCTGCCCCAGGGACATGGGGAATGCAGATAAATTAATATTCCACTTGAGATGGAGCCACCTAAAAATTGTGCTGAAAAAATGTAATAGCCAAACTAAAATGGTAAATATTCTACCTGTCTGAAAGTTTTATACCCTACTTCCCAGACATAGCCTTTCTAGGCAATATGAAGAGAAAACATAAAATCTCAATTCAATAAACCCCATAAAATACTAAAACATAGATTAAATGAATATGCAATATATGTTAACTACAACAAAAGACAGTCCTTTGCAACAGAAGAAAATGAATGGGAAACCTGAATAAGCAGTCTTGGGCCTGTATCTAAAAAGATGAAGCATAGGTGAACAGCTGTAGGGAGGAAGGGGGAGGAGGAGGAGAGGGGGAGGAGAACCATAGAAAACAAGTTCTCTCAGGGTTGCACATACTTTGACTGTGGGTGAAGGCACCTCAAATAGGGCCTCTATATACAACCTCTGTTCTCAGGCAGGTTTATACAAAAGCAAGTAGTCTTCTATATATCCTGGTCCCAAGTCGTATATGCCTTTCAAATCATAATGAGCATTTGTTTTTGTAAGAGAAAAGCAGAAGAGTGAAGAAATGGCACTGGAGTATCAATGATGAACACTAGTCAGGCATCTTGCTAATGCATTTTTCACTAATAGAAGTTTCCAAATAGCATTCAAAGGCAGACCTATATTAACACTCTGGTGTAAAATTAAAGATTTCACGTTTTACAAAAGATTTTACATTTACAAAAGGCAGCCTCACATAATAATTGGAGGTGAGTACAAACCCCCAAATGAGGTTTGTGATGGTTCATGGTTGGTGGCATTCCCAGTTTGTGGGCTGAAAACTGCCATGAAATTTTAGAGGCTGAATGGCCTGTTTCTGTTTGTGAGGTTTGTGACACAGTTGCCCCCTCCCCTGCATGCTAGAGAGACCAAACTACAGAGAATCTCGGGCTGACTCTCCTCTACCTGCCTTTCATGCTTGGTGAGGATTGGATTTATGGGGTCCAAGTTATGCCCTCCCCAAGCAGGTGCCCTCATCCTCCATTGTTTCCAGTGGAGGAAAAGAACAGCAAAAAAAGCAAGGGCAATAGAAGTTAAGCAGAACAGAACCAAAGTCCCAGAGAATCTCTGCAGTAGAAACTGAAGATGGGGGACATTTTTGCAAGCCCAGAAAACCAGTGCAACTGTGGCACTGTAAACCCAATAGGACTGAGGTCAAGCCATAGAATCTTTGCAGTAGAAATGGAAGGACAGGGCATTTTTGCAAGCCCAGCAGAACCAATGTCACTGTGGCAGTGCAAACCCAAAAGGGCTAAGGTCAAGCCAGAGAATCTCTGCAGTAGAAAATGAAGGGGGGGGGATTTTTGCAAGCCCAACAGTACCAGTGCAATGTACTAGTGCCCAGCAGAAACCAGTGCTATTGTGGCAATGCCAGCTCAGCAGGACTGATGAGAAGCACAAAATCACTCTCCAAGCAAGGGGGGTGCAAGCGCAGCAGAACCAGTGCAGTACTGCCCGGCAGAACCCAATGCCATTGTGGCAATGCCAGTTCAACAGGACTGATATGAAGCACAGAATACACTCCAAATGGGGGGGGGGGTTGCAAGCCCAGCAGAACCAGTACAGTGTACTAGTGCCCAGAAGAACCCAGTGCCATTGTGGCAATGACAGATCAACAGGGCTGATGTGAAGAACAGAATCATGATCCAAGCAAGGGGGGCTGCAAGCCCAGCACAACTAGTTCAGTGTACAGAATGCCTAACAGAACCAAGTGCCACTGTGGCACTGCAAACTTAAAAGGACTGATCTCAAAGCAGAGTCACAAATAAATCCAAGTGGGGGGGGGTTGCAAGCCCAGCACAACCAGATACAATGTGTAGAAGGCCCAGCAGAACCCAGTGCCGCTGTGGCACTGCAAGTTTAAAAGGACTGATCTCAAAGCAGAATCACAAGAAATCCATGGGGGGGGGGTATTGCAAGCCCAGTACAAACAATGTGCAGAATACTTAGTAGAACCCAGTGCCACTGGCATTGCAAACTTAAAAGGACTTATCTCAAAGCACAGAGTCACAAATTCAATTGGGTGGGGGTTTGCAAGCTCTGTGGAGGAGAATGAGAAGGGAGCACAAAATAATGCTGGCAAAGAGGGGAATCCTCTTGAAACTGATATGAGTAGTTTGAAACTGAGAAGAGTGTTTCCCAGGCTGGAGAATTCCATCCTCCTGTTGCTTTGAAGTATGGTAAACATTTTGTTTGGTGAGCATTTTGTCTGGAAATGTATCCATTTGTGAGCTGGCATTGACCTCCATAAACTGCTTGGAAATTCGCGGAAAGTTTGTGCCAATTGACCTGCCATGAAATTCAGTTCGCAAACCATGAACTGGCCAAAATTCATTAGGAACTTTAGTTAATGAGCCAGTTCATGCCCATCCCTAATAATAATCCATTGTAGTAATCCATTGTAGATGGTAGCAGAGCATGGAAAAGTTTGGCTAGATTTTGCATACACCAACTGAGGCTGAGCAATATGGCACCTAGAACTTCAGCTTGAACGGGTGACTTGTTTTTATGTACTAAGCAACTGAGGCTGTGATACCTGTAAAATCATTATAACAGTCAAAGCTATGGGACGCTGCATCTGTATATTTGGAAGTGGAAGTTAATTATGAAATTTGCTGTTTATGTTTATATACACACGCATACATACACAAACACAGAGGTAGGGAACCCACCAGCACTCAAGGGGGGAGAAATTTAATTTCCCTTTATGCTTTTTCTATTTTTCTCCCCCCCCCCCTTCTCTTCCTTCTTATCTCCTATTGCCTTTCCTCCTTTTCTGCTTTCTTCCCTCCCTCTGACCTACCTTTTTTGGACTTCCTCCTTCAGTTGCTGCTTTCCAGTTACTAGTTTCCCCAGATTCACAGAATCATTTCCCTATCCCTACGTA
The DNA here is from genome assembly GCA_029375565.1 of Gekko gecko. Taxonomy (NCBI): domain Eukaryota; kingdom Metazoa; phylum Chordata; class Lepidosauria; order Squamata; family Gekkonidae; genus Gekko; species Gekko gecko. Next base: position 106,857,793 of record JAPDNY010000009.1, read on the forward strand.
GACTTATCGTAGTGCTTTTTTAAATCCACACCCTGGGTTCAGAATTTATTGATAGACATTACTAACTCTAGAAGTGAACATCCTCCTAGCATCTTATCTGTTGTCTGTACAAATTGCATATGGGCCATGAAGGAATACCATAGCCACGGTTGCAAAATGTTCAGCTTCCGAAAGCAGTTACCAGACTGAAAATAGTGCTTCTTGTCACAAACAGCTATTTTGGACAGATTAGATAGATGACTGTGGATGTCCAGAAACAACTGCATTTCAGACAAAAAGGCAGAATTGACAGAAAGTGACTACTTAACAATTTACCTGTTTATTGAAAAAGGCACAAAACTATGTATGACTCCAATTCAGCCTTCTCTACATCTGTCATCAACAAGGCAGGCTCATCTATCACATGGAATTGTGTATATGCTTAAAATTGTGCTCTTGTGTTATTTCTATTAGAGTTCATGTATCAAAATGTCACTTTTCCCCCTGTTTGCGATTCAAAAATGTCCTCTGCTCAAGGACAATCTTAGTCCTAAAACAGAGAGTTGGATACTAGAAAAAGGGTCTCTACATCTAAGTGTTTGTGAAACTTTGTTCTTGGAAGACAAATATTTGTTATTACTGCTGTCCTATCAACCTGATGATATTTAAATAGTGTAAGTAACTCCCAGCTAGCAGACCTGTAATTCACTGTTAGTACTTGTTCTTAAAAATAGTACATAAGCCCACAACTACAATTTGTAATCAATTGGGCTTTGCAAGAGTCTAGCGGAACTGAGATTTTATCTGCTGAATCTGATTAAGCCTGTAAATATTTCTCTTATTTAGTCAACGTGCATGCATGCATACTTTTAATCTACTTTTTCTCTGCATAGTGAATTAATGTTCAAGGCTTTCTACACTTAACCTCCTGTAATCCTTTGGAGACAAATTGCCTTTTGCAATCTTATTTAAACCTTTTAGTAAATGTCAAAGAACTTATATACCATTTCCAGAAGACTAGTTGCCTGTGTCATTCTTGGTGGCCAGGGGACAAAAATGATGTGTCCTCAGACTGAGGCTAGTCAGTTTGTCATCATTCATTTGGACTCTGTTCCCACCTGGAATTTTTCCTCGGGTAAGATCTGTGGCAAAAAGACATTTCTCCATGGACTGGCTCCATGGACGGGCAGAGCTGCACCTCATAAATGGTAACTATGAAGAAGGGAAGAGACATGAAAACAGCAAAAAATAAATTAACACTGTTACATCACAAGTTGAATTTAATGTTAAACTATGAAATAGAAAAAAAATTAGAGTTTACTAGACAGTATTATTTTGAGAACGTAAATAAGCCCAATAGGTGGCTGGCATATAAAGTGAGAAAAGAAAGGGAAAAACGTATGATTTTACGGTTAAAAGATGATAAAGGTGAAATTAAAAGTAATATTCAGTATTTGAAAGGCATATTGGAAAAGTTTTACAAAAATTTGTATCAACGGGAAGAACAAGAGAGGGAGTTAATTATAAAATATTTGGAAGATAATGGGAGTAAATTCAGTATGCAACAAAGAAAAATTTTAAATGACCCAATAACAATGTGTGAACTATCAGAGGCGATTAAAAGACAGAAAAAAAGAAAACACCAGGTCCGGATGGTATCCCAGCGGAATTCTATCAAACTTTTGAAGAGCAAATTTGTATCCCATTTAAAGAGGTAATCCAGCGAGTAGGCAATCAGGGGAAAAGTCCAGAATCATGGAACCATGCACTAATTACGTTGATTCCTAAACCCAATTCAGAACAAGATGATATTAAGAATTATAGACCTATATCCCTATTAAATGCGGATTATAAAATATATGCAGGTATCTTGGCAGATAGGTTAAAAAAAGTGTTATCACAAACTATACATCAAGATCAGATGGGGTTTTTACCTAGAAGACAATTGAAAAACAATTTGAGGATAATAATGGACGTGTTAGAGTATTATGAGGAACATTCAGAGAAAGAGCTAATGTTAATGTTCCTTGATGCAGAAAAGGCGTTTGATAATTTGTCTTGGAATTTTTTATTGGAAAAGTTGAATAATGCCGACTGTGGACAACAATTTTTTACTATGGTCAATGCTATATATAAGGTTAACTTCGCAAAAGTAATTGTTAACGGAGATACAACAAATAATATAGAAATCCAGAAAGGTTCTAGGCAGGGTTGCCCGCTTTCGCCGTTGTTGTTTATCTTTGCACTGGAATCCCTAAATAATGCAATTAGGGGAAGTTCACTAATTCATGGTTTAAAAATAAGAGGGGAAGAGTACAAGTTGTTGGCGTTTGCGGATGATCTTGTATTTATAATGGAGGACCCGGAGGTATCAATTATATATTTGATGGAGACTGTCAAAAAATATGGATTGGTGGCGGGACTTAAGATAAATTATAAAAAATCTAAAATATTGCCGAAAAACTGTTCACAAAATTTGTTACAGAAGATACAAGAAATTAACCCGATGGAAATAGTAAAGAAAGTAAAGTATTTGGGAATTAATTTTACAAATAAATGTAGTTCATTGATAGAAGATAATTATAATGTGTTATTGGAGGAAATTAGAAAAGATTTGCAGAAATGGAAGAAGATACCTCTTTCGTTTATGGGTAGAATTGCGTTGGTTAAAATGAATATCTTGCCCAGATTTCTATTTTTAGCACAGAGTATCCCGATTTTGAAAAACCAGAAATATTTTGAAGACTTAAGTAAAATCACAAGACAATTTATATGGTTGCATAAAAGAGCTAGAATAAAATGGAAAGTTCTGCAAGATAAAAAAGAAAGGGGTGGAATGAATGTACCCAATTGGTATATATACTATCAAGCAGCCGCCCTGGTTTGGATAAAAGAATGGCTGACGTTGGATAATGATAGGTTACTAAAATTAGAAGGACATGATTTGTATATGGGATGGCACGCATATATTTGGTACAGCAAAGATAGAGTACATTCGAATTTTGGTAGACATATGTTAAGGGGTGCACTAAATAAAATATGGTCTAACATAAAAGAAAGGTGGTATAGGCAAACTCCAAGATGGGTCTCTCCCCTCGAAGCATTTATAGTGCCATCACTGTTAACCATGAATAAGAAGGAAAGCTATCAAACATTGTTAAGTAAAAATAATAAATTGAAATCTGAGGAAAAATTAGCAAGGGAAAATAACCTAACTTGGTGGGAACAAGCAATGTTGTGTGATAGGTTTCAAAAAGATGCAGTAAAAGGGTTTGAAGATCAAAACAATCTAGATAAGATTTGGCTTTCGTCAAACGATAAGCTAATACAGAAATTATATGGTTTGCTGTTGGATGAATACGAGCAGGATGAGATAATTAAAACAACTATGGTATCTTGGATGAAAGACCTAGGTGAAAATGTAGAAATTGATCAGTGGAATAAGATCTGGAAATCAGTTAAATACATGAGAGCTATTACGTATAAAGAAAATATATACAAAATGTTTCATAGGTGGTATTGGTCCCCGGATAAATTAGCCAGATGTTACCCTGGATATTCTAGCCAATGTTGGAAGTGTAAAGCTAATGTTGGGACCTTTTACCACCTGTGGTGGAAGTGTGATAAGATACAAAATTATTGGAGAATGGTGTGGAGAATGATTCAAGAGATATTGGAGAAAAATGTCGCACTGAGACCCGAAATATTTCTGTTAAACATGATACCGAATGGATATAACCAACAGGAAGTGTATTTGTTAACATATATAATAACAGCCGCTCGCTTATTACTGGCAAAGAATTGGAAGATAGATAGAATACCCTCAAGAGAAGAACTAATAACGAAATTGCTTGAGTTAGCACAATTAGATGATCTGAGCTTGATGTTACAAAACAAACATGAAAAGGTACACACTGAAAGATGGTTAAGGGTGTATAAGTGGTTAGATAAAGTAAGAGATGTATAAGACTCTAGTGTATAAGTATGTTGTATAATTGAAATGGAATGTAACGATGAGGAAATGTAATAAAAAGAGTATTAAAAAAAAATGGTAACTTTCCCATGCATCCCCCTCTGCTGCAGTCATTACTGCAGTTCCCCAGACTGCATGCTCATGGATCAGTGGACCCCCTGGAAAACCATGGAAGAAGAAGTATTGGGGTGTGTGAGCGAGGGCAGTAGCAAATAGGTAAGTAGAAGTGCCTACCGTAAACAGAAAGGAAACTTAGTATACAAGCCTGGAGTCCATCTGAAACCATTTCAGTATTTTTGTTCAAATGGCATCTCCGCTGCGGAGGGAGAAGATGGGGTCAAAATGTTCACAGCTGTGCTGACTGTGACTTCTGCTTTGTGGTGAGCCTCCTTGGAGGGCCTGGTTGAGTCATAAAGTAAACCAGAAATGAATGAATCTAATATATAATTAAATCATATGTGACAACAAGATTGAGGAGGGAGGGAAGAAGATGGCGTGGATGCTTTAGCTTCTAGGACTGCAGTGCTGTTTGTGATTATTCAGGAACGGTACACCTTTGCCATTGCTACTCCTAGTCAGAGCCAGTGGCAGCCATTGATCCCTTAAGCAGAAGCAAGTTTTGGAGGACATCCAACAATTTCAGTTAATCCAGACATCTGAATTATTATTTGTTGGATTACTGAAGAGGTCTGCATTATTTCATCACTCATTGCCATACTCAACACTTCTCAGTTTGATTTCATTTTTGAAAACGGCATTGGACTCAGCCAACTGTTACATAGCCGTCTCTCGGGAATCATTCCCCAATTTGTTATGATATAGCCACATATTCCAATAAAGAGGTTTAATTAATCCCTGATCTTGCAGTGAGATCATCAGTAGGCTGAGGTGCCCCAAGGCAGATCTGCTACGGAAGCCACCGTGAACAACTTGGAAAGAGAAGGCAGAATTTTTATAAGACGTAAATGTAAAAACTCCATGCACATTTTTAGTAAGATGCCAAGCCCTATAATCAAACACACTTTTAGAACATCACACAGATGAATCATCCAAGTTTTTATTCATGAACATTTTCCGCTCCACCAAAACATTATATTCTGAAGAAATTTATATAACTGTTATATAACCAGATGCAGTCTGAAATAATTCCTTTTGAAACCTTTTTGGAATATTCCTTTTGAAGCATTTGAGTTGGTTATTTTTAAAGTCTGTAGCCTGTTTCTTTATGTATGACTGTCAGTAAATGCTGATTATGGGCAAATAATCAGGTAAATAAATGAAAATGTTATCACATGCATACACATATGTAAAGTATGTGTATAAAAACTACTACCACATTATTCCAGCCACATTACACTATTTCTCACACAACCTGGTGATGTGAAAATCATTAGCCCTCATTTCTTGAAGATTTGCAAAGGCATGCAGCAGTGGAGGTGATCAATGCCTCACTGAGACAAGGGCCAGTCTTGCATCTTTTGAAGTGGCATATCGGGGGGGGGGGGGCGGGGAGAATCTCTTTTGGTAACTATGGCCTTAGTAACTACTTACCAGGCTTCAGTAAGCCATTCTTTTGTAAGACGATATTGTATGTGGTGGCTGTATGATTCAGGGAATCTTGGATGAAACAGTTTGCAGGTTCTGCTTGGTCTGTCACTGTGGTCAGGAATGCCTTTTGCCTACTCAGTTTTTATACCAAGGATGACCATTCTTGGAGATGACTGAATTGGCCACAGCTGCGCATGCCTGATGATTTCCAGGTTAGGCTATTGCAATGTGGAACTAGTTTTTTAAGGTTTCTCAAAAATAAAGTTGGTCCAGAATGCAGCCGACTTCCAGTTCATTGTTGGATACAATTCATGCTGGTTTGCAATGTCAAGGCTAGCCAGTGAGTTTCCTAATCTAATGATCTAATGTTTGAAATAAAATCAATGATAGATTAATTGTGCACCTGTCCAATTTCAGAGTTGCTCTTACTCCTCTGTAACCTTTGGCTGCTCTTATTTTCTTTCACTAGTCATCCCTGTAAGATTGTTTTTTATGCTAAATCGGTCTCATAATGAGTTCAGTGATTAGCACAGAAATTAAGATGCCTGCTTCCAAAATTACATTAGAGTGGGTTTCAAAAATTATTCTTGGTCCTTCTTCTGCCCTTCTCCCTCAGGCTGCTCTTTATAAGAAACAATGGTCTGCCCAAGACCTGATGAACAGTGTGAGAGAGGCTGCAGTCATGCACACTAAATAATCCACTTTCAATCCATTTTCAGTACACTTTCCAACTGGATTTTACTGTGTGAACTGGCAAAATCCAGTTGGAAAGTGCATAGAAAGTGAACTGAAAGTGGATTATTTAATGTATGTGACTGCAGCCAGAGATTCACACTTTTTTTTGTGAGGAAGAGTTCCTTACAGTTTCCCTGGAAACTGAAAACAGAATAGATTTTTCAAAAGTCCCATAGATTCATACTTGTGTGATCCTGAGATTCAGAGATCCCAGAAGAAACACATTGGTGTGTTGCTACAGAGACAAGAAAGATAACAACCCCTTCAAAACGATAGTTCTTTTTAGTATACCGAGGGCTACCTTCAGGGCTTCTCTTTTTTTGTTTTTGTTGGTTTATCTGAATAAGGAGAACACAGTTGCACTTTTATGCAGCTCAGAAGGTTCTGGTTCTCACCTTTAAAGCTCTAAATGGTCTGGGACCTTCAGATCTACAGGACCACCTCTCCTTATGTGTCCCCCCAAGAACACTTTGTTCTTCATCATGTGGTATGCTGGTGATGCCTGGCCCACAGATGGCTTAACTGTCCTCAACAAGGGCTAGAGCTTTTTTGATAGTGGCCTCTGCCTGGTGGAACTCTCTGCCAGATGACATCCAGTCCCTGTGGGATCTCTCTAAATATCATAGGGCCTATAGGACCAAATTGTTCCACTAGACTTTCTATTGAGGATAGTTGAGGCCAGTTTTCTACCACCTAGTAGTAGTGCCACCTGTTTGTTTTTTTTTACAGCACTCTGGGGTGTTGCTTGTTGGCTGCCAAGTGATCATGTTTTATTCTGATGCTGAGCTAGAATGCTATTTTATAGATTGTAATTTAATGTTTTGTAGATATGTTTTATCTCTGTATAGATTGTTTTATCAAATGTTGTGGTGGAAAGTGCCATCAAGTCACAGCTGACTTATGGTGACCCAGTGGGGTTTTCAAGGCAAGAGACATTTAGAGGTGACTTTGCCATTGCCTGCCTCCATATTATGACGCTGGTATTCCTTCGTGGTCTTCCATCCAAATACTGACCAGAGCTGACTCTGCTTAGCTTCCAAGATCTGATGAGATTGGACTAGCCTGGGCTGTCCAGGTCAGGTGTTGATCCAGAGGAGGGGTATGTTATAAGTCTAACAAATAAATGAGAAACAACAACAACAAAAAAGAAAAATTATGAGTGATACTCTCAAAACTTCTTGTGTGCTGTAAAAGATCAAACAAATCTTAAGCAGAACAAAGCCAGAGGAATCTGTTCTTCCATATCCAAAAGACATATTTCCTCTAGTACCATTGTATTACCTTATTCCAGTCTTATAGTGGAAACAGTGTCTTTTCCTGTGCATGGGGTTCAGGAAGAGAAAAACTTTTAAGACTAATCAGACTTTTAATAATAAATATGAAAGGATGCAGTACAAATTCATGAGAAGGTGTTGATAAAATTACAAAGACTTCCTTTAGAACAATGGAAGAAGGTGGAGGTATACTGGATCGCTTCTATGATAGAGGAAGAAGAGGGAAGAAGAGGAAATTACTTGGCAAGTTATCTGTTGGTGAAGGGGTGGATCTGAAAAAGGAGCAGGATGAGGTTTGTGTATGTATACTGTCTGTTAACACTGACAAAGTATATTTATCTGTTTGACAAGAGTGACTCACAAATGAACTTTTCCTTGTTGTGGCCACCCCCAGTTTCTAGGGAAAGGTGACATACTAGTGAACACTTCTAGGTTCTTTAAAATCACCAAAGATATGACATTGTAAGATTATTTTGATATTTTAGGATACCCACATGTTGTATCTCTCCAGGCCAGGTAGCCATGGCATTTCCCTGTTCATTGACACTACTTCTGTCACAACAACTATCTGACTGATATTGGGCTCAGGAACATATTTGAATTGTGGACCCTGAATGGAGTCTGTCCTCACACTGTAAAATCTGGATTCATTCAATTTACAGAGACAGCCTGTGGATTCTATTGTTTATGCAACAGCCCATCAAAGTAGATAGTCTGCTGATTTGTTTTTCTCCTTATTTCATAAAAGTTTTACGGTTTTTTTAATCTTGATAGTCTGGTTTTATCAACATTATGTTTGTTTAAATTCACATCCCAGCTTCTTTTGTATTCACAACAGCTCCCAACATAGCAACCAATGCATGTTTTAAAAAAAAAAAAAGATTTAGGGTGCCTCTCAGACACTGGTGGAAGCAATGTGTGCCAGCATTAGGGGTGTTGATGGGTGTTTTTCGGTTTGGGTTTATAGGACCTGGAAAAAAATTGGGATTCCCAAAAAAATCCTGGATCCTGATATGGTACGATCTTCAAATCTAGGATTTTTTTGGAAATCCCCCCAAAATTTGGGTCCAGTAGATCTGAAAATAAAAATACCAGTTAAAAAAAAGCCAGTGCAAAGCTGTGCTGGCAGGAAGCTCTGGGCTGACATCTCTTGCAAGCCCGGTTTAAACTGGGCTGCAGGAGGAGCCAGCTCAAGGCAAGCCAGTGAGAACAGTCTGCTCCCCGCCAACACAGCTGATCCTTATACTTTAAAGGGCCCACAGTAGAAGTCTGACAAACATCTGAGAGGCAGGAGCAGTCTGCTCCTGGCTCTCCGCTGTTTTTGGATCTACCCAGTAATTCCAGAATATATCTGGGATTTTTTCGGGATTTTTTTTTAATTTCCCCAAGGGAACCTGGATATATTTGGGATGCCAAAGTAAATTTTCAGCTTGGGTAGATCCAAATGCACCTGGCTGGCATGCTTATATCACTTCTGGATGCTCTAGCATTTCAAAAACTCTATGGCTTTATACACCAGGCCTCCTGGATGTTTTATTGTTTATGTTTATATAAATAAACATATGCGTGCTTTTGTTCCTATTCAGGAAAGATGGCTATGTTTTAAGGCAGTGGTTTTTGTAAGAATATAGGTGGTTCAAACTTGTTATCTCAAAAAAAGAAAGAAAGGCTTTTTTCCAGAATGTTGTATTTTATTAGACAGTTTTGTGAACTCAGCAAGTTAACTATCATTTTAAGAGAAAACATTCACAACTGTTCGATCACAATGAACTTCAGTCACTTAGCTGAATTAACTGTAATTTCAGCCCAAGATGAAAACAGCCAGTAGCTGATTTATTTCTGTTTCCCTGCTGTTTAGCATGGTTTTATATGGCCTCTTTACCCTGATCTGAGGAAAAAAATATTATTATGCTGCTGTTGATCAAATAAATAATTCAAAATTAGATCTAGCACAAAAGGTTGCTTAGATATGACAATTGTTTACCTTTTTTAAAAAAAGTGGAGTCCCCCATACTTTAGGAATATTAGTTCTTGCTACGTCAAAAAAGGTAGTTTCAGAATAAAGAATGATTCTGCTGATCAGTTTGTTATCTTTTTGTTTTTGTTTACAGCATAAAGAACGTCACTCCAAAAGTAGGAGATGCTGAAACCCGTAAAGCCATTCGCCGTGCCTTTGATGTGTGGCAGAATGTAACCCCTCTGACATTTGAGGAAGTTCCTTACATTGAACTTGAGAATGGCAAGAGAGATGTGGATATTACAATAATTTTTGCATCAGGTTTCCATGGAGACAGCTCTCCCTTTGATGGGGAGGGAGGATTTTTGGCCCATGCTTACTTTCCCGGGCCGGGTATTGGGGGAGACACACATTTTGACTCAGATGAACCATGGACCTTGGGAAACCCTAATCATGATGGTAAGAACAAATTGCTATTTAAACACTTGAATCGTATACTATATAAACAGGACTGTAGCATGGCTATGTATTTTTGTGTGACACCTGGAAGTAATTATAACTACTATATTTTTCAAATGAAGCTCCAGTTGCAGGTGCTGGATGACCTTGGCCAGGCCATAGTTCTGTCAGAGCTGTTCTTGAAAGAGCAGTTCCTGTCAGAGCTCTCTCAGCCCCACCTACCTCACAGGGTATCTGTTGTGGGGAAGGGAAGGGAAAGGAGTTTGTAAGCCGCTCTGAGACTCTGAATGAAGGGCAGAGTATAAATCCAATCTCCTCCTCCTCTCCTCCTCTTCTTCTCCTTCTTCCAATTATTTTTATTCATTTACTTCATTTGTACATCACCTTTCTCCCCAGTAGGGACCCAAAGTGGCTTACACCATTCTCCGTTCACTATTCCTACTTCGAAGTGTAAAGTAACATTATGCTGCTTTATGAAAATAGATTATTATTTTGTTACTGGGGTGAGTCTGTATATTTCTGAAAATCACCTTTATCAATGCAGTTGATAAAACAATGCTGTTGACAGAATACCTGCGAATAAACACAACATTATTTACTGTTCATGGTAATAATGGCATTAGTATAGAATTTTACCTCTTCCTCCTCCTCCTCCTCCTCCTCCTCCTCTTCCTCTTCTTCTTCTTCTTCTTCTTCTTCTTCTTCTTCTTCTTCTTCTTCTTCTTCTTCTTCTTCTTCTTCTTCTTCTTCTTCTTCTTCTTCTTCTTCTTCTTCCTCCTCCTCCTTCTTCCCCTTCTTCCCCTTCTTCTCCTCCTCCTCTTCTTCTTCCTCCATATTTGATAACTGCGGTGCTGGAGATGTATGGCCATGATTAATAAGGGCCATGATAGATAATTGCCTAACCAGTGGGACAGCTGCTGAAAGCTATGATTGTTTTGCAGTCTGTTTAGGGCTGCCAACCTCCAGAGGTAGATGGCAATCTCCCAGAATTGCAACTTATCTCCAGACTATAGACATCAGTTCTCCTAGAGAAAATGGCAGTTTTGGAGGGTGAACCCTATGGAATTATACTCCATTGAGGTCCCTCCCCTCCCCTGCCCTCACCGCACCATCCCCAGGCTCCATCCCCAAATCTCCAGGAATTTTCCAACCTGGAGCTGGCAACCCTAGGTGAGCTGGAGGCTGACAGACTGTAAGCACTCTTCCTGTAGTCCAGTGGTGTACGTGTCAGAGTAGGGCTCCCAATTTAGTGGACTTAGCTGAAAGAGTTGCAACAAAGCCACAATGGAAAGTCGGGGTTATGTAAGTGTCTCCTAGTTGTAGTGATGGAAAGTGTTGTCAAGTCACAGCTGACTTATGGCAACCCTGTGAGGTTTTCAAGGCAAGAGACGTTCAGAGGTGGTTTGCCATTGCCTGCCTCCATGTCATGATCCCGGTATTCCTTGGAGGTCTCCCATCCAAGTAGTAGTCAAGGCTGACCTTGCTTAGCTTCTGAGATCTGATGAGACTGGGCTAGTCTGGGACATCCAGTTAAGACAAAAGATCTCAGACAGGCTTATATATGCAGAGTACTATCTAGGGTTCTTCTAAGATGTCATTGTCTGTACAGCAGCTGCTCAATTGTGGTTCCCCTACAGACAGAAGCTATGGAGGAATATGTATTTATTCGTAGAATTTATGAGTCATCTGTCAGAAAACACTAAACATGATGTACAGCTATACATATGAAAACATTTTAAAACAGTGCAGATATAAAATAAGCCAGAAATAACACAAAAAAGCAAATACCATTTAAAACACAGCTACTGTTGCTATGAAAGCAGGTTAAAATAAGTGGTGAGGAAAGCTATTCCATCACTGCACTGTCTCCAGGGCTGGTGCCAGGGTTTTTTGCACACTAGGCAAGGCTACCTTCTGCCCCCCCTCCCCAATTTTCAAACATAAATGCATTTTAGGAAGAATGAAAAGCACGAAATTTGAAATTGCTAATTTCTTTTTTTTTTAATCATGAGAACAAGTAATCTCTGATTTTCTTTCTCAAATTGAAAAACACAGATTGCAAAGCATTTTGAAAAATCCTGTTAATTGTGATGTTGAAATTTAAGTCTATTTAATGTTTCCATTTCAGGCACATCAAAATCTCATTTTGCATGCCTTTTCTTTAGCAAATTTTGTCACCAAATCCTTCAGGTCAAGCGCTGATGTTTCAGCATGTTCAATTGAAATAGCTGCCAAACCAAATAGTCTCTTTTGTAACATTGTCAAGCATGTGTTTTTATAAGTTTGAGTTTTGAGCTGTGTTCACCACTTGCCACTGACATTGGAACTGTGAGAAGAATCCTCAGAGCAAGAGAAGCGTTAGGCACACTCCTGGAGTTTTTGTTGAAGTATGAAGAGAAGTAATCTTTGTGGTGGCATAGACCTTTGACTGCCAGTGCCAGAAGACAACATCAGGGGAAGGCCTTGGCCTCTGTACTCTGTTTACTGGCCTCCTCCAGAGCAACTGGTTGGCCATGCTGGACTAGATGGACCACTGGTCCTATTCAGAAGGAACCTTTCATTTGCTTCACAATACCCTTTGAATTAATTCGGGGGGGGGGGCAGCCACTTGCCTGCTCACCTCTGGTAAGTTAACAATTGCTCTCAGGCAACAGGTACAGTTCTGGTCACCACACTATAAAAAGGATATTATAGCTTTGGAAAAGTGCAGAAAAGAGCTACTAGAATGATAAAAGGGTTGGAACACTTTCCCTATGAAGAAAGGTTAAAGTGCTTGGGGCTTTTTAGCTTGGAGAAACGACGGCTGAGGGGTGACATGATCAAAGTTTATAAGATTATGCATGGGATAAAGCAGGTTGAGAAAGAGGTACTTTTCTCCCATTCTCACAATACAAGAACTCGTGGGCATTCCATGAAATTGCTGAGCGGTCGGGTTAGAACGGATAAAAGGAAGTACTTCTTCACCCAAAGAGTGATTAATACCTGGAATTTACTGCCGCAGAAGGTAGTGGCAGCTACAAGCATGGATGGCTTCAAGAGAGAACTGGATAAGCATATGGAGCAGAGGTCCATCAATGGCTTTTAGCCACAAGTTATAGATAGGGACTCTGGAGTGATGCTCTGTATTCTTGGTGCTTGGGGGGGAGATAACAGTGGGAAGGCTTCTAGTGTCCTGGCCCCACTGGTGGTCCTCCTGATGGCACCTGGTATTTTTGGAGTGTTGGACTGGATGAGCCATTGGCTTCTCTTATGTTCTGATGTTCTTAACTAAGCTGATTTTTTTAAAATAGTAGATTCAACTGGTTATCTATGCTGATCTGAAGCAATAGAACAAAGTTTGAGTCCAGTGGCACCTTTAAGGCCAACAAAGTTTAATTCTGGGTATAAGCTTCCATGTGCATGCATGAAGAAGTTTTGTTTTTTTTAAGTTAGATTGGATGTTTTGTTTTTGCCCATAAATGAACAGTAGGCATACCTAAGTAGATAGGTAGGAAAAATATACTTTAAGATTTACTTCCAAGGTTGAATTATTTGGGTTTTCTGAGGAGGATAAAACATCAAGGCCCCTGAGTTGGCAGCAGCACCAGATCTCTCAACAGGGCTGGTTCAGATGGGCCACACTTTAAGGGTGGAGCTAGATCTGAGTCCAGTCTAGACCAACAAGATTTCCAGGGTATAAGCTTTCAAGACCCAAAGTTCACTCTGTTAGGCACCATTTCGACTTGCAAAGCTTATACACTGGAAACCTAAGGTGCCACTGGATTCGAACCCTGATCTTCTCCTGCAGACCAACACAGCTATCCACCTGAAATGTTAAGGGTAGATTATTGAGATCCAGAAAAGGGTATAGACCTCCAGAGGTAGCTGATCTTGCACCGTTCTGCCACACATGTTAGTTCAACGCCACATTTCCAGTTGGCAACTGCTCTCAGTTGTTTCCCATTTTTGTTCATTTCAAACTAACCCTTCCTTATTTGCATCCTGCAAAAAGTGCCTCTTTTTTTTTAAGAGCCAAGAGAGATCAGACCTAAAGCTGCCTACAAGTAGTGTTGCTTTCCAGCATCAATTCCTTCTCCTTGCCTACATCCTGCAATGGAATCAGGAAGGCCTTTCAGGTCATTCATCAGCATTGCCAATTGTTTTAAAAAACTGTGGCTAATATGCTCCTCTGCTTTCAGGGCAGTCCAGAAGTTAAGCTTTTCTCTCCCCCTTGGTTCCTCAAGCACTTAACCACCATGTCAGGAAATAGTTTACCAGCTAAAATGTACGCAGGGAAAGGCACAAGAGTGGGACCAGGTGTTGTTTTTTTTGGGGGGGGGGGTAAAGTTGACCAAGGTGCAAGCTTCCCACAGCAAAAGGAGTTCTTTGAAGCAAATCCTCCTTTCCTCCCCTTACAGCAACAAAACAAGCCTATGTGCCCCCACTGCCATCTGCTGCCAAAATAAAAGCAAATCTGAAAGGGGGGGTGCTTCTCTCCAGGCCAGGCCCTTCTGACATCTGCCTCCATTTAATTTCAGCAGCAATCTTGACAGGAAAGGAGGAGGGGGGAGAGACTTCCAAAACTGCCACACACATCCCTCTGGGGGAGGGAAAACAAGTTTGAAACTTTCTCCCTTTTTCTCTGCGTGAAGCTTCCCAACGCAGCTTCCCAACGCCGCTGCTGCCCTGTCTTTGCAGAGCCAATTCCGGACACGCAGAAAGGAACATGGGTGTCCCCCCCCCCTTTTTTTTAAAAAGTCCAGTTTGGGGGTTGCAAGCAAAGAAGGGGCTGTAGGCAGAGGACTGGAAACTTGGGTGTCTGACTACCAGGAAAAGGGGATCACCTCTCTCTCTGGATCCCCCCCCATTCCTCCCCCCTCCCTGCAAATCTTTTGCAGCTTCTCTAAGACACTCTCAATACTCACATATTCCATAACTAGGAGGGCAACTGTGCCCCTCCCGCTGGCTTCCTCTGCCCCCTCCCCAAATCATCTCCACTTTTTCCTTTGGAGCTAGCTCCCCCCTTCCTCCTCTCCCCCCATCTCACAGCGCCAAGCCAGGAAGGCCGCCAACGGTGTTGCGTCAGCCACCTCAGCATGGCAGCATGGGGCAGGTGACATAAGGTGCAGGGGAGTGCCCTGCCTCCATTGAGCTGTAGATGTTGTTGGGTGACCGCAGCCCTGAAACCCCACCCCGCCCCTCCAGGACCTTGCTGGAGTTTCCTTGGCGGCCGAGGCAGCAGCTGCTGGGCATTTCCTGGCCGCTGAGCTCTCTTTCTCTGTTCCATAGGGGCGCATGCTTGGATGGACGGTCAATCACAGCCACTGAGAGAATCAGCCAGAGAACAGGGCCGGTGTGTGTCTATATCGGCAGGCCAGTGGCGCCCCCTAGTGGCGGCGCCCTAAGGCAGCAGCCTCACCTCGCCTCTATGAACCAACCGGCCCTGACTGTCTCCAAAAGACCTGCTTTGGAACATGCTAACCTCTTTATAAGAAGATACCTGAAGCAAGAGCCCCTCTGAAGACTGCTGCTCATTCTGGTGGTAACTCAGCCTCAGGCACCCTAAACTAAACTTGTGTAGAGGCTGCCTTGATGTTGAAGGATTACCATAATATTCCATTTTGCCAGTCTGCCTCCCAAATTCCCTGAGGCAGAATTAATGGACAACCCTAGTTGGTATGCAAACAGTGCTTTTATCAGAATGGCTAACATGGCCAAGCGCCACTGTAATTATTCAATTGGATAACTATTGTGGTGGATAGGGAGGGCACCACATTCACACGTCACCACATTCTAAGCATGGTAGAGTAGCTGCAACCAGTTTCATGGTTTTTGAAAATTACTTGCCTGCTGGCATTAGTCCTGCCATTGTATTAACCCCTGATCTTCCAAATCAGTGCTCGAGCAGCAAGAAGGTAATTCTGTTCCTCCTCAATCTTTCACATATGCTGTTTTCTTACCTTGCATATTTGTTTACATAAAGATATGATAAGACTGCAATCCTAACTAGTCCTCAGCTGTTGCATTAGTTCTTAGGTAACTGAGGCCCATGTCTGATAATGTGTATTAATTCACTTTGAACAGATAAGGGAACGTTCATAGTGGTTGCAGCAAACATAAGTTGAGTTCATTGTTTTAAATCATAAGTTCTCAAATATTTTATGTCCAAATATCTTTCAAATGTATTTACTTCAGTCAAAAGCCATGATCAGAAAAGCTAGAACCGTGCATGTTCATACCATTATGCAGAATGGAGACCTTTCTCTGCATTCTGCACTCTGAGAAATGAATATAGTCTAGAAGAGCTTTAAAGGTATTGTAGAAAAGACACTGTAAACTATTAATATTTGTGTGACTAGTTAAGATAATATGTCAAATTAAGCCACCTCGAACCCCAAGGTAAGATGGGGTATAAATGTGTTAATTAATTGGCTACATTCAGTTTCATAGTTATTGAGAATTAATTCATTAATTAACTGGGGAGTTCATTAGATCACTCACAATCAATCCTAAAAAAAACCCTTTCCTGAGAGTAAGCCCCATTGAATAAAAGCTGAGTAGACCTGTCCCCACAATTTTACCACCCACGACTGATCAGGCAGTTGGTTCCCTTCCTCGAATACAACGACTTGGCAACAGTGATCCCCACAATGGTCACCTCAAGATTGGACTACTGTAATGCTCTCTACATGGGGCTGCCCTTGTCTCAAATCCGGAAGCTACAGCTAGTGCAAAATGTTGCAGTGAGGCTTCTGATGGCTCTCCCTATGTGGGAGCACATCCAGGCTGTGCTGAAAGCTTTGCCCTGGCTGCCAATAGCATACTGAATTCACTTCAAGGTGCTGGTCCTTACCTTTAAAGCCTCACAGGGGGAGTTCGCTGCCACCGCTGAATCTTTCCAGAGAGTTGGGGGGGCTGGGGTGAAAGGAAATGGTGAGGCCTTGGTAGGAAGTCGGGGGGCGGGCGCCGAAATACCACAATGTAGCTACGGGCCTGTCTCACCCCCTCCCATTTTTGTGCAGCCCACGTACTGTCTTCCCTTCCCTTCTCCCTTCCCCCTTCCCCAGGCCCTTCTCTCCTGACCCAGCTTAATGCACCCTGTCACAGAAAGACCTGAGCAATTTGCTGTGGGGTTGGTGAGAAAGGAAAGAAAATTACAAGTTGATTGGAAAAGGCAACAATAATTCTCTTCCTTGGCTGCTAACTGATGCTATCCATGCATTTGACAGGTATAGGTATAAACAAATGAAATTTGTGCTTGGAACATGCCAAGTTTGTTTAGATCCTTAGCTGAATAATTATCAGAGATGGCTAATATCTGTTAACTTTAATGTCTGCTAAAGAGAAGTATTTTATGGACAGGCATTAAATGGTTCTTCAACAGGAAGGGGCTAGCAGTGCAATCCTATGCAGAGCTATTCCAATTTAAACCACTGATTTCAGCGGGCTTTGAGTGGAGTAACGCCACAGAGGACTAGACTATCAAAGTGGTAATTAAGGCTTTATGAGCCCAGAATATATTTTTTGTGGATTATGGATTTAGTTTTGGATGAAGGTAGAGAGTTTTGTGTTTTGTGTTTATTTCTTTAGGGACCCATCACTTGGAGACTCAGTCTCTTACATTTACGTGTCCATAACACTGGTTTTTATGTTGTGCGCCAAAGGATGAGTAGAGCATGGCAACATGTCTAGCTTATGTGATTTTTTTTTAGCATGACAACAGTTCATTTATCTTAATTATCACAGGAACTAATAGCAGCCTCACTTATATCAAAAGAAATCCCATCTCCTTGACAGCAAAATGAACTCAGCTGCTCCTGGTTTACTATATACTTAGATCATTAAATTTCAGCTTTACATCAGAGGACACATTTCAATAATCCAAGAACCTGAACAGGAAAAAGTATTGTGGGATAGAATTTTAATTGAAGACCTTAACTGGGAAGACAAACGCAGAGTAATGTCCTCCCAAGGTACTTTTTTCTTTGATCTGTTCTGTGCAAATAAATTGTTTCAAATGTTTTTGGAAATAACTTTTAAATTCAAGATAGTACTCTAAAGCCAAAGCTTTTTGAATCAGCATTCAGCCTGGTACATGGGCACAACTGGTGCTACAGTGCCAGCAGCAGTCCTAGCCCTTCCTGACAAGAATGAACCGGCAATGCAGTATATAAAAATCTGCAGACACCACTGCTACTATATGTCAGGATTTTCAAGGAGGAATGGTGTTTTCAAGATGGGTAGGCAACTGCCCGTACCAGTCCTGCTATATGTAAAGTTTTGTTTGTTTCTTTAGAAAATGCATATGCTGCCTCTTCAGAGACCTGCTTGAGGCAGCTCACAACATAAAACAAGGTAAAGTCCTAAAAAGATATATAAAATCACAAAAATCAAAGTAAGCAATTAAAACCCAGAGCATAAAAAGCATTAGAAAAGAATAAAACTTTTAGCAGCCTACGTAATCTTTATACGTTTCCAGGCTACAAGCAGATTGTAAAAGCATTCCAAAAGATCAAGTTCCTAGTTAATTGTCTAGTAAAAAGAACTGTTTTGCTCTGTTTGTCCAGCCACCATTATTAATGTTGGTAGCTGGTCATGTATATATAATTTAACGACATAACAGCAAAATATCTGATGGTAGATTTACACATTAGATTTGATGTAGACATTTCATTTTCCACTTTGAAACATATGTGTTAATGTTTTGTACTACAGTGCCACTATTCTACTAAGGTAACATCATCACTATATCCACACAACTATACAAACTCCCCATATGAAATGAATTAGATTTGGTGAAGCATGAGCAGAAAGGAAAACATATTTAGCATTGATCTACTAGCACACGTACTAGTGTAAGTTCTAGTGCAACTTGTAGGACTTAATTACAATATTGAACCAATTAAATAATACTTAGTGTTATGTCTTGAGCATGCAAAAAAGAAAGTTTGGATCCAATTTTAACTTGGCACAAGTTACCTACAAGGTTTATTTTTAGTGGTTTCTCCTTGAAGACAGCTATTATGCATGCAGAAATGCTCTACAGGATTTAATCTGGCTCCCCCAGGAAATAAGCAGGGCCAGCCCAGCCACCAAGCAAACCTAGGCAATTGCCTTGGCTTCCACATTTTGAGGGGCCCGGAAAAGGTGAGAGAAGCCCCCTCTTTACTGTGTGCCTTTCTTCCAGAGGCCAAAGAAAAGCTGCCACCCTCCATCTTTCCCTTCTTCCTCCTAGCTCTGTCCAAGTACCATCTATCTCCGCCACCGCTGTTCCACCATCACCACCCAACAGCCCCAGCTGGAAGACCCAGCTGAGAGAGCAGCACAGGGTGGGGCTGGAGCTGGCTGGGCCACTGCCACTAGCAGCTGCTGTAGCTGGACCCAGAAGGACAAAAAAAAACCCCTTAGGAGTCAGATCATTGTTTCCCTGTCACTCATCCTGGATACCAGCTGACTTCCATCAGGTATTCTGTGTGCAAGATTAAAGTGTATTGTTAGTGTGCATTTCAAATAACATTTTTACAAAGCACATCACATTAAAACTCTATGGAAAATATAAACAGTCCAATAATACAAAGATTATACAAGTCCTAAAGCAAGTGGTTAAGACGCTGAACTGCAGGCTGTGGAAGGTCAGTAGTTCAGCAGTTCAAGACCCGGGTGCCGCAAGACGGCGTGAGCTCCCGTCTCTAGTTCCAGCTCCTGCCAACCTAGCAGTTCAAAAGCAAGAAATTGCAAGTAGATAAATAGGTACCACTTCGGTGGGAAGGTAACAGCGTTCCGTGCGCCTTGGTGTTTAGTCATGCCAGCCACATGACCACGGAAACGTCTTCGGACAGCGCTGGCTCTTCGGCTTTGAAACGGAGATGAGCACCGCAACCCTAGAGTCGGATTCGACTGGCTTTCAAGCAAGGGAACCTTTACCTTTACTAAAGCAATTCATCAATATATTGAAATCAATAAAAATGGATTTAGCATTACCACTTTGTGCCAATTCTGTTCACAAATGTGCTAAATATGTAGTATAGCATTTATTTTTTCTGTGATATAGTTTTCTGTTTAGTTAAACATAATTTTGTACCTAGAAGATAGTTATAAACAGCAATCCAGTAACAAAGGTTAATCTCCGTGTGTGTGTGTGTGTTTGTGTGTATAGGCTTTTTCTCTTTCTTTTAAAAGGAGATGCCATCAGATTGCATTTTAGTCTTTGGGCACTAGCTTCTAAGTATACCCTGATCAAGGTTACAAACATGTTTCCTACTCCAGTTTGTCTTTTCATGAAGACGGGCTTGACAACAGAAACTCAATTTCATCATATTTTATTAATAAGTAATAAATATGTCAATTAGCTGTGTGTCTCTTCCTGTTCACTAAGGAATCTGATTAGTAGAATGCAGGTTAGCTTATATGAGGCTGTATGGATCAATCAAGTACTTTCAGCCCTAGAATGCCCATACAATATACATATCCTGCATACATCTCTCCAAAGATTAATGCTCCTTTAAATGGGTCCATCTACCACTTATGCTTTTACCTTCCAACCTGAGTTTTTCTACACACAACCATTTTCTTTATTTTTAAAAACATTTTTTTTAAAAAAATTGCCATCACAGGTACTACTAGTCATAGCAGCCCATTGGACAGAAATGGTTTTAAAAAGTGTTTGGTGTGGGAAAGAATCCCTGCCCCTGAAGAGCCCCACCACACCTGATGTGCCCGGCGTGATGATGTCACCCAGAGGACGCTTTGCATTTGGCTAAAAACTCTGGTGACCATAGAGTTTTTGGCCAAATACTAGAGCATCCCCTGCATGACTTGCCCAGCATGATGACATCACCAGTGTGATGCCATCACTTCTGGATGATGTTATCATGGTGCATGCACCAGAAGATCCAGGGGAGCAGGCTGGAGCCCTCTGCCAGCAGAAGGTAAGGAGCTGGCAACCATATGTACACATGGGTCTGTTAGTGTTGCATCTAGTTTGGCCTCAATTCCATGTGTTTCTTCAGACCCTACATCTTCTTTAATATTTCATGAATTGATATAGTAAAACCAGTTCCCCTAGAGAAATTGGTAGATTTGGAGGGCAGACTTTAGGAAAACCAGAAGTCATAGAGTTCACCAAGTCAGCCTCAGAAGGATAAGCATTCTGTAACTGTGGTACCATGACCAAGGAAGCCCTGTTCCTGGATGCCACTTGACACATTTCAATTAGTGGGGAAAACAAGAGAAGGGATTCTGAGGCAAATCTTTAAGGAATGGAGCAGGTTCATAGAGGAGCAGTCAGTTCTTTAGATATCCTTGGCCCAGAAAATTTAGGGATTTATATAGGGTATATATCTGGGTTGGGAAATTCCTAGATATTTGGGGGTAGAGCTTGGGCAGGGTGGGGTGTGGGGAGGGGAGGGACCTCAGTGGATATAATGCCATAGAGTCCACTTTCCAGAGAAGCCATTTTCTCTAGGAAACTAATCTATGTAGTATGTAAATCAGTTGTTAAGTTGCAGAGATTTCCAGTCTGCATCTGGAGGTTGGCAACCCTAGATGTTTAGGACAAATCCAACATTTTGTACTGTGCTAAGAAACAACCTGCAAGGTAATATAATTCTTGTAGGACATCAGTTGTATGTTTACTGTGATGTGTTGCAGCATTTTGGATAAATTGAATTTTCAGTGAAGTATTCAAGGGCCACTTCATATAGAGTACACTGCAGTAATCCGGCTTCCCAGTCTTCACCCCTAACTGAAATGGAGCAGTGTTTGGGCTTACTCATTGCCCCATGTTTCCCAGTCCCTTCCTTCCCTTTTCTTCTTTTCTTCCAGTGTCTTTCTCCTTTCTCAACAGGTTCTGAAATTCAAAGTCAATAGGTCTTGTGAGAACTTTTATACTTTACCAAAACACACAGTAAAGCAAAATGTGTAACTCAGTAAAAGCCATGAGTCATTCCGAAGAGTCTGTTAAAGTTTTTTTTTTTCTGTTAAAGTTCATTGTGGTTTCTGTGTGATGAAGTACAGTCATTGTATGCTCTGCTATCATTAGAAATATCTGATAAAACAATGGAGAACTTTAGTGACAGATTGTTTAGGAGCTAAATTGAACTCCAGAGTGTCAAGAGGATTAGCTGGCTGAATGATTGTTCTTCTTCTCATGTTCCTCTGGCCTACAGGAGGCTGGGAAGAGGCAACAGCTTGATTATTTAGCAAAAATGCAAATCACTAACCCCCTTGAAAAGTACTAGGCTCATTTTCCACAGTATATTGCTCTGCTAATGAAGGCAATTTGAATTCTGTGTTTCTCAAAAGAGATGAACAACTTCTTGGAGTACTCCGTAAAACCTTATTATATGTGGGTTTTCCCTCATAAATCTTCTCGAAGTTACTCATGCTTTTAAAGCATTTGAATTAGTTCCCAAACAACCAGGGGAATAAAGTTTTGTTAGGAGACAAAACCTAAGCTGAAAGAAATGTGATGAAACATACTTGAAATAGATTCTATTTGTATATTTTTTAATCTGCCCCATTTTAAGAGCTCATTATTAGCAACATTATAACATGCAAATTGTTAAACTATCCCAGGATATCCAAAGTTCCTAGCCATCAAGAACCATCTCAGATAAAAATCCGTACAAAGATCTGAGGGCTGTTCAAGGAGGATTGGTAATGTGAAGTTCAAGGGGGATTGGTAATTTTGTTGTTAGATAAACATCCTCTTCTTGCTAACAAAGTCTAAACCCATAAAAGTCATCCCTTTACCACACATTTTATTTCATATCTAGACTAGCAACATGGTAAAATCATCCTACAGATGATACTATACTACTATAGAGGAGACAGAAAGTACCTCAGGTTGTTTTGATCATCTTTATGTGCTCACTGTGCACTTCTGCTTGTTTTCTCCCTTTTTCTCTAGTCTCATAAACATTTACCTGTTCTTGGTATGTGTTCTTTTCCACTCCACTCTATCGGCTTAGACTGCTTTTTTGGAACTGACTTTTTTCTTGGCATTTTTGACATCAGCCTGGCAGCCAAGGATGGGACCAACTCCATTAAAATAGTTCACTCTGCCTGCTGTTCTGAGGCCCCTTTTGTGTGTCAACAATAAACCTGTTCCAGATGGTGGAAGGAGTAGGGAAAAAAGACAGCTGCACCTCCATAATTTTCAGGCACAAAAGTATGAAAGCAAAGTGACGTAAAAATAAACATGATTTGGTTCTTTTTTTGTGTGTAACTTAAATTTTGATCTCATTTTGAATTTAAAAAATTAAAACCAGAACAGTCATGTCAAACTAAAATCAGCTAATGCACATTTATACACCTATGATATCAATTACATAGCTAGTTTACTCAAGTATACATATAACCAGCATGGAGACAGCTGGTGTGTTGTAGTGGTCAGAGCCTAGAATTTGGAAGACCCAGGTTCAAATATCCACTCTGCCACAACACCTGTTGTGTTGCCTGCAAAGTTTTTATCATAGAGTTTTTGCAAATCCTAGAACACCCAGTGACACCATTTCCACTTTTCACCAGAAGTGATATCAGCATACCACAGTAATGTTAGCACTCGAGTCCGTGACCCTTGATTGCTCCCAGGGGTTGTTGGCTGTGGTCTGACAATCCTACATGAAAGTTTATTTGGTAACTTTGGGCCAGTCACACATTCTTGGCCAATCCTACCTCACAGAGTTGTTGTGAAGATAAATTGGAGGAGGAGAAAATGATGCAAGCTACTTTGGATCTTCAATGGGGAGGGGTACAAATGAAGTAAATAAGTACATAAAATAATAGCGATCATAATCCTAGATTCAGGCAGGTAGCTGTGTTGGTCTGAAGCAATAGAACAAAGTTTGAGTCCAGTGGCACCAACAAACTTTAATTCTGGATATAAGCTCTTGTGGTATTTGATGAAGTGTGCATGCGCATGAAAGCATATACCCAGTATTAAAGTTTGTTGGTCTTAAAGGTGACTCTGGACTCAAACTTTGTTCAATCATAATCCTATAATTCAAGTAGTAGTTGAAAAATGCCATTGTTCTCTAACATAAGATCTGTTAAAAATGACAAGTACTACCAATATTAATAGTATATCACGGAAACACAAGAACCAGGAAAATCACTGTCTGCCTTAACTATATGTAAGCACTTTAGATGAAATTCCTAGTGCAAGCATAAATTGGTTGCCAACCTCTCAGTGGGGCCTGGAGTAGTCTAGGAATCATAATCTCCAGACTACAAGAGATCAGTTCCCATGAAGGAAAGACAAAATGGTAGGTTTGGACAGTGGACTCCTTGATGAGCTCCTTCCCCTCCCCAAACTCCACCCTCCTCAGGCTCCACCCGTAATATCTCCAGATATTTTCCAGCAACTGAGGTGGCAACCCTATGCATAACTCACATCAGTCTCTAGATATGATTATGAATTTCTGGGCTTGGATCCTAAGACATTATGCCCCTTGTGCTTCTCTCTATCCACTGTGGAGTCTTTCCTCCCCTGTGGTACTCCCTTTCAATGGCACTAGTATTTCTGTAGCCATAAAGGCTCCTTGACAAACATTGATCTTGCACATGCAGAAGACTTAATGATGGAGAAAGTGAGTGCCACAGCTCAGGAAAGCCTCCACAGTGGCTGTAGAGAAGTGCAAGGGGAACAATGCCACAGAATCAAAGTGTTCGTGTGCATTTGCAGTATGGTTGGATAAATTACTTTCATTCCATTGTGTACCTATAACCTTTGCCTGTTATGAGGCTAACTCTGGGATTGAATGCGTATGATCAACTAACTGAAGATATAATTTCTTTAACTCAAAAATCTCCACTGTTCAGAATAGTACAACAAAGACTTCTGTAGCTAAACATATAATAGTCAGAGATGTCAATCTCCAAGTGGGGCCTAGAGATCTCTTGGAGTTACAAATTCTCTCCAGACTACAGAGATGACAGTGAACAGAAACTAGTCATAGTCTCCCTGAGAACAATCAAAGAACTGGTTCTTGCTTGCAAATACCTTGTGGCATGCTGTCCTACTTTTCCAGTCTACCAAAGTGCTGGATTCTTCCAATGTTCTGCTCTGGCAAAAGGATTCCAATCCAGAATGCTGGACAACTCAGAATTTAGTCTACAGTCTGCAACTTGAAAAGCATGGTCTTAAAATAACAATATAATGACAACAGTAATCCCAGTTATACTAAATGGAACCTCCCCCATTTTACCAATTTACATGCATAATTTTCCAGTTACTTTATACCATATGATAAAAGTCCAGAAAGTCTTATCCATCTGCTCATTACAACAGACTTCCTTTCTGCTAACCTCCATTCATTGACTCTACCACTGCTTGGCTAAACTACTCAGTTGCATGGCTATCACAGAATCATAGAATGTTAGAGTTGGAAGGGACCTTGCAGGTCATCTAGTCCAACCCCCTGCACTCTGCAGGAGCATAGGCAAAGGATAGCCCTACATACCTACAGCATACTGAAAAGATGGTTGTCCAGCCTCCGCTTGAAAATGTCCAGGGAAGGAGCATCCACCACCTCCCGAGGCAGACTGTTCCACTGCTCAACCACTCTTAACAGTTAGGAAGTTTCTCCTGATATCTAGCCGGTAACGACTCCCTTGTAATTTCCACCCATTAGATCTAGTCTTACAATCCGGAGCAAGAGAGAATAGATCTGCTCCATCTTTTACATGACAGCCCTTCAAATACTTGAAGACTGCAATCATTTCCCCTCTAAGCCTTTTCTTTCCCAGGCTAAACATACCCAACTCTTTCAGCCTTTCCTCATAAGACTTGGATTCAAACCCTCTCACCATCCTGGTTGCCCTCTTCTGGACACGCTCGAGCTTGTCAACATCCTTCCTAAATTGTGGTGCCCAAAACTGGACACAGTACTCCAGGTGAGGCCTGAGCATAGCAGAATAGAGCGGAACTACCACTTCCCGTGATGTGGACATAATGCTTCTGTTAATGCATCCTAAGATTGCATTAGCTTTCTTCACAGCCACATCACACTGCAGGCTCATGTTGAGTTTGTGATCAACCAGAACACCTAGATCCCTTTCGCATGTGCTGCTGTCAAGCCAAGTCCCTCCCATTCTATATCTGTGCCTTTGATTATTTTGTGCCTAGGTGTAGGACTTTGCCCTTATCTCTATTGAATTTCATTTTATTTGCCGCAGCCCACTGTTCCAGCCTATCTAGATCATTTTGAATCCTGACTCTGTCTTCTTCAGAAGTAGCAGTCCCACCCAGCTTTGTGTCATCTGCAAATTTGATAAGCATCCCCTCTATATCTTCCTCCAGGTCATTTATAAAAACATTGAACGACACCGGGCCCAGGACCGAGCCCTGTGGCACTCCACTCGAGACTTCCCTCCACATAGATGCAAAGCCATTTACGAGCAATCGTTGGGTACAATTTTTCAACCAACCATGAATCCATCCAACAGTTACACCATCCAGCCCACACTTAACCAGCTTATCCTCAAGGATATCATGAGAAACTTTGTCAAATGCTTTACTGAAATCTAGATACACTATATCCACTATCTTTGGTGTTTCTGTGTCAAGTATTCTATTCTATGTTTTTCCAGTTATCCTGGAATTTCTGTGAACTTAATTTGTGGATATGTGTACTCAGTGTACATTTCACCATGAATTTTGATATTTGATATGATGTGTGTTCCAGTCTGTACTTCCATGTTATCTACATAGTGACAGCAAATGTCCAAATGCATTTTGTATGGGGGGAAACAGCTTGAATTAGGCAAGCTTAGATTTTCCTGTTTCTTTTGGCTTGCTTCCCTTATCCACAGTGATCATTCACCAAATGTAGAAGCACTGGAGTTGGGCTTGTATAGGCATAGGCTCCTTCTCCAAGTCACATTGTATTAAGTTTAGCCTAAGGAGGTATTTTCTGAACCTCTTGTAGCTCCTCTCATTTGCTCTGGCAATTTTTTTCTAAAAGTAATTTTGACATGGTACTATTATAGGGTTCCCAGTGCTGATTTGGCAAATGCTGAGAGATTTTGAGGGCAACGCCTGGGGAGAGTAGAGTTTGGGGAGGACATGCTGTCACTTCCAGTGGACACTCTAGGAATCTCCCTTTAACATAGAGACCTGGGGGAATCCTGGAGTGTCACTGTGGAGTCTATTTTCTGGCCATTTTTTCCCTCCTGCTCCTCAGTTTCTCAAGGGCAGGGGTTTACTTGCTGCAGGCTTCTGGGAAACTGGCAAGCCTATACTCTTGCGTTATGCTAGTTTCTTAATTTGTTTGTAGGAAGTAATATGTGCTGTAATCCTACCTTACCATCAGAGTTAGCCTTGACAATACTTAATATTTCAGAACCTAATAATATAAAAGGTTCGAAAGATTCCTTTAAGTGGTAGAAAGCTAGTCTCAGTAATAAAAGGGAACACAGGATGTGGCAAATAAAATGCAAGTCTGTGATCAGGCAGGCAAAAAGGGAATATGAGGAGCGTATAGCAAAAAACATAAAGACCAACAATAAAACTTTCTTCAAATACATTAGAAGCAGGAAACCAACCAGGGACGCAGTGGGGCCCTTGGATGGCTAAGGGGTAAAAGGAGTACTGAAGTATGATAGGGAAATGGCTGAGAAGCTGAATGCATTTTTTGCCTCTGTCTTCACTGTGGAAGATGAGAAGTGCTTGCCCACTCCAGAACCACTGATTTCGGGAGGTGTGTTGAAAGACCTGAGTCAGATTGAGGTGACAAGAGACATGGTCCTATGACTGATAGACAACTTAAAAACTGATAAATCACCGGGCCCGGATGGCATACATCCGAGAGTTCTGAAAGAACTCAAATGTGAACTTGTGAATCTCTTGACAAAAATATGTAATCTTTCATTAAAATCTGCCTCCATTCCTGAGGACTGGAAGGTAGCTAATGTCACTCCCATCTTTAAAAAGGGTTCCAGAGGAGATCTGGGAAATTACGAGTCAGTCAGTCTGACATCGATACCGGGGTAAGTTGGTGGAAACTGTTATTAAGGGAAGAATTAGTAGGTACATCGATGAACAAAAACTATTGAGGCAGACTCAGCATGGGTTCTGTAAGGGAAGATCTTGTTTCACTAACCTGTTAGTGTTCTTTGAGGGAGTGAACAAACATGTGGACAAAGGGGACCCAATAGATGTTGTTTACCTTGACTTCCAGAAAGCTTTTGATAAAGTTCCTCATCAAAGGCTCCTAAGTAAGCTCAAAAATCACGGTATAAAAGGACAAGTCCTTTTCTGGATCAAAAACTGGCTATTAATAGGAAACAGAGAGTGAGTATAAATGGGCAATTTTCTTAGTGGAGGGTGGTAAACAGTGGGGCACTGCAGAGATCAGTACTCAGTCTGATGCTTTTTAACTTGTTGATTAATGATTTGGAGTTGAGAGTAAGCAGTGAAGTGGCTAAATTTGCAGATGACATGAAGTTGTTCAGGGTGGTGAGAACCAAGGAGGACCGTGAGGCACTCCAAAGGGATCTATCGAGGACGGGCGAGTGGACTTCAACGTGGCAAATGGGGTTCAATGTGGCCAAGTGCAAAGTGATGCACATTGGAGCCAAAAATCCTAACTTTAAATGCAGATTGATGGGGTCCGAACTGGCAGACTGACCAAGAGGGAGATCTTGGAGTTGTAGTAGATAACTCACTGAAAATGTTGAGACAGTGTGTGACTGCAATAAAAAAGGTCAATGCTATGCTGGGGATTATTAGGAAGGGAATTGAAAACAAATCAGCCAGTATCATAATGCCCCTATATAAATCAGTGGTGCGACCTTATTCGGAATACAGTGTACAGTTCTGGTCACCACACCTCAAAAAAGTGCAGAAAAGGTCAACTAGAATGATAAAAGAGTTGGAACAC
Source organism: Gekko gecko (assembly GCA_029375565.1). Classification (NCBI taxonomy): domain Eukaryota; kingdom Metazoa; phylum Chordata; class Lepidosauria; order Squamata; family Gekkonidae; genus Gekko; species Gekko gecko. Next base: position 106,886,581 of record JAPDNY010000009.1, read on the forward strand.
TTTCCCTATAAATAAAGGTTAAAGTGCTTGGGGCTCTTTAGATTGAAGAAATGATGACTGAGTGGTGACATGATAGAGGTTTACAAGATTATGCATGGGATAAAGCAAATAGAGAGGAGGTACTTTTCTCTCTTTCTCACAGTAAAAAAACTCATGAGCACTCAATGAAATTGCTGAGCAGTCTGGTTATAATAGATAAAATGAAGTACTTATTCACCCAAAGAGTGATTAACACATGGAATTCACTGCCACACAGAGTGTTAGACTGGATGGGCCATTGGCTTGATCCAACATTGGCTTCTCTTATGTTCTTATGTTCTTAAGCAGAATTACATTACCTTAGAAGGTAATTATAGGCTTATATAACTAACAGCTTTCATTAAGCTAAAACAAATGAAAAACTAGATATATGTACATTGACATGGAATAATAAACAAGCAAGAGGGAGCTCTATTATGTTAAATTGCATTGAGCCTGTGTTTAGGGCTGTTGATGTGCTGGCAAAGAGAGCATGGTTGGAGCACTATGAGGCCCAGTGGTGCCTCTAGTGCCTCAGAAGCTCATCTTGGACCTAGCTGGTGACTGGGCATAAGCTAACCCCCCTCAATGTCTCTCATGCTGCCTACCCCAACAATACTATCTCAAGATTCACCTCACTTAATTTACTTCTCTTGCTGGATAGAAAGCCAGCCCTGGGCACTATTCAGAATGGTCTGCTGTACACTTAAATGACACATGCGCAGCAGTTGCCTACCATTGGATTCATTTGTAAGTTAATATTTCATAACTGAGAATGACTTCAATTTATGTTTTTAAAATAATAAAGCTAATAATAAAAATATAGAGATGAATGACAGGAATATTGTATTCCTCCTTGTTATGAGTTAGATCCCAGGAACTGTGAGTGCCATTCAGCTTGCAGAATGGATTTTAACCCTCATCTCCTATTTTCTGCAGCTCATTGCACCACTCAGAAAGTTGGCGCTGTATAGGATGCGGCACAGGGACCCGCATCTTGAGGGGAAAATCTATGTAAACCCTTGGGTAAGGGTTACTCTGCACCAAATGTATGTATGCATTTACTGAAAATATTGATATACTACCTTGTTCCTGAGTACCTCAGGACCCAAGGTGGGTAATAACAGTGTGTGTGAGTGTACACACACACACACGTGTGCACCTGTAATACTCTGTGAGGATTCATTCCCCCTCTTAACTTTATTCACCCCCAGGCACTACCAGCTAAGAGAGGAAAGGATGCCCACCGAGTATCCCAGCTGAGTATAATGGCTCCCTCCACTGTTGCAGCTACTGTCACTAGGCCGCTACGCTGCCCCCAACCCCCCAACTTTGATGCTAGTGGGCCCAGTACAGCTCCAGGCCTCTGCCACCAGGCCTTCGGTGGCTCCCAAAACCCCTCTGCCCTCAAGATTTCTGCTGCCTGGCCTCCATGTTTCCTCCTCCCAACAACCCCAACCACCTTCTAACCCCCAAACTAAATCTCCACCACCAGGACAGCTGCAACTTTCAGAACTCTTCTCACCTTCACAGTTGATGCCAGTGAGTCTGGCATGGCTCCCAGCTTCCCCCCTGTGGCTCCCCCCCACCCTCACTATTGAAAATCCAACACTGGGGGCTCCCAGGACTTGCAGGGGGAATCCCATTCCCTCACTCTCTCGCTGATGCAGCCCTCAGGCCCTCCTGCAGCTGCCTCCAGACCCAGGGTGGCCCCCAGCCTGCTTTGTTGCTTCCTCTGGGCCCAGCACAGCTCCCTGCCTGCTTTGCCTTCATCAGGCCCTGGCCCATAGCTGTTCCTGGCATCCTCTCTCATGGTGGCCAGGCCTGGAGTTGACAAATGCAGCAGTGGCTGCCACCAGCTCAATTGCATTTTTGCATCACTAGCTCACAACACATTTTTTTTTTTTTATTTGAGGGAAATTCAAATAACTAGTTTAAAAACTTTTTGGATTTTTCTGCAGTCCTGGGGATTATTTCTAATTTGCGGAAAATACATTTAGCTTCAGTGTGGTCTCAATCCATAGATTTAAGTATCTGCTAATGGGGGCCACACATCGCACGTGTGTGTGTGTGTGTGTATAAGCTAATGCAAACAATATACAGTACATTAAGGCTAGATTTAAAAAACCAATCTGAAAACACTGAATGCCTCACTAGGAGGCTAGCCCTCTTTACCCAGCTGAGGCTTCTCCCAAAACCTCTCTGGAGCAATGCTGTCATGTGGCCTCATCAGAAAGCCTGAGGGTAGGAGTCCCCCTCTCATCTTCCAGACGTCTGTTCCACAGACATGGGGCAGCCACTGAGAGAGCAAATCCCTGGATCATAGCATAACATCCCTTGTAATATAATGGTTTCCATTATTGTTGCTGTGATATATCCCTATTTTAAATTGAATTTCATCCATCGGAGTTACAGTAGATCTGTTCATTCCAGCAATATTACCTTTCCTTGACTGTGTCATTTTTATCCCAACATAATGAGTGTCCCTCCTCGACTCTTAAAGAGATGTACTTCATCTAGTTCAACCCGTTTGCTCTGCAAATCGCCAAATCCAGCTAATCTGATTTAATCAAGGATTAAATTAAATTGAATGAATCAACATTAGAGACGTGAAGACAGCTAGGAAGGTTACAAAGCTGTACATTTGATCAGAGCCAAATCCATGTAAACATCCTGTGGAAGGGCGATTTGTATGTATTGTCAAAATGCCTGTATGAAATGCAGGGCTTAAAAGCTAATCACCCCTCTCCTTTAGCATGCCCACATATTCATAGCTAAGGGACAAATGGTTTCTGCAAGGAAAACCTCTTACAAGCCACCATAAATATCTTCCAAGTTCTAAATTTGTTTTCCAATATACTATCTCTAACAGAAATAGAATAGAATCAAAGTTAATTACTTGAGTTGTTGGGGAAAATATTTCTTTGTTCTGGTTCATGACCGAAGCATACTTTAATTTATACAAAGAACTTGCAGGTCCTCTGCTAGAATTCCTTCTAAATGAAGTGGAGGAAATATTTTTGCAGACTCCCAGTTTTGAGCCAGAATATTTGGATATGAAATAAATAAATAAATACATAAATAAATAAATAAGAATACCTGTCCTTCCGGGAGCCCTTTGCAATGCTGTTCATTACCTGAAAACTTACACACAGTGTAATCCTGAAAACATTTTCCACAGCGTAAGCACCATTATATAGATGTAGGATTGTGAGTAAACTTGTTTAGGATCACTCTTGGGATTTCTGAGAATTCTTTCCAGATTTTCAAGGGTGATGGATATTTGGGGTTCAAATTAAGCATATTTGAAATCTATTTGGTTCATGGTTCAGTCATTTTTCTCATGTGGATACTATGCTAGTAGCCAAGAGAAATGTATGAGAAACCCCAACCTCTGCTGAACTGCAGCCATCAGCTTCTAGTAAATTTCACATTGCTGCCAGTTCAGTTGACACACTGGACCAAGCTGTGCTGCAGGAACCTGAACCAGCGGAATCTCAGAAATGAATCTCCTGAGGGTACCAAATGTCTCAGCAGTGGATATATCATGTGTGGCACTGAGACCAAACAAGAGAGAGAACTGCAGGCTAAAGATGCTCTAGAGTACAGTGTTCACATTCTTGGTATTAGATCCAGCAGTGATGTAAGGATGCTGGCGAGGTTAGATGGGATTGACCAAACATTGCTCCTACACACATCCCTGATCATTTCAATAATACTGTAGAGGAACAGTACTTGATTTGCTCTTTAAAAACTATTTGTACATTAATAGCATTTAAAGCTTTCCCCCTGATTGATATTTGAAAGACTTGAGCAGGATCGTGGGTAAAGATTTTTATCCGATGACCCTTTGGGAGCCAATTCATACATTTACTGCAGATTTAAATATTTAACAGCTTCCACAAATGCATTCCCTGTATGAGCATCGGTGCAACATACAAACTCACATAATAGCACCAATCAATCAGTATCTGGGGAAAAGAGGAATGTTTCCTGAAAATGCCAGCTTCCTTACTCATAGAAATTGATTTGCAATTTCACAGAAAGTCTCTAATGGTGAGCAACAGCAAAACGAGACTAGAACTCGTAATTAAGTTTGTAACAGTCACATGCATGTCATTCCTTTTTTCTGCCACTGTATGAGCTACCACTTTATATATTACACTATAAGACAGGAGGCACACTGAGGATATGTATCAGTGCTTTGAATTTCTCAGTTGTATGACAACCTCATGGAATATTTTCTCTTTCGCAAAGTGGAAAAGAGAGTGCTCTTCTGGAGGACCTTTTGAGAGTTAGGCTGATCTGATCTTGTTTTTGTGGATTACGGTTGTTAATGTTTTGGTTTTTAGATATTCTTTGCATGGTGGTTTTATTGTAAGGCACTTGGAGGGCTTTGACCTGTGCTGATGTTCCTAGAGATTTTCAGTGCACCAGAAAAGGAAATGCTGGGTTTTCCCCTGCCCCCCGCCTTTTGGATTCCTTTCCATGAATGATGGTTTGCATGTTGGGCAGGATCATAGAATCGCAGAGTTGGAAGGGGCCATACAGGCCATCTAATCCCAACCCCCTGCTCAGTGCAGGATCAGCCTAGAGCATCCCTGACAAGTGTTTGCCCAGCCACTGCTTAAAGACTGGCAGTGAGGGAGAGCTTGCCACCTCCTTAGGCAGCTGATTCCAATGTTGCACAATTCTTACTGTAAAAAAGTTTTTCCTAAGATCCAGCCAGTACCTTCCCATTCTTAATTTAAACCCATTATGGCGAGTCCTATCCTCTGCTGCCAACAGGAACAGCTCCCTGCCCTCCTCTAAGTAACAGCCCTTTAAATACTTAAAGAGAGCAATCATGTCCCCCCTCAATCTCCTCTTCTCCAGACTAAACATTCCCAGGTCCCTCAGCCCTTCCTCGTAGGGCTTGGTCTCCAGGCCCCTGATCATCCTTGTCGCTCTCCTCTACACCAGCTTCATTCTGTCCATATCCTTTTTTTTTTTTTTTTGTAAAACTCTCTTAAAAAAGAGAGAATTTTATTCTTTTTATAAGAAACGGGAAGGGTAGACAGATGGAGAAAGAAAAAGATGGAGTGAAATTTTTCCTGTTAGTGAGGGTTAGTTTAGGTTAATAACCAATACCAATTTTGGCATCTATCATGGTTAGAAGATCTTCTTTTTAACTATTGCAAAGTCCAAAGTCACTCTGTTAATGCAGTTAGTAAAGTCCATTGGGGTTAGTAATTAAACAGCTCCTTCCAGATGTTGCACGAACAGTCCTCAAAGTATCTTCTTTTTAAATCTCTTCCAGTTATGGATTGAGTCCATTTTAATTTTGAAGTCTTCCGTTCCATCACCACTTTCCCCTGGGCTGCTGTCTTCTTCGCTTGTCCCAGTTTTGAATACTGCATCTTCCTCCCTGCTGGCGTGTCTCTTCAGAAGTTTCTGTATTTTAAAGATGAAATCCTTCTTCTTTCTTTTCTCTTTTTCCTTAAACTTCTGGCCTTCAAGCTTCCTGGGCTCCATAAACTCTTTGGATGAAATTAGATCTCCAGTTTGTCGCTTGCTATGCTCAACATCCCCTTCTACTGGCAGAGTATTCTCTTTTATAAAAGTGGAATAGGCTTTGGGAGCCTCATCCACCTCTTCTTTTAATTTTATCGCTTCACTGCCAGTTAGGGGTGCCAAGACATTTGTCAAGGTAAATCCGAGATCTTCTTTCTCTTCTTCTTTAACGCCCTGGAAACCTAGAATCAGATTCGATTTCTGTTCGATCTCCATCATCTTTCTAGTTGTTTCCGATATCTGTTTCTGTCGACTGATGAGAACACTATCCATTTTAGACAGAGTTTCGTTGATTTTCTGCAATTGTTCCAGCAGGGGGCACATCATCTCCTTTTCCTGTTGATTGACAGCAAGCTCTTGGGGGGGCTGTCTGGACCGGAAGTCCCTCCTCTCTTCTCTTCCGGTGTCTGCAGGACTTTTTCCAGTATCGACATTTTGGTTTTTTGTTTACTTTTTAAAAGTTCGTGCCGCATCCCCCAGGAAGCTAAGATGATCACAGTCTTCCATGCAACCCCAACGGTACTTTCACCAACACTTTTTTTCTCTCAGCCCCCCTTCGCGCTCCCTTTGTAGATCTTGCTTCTCAAAGGGGGTGGGAACTCCTCCCTCCTCCCAACGCTTATACGCATGCAGGGGGCTCCGATTTACGCTTCAAAATAGATCTTCAACTCACGATTCGATGCTACTTCTTCTTTTTATTTTAAACCATAGCGCTGTCTTCACTCCTGGAAATCGGTGGCGCCGCTAAGTCCCATTACGGGCACGCCGCAGCGGGGCCGATTGGGGCGGGGAGAAAGCCTCAATTTCCCGGCTGTCTGCCGGCAAAGAGGCTACTCCCCAAGCGCCCCCGGTTCGGAGCCTTTGCCTAAGGCTCACTAGGGTCTTTCGCACATGCGAAGACCCCCCCTAACTGCGCGTGGGCTAACCGCCTCCGGGAGCGTCCCGAGAAGCGGCCGCCATTCGCGACGCCGAAACCGAAACCATTCTGTCCATATCCTTTTTGAAGTGAGGTCTCCAGAACTGCACACAATACTCCAGGTGCGGCCTCACCAATGCAGTGTACGGTGGGACTATGACAACTTGTGATTTGGATGTTATGCTTCTATTGATACACCCCAAGATCGCATTAGCCTTTTTTGTCACTGCATCACACTGGCTGATCATATTTACCTTACGGTCCAACCATACCCCAAGATCTTGTTCACACACACTGCTACCCAGAAGTATATCACCCTTCTAGTATGCATGTTCCTAATTTTTGTTATCCAGATGTAGAACTCGGCACTTATCCTTGTTAAATTGCATCTTGTTCACATCCACCCACTTTTCCAGTGTGTTCAGATCTTGTTGAATACTATCTCTATCTTGTGGTGTGTTTACTGCTCCTCTCAATTTGGTGTCATCTGCAAATTTAGTGAGTAGCCCCTCCACACCCTCATCCAGATCATTTATAAAAATATTTTTATATATATTTTTTATTTTATTTTCTACATACAACTACAAAACTACACACTAACTAAAATTACAGCTGTACAATGACCTTATATGCTAATATTGTTTAATTTAAGTCAAGGCTTTTCTCTTATTCAGATTATGAATAACAAATTCTATTCTATTATTTCAAAATGCAAAAAATAGAGTTATTAATGCAGGATTATATAATATAGTATAGATATTTCTTCTAACATTTAGGCTATTTTCTGGCTTTTTTCCCCCTCTAATCTTCTTCCTTTTCTTGTCTTGGGGTGGTTTGGGTGCTGCTGCTCCCAAATCTGAATCAGATTTTGCTTCAGAGCTGCCATCTACAGATGTTTCATGGCTTCAAGCCATGTGAACTGTCCAGTTCTCCTTCTTCTTCTTCCTCTATGTTCTTTGTATCCTTTTTGTGGTCCTTCCAAAAACTGCTTCGTCTTAATGAAACAGTCAATCTTTTATTTTTTGCCTTTGTAGTTGAACATCAAGCCTTCAGGTATTATCCATCGGTAGGTGATGGCATTTTCCCGTAGGTAAATGGTTGAATCCTTGTATTGTTTCCTCTTCTTCCTTATCTCAAATGGAATGTCCTTTAATATTCTGATGTCTTCTTTTATTTTCAATGAAGTCCCAGATGTTGCTTTCAATATTACATCTCTTATAGATCTCTTAGAGAATCTGACATATGTTTCACCAGGCAGGTTTTTTTCTTTGATAAATTCTAAATATGTCCTGTAGGTCATATCCATTTCACTTTTTAATGCTTCTGCCTTAATACCTGTCACTGGTGCGAGCGCATCACTGAGAATTTCTTTCAGATTCTTGGATTTGTCTTCTGGTACTCCTTGAAACCTCATGAAGATTTTTCCATTTGTGGCTGCAAAAGTTTAGTTTTATCTGAAGATCTTTCTTTTTCCACCACTTTGATCAATTGCTTTGATCTTGTTTTCAACTGTCTCTGTTCTTTTGTTAGATTCTTTTAGCTGTTTTTGCACTGACTCCAAGGTCTTGCTGATGTTAGTAATCTGAACCACCAGAGGTTGCAATGCGGTATCCAGCATGCCTGCAAAGTCAAAGTTCATTTCTGGTTTAGAAACTGGACATGTTGAGCCGACAGTTTCTTGTTGTAGTTTCGCTTTCGCCACCATCTTTTCAGCCTGATAAGACATTGTTTATGTTTTATAAAAGTTCACTTAAATCATTAGAAGTTTATTTGCTCTAACATTTTAACAGTCTGGCATTGTACTGATTGAATTCAGGTATCCGCTCAAGCGCCACTGCTTTCTGCCCCCTCTAATGCTTTTAAATCTTTGCCATTTTCAGGGGGTGGGTAACTTCCCCCCAGCTTTTTTTCCTTTGGGGGGCATCTGGAGTGGCATCTTACTCATGCACTGCTTCTTCAGGTAAGAGAAAGTATTTTTGTTTTCACTGGGTCAGTTGCTTGCTGGTCTGGTATGCTTGTTTCATGCCAACAATGGTTCCACGGTGGCAGGAACCTATAGGGGCAGGGGGGAGCCTCAATCCTTTGGCCTCAGGCTAGGGAGAGGCACTCCCAGTGCCCCAGGCTGGGGTGGCCCCCTTCAGGGGCTCCCTGGGGGAGTCTAGAGCCAGCCAGATCCCCTCCCTGCCACTAGGCCTGGGTCACTCTCTCCAGAGTTTCGGAGAGTGTGCCCGCTATCAACACGCCGAAACCTGAAGTCCATTTATAAAAATATTGAAAATTACTAGGCCCAGGACCGAGCCCTGTGGCACCCTAATGGACACGTCCCTCCATTCAGATAACTACTCTATGAGTGCAATTCTCCAACTAGTTCCCTATTCACCTAACTGTCCTAGAGTCCAGTCCACAGTCTTTTAGTTTACCCATCAGAACATCATAGGGAACCCTGTCAAAAGCTTTACTGAAATCCAGGCAGATTTCTTGTCTATCAGATTAGAGCCCACATAATAGTTATACCATCTACACCCAGGACATGTAAAAATATTAGTATATCAATAGCTGCATGTAATATTGTTTATGAACAGGCCCTTTTAGGCCAGATGGCCATTAGTCAGGGAGTATCAAGACTTGCAGCAGTTGATGGGGCCAGTCACAGGAAGAATCCCATCCTCCACCACTAAGGACAACTGAAGGCAACATAATACCCTTCTTGGTACTCACAAATGGCAGGTGACGGTACACTTCCTGGACTCATGTGTGCAGGACTATTCAAGGGCACATCTGTGGAAAGGCTAGTGGAATCTAGTACCAGTACGTGATGTTGTCAGCTCATACTGGGTTTTGCAAGCCACACTGCCTCTCACCACTTCCCTCCACCATCTGCCAGCTAGAATACCATGTGAGAAGTATATAAGCAAGAATAACCAAATGTATAAGAAAAAATATGGCCCCATTTATATAAATCGAACAACTGTGTTGTAGTTTCTTGAACCTTTTCAAAGAAAATGGAGGCTGCGCCATGTTTATTCAGTAATATGTGAAAGTGATTGGATTTTCCTTAAATCTTCAGCCATCTAATGTGATGACAGTGATAGTGATCAGCAAAAGTAAGCTAAGATAATTGCTTGTATCTAACCATACCTTCTGAATAATTAAGGGTACTTAAACGGTGATGGTGATTTCCGTGACCCCCCCCCCACTGGAAACCCCTACTTTGTCCCTATGCTGCCCCACAGTTTCCCTGGCAAATTATGGGTACATCAGTGAGCTTACCCCCTCTTAAGAAAAATTTATCTTTGGAGCTGGCATCTTCAGTGTTGAACCTGGACTAAGTTGTTTAGCTTCACAAAACTTTGCAGGTAGTCAGCTCACAGTGAAGTTGAATTAAGTTTTCTTGCATATCAGCCTACAGTGTGAATTCATTTAGACAGGAGAAACAGCTCTGAGACTATGTTCCAGGAAGAAACAGACCAGCTAAACTCCGAGCAAGGATGTGTCAATTCAATTTCCATTGAAATTCCCCTTGACTGACTTTCTCATCATTGTGAACACTCAATCAATTTAGTCTGTACCCATGTGCTCTAAGATATAACTTGAAAGAGTGACCTTGACCTCTGTTGGATAAAAGACTCTTTGAGAGAATGTTTCATAGACAAACCTGATTTGAAAAACAAAAACAATGTCCATTGTCTCAGGCACAGGTACTATTACCGTAGAGGTATCTGGATATATATGGACTCTGTTCTAGGACCCTATGCCATCAACGCTCCTAGTTATGTTCGTGATACCACAGACTTTCAGAGGAAAATACAATCTTTAAACAAGCTTCCAGAGAATACTATTTTAGCCACAATGGATGTGGAATCTCTGTATAACAACATCCTACACAAAGATGGATTACAAGCCAAAAGGAATATGGTTTCTGACAACTTCTCCCTTCAGATTAGTGGTACAGCCATGGGCACTCCCATGGCCCCACGATATGCTAACATCTTTATAAATGACTTGGAGTAATGCTTCCTAAACTCCCACCCACTCATACCTCTTTTATACCTATAATAAACTGATGACATTTTTATTGTCTGGACACATGGTAAAAAAGCCCTGGACATATTCCACCAGACATTCAATGATTTTCACCCTATCATCAACTTGACAATGAACCAATCTATGCAAAAAATACATTTTCTGGATACTACTGTAAAAATACACACAGACATATAAAAATGGACACATAGACACCACCTTATACTGGAAACCTAGTAACTGACAAACATACCTACATTATTAACTACCATCCTAAACATAACAAATGATCCATTGTATATAGTCAGAATCTATGCTACAGCCACATCTGCTCCAATCCTACAGACACAGATTCTCACCTGAGAGATCTACAGTGAATCTTTTTGGAACTAAAGTACCCACCTGATGAAGTCAAGAAACAGATTAACAAAGCCAGAATGGTACCCAGAGAAAACCTGTTGCAAGACAGGCCCAAAAGAGACAATAATAGCATACCACTACTGGTTACATACAGCTCTGAACTCAAAATAGTTCAACACATCATCAGTGACTTACAACCTGTACTGGATTAAGACAGTTCTCTTTCACAAATTTGGAGGGGGGGGCAAACTCAGATTGTCCCTCAATCTCAAACAACTCCTTACCAACAATAAAAAAAATCTAATTTGAACATGCAAACTGGTACCAGAGCTTGCAATAAACCCAGATGCCAACTTTGCTACCTCATACACCCAGGCAATAAGATAACTGGACCTAATAACATCAACAACACCATCTCAGGCTCATTCACTGGCTCATCTTCTAATGCCAACAATGCCCTTTGGTTCTTTACATAGGGCAACAGGTCAAAACCTACACCAGAGGATAAATGGACACAAATCTGACATCAGAAATCACAAGAGTGAGAAGCCTGTAGGAGAATACTTCAGCCTTCCAGGACATTTAATGGGTGATCTCAAAGTAGCTGTTTTATTGCAAAGGAACTTTGGGAACAGACTAGAAAGGGGAATTGCTGAATTGCGAGTTGTTACAACACTCATAACAATGAAATCCCCAGGACTTAACAAGGGATATTGGTTTCTTATCTTACTACATATGCTAACCTTATTCAGCCCTTACATCTGTATTCTCACCAATCGCCCCCCAAAATGCCATATGTCCTCTTTATTTTATTTTGTTTCTTATTTGGAATAATAGATTAGAATAGTAGTTTGTAATGTGATGTGATGGATAGCAGAGTGTAATGTAATTTGGAATAGTAGATTGGAATGTATTTCTCTGATCTGGTGACAGGGGAAGATAACTCTACAGAGCCAATCACCCCACTTTAAAGAATAAGATGCTGTAAGGTTGACTCCATGCTTGAGAGGAGATGGATGGAGTGTAATGGCAGGGTCTCAGTTAATCGCTCTCAGCATTCCACAAATAAAAATGCATGTGCCCATCAATCTCCAATTCTGACATATTTATTTCCTTCACTCTGCCCCCCCCCGAATTAAACCCAAACAAATGATAACCACATAAACTAAGCTTGTTATTCCTGTTTGGTCCTTGAAACTGTCTTCATTATACTGTATGCTAATTTACTGCTCACCCTCTACCTATATGTATGGACTGGTAATTTCCATTTTATTGTATCTGAAGAAGTGTGCATGCACACGAAAGCTTATACCTTGAATAAAACTTTGTTGGTCTTAAAGACTGCCACTGGTCTAAAAAAAAAGTGGACTGTAATAAGGTAAAAGGTAAATCTATTGAAGAAAAAATACAGAGACTATTCCCAACTGCGATAATTGGTGATGATACAATTTCCTTAGCTTTGCAGAGCTATTTAACACCTAAGAAATCCCAACAGGTGCCAAATAATAGATCCCATGTGTTATACATATTTGTAAATATATAGTTGCAGTATTCACCCTTTTTATTTTTAGGACATCTTAGATCTACATCTGAAAAATAGGTGTAAAATGGCTTTATATTTCTTAATACACTGGGGTTTTTTTGCAACAATTGGTTTCAGCAGAGATTATCCTAAGGTTACCTTTAAAAGCCATTGAGTGCTTGGAGAATGATAAATGCTAGTGGCCAAAAGGTTTTATATGTGATGACAGGAAAGGGCAAAGGACAAGGAAAGAGCAGTTCATTCTTAGTGTGATGCGTTCAGTCATCCTGTTTTGCATGATCAGAGTGGAATCAGATTCTCATGAGAGTGCTGCTTTTTTTTGGTCCCTTCTGTTGGAATGGAGTGCTTTGGGATCAGACACTCCACAGCTGCTGAGTCTGACTGCAGTTGAAATGGAAAAGGTACCTGTAAGCGAGGAAAAGAACTAGAAAACAGCAGCAACAGGTGAGGATAATAAGCTATGAGTAATAAAGGATGCACATGTATCAAGAGAATATAATTTGCAAATAGGCTTTGGGGGGTTCAGGGGCATCCATGCCTCTGCCCTCAGTAGCTTCCTTATCCAGCACACCCTCTATTGCACTGTTTAGGCTTGCACAGGCTTAGAACAGGAGAGGGAAGAGGGATTGCGGCACATGGTGGTGGTAGTGTTTTGTCCTTCTCCTCCTCCTCCTCCTCCTCCTCCTCTCCACTGGGTTTCTTCAGCACAACCTGGAGAGAGAGCCAAGCCACCTCCTCACTGGCCTGCTTCTAAGCAGGCTGCACATGCCCAGTCAATTCTTCTGAAGTCTCACAAGAATTAGCAATCGTGTGAGACCTCAGGGGAATTTTGGGCTGCACCTGCAGCCTCTGTCTACCCTCTCATTGCCCTGGTCAAGTTATGCTGATAGCTAGGGTTGCCAGATCCCCCCTGGCCATTGGCGGGCGATAGGAGGGTAGGGTTGCCAGATCCAGGTTGGAAAATGCCTGGGGAGTTTAGAGACCTCAGTGGGCTACATTGCCATTAAGTCCACCCACCAAAGCATCCATTTTCTCCAAGGGAACTGATCTCTGTAGTCTGGGGATGAGCTGTAATTCCAGGATGGCACTCCTACTGTTAGTAGTGGTTGAAGAAGGCCCGTAGCCAGGATTTTTTTTTTTAGTCAGGGGGCATTTAAATTTCTTAGGGGGCACTGGCTGATCGATTTAAAGGAATACGCAGCTCCTTCTCCAGACCTGCTGCCGTTCAGGGGCCCTGGGCTGGATGGGAAGCCGGGAGGCCTTGCCAATAAGTCAGGAGGCCTAGCCCCAAGATGCCCCACTGTAGCTATGGGCCTGGGTTGAAGTGGGGCCTTAAAAGGCCCAAACTGCATTCCTGCTGTTGCCGCATCCCTCCTTCTCGCTCCTGTCATTCTGGCTGGTTTGGCAACTGGTGGTTGTAGCTGAGTTGAGGCCTTAAAGGGCCCAAACTGTGTTGCTGTTGCTGCAGCTTTTCTCTGTCCTGGCAGGCTTCCCTGTTGCTGGCACCGTGGGTTCCCATGCGAGCATCGTGTGACTCTTGGGGGCCAGCAAGCAGGCCAGCTTGTAAACATAATATTGGGTCATGCTATTTACAGCCATAATGGTTTAGTAGCTAATTCAGAACACAAATGGTGGCTTAGCCATTCTGCTCCTCACTTCACTGTCCCTTGCAAATAAAATTATACTTTTCTACCATATTCGTACAATGAAAAGTAAAATGTGAAAATTTACATAAGCATTTAAAAAATATCAGAAGGTCCCAGTTAGGGTTGCTAGACACCCCCCCCCCCCAGTGGAGGTGGGGGTCTCCCATCACCAGGCCCTGCCTCCCAGCCACCAATCAGCTGGCCAGCAAGGGGACTTACCAGTAGAAAGATCTCCAATGAAAAGAAGCAGGTAGTAGTAGGTGATCTGCTGTGAAAAGGAGCAGGTGGCCATGAACTGGATGGCCCAGGATAGCTTGATCTCATCAGATCTCAGAAGTTAAGCATGGTTAGCCCTGGTTAGTACCTGGAAGGAAGACATCCAAGGAAGTCCAGGGCTGCTATGCTGAAGCAGGCAATCGCAAATCATCTCTGAATCATCAGCTGTGACTTGATGGCACTTTCCACCACTGCAGCAGTGGGTGACCTGAAAGACCTTAGCCTGAGACCCTGGACAGCTGTTTGAGCCTGAGCAGACATTAATGACTTTGATGGACCAGTGGTCTGATTCAGTAAAAGGCAGGCTCATGTGTTCACTGAAAGGGACATGTGTGTCTTGATCTATGGCTTGGATCCTGCATATGCTCTTCCTCTCCCACTAAAAAAAATCTATTGTGCATGAAACACCTTCATAGGGGCTAACCTTCATGTAGCTTTGAAAATCTTATAGCTGATAGTTGGAAAATAATCAGTCTGAGCTTTGTTTTATAGAAATATCCTATTCGTCATATTCTTTGCAGCTGTGAAATAGTAAACGAAGTATAATATTGAGATTTCACTGGGAGGCTCTGACTCGTATGTAGGAGCCACAGAAGAAGGTTGTGCATCAGCAGCATGTGAAATATTGTCTCTGTCTGGAAAAGTCACTTAAATGGTGCTTTGTGTCAACTACAGTGGATGTGATGAATTGATAATGTACTTATAATGCATACCTTTTCCCTCCTTTTCTTCTAGGCAATGATTTGTTTCTAGTTGCAGTTCATGAACTGGGACATGCCCTAGGTTTGGAGCATTCAAATGACCCAACTGCCATCATGGCTCCATTTTACCAGTACATGGAAACTGACAACTTCAAACTTCCTAATGATGATTTACAGGGAATCCAAAAGATATATGGTATGTAGCTTTTCCGTATAAGAATTACATATGGGGGAGGATGGTTGGTTTCGGTCTTAAACCTGGTCCAATATATCATGCTCAGTGCACACATTGCATCTCAATGAAGATAACAAATCTGCATGTATATTGTGTGTTCAGATCTCCACCTCTTTTTTTGCAATGAATGGGGCAGGCAATCTACATTAAAAGTACATGGGTGGTTGCTTGGATTGAGGCAACCATAATTACAGCAGTTCACTGAGGGGCAAATTTGAGGTTGGTGGGTTTGTATCAGGACATGTGTTTTGAGGACTGCATTTACAACTAAGCAAATATGAGCGCTGAAATCCTATAATAACTATTTTATTAAAAAGAACTATAATTTCATCAAAGGGGGATTTGATTTCATGTTGTGATGAAGCTAGTGACTTTGCTCAAGAGAAAGATGTTGAACGGCTGGTTGCAGCACAGTTTTAAGAGACAGTGTGTTGTCAGGCCTATAGAGTGCCAGGATAACCTGTGGCATGTACTCAGGACAAGGAAAGAAGAAGGGGAAGGCTTCTAGTTACCTGGTTGGAAATGTACCACATTTGGCTTGGTAGCATCCTCTGCTGTTAGTACAGGTACCTCCAGT
This sequence comes from Gekko gecko, assembly GCA_029375565.1. Classification (NCBI taxonomy): domain Eukaryota; kingdom Metazoa; phylum Chordata; class Lepidosauria; order Squamata; family Gekkonidae; genus Gekko; species Gekko gecko. Next base: position 106,902,429 of record JAPDNY010000009.1, read on the forward strand.
ATTTTTAGCTCCAGTCTTGTCAGTACAGGTACCTCCAGTATTTTTAGTTCATCTCCATGTCACTTTTTGACTTTACCTCAATGTAGGACATTCCCCCCCTACCTGGGCTGGGTTTCTTCTGTCTTTTCTACTTAACTCTTGCCATATTCCTTCCTTATTTTTCTCCTTGATTCTTCTCTTTTATTTTTTTCTCTCCATTTCTTTTTCTATCTCACATTTTCAAGTGGAGCAGATAAAATAGGCATTTGTACTTCAAACACCAAAACATCTAAGGTCAGTTGCACTCTGTATGCTTGACCACTGAGATCTTTTAATTATTTTGCTGGTCATTGACTGCTTACATTTCTGAAGTTTTATTTCAACATGAATAACTTCTGTCAGTTAAACTGAGTTTAATTAACTATCTTACGTTAATTAAATAATTTCTGCCCATTCCCCATTTCATCTCTGACAAAAGTATCTAAAACACATTTGGTTGCTGTATAAAATGATAATGACTGCAGCAGGCAAAAGGAAACTGGGGGTGTGATGGAGGCTCAGGAGAACCTCTTCCATTGAATTGGTCTTTGGACTGGATGAAGGTTCCATACGCAGAGTAGCAGAATACAGTTAAATGAATAAAGGTCTATGCTTCCTGCTAATGGCAGCATCCTCCTCCGCTGCAAGGCGCCATCTTCCAGTGGAAGATGTATGTTGTAGTTAAGCAAGCCTTCTTGAGCTGGAGGAAGGCTCTGCCATCAATGGAACAGTTTCATATCTGTCAACTCAGTACAGCAACACTCAAATGCATCTATGCAGTATATTGTGAATACTATCATAAGTGGACTATTTAACAAAGGAAATTAATTGATGGAGTTTCTCCTGTGTGGTTAAGAAGAAGGCACTTGCCATGACTTTATGAGTTGGTAGTCTAGACAGAAGGTCCAGACAAAGTTATTTTGCTTTTACTGAATACTGGTTTCTGGCAGCTGTAAGCTATACTTTGATTTCATTTGGGAAGTTAGGCATGAAATCACTAGTGAATTTTATATGAAAATTTGTCATTTGGCATTTTCAATCAAAGCCATTGCAGCAAGTGACCTTCTCCTATCAGTGGTACCAAAGTAGGCTCTGCTTTAATATCTAGATTAAATATGAGATAAAGAAAAAAGATTGGGTTTCCTCATTAATTATAAGTTCTCCATGTCACATTTCTTTCAGCTGTGGATTAGTGTCTTATTAAAGATTATTGTGATTATTTTTTGTTTAAATATTCAGTTAATAAATATTATTAATTTGTTGGGTGCAAACTATAGATTGAAAATCATTTTATTAAAATTTAAACTTCTTTTTCTTTCTGAATGCCTTGGACATATAACTCATAAGCAAGATTTATTTGTTGTGTTCTTGGGGGTTTGGGTCCATATTCTATAATGAGTGTACATGATGGAGAAAAAAAGATTGTTTGTAATTGCTGGTGTTCAAGTTTGTAATCTCTGCAAATAAATTTATGTCATTGTACAGTATACCTTATCCTATGTATTAATCTGTTGGTATTTTCAAAGGTCCTCCTGACAAAATTCCACCGCCAACAAAACCTCTGCCAACAGTGCCCCCACATCGTTCTGTTCCTCCAGCAGATCCACGGAAAAATGACAGGCAGCCTAAACCTCCCCGGCCGCCCACAGGAGACAAGCCTTCTTACCCTGGAGCCAAACCCAACATCTGTGATGGGAATTTTAACACTCTAGCAATTCTTCGCCGGGAAATGTTTGTTTTCAAGGTAGGATGCTGGGTTTTTTTAAATTGTTAGATCAAATAACTACATCTCTGCTTTTTCTCTCGCTCCTGGCTCACTCATCCACTTCTGAGTTCTCTTACATTTTAAATGTCAAGAAAAAGTCTGGAAACAAAACATTTGAATGGGTTAAATATCTGACAGAGGAAAGGCTGGAACCTTCTATTTTAGGGAATAAATTAATGTCAGCAGAAAGTTGCAACACTTCAAAATGTAACGGTAAGTAAATGCTGAATGTTGTGCAGAGATAAAAAGGGATAATTCAAGGCATGAATAGGAACTAATAGGGATGATTTTGTTGGGAATTTAGCCACTTCCAGGCTCATTGCTGTTATTGTGTTTTCTTTATAAGGACCCTATAATTTAACTTTATAATTAGATCAGTCCCTTGTAAAGGATGTTTGTCACTGAGCAGTGGTTGCCTTGATACATTTTGGAGAGGAGGTCTCTGCAGGTGCTGATGGGTTTGTTGTTGTTTGTTTGTTTCCATTGTCATTTTCCTTGGAGAGGCATGCAGTATGGCACACATCCTGCGGACTAGAAAGCTTATCTTTTGATGGAGACATTTCACTAAGGGTGAAGCCATTTGTTTAACTGGAACAGAGAACTGGCAAGCTATCTTGCAGGGTTTCCAAAATATATTTGGAAATGGCAGGACAATTATTTAAAATAATTTTTGAGAGATGGTTGGTGCAAACAATCAATATTAATCAACAGTATATTATATTTCATTTCATCCATACTTTAAGTGTTTCACATTTGGTTGTTGAGGTGTGATCTTAAAATTTTTACAGATGCTGCTGACAGCTGTCTTTGAGGAATTAGTTTAAAAGATGCTCCACAAACTCCTTGATACTTACCTCCATTCATTTGGTTTCATTTCTGTTCCACCAGAGCATGTAAAGACATTGCTTGTTCCAAAATGTGCCTAACAAATCAAAGCTCTTCCTCCCAACATGGCTACCTTATGCGTGCTTTGAAGCCAAACTAAGGCCCTTTCTGCACACACAGAGCTTACTGCAGAGAATCCCAGCAGTCAAGCCTTTAAGCTTGACGTCAGATTTGTATTCCTGATGTACACACCAATCTTTTTCTCCAGAGTATTTATTCTGAAGTCTGCATATGTATTCTGCAGCTACAACAAAACCCCGCATTTTTTGCTAAATTGGGGAATGCTACCTGTGATGTGTCAGGGGTGGAGTCCAAAGAGTTTTAAAAAATTTATACAGTTGCCCTATTGCAGCTGCGCAGAATCCAGTAACTGCTTTCCAATGAAATCCTCCTTGTTCAGTTCCGTGAATGAAACTGGCCTGAGCAGCTGCTAAGCTCCCTTTTCTTATTGCCAGAGGCTTCTCTGTTATGTAATCGGCCACCATGACAAAGAGAAGGAGTGGACTTGATGCCAGTCTCCCCCCCACCCCGATTTTTTTTTTGATGCTCCCTTTTCTTATTGCCAAATTCTAGTGGTGAAGAGTGCCAAGCCATGGTGGGAGCCCACCAGCAAGCAGATCAGGTGATGGAACATATGGAGCTGAGTGAAAATCCAAAGGGAGGCCTGGTGCAGAGGGGTGGAAAGTTGGAAAATCAAGATGGGGGGCAGGTGCAGCATGGGTAGATGATGATGTTAAACCATGGGGGTGGGTGCCAGGAGGCTCTGAAGGTGAAGATCCTACAGTCCAATGTGCTAAAGGGGAAATCTAACCAGAAGTCCAGCTCAGGAGAGGGGTGGAAAGTTGGAAAACCGAGGGGCAGGCACAGCAAGGGCAGCTGATGATGATAATGAAGAAGAATTAGATTTATACCCCGCCCTTCACTCAAAGTCTCAGAGCAGCCTACAATCTCCTTCTCTTCCTGTCCCCACAACAGACACCCTGTGAGATAGGTGGGGCTGAGGGAGCTCTGAGAGAACTGTGGCTGGCCCAAGGTAACCCAGTTGGCTGCATGTGGAGGAGTGGGGGATCAAACCCAGTTCTCCAAATTCCACTACTCCAAACTGACTGATGATGCTAAGCCAGGGGAGTGGATGCCCTGAGGCAAGGAAGGCAAGGATCCTAGGGTCCAGTGTGAAAGGAGGGGGAATCATGTGTGCAAGCGCCCAATCAGAGGAAAAGTGGCAGGGAAAGGGCCAGTGGGCAATCATTTGTAGGGAAAGACTTCCTTTTTAACTTTGAACATAGATGTACTTTTATGGTGGGGAAGGAGGCAGCATAACAGGAGGAGAAGCATGGCCCAGTGGGATCCTGAGGGGAAGTCTGCTGAGGGCGGCTGGGGGCAGGCGAGGGGCCTGGGCAGGCGGTGGAGGTGGCACTGCAAGGCTCTGCACTCTCATGAGACCTGCTCTGAGCAGAAGCTGAGCAGCCATTCTGGGGAAGAGGAGAATGTGCCCCTGGCACACCCGCCTCACTTCCCTGCTCAGGTGCAGAGTGGCAAAATGACCTTGATGTGGGTGGGGGAGTGGCCTTCAATGGGCAGGAAAAGGGGGGGGAATCCAAAGGAATTTGTCTGCTTTTGAATTTTACCTTCAGCTTTGAAACGAAGCAAGGGAAAAGTGTCACAAAAGTACTTTGAGAAACCCCAGGAAAACTGTGAGGGAAAGCAAACTGAGCACTGGGGGGAGGGGGGACTGAAAGACTTGCAGGGTAACAGTGGGGAGATATGCAAGCAAGGACAAAGACCAATGGGCCTAAATTACAGCAAACTAGATGTAGTGGTTGCCTTGAGTCGAGACAGTGTTCCCAACCCAAATTAGAGACAGAAGTTTTATCAGGGAACTAACATTCCCAAGTGCTTTGCGGCCTGATTCAGCTCAGAAGTGCACTGCAGAGTGGGAGGGTTTTAGCATCCCCCTGCACTATTTTCCCAAGCTGAAATAGCCATGGAGGGGGACAATTTGCTCTCTTGTGTGGATCCAAATATTGTTAGTTTTTTACAAGGCAGTTCTGTTTAGAAGAATTTTTGGAAATGAAACCTACTATTTTTGTGTCTCAATGTGGATCATTATATTAAGTTTGCTTAGCAGTTCTTTTTATCTGTGTTGAATTATTATTGTTAACTAATGTTTCATCGTTTTTTAATATTGACTTTGCTGCTTGAATGTTGTGTCACATTCCTTGCTGGCACATGATAATGTGAGCCATATTTGGCCTCTTTATATAGTGCTACATTCTTAATTATTGAATCACCCACTGCCAAGTGTTCCCTTTTCCCTTGGACAGAGTCTCATTGGAGCAAGAGGTTATCAATCTGCCATCTGTGGAATGGGTCCCACTTGGGCCTTTGGATGACCAAGGAATAAAGGGATTGCTAATGGAAGATGGGGAGATGGCAGAGAAGCTCAATGAATGTTTTGCTTCTGTGTACACTGTGGAAAGTATGGGATATATACCCATACCACAGCCATTATTTTTAGGAAGGGAGTCTGAAGAACTGAGTCAAATTGAGGTGATCGAGATGAAGTTCTAGACCCATTGGGGAAATTAAAAACCTATAATTCTCCTGATGGCATACATCCAAGAATTCTTAGGGAACTCAAATATGAAATTGTTGATCTATTAACCTGTATGTGTAATCTGTCACTAAATGCCAGAAAACTGGAGAGTAGCAAATGTTACACTATTTTTAAAAAAGTGGTCCAGAGAGGAACCAGGAAATTCCAGGCCAGTTAGCCTAATGTCTGCCGCAGACAAGTTAGTAGAAACTGTAATCAAAGATAGAATTAAGTTTGAGTCCAGTGGCACCTTTAAGACCGACAAAGTTTAATTATGGGTATAAGCTTTTGTGTGCATGCACACTTCTTCACATACATAAAGATAGAATTATTAGGCACATAGATGAACAAAGCCTGCTGATGGGAAATTGTCATGACTTCTGAAAAGGGAAGTCCTCCTCATCAACATTTTTAAGTTCTTTGAGAAAGTGAACAAGCATGTATATAACAGTGACCCGGTAGACGTTACGTACGTGGACAGTCAAAAGGATTTTGACAAGGTTACCTCACCAAGAGCTCCTGAGTAAACTGAGGAGTCATGGGAGAAGGGGATAGATTCTCTTATGTTTTAAAAATTGGGTAAATGACAGGAAGCAAGGAGTCGGAATAAACTGACAGTTCTCACAATGGAGGGAAGTAAGCAGTGGGGTCCTACAAGGATATTGGGGCCAGTACTATTTAATATGTTCATAAGTGATCTGAAGCTAGGGGTGAGCAGTGTGGTAGCCAAGTTTGCAGATGACACAGAATTATTCAAGATGGTGAAAACCAAGGATAACTGTGAAGAGCTCCAAGAGGATCTCCACAAAGTGGGTGAGAGGGCAACAATGTGTCAGATGAAGTTTGAGGTTGGTAAGTGTGAGGTGATGCACACTGGAACAAAAAAAAAAATCCCAGTTTCAAGTATATGCTAATAGAGTCTGAACTTGTTGAGACTAAGAGAGAAAAAAGATGTTGGGATCATAGTAGGTAGCTCAATGAAAGTGTCAACATAGTGTGCGGCAGTGTAAAAGGCAAACTCTGTACTGATGATTATTAGGAAAGGTATTGAAAATAAAATGGCCAATATTATAATGTCCCTTTATAGATCTGTATAGAGCCATGGTGTAGCCTCAGTTGGAATACAGTGTACAGTTCTAGTTACTCTGTCCCAAAAAGGACACTGCAGAGTTGGGAAAAAGTACACAAGAGGGCAACCAAGATGATTAGGGGGTTGAAGCACCTTCCTTATGAGGAAAGGCTGAAGGAGTCTAGGACTTTTCAGTTTAGAAAAGAGATGGCTAAGTGGAGAGGGCATGATAAGAGATTTATAAAATTATGCATGGGGTGGAAAGAGTTGACAAAGATAACTTTTTCTCCCTCTCCCCAAATGCTGGAAATCTGGGGCATTCAATGAAGGTGAAGGGCAGTAGATTCCAGAGGAGATCCAGGAAATTACAGGCCAGTCAGTCTGACATCGATACCGGGTAAATTGGTGGAAACTGTTATTAAGGAAGGAATTAGTAGGCACATTAATGAACAAAAACTATTGAGGCAGACTCAGCATGGGTTCTGTAAGGGAAGATCTTGTCTCACTAACCTGTTAGTGTTCTTTGAGGGAGTGAACAAACATGTGGACAAGGGGGACCCAATAGATATTATTTACCTTGACTTCCAGAAAGCTTTTGATAAAGTTCTTCATCAAGGGCTCCTAAGTAAGCTCAAAAATCATGGGATAGAAGGACAAGTCCTTTTGTGGATCAAAAACTGGCTATTAATAGGAAACAGAGACTGAGTATAAATGGGCAATTTTCTCAGTGGAGGGTGGTAAGCAGTAGGGTACCACAGGGATCAGTACTCGGTCCAATGCTTTTTAACTTGTTGATTAATAAGTTGAGAGTAAGCAGTGGAGTGGCTAAATTTGCGAATGATACAAAGTTGTTCAGGGTGGTGAAAACCAGGAAGGATTGTGAGGCACTCCAAAGGGATCTGTCGAGGATGGGCGAGTGGGCGTCAACGTGGCAAATGGGGTTCAGTATGGCCAAGTGCAAGGTGATGCACATTGGAGCCAAAAATCCTAACTATAAATACACATTAATGGGGTCTGAACTGGCAGAGACTGACCAAGAGAGAGATCTCGGAGTTGTATTAGATGACTCACTGAAAATGTTGAGACAGTGTGCAACTGCAATAAAAAAGGTAAATGCTATGCTGGGGATTATTAAGAAGGGTATTGAAAACAAATCAGCCAATATCATAATGCCCCTATATAAATCCTCTTTTGGAGTACTGTGTACAGTTCTGGTCACCTTACCTCAAAAAGGATATTATAGCGTTGGAAAAAGTGCAGAAGAGGGCAACCAGAATGATAAAAGGGTTGAAAAACTTTCCCTATAAAGAAAGGTTGAGGCGCTTGGGGTTCTTTAGCTTGGAGAAATGATGGCTGAGGGGTGACATGATTGAGGTTTATAAGATTATGCATGGGATAGAACAGGTAGAGAAAGAGGTACTTTTCTCCCTTTCTTACAATACAAGAACTCATGGGCACTCAATGAAATTGCTAAGCGGTCGGGTTAGAATGGATAAAAGGAAGTCCTTCTTCACCCAAAGAGTGATTAACACATGGAATTCACTGCCACAGGAGGTGATGGTAGCTACAGGTATGAATGGCTTCAAGAGGGAGTTAGATAAACATATGGAGCAGAAGTGCATCAGTGCCTATTAGCCACAAGGTATAGATAGGGACTCTGGGGCAAGTGATGCTCTGTATTCTTGGTGCTTGGGGGGCTTCTAGTGTCCTGGCTCCACTGGTGGACCTCCTGATGGCACCTGGTATTTTTGGCCACTGTGTGATAGAGTGTTGGACTTGATGGGCCATTGCCTGATCCAGCATTGGCTTCTCTTATGTTCTTATGGACCAAAGGAAAGACACCTTTACTTAGCAAGTGATTAAAATGTGGAAGGAGCTGCGGTGGCTCAAGTGGTTAAGACGCTGAACTGCAGGCTGTGGAAGGTCAGTAGTTCAGCAGTTCGAGACCCGGGTGCCGCATGACGGGGTGAGCTCCTGTCTCTAGTTCCAGCTCCTGCCAACCTAGCAGTTCGAAAGCAAGAAATTGCAAGTAGATAAATAGGTACCACTTTGGTGGGAAGGTAACAGCGTTCCGTGCACCTTGGTGTTTAGTCATGCCGGCCACATGACCACGGAAATGTCTTCGGACAGCGCTGGCTCTTCGGCTTTGAAACGGAGATGAGCACCGCAACCCTAGAGTCGGATCCGACTGGCTTTCGAGCAAGGGAACCTTTACCTTTACTAAAATGTGGAATTTGCTGCCAGAGGATGTAGTGATGGCCACAGGTATAGACAGCTTTAATAGGGGATTAGAGATAATCATGGAGGATAGGTATATCAGTAACTAGCCATGGTAACTAAAGTGAACCCCCATGTTCAGAGGCAGTAAACCTCTGAATCTAGACAAACACTGGTCTGATCCAGCAGGGCTCTTTCTTATGTCCCTTTTAATGGGACACTTACCTCCTCATCAGCTGGATGTCTTTCCATCCTCATTGTTCATTGCATCAGAGGAGAAGCCAGAATGGGAGTAAGGTATATCAAGTGGGTCCTCAAAAGTCTTCTCCATTTATCTTTCTGCCTCTGTACAATTCTCCAGATCGGCCACCTTGGCTTCACAGAATAAACCGTCTTAAGAGTTTGTTAAATTGAAGTAACCCTGTAAACATAAACTAATGCTGCTACTGAACAGAATTTTTGGCATGACTATCCATAACCAGTCTTTCCTACAAAATAAATAATTTATAAGCAGGAGATTCTAGGTTAATTCACTACAGTCTTTAAATAATATCACATCAAAGCACATTTTCTATTCAAGGAGTCACGATTTTTTATGAGTCCCATTTCAGAGAGAAATCTTAACTATTTGAATTCTCAAATATATATTAGTGTTCCTTTCTTGGTATGGCTCTGTGGCCATCCATCTTTGTGAACGAAGCCGAAAGGTTAGGGAAGAATCTCATTTTCTAAGTTGACATTAAGCAGGATATTAAAATATCCACCTCTTTGTTGCACCATCCATCTTATGAACAACGGAACATGTTCTAATTTGTTTTACACTGCGCTAAATTATTCAGTGCATCACTAATACTGATCTTATTCCTAGCCTAAGACTGTGATTTCAGACTAAGAGACCAATTGTGATTTCTAACTAGATGTAGCCTAGTTGCACTTGATTGATTGAAATGGCTTATTATATGTTGCATTATTTTCATGGTTCTACCAGTATTAGTGAGGTAAAGATAAAATTCCAAAAGTGAATTACACCAAACAGTAGAGTCCCTTTTCTAATTCTGGGCCTACTTTTTGAGACAAATTTTGTATTCTGTCTCATATGCACAAATGCATACATTTTAGTTTGCAAATAGCCAGTCGTCGTCCCCACACACCACTCAAAGCTTTAAGTAATACATTTATGATGAATATTGGATTCATGCTGCAAATGTTGCCCTTTTTGTCTAAGGACAAAGCAAAATACTTGTAACATCCAGGCCTGTAGCTATGGTGGGGCTTTTGGGGGCTCTGCCCCCTTTCTTAAAGGCACAGCCCCAAAAGAATTTCTCCGGCAAATGCTTTTTTCAATCATATTTAAACATTTTTTTTAAAAAAGACATGCAGAGTGGGGTGCTGTTGTTGACTGATTCCTGCACTGAGCAATGGGGTTGGAATAGGTGACCTCTAGGATCCCTTCTAACTCTGTGTCAAAAAACTGGTCTCCTTTAAGAGAGTTTTTCTGTCTAAGTGTTAGCTTTCTTGACTATAGAAGTCATCGCCCCCACCTGCTAGCTTGTTATCAGAATTGTTGCTTAGGCTGGCAGAAGTGATTAACTTGCGGCAGTTTGAGAACTGTCATCTAAAGTGGTTGACAGCTTGCAATTTAGAGATCTATCTTGGTAACAGCTTTCTATTGGCTAAATGGCTTTTCTTTCTGCACTGAGAACTTCAGTCCCACCAGAAAAAAAATTGCCCCACAAGCCACAAAGTCCTGGTTATGGGCCTGATAACATCCCTACTTCCTAGTTAAGCATATACTCATGAGGTATGAGGTCCCAAAGATGTTTTTGATTCAAGATGCACAGAAATAACTTGGGTTCACATAGCTGTGAAATAAAACGTTTGTGTAGCACGGCTATATCTAATGGGAAGGTAGCTCCCCCCCATCCCCAACCAATCTCAAAAGCAGGCCAACTGCAAACATGGTAGGGTTTCTGTTTACTTGGGAATTTCCAAAGTATCTCCTTGACCAGTTCCTCACAGGACCCCCAACTTGTGCAAAATATTTGTAACAGGTTGATTCTAGGTTTTGTGCCTAACTTCTAGTTTACTGTTCAAAACTTACAGCTCCATGTTCAAAATGGCTTGGATCCTGTGACTGCATTCTACATGCACCACTCCAGCTGTAGTAGAGCTGGGGTTATCAACAACAAGGTGGGACCTGGAGTTTTCCCGGTATTACAGCTGATATCCAGGCAACAAATATTAGTTCCCTAGATAAAATGGCAGTTTCAGAGGGTGACATCTGTGGTATCACACCCCCACTGAGCTCCCTTCCCTTCCCATAACTCCACCCTCCCCAAGCACACCCCAAATCTCCAGGAATTTCCCAAGCCAGAGTTGGCAATGTATGTGCACCTACCTTCCTTTGCTGCTAGTGCTTCCATTTACATAAGAACAATGGTTTTCAATGTGTCTTATGCAAGTGGATGGACTAGAGCAAAGCTAATACACAACATTCTTATAGCCAGTGCTGCCAGAGCAAAGCACATGCACAACATACTTGCGGGATCCAAGCCCATATCCATAGCATTGTTTAGCACAGTCAGTTTAGCACAGCCATTCAGTCACACCCAACTCATAGTGACATCCACAGAGTATTCCAGGCAAGAGATGGGCAGAGGTGTTTTGCCATTGCTTTCCTCTGCAAAGCAACCCCAGTCTTCCTTGGTGGTCTCCCATCCAAGTACTGACCATGGCCAGCCTTGCTTAGCTCCCAAGCTCTGACAATCCTGGGCTAAGCTGTGCTATTTCAGCTGCTACAGTGGGCTTAACCAGATTTTAATATCATTCTGCTAATAGGGGGAAAGGCCTATGACACAGAGGATTATATATTTACAAGCAGCCATAGATTTTTATTTTTCAGATAGAAGTATTTTTATGGTGGTACTAAATGGTTACAGAAGGCATTAAACCATACTGAAAATTACAGTTCTCCTTCAGTGGGGGGAAGTCATCCAGGAACTGGTTAGGTCATGCCTCTGCTCGCTCGGATAGGCTATGCAAATTTCTTTTGTTGCATGGCTCCTGTTTGGAGTGGCCTAGGCTGACCTCTCCAGTTCTTGCATAGCCCTCCGCTCGGTAGGACTCCTGGAGCTCCTACTCCAAGCCAGAGGAATCACAGCAATCAAGAACTCACAAGATCCAGGGAAGGGGAAGGAAAAATTCTAAGCTCCTCTTCCACTCTCCTTACCTTGAGCCCCCAGAGGAATAAGGAGAGACAGATGGTTCAGGATCCCAAGAGAAAGAAGAAGTTGCCACCACAAACACTGGAAGGCATGGCGGCGGCGGAGCACGCTGTGGAGCTGCAGTCCCTCACCCCCGAGGTACCGGGGGTTGGACGCACAGAGGCTCAGCGGCTGGGATCGGCGCTGCTGCAGCACGACTCCACCAACGCAGGGCCAGCTGAATGCCTGGAGCCAGCTGGTCCCCGCACTGACCCCCCCCCACGTGCGCTATGATGGCGGCGAAGAGGCCCAGAACGGCGTGGGGGACGCGGCGCGGTTGAAGCCTGTAGGCTCCCGTCCCCTCCCGCGCCCCGAAAAGTGGGCCAAGAAGAACCCGGCTGGTGCAGAGGCCAGCGGAGCGGAGAAGAAGAAAACGCCGCGGGAAAACGCACGGGCCGGCGAGCCCAGCGGGTGAGCTCATTCCAGCGAGGGGGGGAGCCCGGCCGGCTTTAGACCCATCGATGAGCTCCGGGGAGCGGGGGAAGGGCCCTCCGGCGCAGGGTCGCAGCCAAGGGAAACTATCGGGAGCCAGGGCAGCACGGGAGCACTAGGACCCTGGGGATCGGCAGAAGTCCAGCAGGCCAGCCATCCACGCACCTTCCAGACCCTGCTAGCCCAACCCCTACAGGCGGCACAGGCGAACTTGCCTCAGCCTCTGCTTCCAAACTTAACCATTCCGATGCAGCCAAGTCCGTTCCACCCACAGCAACCGGACCCAGTCCAGGCTGCGCAGGCAGCGCAGCAGGCCTTCGCGTTGCCACAATTCCCTCAGCAGCAGGGCACAGGCACGGGTCCAGGCTGCTTCCTCCCCCCATTTGCGGCCGGAGCCCCGTGGATGTGGCCACTCCTGGGGGGGCCTTGGCCAGTAACACAATGGCCTCAAGCCCCAGGCAGCCGGGGGGGGGGGGCGAAGCTCACTTCTCCCTGCCAGAGGAGAGACACCACAGGGGCAGAACCCTTACCAGAGAAGGGAGGAAAAGAAGGCATCAGCAGGCATCGCCTTCTGGATCCTCATCAGACTCCAGATCCCCAACCGCCCCTAAAAGCCATAGGGGCTTGGGGGCTCCCAAAACATACCAGACCTTAGGAGCTCACGAAGCAGAGCGAGAGCATGACCAGGCTGGGGACCCAGAGGGAGCGGGTCAGCATCAGCCACGCGTGATACCTGACAGGGAGCGCCGGAACAGCGTGAGCTCTATCAGGACAGATGCACCTTCATATATTAGCTCTCTGGCAAATACAGACAAAGAAGAGGGAGAATGGTCGGGGGACGAGTCAGAGGTGAAACCTACCTCATCCCATCTGTTCCAAATTGAGCATTTCCAAAGACTGTTGACGAAGGTTATTTCCACACTGAATTACCAAATGGAGGTGACGGAGAAGCCGAGATCCTCGGCGTCCGCTAAGCTGGATCCTAGAGGCTTCAAGAAGCCTGTCAAGGTGCAGACATTCTCCCCTTTCCTGATTATTTTGAGGACGTCATTCGGGAGGAGTGGGCCAACCCGGGGGGTGGTAACTCCCTGCTATCCTTGGCCAAGAAACTTTATTCTTTACCCGAAGACACAATGGAGGATCTGAAGGTGCCCCTGGTGGACGCACCGGTAGTGGCCCTTCATTCAGGGGCGGTCCTATCCAAAGATGGCGAGAACGCATTAAAGGATGCCATGGATAGGAAGAATGAAGCAGCATTGAAGAAGGCACACGAGGCCATGTCCCTGGCAATTCGTGCCGCAGCTACCTTGTCCAACTTCACCAGGGCCACGGCTATTTGGGCTGACAATCTCCTTCAGGACCCGGACGTGACTCCTCTGGTCATGAAGAGGACCTTATTAAAGATGAAGCGCGCGGCGGAGTTCGCAGCAGATGCCTCCCAGGATAACATCCAGTTCTGCGCCAGGGCACAGGCAGCCAACATCACCATCCGCAGAAACATATGGCTCAAACATTGGAAGGTGGACACGTTATCCAAAAGCAACTTGGCCACAGAGAAGTTTTCGGGCAGACTTCTATTTGGGGAATCAAACCTGGACAAGGTGCTGGTGGAGACGAGGGAGAAGAAGAAGGCAATGCCGTCCTCCACCTACCGTCGGGAAAGAGACGCTAGAACTAGAGCTTCCCATCCCTTTCGGGGCCATTACAACCCGGGCCGGGGACGAGAGGGTAGAGACCACAGGCAGTTTAAATCCTTCAAGTATGGCACGCGGAATAATAACAAACCAGCAGGCACCTACAGGCCCGACAAAGGGGCCTTACCCAAAAAATTATCCGCATGACTTCAAGATAGGGTGTCGACTTCAAGCCTTCGTGCAGACTTGGAGCCGAACCACCACAGACCAGTGGGTGCACGCGATTGTTACCCAGGGATACAGGATCGAACTCACTGGTCGACCTCCTCCCAGTTTCACCACCTCCCCAATCCCAAAAAACAAGGAACGACTACGCCAACTGCAGGAAGCAATCCAGCATCTCCAGGTCATCGGTGCCATAGAGGAGGTTCCGGAAGGGGAACGCTTCACGGGAGTGTACTCAGTCCTGTTCGTTGTCCCAAAAAAGTCAGGAGACTGGAGAGCAGTCCTAAATCTGCGGGGCCTGAACAAATTGGTGGCAAGGAGAAAATTCCGGATGGAGTCCCTACGTCACATTCTACAGGTAGTGCAGCAGGGGGACTTCCTGACCTCAATGGACCTAAAGGAAGCGTACCTGCACATTCCTATACACCCTGCCTCCCGTCACCTCCTTCACTTCTGTTTTCAGCATCAACATTTCCAGTACAGGGCCTTGCCCTTTGGCCTTCTCATCGCCCCCGAGTTTTTACCAAGGTTATGGTCACTCTGGTGGCATCTTTGCGCATGGAGGGGATCCACATGTATCCGTATCTCGACGACGTGCTTATACGAGCAAGGGATTATCAGACAGCAGCACATCACACAGACAGAGTGCGGGAATTCCTGGAGATGCACGGATTCCTCGTCAACGAGGAAAAGAGCCACCTCACACCCACGCAAGACCTTGTCCATCTGGGAGCGCGACTGAACACGAAGCTGGCTACGATTTCACTCCCGAACGAGAAGCAGCGCAAGATACAGAACCTGACAGAGGCAGTCAGGAGCAAGGAGCGTGTCGACCTGATGCAGCTAGCCGCTCTGCAGGGTGTCATGATATCCACAATCGACTTGATCCCGTGGGCACGATTCCACGCAAGGCCCCTACAGTGGACACTGCTCCCCTTCCAGCAGGACATCGCCAAAAACGGCACATCCTCATTCGTCTTCCGGAGGACCTGCAGAAGGAACTACTATGGTGGACAGACCCATCGAACTTGAGCAAGACCATCAGCTTCCTCAGACCCAAGCAGCTAGTGGTGACTACAGACGCGAGCAAGAGAGGCTGGGGAGCACACTGCGAACACCTCGTCACTCAGGGCAGGTGGTCTCCAGAACAAGCGAAACGCAGCATCAACTGGCTGGAACTTCGGGCAGCCACACTGGCTCTGAGGGAGTTTCAGCAACACTTACTGGGCCAGCACGTCCTTGTCCGCACAGACAACATGTCAACAAAAGCTCACATCAACCGACAGGGAGGGACCAGGTCGAGATCTCTCTTCACGGAAGCAAAGATCCTAATGCGGTGGGCAGAAAGACACACCATCAGCCTAAGAGCGGAACACCTGAGGGGCCTGTCCAACATCCAAGCGGACTGGCTCAGCAGAGAGGATCTGGACCCGGGCGAATGGACATTGAACAAGGAGGTCTTCACTCAGATTACTGGGAGATTCGGGACTCCGGTAATGGATCTCCTGGCCACCTCAAAGAACAAACAAGTGGAGCGGTTCCTCTCCAGGTTCCAGGAACCAACTGCCGAAGGAGTAGACGCGTTAGCACACCCCTGGCCACAGGACCTCCTGTACGCATTTCCCCTACAGCCCTAGTAGGGGCGATACTCAACAAAATCAGGCGGGAAAAGGCCACGGTGGTGGTCATAGCGCCCCACTGGCCAAGAAGACCATGGTTCTCGGATCTCATACAGCTATCGGCAGAAAAACCATGGACGCTACCTCTGAGAGACGATCTCCTGCAACAAGGGCCCATTCTCCACCCGGACCCATCGTGGCTGAAATTGACTGCATGGAAATTGAACGGGCAGGTCTAATCAGCAAAGGGTTCCCTGCAGAAGTAATCGAAGTCATGCTACAGGCAAGAAGGCCCTCCACACGAAGGATCTACAGCCATACCTGGAAGACATTCGCCAAATGGGCCTTGGCGCAGGGTATACAACCTCTGCAGGCCACAGACAAGGACGTCATCCTGTTTCTTGCGGAAGGATGGCGGAAAGGACTTTGCCCCAACACACTGAAACGGCAAGTGGCGGCCATACAAGCTTGCCTAGGGCACGACACACGAAGGAAGGTGTCCACAAGCCAGTATGTTCAAAAGTTCATAAAGGGGGTCCTCCAGCTGGCTCCCCCAGTCAGGCACCGGTTTCCTACGTGGAGCCTCCACAAGGTGCTATGCAGCTTGATAAAGCCTCCTTTCGAACCCATGAGGAAGACTGAGCTTCGACTGATGTCATGGAAGGTAGCCTTTCTCATTGCAGTGACCACGGCCAGAAGAATTTCTGAACTGGCGGCGCTCTCAGCGAGGAAGGAGTTATGCATCTTCCAAAAAGACTCCGTCTCCTTAAGGATGGACCCGTCCTTTATCCCCAAGGTGAACTCAGCTTTTCATCTTAACCAGCCGATTACGCTACCATCCTTCTGCCCGCGACCTATACATCCTAAAGAGAAGATGTGGCACAAGCTCGACGTGCGGCGGGCTCTCCAGATTTATCTGGACAGGACAGCGACATTTAGGAGGACAGATGCATTGTTCGTGACGTATGGCGTCCCCAACCAAGGCAAAAAGGCATCCAAGACCACTCTGGCTTACTGGATCAGACAATGCATCGCTAAGGCATATGAGGTGCAAGGACTTGCTCCTCCAGGCTGC
Organism: Gekko gecko; assembly: GCA_029375565.1. Taxonomy (NCBI): domain Eukaryota; kingdom Metazoa; phylum Chordata; class Lepidosauria; order Squamata; family Gekkonidae; genus Gekko; species Gekko gecko. The sequence continues at coordinate 106,919,227 of JAPDNY010000009.1, forward strand.
CTAACGGCGCACTCTACAAGAGCAGCCGCAGCATCAGCAGCATTTTCCACACGAGCCACGGTACACGAAATATGCAGCGCAGCGACCTGGGCATCATTTTCTACGTTTGTGAGACACTACCGAATGGACCAAGCAGCCTCGGCAGAGGCGGCGTTCGGCAGAAGAGTCTTGCAGCAGGTAGTGCAGACGTGACACTGTAGGCAGGACTGAGACCTGTCACCCACCCCGGAAGAGCAGCTTGGGTACAGCTAACCAGTTCCTGGATGACTTCCCCCCACTGAAGGAGAACGGTACATTGGACCTACCTGAAGGTTCTTTCTCTTCAGTGGGGGAGAAGTCATCCACTTCCCACCCGTACAGGAAATGGAGAAGATGCCAGGTTTGAAGACATCCAGGCATTGGAAGCAATTACTGACGAAGTCAATGGACATCAAAGAAGCCGTTAAATAACAACAAACCAGGGACAGGGCTTGGACACGACTGGAGAGGTCAGCCTAGGCCACTCCAAACAGAGCCATGCAACAAAAGAAATTTGCATAGCCTATCCGAGCGAGCAGAGGCATGACCTAACCAGTTCCTGGATGACTTCTCCCCACTGAAGAGAAAGAACCTTCAGGTAGGTCCAATGTACCGTTTAATGCTTTCCAACAGCATGAAGAAGTATGTATATTTTGTCATTTCATGTGTTGAGAAGCAACGGCTGGGACTCACCCCATTGCTGGAATGTTCCACACGCTTCCACAGCCTTTGACTCCCTCAGCTGTCACTCTGAAGTTCTGCCAATCCCCTGGCTGCATTACTTCGCTGTGTTGTCTCAGCCCCGCCCACAGAGCCAGCAGCCAGCAGCCAGCATCTCACCCTCAGTCTGAAGGGAGCCAGCGAAGGGGATAGATGCTCCGCTGAGAGAGTGGCAACCCCTCCACGGGGGAGAAGGAGGCAGACCTAGTGAGTGGCAGCAATCAGGGGAAGCACTCACCTTTGCTGCCACTTGCGGCCCCTCTCCCTCGGCTACAAGGCCGGCGCTTCATCAGGGTGATAGCTCAGTGGGCTGCACCACAGAGAAGACTGCCCAGGGCCGTTCAAAGGCTCCCCCACCTTCCTTCAGCAGCAGGGGGGGTCTGGCCTAGAGGAAACGAGCTGTGGCTCCTGGAAAGCCGGACTCTCTCCTGAGGAAGACACTTCTTTTGGCTCCTGTGTGGGACTAACTGTGACTAACTGTCTCCTCAGTGGCTGTTGGTAGGCAACCAAGCTTGCTTCTGTGAGTAAAAAAGCAAAGGACTTTCTGCATAACCCCCTCCCCCGCCCACTGCCAGCTTGGCCACTTTCCTGTCAGAATAAACTTAGATTGGCTCTCTCTCCTTTTTGGCTCCACTGTGGCTGGCTGGCTGGCTAATGAGGTGGGCCAGCGACCATCAAACCATTCAACCCCCTCCTGTGCAGCTGACTTTCTCCTAGGGTTGCCAATCTCCAGATGGGACCTGGAGATCTCCTGCTGTTACAATTGATCTCCAGATGACAGAGATCAGTTCCCCTGGAGAAAATGGCTGCTTTGGAGGGTAGACCCTACGACATTATCCCCTGCTGAGTCCTTCCATCCCTCCCCAATACTGCCCTCCACAGGCTCTACCCCCCAAATCTCCAGGTATTTCTCTAATCAGAGCTGCCAACTGTACTTTCTCCTTGGTGCTTGTTGCTAGGCAACCAGGTTCTGTAAGTAAAAGACCCTTTCCACACCTATTTTAGCCTTTGGGAGAAAACTCACTGGGGCCCCTCCTGATAGGGTTGCCAACTCCAGGTGGGAAATTCCTGGAGATTTCAGGGATGGAGCCTGGAGAGGGTGAGGTTTGAGGAGGGGTGGGACTTCAGACAGGTACAGTGTGATAGACTCCACCCTCCAAGCCAGCCATTCCCTCCTGGGGAACTATTGTTGCCAAGCTCCAGGTGGGGTCTGGAGATCAGTCAGAATTACAACTGCTCTCTAGGAGGGAGGGAGAGGAGATGGAAAGCTGAAGCCAGGGGACAGATAACGGTAGGTTGACGGTTGGCTGGGAGGGAGTTAGGGTTGCCAACTCCAGGTTGGGAAATTCCTGGAGATTTGAGGGGTGGGGCCTGGAGAGGGTGAGGTTTGAGGAGGGTGGGATCTCAGACAGGTACAATGCCATAGACTCCACCCTCCAAACCAGCCATTGTCTCATGGGGAACCATTGTTGCCAGTCTCCAGGGGAGGGATGGAGATCATGTAGAATTACAACTGCTCTTCAGATGCCAGAGATCAGTTCCCCTGGAGAAAATGGTGGACTCTGTGTCATTATACCCTGCTGAGGTTGCCACAGCAAATTGACGCTGAGTGCCCAAGGCCAGGGCACTCTCCCAGAGCCTCTTTCTAGAGCTCATTGTATTTATTTCCACAATGGGCCTTATTCCTAGTCCCCTATAAAGCAGCACCACCGCTGGGACCTTGTTCCTCCATTTGTCATGTCTTTTCCTCCCATCCTCTCTGCCCTTTGGTTGTTACAGGTCTTCTGTACTGTTTGCTGTTTACTGTTTTATTGTCACAGGTTTGGGCAATGAGATGGATCCCTTTGGTTGGTGAGGTAGTACCTGTATGTCTGCATCCCACATTATGGGGAACTCCTTCAGGGGTCTTGGGGTGGAGCCAATTCATTTTTTTTTGTAAAACTCTCCTAAAAAGGAGATAATTGTATTGCTTTTTATATAGAAAGCGGGAGGGTATACAGTGGGACCAAGAAAACAGGTGAGTGAAGTCACTATTAGTACATTAATCTTTTTGTTAGTATTAGTAAAGTTTTTGGCTTCAACCGTGGTTGACCGATCTTCTTTTCAGCTTACTGTGAGTCCAAAACAAACCTGTTAATTATATTAGTAAAGTCCTTTGGGGTTAATTATTAGTATACTCCATCTTTGCGCTCCATGAACAAATGTTCATATTTTGAGTTGTCTTCCTTTCAAGTCTCTCAAGTTGTATGATGGGCCCTTCTTTGCTCTTCCATCTTCTGATTCTTCGTCTCCTTCCTCTGGGCCGCTGTCTTCTTCGCTACTTAACAGTGTCCATTTGGCGAGTTCTGCATCTTCCTCTGAACTGGCGTGCCTCTTCAGAAATTCTTGAGCTTTGAAGACGGAGTCAATCTTCTCTCTTTTATCCTTAAATTTAAAGACCAATCCTTTGGGGATCCACCATTTGTAGCTGATTTGATACTTTTGCAAAAACAAGGTCAGTCCTTTATATGCTTTCCTTTTCATACGAATTTCATATGGAACGTCTTTCAGGATCCTTATATTCTGCTCACCAATCTTCAAGGGCGTTGTTGAAGTCGCTTTTAGAATTTGATCTCTAGTATGTTGCTTAGTGAACTTGACAACCACTTCTGCTGGCAAATTATTTGTAAAGTTACAAAGTTTTCTTTGTAAAGTTGGAATAGACTCTATAGGCAAAATCCATTTCTTCGCTTAATTTTTGTGCTTCTTTGTCAGTTATTGGTGCCAAGGCATTCACCAAAATACATCTGAGATCTTCTTTTTCTTCTTCCTTTATGCCCTGAAAGCGGAGAGTCAAGTTTGATTTTTCCATCTGAAGCATTAGTATTTTTTTTCCTGCATCTCTTGATGTTTTTCTATTTTGCTGACCTTTTTCTTATTTTTTTTTGGTGTCCTCCGTCGAGATCAGACATTTCTTTGCGATCTCCTCCATCTTCTTAGCTGTATCTGTTAACTGCTTCTGTTGGTTATTGAGCACACTTTCCATGTTGCACAAAGTTTCGCTGATTTTTTGCATTTGGTCCAGCAGAGGGCACAGCATCTCGCTTTTCTGTTGATTGACAGCTGGCTCTGAGGGAAGGATACCAGAACCGGAAGTTCCTCCCAGCTTCTTTGTCGGCTTGTCTGGGACATTCTTTTCCCCCGACATTTTTATTGTTTACTTTTAAAAAGTTCATGCCGCGCAACTCAGGAGACAAGCTATTTTCTTCTCCTTGAGACAAATCCCCAAAAGGTAGCTTCGCTAATCCGCTTTTTCACTCTGCCCCCTTTCTCTTCTCTTTTATATTCCGTCTTCTCAAGGGGAGGGGATCCCTCCCTCCTCCCATGCGCTTATACGGTTGGGAGGGAGCACATTTAAGCTGCTTTCAAACAGATCTTCCACTCACAGTTTGCTGCCGATTCTTTCTTTTTTAAACCATCTTCCGCTGCTTCACTCCGGGAAGTCGGTGGCATTGCTGAGTTCCATCAGGGCACTACACGGCAGGGCCACTGGGGCTGGGGGAAAGCCTCGATTTCCCGACCGTCAGGCTGGCAAAGAGGCTAATCCCCTAGAGCGCCCCTTGGTTTGGAGCCTTTAACTAAGGCTCACTAGGGTCTCCGCTTGTGCGGATACCCCCCCGACCATTCGTGGGCTGGTCGTCTCTGGGAGCATCCCAAGAGCACGACCGCCATTTGCTCCACCGAAACCGAAAGTCCCGGGTGGAGCCAATTCAGAAGCATGCCCAGCTCAGGAGCTGTCAGCGGGTGGCAAGGGATCCATGAAGCAGTTGGCAACCACATGGTTCCCACCACTTTGCCACTCCTCAGTTTCATCCCACAGGCAGGCTGGGTTGTGGGGGTTCATTGAGCAGCAGGTTGTGGGGTTCATTGAGCACCTGGTGTGGGGTCTGCCCCCATGCTGCACCAATGCTCCTGCTGTGTAATCAATAAATTGCTGTGGCCTTTTCCATTCCAAAAATTAACCTGGGTCTGTTGTATCATTTCTCAACTGTATTTTCCTCTATGCCCCTGGGCCCAGAAACAGTACAATGTCCCTCTCCCCCAACCCTGAAGCACAAGACATGCCAGTTTTGTCTTTATTGTATGGAAATACTAGTTGTCAACACCACTCTGCATTAGTTTAAACTCCAATATTTCGTTCGGATACAACTCTCTGTGTAATTAAAATTCTATTTCAGATCTGAGTATTTGCAGCAACAGTTAAATAGAGATAATTTGTCCCTGCAAATGGGTGAAGTAATCTAACGTGGACAAATTTTGATGACTATGTTGGTGTTTCTTAGCAGGCCAGTTGCTTGGCTTTGGAATGAGAAACCCAAGACAGTGTAGGAAGGGTCCAGCGGCATGAAGGGAAAGCAGCAACAATACCATTATTGTTGTTGTTTTGTCTGAAGTACTATGTATTGATTTATTCATAGTTCTTCAGGGTTCTTAGTTTATTTATCATGAAGTCACATGGCATTGTGAATGGCTGACATGTCAGTAGTGGCCTGGGATATTTCTGCAGAAGGAATTCCAGTAGATGATAGTGTCAGGTCCCTCCTGGCTACCAGCAGGGGATGGGGGGGGTAGGGTTGCCAGATCCAGGCTTAGAAACTCCTGGAGATTTGGGGAGGTCAGGGACCTCAGCGGGATACAATCCCATAGAATCCACTCTTCAAAGCATCAATTTTCTTCAGGGGAACTGACCTCTGAACATCTGGAGATGAGCTGTAATCCCAGGGACCCCCAGGTCCCACCTGAAGGCTGGCATCCCTAGTAGGGGAGCAGGACATTTCTGTCAATGCACTCTGTGTAAAATACAGCAGGAGGTCAGCACTTTCAGAGAAGACACACAGTGTGTTATTTTTTAAATTCCCCAGTGGAAGGGATATTTATTTTGTTGTAACAAACAGGAGGGAGTTCAAGTTAAAGAAATCTGGTCCTTCAGTTTGAATCCATTGAAAACAGACCTATGAATTAAGTGTCATAGTGTTGGATGACAAATGGTATGTCCACTGCTGGTTACCGGTATCTTAAAATGAAAATAATAGCACAAGAGGATGTAAAGACAGGGACAACCTAAGTGATCAGGGTTATGAACAGATACTTCAGAAGTCTGAGAGGTTTTTAACATAGGGGAAAAGGTGAGTGTCCAAGGATTTTTAACATGTTACATGATTCTTAGAATCTTAGAACTCTAGGCTGGACTTTGTAGTGGCAGGATATTTGTTGTGGCCATTGGCAGGGATGGTTTATTAGAAAGTAAATAGAAGATAGGTTTATTTTGGCTGTTACTGCAACAGCTAGAAAATGAGTCTTTGTGTTCAGAGGCAGTAATTCTACTAAATAGCAAAACCTGGAAATACAACTGTGGATAACTGTCATTACCTTGTTACGTTTCTGAATGCATGGAACACAGCTGGCAAGTAGAATCTTTTCTTTTTCTGATTCAGCAAGGCCATTCCCTGCAGTCAGGTAATCTTTGATTGGTTCTGGACTGCCACAGTTGTCTCTAAAGGCTTCATTAATGAATTATAGAGCCTGATGTCATCACCTGAGGATGATTTCATATGGTGGTAGAAAGTCCCATCAATTCGTAGCTGACTTATGGCAACGCATAGGGTTTTCAAGGCAAGAGAAAAACAGAGGTGGTTTGCTGTTGCCTGCCTCTGCATAATGCCCCCGGACTTCCCTGGTGGCCTCCCATCTGAATGCTAACTAATGCCAGCCCTGAGTAAATTCCAAGATCTGATAAGATTGGGCCAGCCTGGGCCATCCAGGTCCCATAGTAGGCATAACTGTTAAAGAATACTAGTGAGAGTACCAAGGTTTGAGAAGCTCCACACTGGGTTTGAAACAAGTTTCAAAGAGTGCTTTTTGAGCAAAGCAGCTGTGGAAAAACTGCCTCTGGCAAACATGATTTAATGTGCTTGGCATATGGTGCTTTTTTTTTTCTTCCAGCAGTTTCACCTACTAGAAGGGGGGAAGACCTAATTTGCAGGTAGGGACCTTTAACTGTCATAGTCAGTCAGGTAGGTCAGTCTGACAGTTATCTAAAAGTTTCTTACTACGATAGGCAGATGCTTCTGATGCCCTGACACAGGTTCTAATCTGACACCTATGGCACTCTGAGTAAGAACTATGTTATCATCAAATAATCTTACAGAGGCCTCAGAGCCTATTACAACATTATACTCCTCTAGAGAAGTTCAGATCTTAGAGCACCCCAAATGATTGCTCTGGATGTGATTCAGCTAATGCACTGGTAGGGGAGAAAGAGCCACAGTCATAACTGCACAGCTATAATTACCACCATCTCACACACCTGAAAAAGGACTCTATGATATGTTCTGTCTGAGCCACCATGAACCTCTACTAGGTTTCTAGCCATTGTCCAACTGTCCTCATGTTCCCTATTAAATCAAGGAACAAAAACCTCTTCTAGATGGAGGAGGAGAGCAGCAGGAAGGAATCTCTCCTTATATATAATTCTGTTTTGAGGTGACTCTTTCCTGAACATTCCACATACTCCCAAATCAGTTCAGTCCCTGATCTGTCACTCAGGAGGTGTGCCAATCCACTGGTTGCATTGCCTTGCCACATGGCCTCAGTCCCGCCCACAGAGCCGGTGGCCAGTGTCTCAGGCTCAGTCTGGAGGGAGCCGGTGAACGGGATGGATCCTCTCAGTTCCCAGCCACAAACAGCTCCCATACCAATGGAAAGCCAGTTGCATTAGCCAATTAAGGCTTGCACTTTTAGTGAAGGGAAGCAGCCAGGGAGGGAGGGAGGGAGGTGGCTGTCTGGCCACGGAGACCCTTCAATGTCGCAGGGAGATAAATCTGAAAGTTGAGCCTGCCGGAGATGAGGCAGACCAATGAGGGAGGGTTGACTTTCACCCACTGCCAGTTCCCCAGGCACAGAGAGTTCCACGCAGGCACCTCTGGCGAGGGCTGTCCTCTGACACTCCGACGGGCAGGGGCTGAGGCCGAACACAGCAGTGCTGCAGTGGTTGCTGTCGGCTGCATCAGGTTGTGGGGAACTGGCCAGGCAGCAAGCCTATAGAAGTGGCACCCAGCCTCTCGCCCTCGGTGTGCTGCGAGGTGATGGACAGGCCCAACAATCTGGTGGCTGCGGGGTAAGGAGGCCAAGGCCAACCATGCTGCCGCCACACCAGTTGTCATTGCCTGCGGACAGCTGCAGGTGGCAGGGCGGGCTGCATGCAGATGAGGACAGGTACTATAGATGAAAACGCGGCCAAGGAGGAGGGTGACGCCAAGATCTTCCTAGTGCTCACTGTATTCCTTTTACAACCAGCTTTGCTACTAGTCCTGTATAAAGTTCCAATCAAAATCATCCAGATCATTCTGAAAACCAGTTGGATTAATTAGTCTCCAGTAATGGACCATATTAACACATCACACATGTGGAGAGAGGGGGAATAAATCCAGAATGTGACCTTTCTCAGGTGCCGGGCACAGTACAACCTGGGATAATCCCATAGTTACAGTGGCAGATCCAGTCTTGAGCATGACCTAATAAAGTGGTCACAACTGTGTCCTGTGTCACAATGATAGTTCTGAGATACCAACATCCACACAGTGGCCACAATACCACATCCAAGACAACTTCAGCCAGCTCATTAGCTACACAAATGGTGAACAGCCAAGAGCACTAACATATTGCTGGTAGCGATACAACATGTGTGTGTTAAGTGCCATCAAGTCACTTCCACTTATGGTGACCCTATGAATTAATGACTTCCAACACATCCTGTCATGAACAGCCTTGCTCAGGTCTCGCAAACTGAGGGCCATAGCTTCCTTTATTGAATCAATCCATCACATGCTAGGTCTTCCTCTTTTCCTGCTGCCTTCAACTTTTCCTAGCATTATTGTCTTTTCCAGTGACTTGTCTTCTCATAATGTGATCAAAATATGATAGCCTTGGTTTAGTCATTGTAGCTTCTAAGGAGAGTTCAGGCACGATTTGATCTTTTTGGCAATCCACAGTATCTGTAAAACTCTTATCCAACACCACATTTCAAATCAATCAGCTTTCTTCCTGCACAATATACATACAGTCAAAACTGTCTGCCATTGGTATGTGTAGAATGAGAAAAGTTTCCACAGAAGGGCCACCATACCTGTTTCCCAGTTAGAGTTTGATGAAGGATCATATACTTATCTTCTATCAAGAGAATAACATTGGCTGTATCATTCAGCCAGATTTCAGCCTTACAAGCAATGCTATATTCTCTCCCTGGTAGACTTCACTATGAGGTCATTGTCAGGTCTGAGCTGACATTAACTATGATTAAGACAAAAACTATGGTAATCTTCTAGCACCAAGTTCGAAAATAGATAGAAACAGATAACAAATCATAAAAACAAATTCTTATTGGTGTTAATACTGGTTGTCAGAACATGATTAAATGTGTTGGGGGAATTTGGATTAAGATGGAAAAAGGGGAATATTTAACTTTACAAGCCATTCCCTTAACCACTAAGGGATGAAAAATGTTATGATGTGTCATCTTTAGGCAAAGGAAGCATTTATAGAGGAACCAAAGTATTTATACAGGAAGTATTTATACAGGAATTTAACGTATATGGGTCTATTACAAATGAAAGGTTTTAGCTGACAATATTATTCTGTTGGGGGTTTTTATGTATCCCAAAGGTTTGTATAATTAGTTAACCAAAATCATTTAAATACAGATCAAATGTAGATCACACACACAAAGATTTCTATATTCTTAGGAATCAGCTCACTTTAGGTGCCTAGGGGAATGGTTGCTTTCAAATCTGATCCCTGCGTGAACTGATTAAAAAATATTTTGTTGGCAGAAGAACAAAAAATAGTGCATCACTGACAAGAAAAAATACTACAAAAGTTCACAGCAAGAAATAATCTAAAATTACACTGAGATATCTCTTTGGTTTTGTATCACAAACAAGTATTATCTTGTAGTATTAACAGTACATTCTAATGGAACCAAAGGGAATAATTGCTGGAACATTTCAAGCACAGGGCTTAATTAAAATTTCTTGTTGTTATAAAATCATAGCCTTTCAACTAATTTAGGTAGACATTTGGAAGCAACTGGAATTACTTCTAATATAACCTTTTCTATCAAAGAACATTATTACTAAGTGCAAATAGCAACATCTAAAATGTTACCTTTGCTACCTTTGTTTTTCCATCTGTTAAACCCTACCAGGTTGAATTCATGGGAAGGGGACTGGTAGTGAGGAAAGGATGAGCTGATAATGGCACTTTTCTTTTTACTATTACTATGGTTGCTATTACTATTGTTGCTATCTGTCCCGACTCACGGTTGACTCGCCACGGCTTGGAGCCGTGGCTACAGGGCAAGCCGGGACTGGAGCGGGGGGGGCGGCTACGCCGAAGCCACGCCATCCCAGGGGCATGCTGAGGCAGTGGGGAAGGCACTTGGCATCCCAACCCCACACCTGGGACCGACGGGGCCCACCTTGCCCGGCCAACCCGACCTGGTCACAGCTGGGTGACGGCAGGGAGGGAGAGACGGGGCATGCAGACTCCTACAGGGAGGACTGCAGGCAGCCCCACCAGAAGCCCCGCCCAGAAGGGAAAACACAGGTGGCAACGGCAGTGGCGGTCAGTCCAGAACGCCGGTCGAGGGGGCTCTGGCGGCCATGCTGCCCAACAACCACCCACCCCCGCCAGCCCAAACTCCCAGGGCTCGAGGTTGGGCACGAGCCGGGGTGGAGGAGCCACAGGGGGGGCGTCTGGGGTGGCAGCGGGAGACCGGAGACTTCAGCCTCCTGAGAAGGCACCAGAGGGGTAAACCCCCAGTGTCACTTCACGGGGACATGCAAGGAGGCAACCCCAAGGCTTCCACTACCCCCCCCCAGTGCTTGGCCGCTTGGAAAACTCCCTACCTCGGCTTCGTCAACGCCAGGACCCGCCAGAGGGAAAAGCGAGAGTGCAGTCAGCTCCCGGCCCTTTGGTGTTGCCGTTCGGCCGGCCTGACCCACGTCGCACCCCCTGCCCTCCCAGGCTGGACCATGGGCGCAACACTATCATTGATGTTCTTTTGTTTCTTGTATGCCATTTTTTTATACCACTGATACACACACAGCTGTTAGATGCTATTAACATGACATTTTTATGTCATGTAAATTTTACATGACATAATTTATTTAATTAAATGCTTGGGCTCTGCTTCCCTCTCTGAAGGGACCCAAAGCAGTTTGCAGTAGTAAAGAATACGACATAGATGAACCAACTGACAAACAAGACAACAATTTTGGATCAGTGCTAGATTCAGTGGCTGGCTCACTCAAATGCATAGATCAAAAGCCACAGGCCTTTGGCTGAGAACAAAGATTTGTGACTCTCTGGCCACACCCCAACTTTATACCTGCAACAGGAAGGGGAAGCAAATGTTCAGCAAGATGTTACAGCTGGCAACATTTCTCCTCCCAATTTTTCCCCTCTTGAAGGCTTAAAAGTTTGTTAATTTTAACCAGCAGAATTCAACATGACAAAATCACAATGCCTTCTCACAAGGTGAAACAAAATTGTAATAGGAATATTCAAACTGAACTAACCAGCTTTGGTCTAACCCTAACCCAATTTGTAATTGGCAGGCCAGTTCAAAAGTTACATCATCATCATCATTTAGATTTTTACCCTGCCCTCCCGGCTGAGGCAGGCTCATGTGAAATGTTACAAGTTGATATAAATTGTTGTTGCACTACACGTGTAGGTTAATCTCTGCTGCATCTACATGTTGTCCTCTTATTGCTCTTCCATGACCCACTGAAACTAATGCAAGTGAGACCTACATATATTTCGGTATTGCACTACCATAATAATTCATCTCTGATGTCTAGCAGGTGAATGATTTCAAAAGCCACAATTAACTCTGCTGGGTAGTCATTTTGTCCTTTCAGCCCTGGGATGTAGGTTTCACTGACAGAGAAACTGGCCCAAAGTTGTCAAGTTAACTTAATGGCAGAGCAGGAGTTGAACCAGGGTGTTGGATCCCATGGTTCCATTCCACTGTCAGATGTGCTGCCTTCCTATGGAAGCAGCATTCCCTCCATTCCAGAGACATGGAAGAGCTGTCAGGGAAAGATTCTGTCCACTGAAGGAAAGCACTTCCATGAGTGGAATCTTACATGATTGAAGTCTAGCATTGTAATCACTACACCACCCTGATTGTCTCAACTGTATTTAGCAGCAAGTTCCAGCTAGTATTATTTTATCTGTAAGATGTATAGCATCAAAGTCTTTTTGTAGGCTAGTGTGTGTAAGGGGAAAAACAACATTATTGCCTTGACCACTGTTTCTGTTAATTTAGGAGTGGGGGTTTGGTGCTTATTAGTGTCTTGTTGCATTGGAAATATTGTGCAGCTTCAGATTATCTTTCACAACAGTGTCTTTAAATGGGGCTACTTCCATGCCCTTGAGAACACTTCTCTACTTTCAGTTGTATTTACATCTGAATAATACATGCACGATGGCACATTTTTTTTGGGAGGAGGGGTGTATAAAGCTGCAGGTCCTATCCTTACTTGTGTAAATTAATCATACTTGTTCTAAAGTGGGCTAGTCCTGGATGGAAAATAAATTATTAGAGCACATCATATGTAATTCTCAAGAACCATTATAACTGTCTTTTTAAAAAAGCTAACCGTGTCGTGATTATGGAGTTTTACAAAATATAATTATGATTAATTCCATAATACAGGAGCAATCCTACAATCCTACAGGGAGCAGTTCTACAGGTTGGAAGCAAAGCCCATTACATTCAACTAAAAATATATTTAGGATTGGGGGCATTGAGAGATGTACAGTTTGCCCTGTTATGGTTCATCATCCTCAAATTAGCCCCATACCTCATTGTGCTTGCCTATGATTGTAAGTACTGTGCTTTAAGGATTCATAAACTGCCTACAGAAAGATGGGGGGTCACTCAAAGGAATGACACATAGAAAAAGGCAAAGATTTGTCCTCTGTCGCTCCCAAAGGCCAGACATCCTAAACATGAGAGAAGTTCAACAGTGAATACATTACAAGAAGGAGCAGTCACTCCTTCACTGGAGATCTTCAAGCAGAGATTTATCAACCATCTGTCAGGGATATTCTAAACTGTGGGCCCTTTCCAAATGTATGAATTCTTTATTCTTTTATTACGTTGTGCAGGACAAGAGCCTGAAATGGCTGAGAGGATAAGGCATCATGAGCATAGCATCTTCAGCAATATATTGAAAGCATGTGTCAGGCCCAACTCCCTGAGGTCAGAGTGTGCACCTGCTGCATCCTCCAGTGTCCTTTTGAGGTGGGCCACAAGAGGTGCCTTAGTTGCTGTGGAAGGAGGGAAGTTTCAACCTATCAAGCTTAGTCTTCCCCTCTGGGCTGCCACCCCCGGTGGCTGTGTTGCACTGTGTCCTCTTTCTGGGAGGGTGGGTTGGCCCTGGCCACTGGGGTGTGAAAAAGGGGGGTGAGGTGCAGGAGGAGTCTCAGAAAGACAGGAGATGAGGTTAACATCACCTCAAAAGTCCCTCTGTCAGCTGCGGCGTCGGCTTTTACTCAGGTGAGTCTGGAGGGGACGGGAGCTCTGGCTGTGCTCTCTCTCTTTCCTGCTGCTCTCTCATCTTGCCCTGGCCTTGACTCTAGCTACTCCTCCCTGACTCCTCCACTTCTTCCTTTTATCCCCCACCCCACTCCTAGTGCCGACCTACCTCCCTGGGCCCCGCCCCCCTCCTTAAGCCTGGATATGCTCCCGGCATCCTCGGTGGGGCGGGACCGATCTTGGCAAACTCTGGGGCTGGCATCCATGTCGCCTGGCCCTGCATCACCCGCCGGGAGTGGGGCACCACCTACCCATGCTCTGTCATCCACCCCCTCCTCCATCAAGCCAGGAAGCGGGCTCTGGCTGGTGTTCTTCCTTGGTCATCGGGCTTGGGGGTGCACCCGCCCAGGCGAGGTCTCCCCCATCACTGTGGCAGTCTCCACATCTCTCGGCTCCCTGCCGCTTCGCTGCAGTGCCCCAGGCAGCAGGGCCCCCAGCCATGGCATGTTCCAGCTCCTGAGTGAGTGGGGCATTTCAGGGGGCTCTGGGGTGCATCGGTCTCATCCTGGGACCTCAGGACCGGGACACAACCCACCCAGGCCCTCTCTCCCTTGCCTATACCTCTTCCCTGCCAATAAGATAGAGGACTGGCCTTTCCTCCTTAGCGTCTTTGGATCCTGTTTTTTAAAGGAGCTGTTGGGGAAGGATTGGATTCATCCAGGGCTTGTGACTTGGGGCAATGCTCTGTGGGTCATGATCAATGGAGGAGGCTGAGTTCCCAGTCCAGGCTTCCCCTTATGAGTCTTTACCCCACACTGCCTCAAAAGGCCTCCTCCTCAGCCTGTGCAGGCCCAAGAAGGGTGAGGATGTTGTTGTCCTAACCACAGGTATGCCTTGGCCATGAAGCCCTGTTTCCCGCCTGTGTCATGGTGTCATTGCAGCCAGCTTGGGAAATGTCCCAGCTGCCCCTGCTTGGTGGCAGCTAGGGATTGGCACAAACCAAACCACAAAGCAAAATTCATCACAAATGTTGCCCTGTTCATAGGACTGTACAATACAGCCAAAAAAAACAGCTGTGCCTCCCCACTGCTCAGCTATTTTGAGCTGTCTTCTGCAGTCCCTTTAAAGTTTAAAGGGACTGTACAAGACACCCCAAAACAGTTGAGCAGTGGGGAGCAAGCTGCTCCCCATCACTCTGCTGTTTTTCAGGCTTTCTGCAGTCCCTGTCGATGGGGTTTGCAGGGTCACAAACCATGAACTGGTTTGGTTTGTGAACAAACCTCTGTGTTCAGTTTGTGGTTCAGCCGAACCACAAACCAACATGAACATCATTTTCCTGGTTCATGCCCATCCCTAGCTGCAGCTCACCTATCTGTTTCTCCTCTTCTCCTGGGTGGGGCCTGGGGATCAAAGACACCAGGGCTGTTTCCACCATCAGCTGAGGCTGCACCCCCCCACACACACACCTGGGAGTCCGCTTTATCCTAGTAAATTCACATTTGGAGCCCTGACCCTGGACAGCTAGGAAGGAATAGCAGAGTATAATATTATTCCACCTGCTCTGAATTTTTTTTTTTTTAAAGTCATGAAAACTGCCCAGCCATGCCTTGCATATAGGCATTTGGACAGCTAACCTTTGGTTAGATCTGGCAAGACTCTACTTCTTATTATTTTGTATTTCTACAAATTATCCTTTTACTCAAATACAAAGCATCCTTTTACTCAAATAATTAATTTAACTCAAATCATTCATTTAAATCAAGCATACCATTTTGAAATGCATGTATTCCCAGAGCAAGCATGCATACTACCTGGCTATTATAACATAGGCTAACTTACCAGGCCCTGACAAGGACACATTTCTGTTGTACTGAACATAATTAGAAATCAGAATGGTGGACACCACCAGATTCTACACTGTCCATAATCTGAAAATATTTGAATAGCCCTGAATGGATCATAATGTTTTAATAATTAGCCATGCCCATTCATATTTTGACTATTCCCTAAGGCAGGGGTGTCAAACTCCTTTGTTACAAGGGCCTGATCTGACATAAATGGGACTTTGTGGAGCCAGACCATGCATGTCATAAAAAGTAATGCCAGGTAGCACAGATATAAACTTTATAAAAGATACAAACACAATTAAAGATATTATTTTTAAAAACTTAAAATATAAATATGTTTAAAACTCTTGCAATATTTTGTTTACATATACGTTTTTGATAATTGACACCTCCCAAACCTCCCTCCTTCCCAAAAGATGCATGCCTAAATGGAATGGTTGGGGAACAGTGGAGTTTGGCAATGCAATTTTTAAAATAAAACATCAAGAAAAATCACAAGGATCACAGCAGAAACTAAAAATCTAAACTAAAAATATAAAATGCTTTTAGCCTAGGAACATAAAATGGCTAGGCACTGCAAACTTCTCCCCCCCACCCCCAGTCTACTCAGAGTGGCTGTGGTTCTCCGGTGTAATGTCCCCCTTTGGCTGTGGGTTCCCAGGTTAGAGTACTCACTCAGGCACCCCTTCAGAGACAAGCTGGCTCAAAACATCAACCCTGTATTTGCAAGGAGACAACTCCAGTAAGCAACAGTTTTAACTATACAAACACCGGAAAGTGGAACTTCTTGAGCTCCACTCCATTGAAAGACATTGCAGCACAGACAAAGTTGCAAAGAAAATGCTGAATGGATTTCCTACTACGGTCTCTGGGACCAGACAGACTACTCTGGGGCTGGAATGACAAAGTGAAATGACAGTCTCTGGGAGTATCAGAAGCATTCTGGAATTGGAATGAGGGCCCCTGAGTGGAATTCCATTCCCAGAATGCTGCTCCCAGGGGCTGTCATTCCACTCTGTGCCCTGTCATGCCAAGTCCCAGAACACAGATTCTATTGCTAGGGACTGTCATTCTACTCTGGGAGCTGTCATTCCAGTCCCAGAGCACTGTTTGTATTTCTGGAAACAATTGCAGAGTAGTCTGTCTGGATGCAGAGACCTTAATGGGAAAATCCATTCCATATTTTCTTTGTAACTTTGCAAGCCCAGAATTGTTTGCTGCCAGAGCAGGCAAAGAGAAGACAAAGGGAGTTGGGAACTTTGGCAGCCTCAAGCTTCAAAGAGTGAGGACAGGAGGGGGAGGGGGGAACAAAAGAGCTGCAGGCCTGATTAAAGCCATGAGTGGGCTGCTTCCGACCCACGGGCCTTAAGTTTGACACTCCTGCCATAAGGTCTTATGGTCCTTCCAATATGTATTAATGCTGAATATAGTCAATGAAAATAACTTATTTATTTATTAGATTTTTTTACCCCACTTTTCAATCCTAACACTCTCAAAGTGGCTCATGATGACATTTCTAAAATACAATGTTAACTTCTTTTCCATATAGTATTGAGAAGGTGTAACAAAGCATACAGCAGTGTGCTGAAGAAGGGGGGCGGGCAGTGTTGTTGTTGTTGTTGTTGTTTTCAAACAAAGACCAAAAGAGAAAATAAACACAGGACTGTTGAAGCAAAGAGAGAAAGAACACACTTGGGGAAAATATTCAGTCTTGTTCAAGCCAGGATGTCACATCACAGTTCAGATATGGTCTCTGCCCCAAGAACTAACAAGAGATCCTATACTCTGGCCTCACAAACTTTAGTAATTTAAAATGCATCATGTGACTCCATTCCCATTCCAGAACCACTAAACAAGGAAGTAGAGCAGGGAGCAGCAAAATGTTCCCATGGTCTAAGTCTGCATTTGCAAATGTTATGCAGGAACAACAGGAGGTGGAGATGCACGACTCCTGCCTTGAGGCCATGATGTGCAGGCCATAATGTGCAGTCCCACTGTAAGCATCTTCCTATTCTGGTTGTGTAGTGCTCTGTCAGGAGCACAGAGTTGTCCCCAGAAAGAGTATCATCTGAGGGCATCCTGTGTATACTGCAAGAAGGCAGCCAGAGCTGGCCCCTGCCAGTGATATGGATAGATTAAGCAACACAAACTAAGCGACTGTATTGGTGCCATGGCAGATCCTCTTATGGAATGACTTTTCTGTCTGCAGAAAAGGGAAAGGGCAATTTTTTTCTGATCTTTCCTCTCCTGCTGCGGATTCATAATTTGTCCCCCACACTGTTCCTTCAGGTCCATCAACCCAAAGAAGTTTGGTGGAAAGGGGCTGAGTTGCCTCCTTGTGGTACAGCTCTGCTGCTGCTTAGGATTCAAACCTCTAGTTCCTTGAGTGCCAGGATCAAGACATTTAATTCTAAATTTTACCATCTTAAGTGGTAGCTAATGCAGGTTAGGTGTTCAGTTTGATTCCTGTTGTTGGATACTAGTCTATTGAACTGAAAAGCAATGATCCTTGACTACCTCCTGAAGGTTGCAAAGTGAAACCTGCGGTTTTCAAATGAGCGGCACAATGTGTGAATGCATCTTTGCTGTCTGCTTCTGAAATCATTTGCACCCACAGGGATCCTATTTACTTTAATAGAGCTTAGACCAGTTTGGCACTTTGATGCCTTTGTGCAGTTGCGGTCATGGAACTAATGTGCCTTATTCAAGATCCTATAAAAACTGAACATAGATATTTCAGAGGTCAACTAGAGTTGTTATTGAATACATAAAGAGAGTCCTTGACACAATCCTCAATATTATTCCCTTCTTTTTTATAGCCCTGCTATTTTATAACCAAATCATATGGTCTGATGCAAGAGTTTTTGGCATGCAACCAGTACCAGGACCTATAATCAAGACACTAGTAGCTATTATTTATATGATCTTCTGAGAGTTTTAGGCTCAAAACTGAAGGAGCTTAGAATACATTCTTCAGATATGTGTTGAACCTGCCTTCAACCTGAACTGTCAAATATACTAATGATCCAGTGGCATCTTTAAGACCAATTAAGTTTTATTCAAGGTATGAGCTTTTGTGTGCATGCACACTTTTTCAAATACATTGGAAGGAAGGTAAGGTTCAGACTTATAGACTGGACAGAACAGCAAATTAACATGTAACATGATGAAGATGTTTTAAGCTATGCAAGACAAAACTAAATAACAAGCTAAGGTTATAAGGTAAACAGTTGTAAAGCAATAAATATGTCAAAATAAGACTGAGACTCTCTATTCACTCCTCTCAGGCGTGGAGGTCACTTTAACAGTATTTTTTTTTTTCTTTTTTGAAGTGGGTATAGTGTTATGTCAGCCAAACATTCCAATATTCCTTGTATTACATTCAGTGTTTTAATATATTATTCTGAAAAAGAAATATACTAAAATACAGAGGATGTATAGTCCCTCTGCATGAGAATACATATGTGAGGACTGAATGAGTTAGCATATGTAATGAGATAAGAAACCAATATCACTGTTAAGTCCTGGGGAGGATTCTGTTCCAAGTGTTGTAATAACTTGTGACTCAGCAATTTCCCTTTCCATTCTGTTCCTGAAGTTCATCTCTCTATATAAAAGAAAGTCCCCTCACTGTAAAATCAATCCTCAGGCCAAACCACTGGACCTAGAGACACCAAATTCGGGGAGAGTGCTCCTACCATGGCATAGGTGCTTGCTAAGAAGGGATTTTTTAGAAATTCAACTCCTAAGTGGGTCAAAAGAGGTAAAATTTGCTCCCCCCATGGGTTCCTATGTGGCTGCCAGGCAGCTGCCTCCCTGCACCCCCCACTCTCTGAGTAGTCAGCTGCAGAGCTCAGTGTTCTGAGGTAAAAGAAAACAGTTACAGGGGCCTGCAGAGAGCTAATGACAGTTGAGAAAATCAGAAGGGGCCAACAAATACCTGTGAGGTGAAGCAAAGCTGCTGGCCCAGCCTCTCTGATGGCTTCCAACACACTCCCCCCACCTCCTACACCTAACAGGCAGTTGTCTGTCAGGTGCAGCCCCACCTGACAGACTGGCTTCTAATACTCCTCCCCCTCCCCCTCCTACACTGGACAGTCAGCTGCCTGTCAGGTATAGGAGAGGAGGTGGGGTGTCTTCTAACACACTTCTCCCACCTCCTACACCTAACAGGTGGTTGTCTGTCAGTTGCAGCAGTGGTTACAGGGTGCTTAAAGCCACGAGGGAGCCCACCCCAGCCATAACGCCTTAGTGATCCTACCAGCCCTGCCTCCACTGTGGCTTCTAATACTCCTCCCCTCCCCCTCCTACACTGGACAGGCAGCTCCCTGTCAGGGGTAGGAGAGGAGATGGGATGCTTACAGCCTCCGGGGAGGTTTGCTCAGCAGGATTGTCTTAGCACTGCTGCTGGCCCAGCCTCCCTGATGCCTTTAAATACAATCCCCCCCAACACCAGACAGGCCAGTGTCTGTCAGATGTAGGAGCAGGACCAGGGTACTTCAATCCAACAGGGACACCACCCCAGCAGGATCACCTGAGCAATGCTGCTGACCCAGCCTCTCTGAAGGCTTCCAACACACTCCCCCACCTCCTACACCTAACAGGTGGTTGTCTGTCAGGTGCAGCAGTGGCTGCAGGGTGCTTAAAGCCATGAGAGAGCCTGCCCCAACAGTAACACCTTAGTGATCCTTCCAGCCCTGCCTCCACAGCGGCTTCTAATACTCCTCCCCCCTCCCCATCCTACACTGGACAGGCAGCTGCCTGTCAGGTGTAGGAGAGGAGGTGGAATGCTTACAGCCACCAGGGAGGTTTGCTCAGCAGGATTGCCTTAGCACTGCTGCTGGCCCAGCCTCCCCAATGCCTTTAAAAATACAATCCCCCTCAACATGAGACAAGCCACTGTCTGACAGGTGTAGGAGCAGGGCCAGGATATGAATGTTTATGGAGAGATAATAAAGGACATTTCTAGGAGCCATTTTGATGCATGCCACCCTCATGAACCTGAAGAAATGTCCACCACATCACCACTCCCTCGCACCAACTCCCCTTCACACCTCTCACCTCTTACTGCCCCCAAGAAAGCTCCTGGCAAAGGTTGAGCCAGATATATCAATACTACAAGGAGGAGGCAACTTAGGAATGTGGCAAAGACATTTGCACACAGTACTCCTGCAGTGCACTGAGGTGCACAGGCCAAGTACCAGCAAGATCACCCTAAGGTTCTCAGAACAACACAGTCTCCATATGAGCAAAACAATCCAGGAACACAAGTAGAGAGGGCATCACTTTCGTGGAAGGCAGCAGGAGTTGACTTAACAGACGACTGCTTCTTAAATGGACAGTTCTATGTGGTCTGCTCCAAAGTGAGCTCATTAAGCAACCTGGTGATCCTAGCACCAATGTGGTCTAGAGAGAGGTCCTTCAGTAGAGGGGGGGGAAAGTACGCAAATCTCACTTCATTTCTTACACTGCAATCTTTTCCATTAGAATTCCTACAACAAATGTCACATTTCAAATTTAACATCATCAATATTATACCTGGATTTACAGAACTTAAATACCCTAGCGAAGCACGGGTATCAGGCTATTTGTAATAAAACAGCTACCTTGAGGCCACCTATTGAATGTCCTGGAAGCTGTTCTCCTACAGGTTTCTCAGTCTTGAGATTCCTGATGTCATATTTCTGTCCATTTATCCTCTGGCGGTGGCTTAGAGGTTAAGATGTTGAGCTGCAGACCAGAAGGTCTGACTCGGCAGTTCGAGACCCTAGTGCTGCGTGACGGAGTGAGCTGCCATTTCTGGGCCCAGCTCCTGCTAACCTGGCTGTTCGAAAGCAAGAAATTGCAAGTAAA
This sequence comes from Gekko gecko, assembly GCA_029375565.1. Classification (NCBI taxonomy): domain Eukaryota; kingdom Metazoa; phylum Chordata; class Lepidosauria; order Squamata; family Gekkonidae; genus Gekko; species Gekko gecko. The sequence goes on from JAPDNY010000009.1 coordinate 106,940,251, forward strand.
TAAATAGGTACCATTTCGGTGAGAAGGTAACAGCATTCCGTGCACCTTGGCATTTAGTCATGCCGGTCACATGACCATGGAAATGTATTCAGACAGCGCTGGACCTTCGGCTTGGAAATGGAGATAAGCACCACCCCCTAGAGTCAGATTCAACTGGCTTTTGAGCAAGGGAAACTTTTACCTTTATTCTCTGGCATTGGATTTGTCCTGTTTGTCTTATGTAGAGAACCAAAGGGCATTGTTGGCATTTAATGGCATATACAGTGTTAGAAGATGAGCAGGTGAATGAGCCTCTGATGGTGTAGTTGATGTTGTTAGGGCCAGTGATTGTGTTGTTTGGCTAGCCACAGTTAGTGTAATTGCATTATGAGCCAGAGCCTCTGAGTGCATCTGAAGAATGTGCTCTGATTTGACTTTTTCGTCCTTTGTCAACTACCTAAAAATGACTAGGATCAAAGCAATAATGTTGCGACTTTGCAAATGACCTCCTTGAAAATAAGTCCTCAGGATTCATAATTATGCTGACAGCAGAGAGAACATCTCAGGTTCACCTACCAGAGGGTGTTTTAGCTATGACATAAGCCACTATTGTTAAATTGCTGTTAAGCCAAAAGACATGGAATCAGGCTACTTGGTGTGACATAATGCATGTGAGATCTGTAAATAAGACTATAAATGTTCTGAATTGTGTACATGGTTCTTGACAGGCTGTTTGAAAGCTAAGAAGGTTAGCTGGAAAGGGAAAGAGTGTGACTTTGAGTAACAGGGAGAGAGTTGAAACTGAAGTACTCTTGATTAGATAAAAGGATGTGATTGAGAGGGGATGTATATTGGAGAGGTTGAGGAGAAAAAGTGGCGAACAGAGTAGGGGTTTCAGGAAAAGATTGTCCTAAGAAGGGCTGACCTGGATAGCCCAGGCTAGCTTGATCTCATCAGATTTTGGAAGCTAAGCAGGGTTGGTCCTGGTTAGTATTTGATGAAAGACCAACAAGGAAGTTCAGGGCTGTGACACAAAGGAAGGCAATAACTTTTCTTGCCCTGAGCACCATAGGGTCACCATAAGTCAGCTGCAACTTGACAGCAAAAAAGAAGGGCTAGGCTGGGTAGGTAGTTAAGGCAGTTAAGAAACTAAGATATTCCTGATAAAATATGAAAGGGTTATGCTTATTGTTGCGAATTTTGTAATTTTTCCTTTTGCTGATTTATATTTTTCCAGCATTCAGCTGGAGTTTGAAAGACTGAATATCCTGGACTCTATATGATCCTTAAAATAAAGTGTTTGTATTCAGTTAATTTAGAAATATTGTGTCCTCAGTAGTTCTGTAAGATTAATGCTTTCAGAGGTAACACTCATGCCAGCCGAACTTTGTTCACAAAGGGGGGGGGGTAAATTAGTGAGGATTAGGACTGCTATAAATGAGTTTGCCAGTCAAACTTACTATACTCAATGGAGAGTGACAATGGTGAGATGATCCCAGGATTAGCTTGTTGGCATGTCAGACATCACAAACGCTTTACAAACCAGTTGGTGGCTGCACAGCTGCTGTTTTGCTGCTATCTATTCCATTTGGTTAATCTCTGTGGACAGTTAAGAAATGGACCCAGTATCCTGGTGAACCTGGTCATTCAGGATCTGGAATAAAGAGAGTGTATGGAGTGGAGACTTGGAGGAGCACATATAGCAGGGCCGTAGCCAGGATTTTGTGATTCGGGGGCCTTTAAATTAGTCAGGGGGGGGCACTGATTTCACAAAATCTTTTTGCAGCGTTCGTAGTCTGCTTGCCTATGTGGGGAAGGAAGCTGTGCTTGGGGAAGGAGTGGCCATGGGGAGTCCTCCAGATGGCCCAGAGAGTCAGGGGGCGTGGGGGCTGCATGGAAGTCAGGGGGCCTTGGCAGGAAGTCAGGGGGCCAGGCCCCCAAATGCCCCACTGTAGCTACAGGCCTGACATATAGGGTTGCCAGGTCCTGTGTACTCGCCAGTGGAGGGGGGAGGGAGCTTTCCAGGAGTGGGGGCAGGGCAGCGACATCCCATGGAAGTGACCTCATCATCACTCTGGGGATGTTACGTGACAATGCTCTGGTATTTTGGCAAAACTCTTCTATGTGAAGTCATCACGCTGGGGAGATCGTACCAGGTCATGGCAGTTGTGGGCAGGGCTTCCCCCTGCTGTCCAGATGGCCAGCAGTGGGCAGGAGCCCACAAAATTGGGGGATTCCCCGTTCCCACCTTGGGGCTGGCAACCCTGAGCGTATACCACTGAAAGGCACGTACTTTTGTTTTCTTCCTGACACAATACCATGTATTCCATGTATTCATATAGTACAGTGGAAAAGGGGGCCCTTTTCCTGAAAAAAACAACATTGGGCAGAATATAGTGTCTTGACTAGAGTTGAAAATGTTTCTAAACAAAGAAAATGGAACCAAAAATTGGGGGGGGGGTTGGAATTCATAAACTTGGTGGGGAGATAGTTCCTCTTTAGAAACAGAGCCTCAAAAAAGGGAAGACATTTGTCCTGTAAATCAGTGCACCGAGGGGGGATTTATATACTAAAATGGAGCCCAAATTTAGGAGGAAAAACCCAGCACTTGGAAGGAATCTTTCCGCTGCAGAAACAGAGCCCCCAAAAGGGAAGAAAATCTTCACTGTTAAAGCAGCCACAGTAAAAATACAGTTCCCACAATCTTTTCCTCTTCCATGCATATATGTTGTTCCGCTAGATATGCAGCCTCCCAGTGAATATTGACAAATGCCTCAATGATCACTCAATCCAATTATCAAGCCATCAGGGGTTTTTTCACAATTGGTGACTACAATGCAAGGTGGAACCCACAGGAGTTTGAGCATTCCTAGCAGAATGATCCTGGTGGCAACCTTGTTTGTTGGTATTCAGGGAGGCAGGGAAGCAGACTGCACCTCAGGTTCAAGAAATCTGAACAGAAGTCCTAAGAGGGAAAGAGGTGACAAATCTGAAGTGATATAATGAAATAATTAGTACATAACACACTTTTTTTCTCTGAAAACCATAAACAACGAAGTATAAATGCAGGCAAGAGTTTTGGGGGAATTTTATATTCAGGTTCTTCTAATGCTTTTGTACTTACTGAAAAAGTGCAGTAGATGAATAGTAGAGCACACACTTTGCATGCAGACGGACATTTTGAGTTGAAATAATATCTGAAAGCAGGGCTGGGGAAGACCTCTGAATTGGGAGGTTCTATGAGTCTGTCAGAGTAGGCAGTACTGGGTAGGATTTTCCAGTGGTCTGACTCGGTATAACTTGTTCACATTTTGTCTGTTGGTTTGGAAATCATGCAGCTACATGGCTATTCATCTTAAGCAAACATGGCACATAGCTAGATACATTATACAAATTGTGGGGTTTAATTGCTGGGACAGAATGCACTGCAACTGGAGCAGTGTTCTGTGTAATATACATTAAGAAGAGGAGGAGGAGATTGGATTTATACCCGTATCCTTCACTACCCAAAGGAGTCTCAGAGTGGTTTACAATCCCCTTCCCTTCCTTTCCCCACAACAGATACCTTGTGAGGTAGGTGGGGCTGAGAGAGCTCTCCTGAGAACTGCCCTTGAGAGGACAGCGCTGAAAGAATTTATGACTGACTCAAGGTCACACCAGCAGCTGCATGTGGAGGAGTGGGGAATCAAACCTGGTTCTCCCAGATTAGAGTCCATGCTCCTAACCACTACACCAAACTGGCTCTGCTGAATTCTTTCTGGCCTTGGGAAAGTCATTTCGTTTCTTTTCACTTTAGTCAAGCTCAGCCAAATAAGCAATTTTTTTTAAAAAAAAGAAGGAATGCCCTTGAGCATGGCTTTCCCAACTGAAGTTATTGTTAAATAATAGTTCTAACCCCACCAGAACTTGATGTGTAGTATGGCCTTTTGCATTGCTGCTGGTATCCTGCTAACAGGTATAATGCAAGGTGTGCAAATGTGAATTATAACTAACAGTACTGATACATATTAGAGCTCCATCCTGGCCCAGCTCAGTGCTGAATTTGTGGTCTGGATGTTCATGAAATTAAATACGACTCAAAGGGTTCTTTAGAGGCTGGTGAGTGAAGCTTGGTTTGATTTTGTGTCTGTTCCATTTTAGCAACTGTCTAAAGCCTTTTGCATGGTGGACCAGCAGATACTCATTGGACTGGTTCTGCTTGATCGCGCTCTGGGCTGCTCCAGGTGTCAGGAACAACTAATATGAGGGGGACCTCAAGCTGCATCAGCATCAGTCTCTAGAACTCTCTGCCTTTTCTTGAAGGGGAAAAAAGGGTTTACAGTGGAATAGAATGGTGGAAAGTTTTGACAGATCTGGGCAGAGAATGTTACTTTTCTTTTAAGACAAAGCCCTCCATTTGGAAAACTCTAAGACTGGATGGTCCTGAAAGAAATGCTTCTACTCCATGGGCCATTTCTAAGCTGAATTACTCCTCGTTCAAAAGCCTGATAAGGAAGAAGATGGCCTGCCAGTCATCTGGATGTAACTACTACAAATTGGTTTGGAAGGCTCACATAGGTCAGAGATGAAGTGAGAAAATGCTGAGGAAGAAAGAGCTTGTCGGCAACTAAGTGTAAAATATAGGAACCTCAACAGCGGAGGTAGAGGAGTAATGTCCCAGCTGAGGATACAAGCTACTTTTTTTCTGTGGTTAAGAGGCCCAGTTTAGTGTGAGAGACAGAAAATACTGCCTTGGATTAATTGCATCACTGTATTTTGGTGGTTGCCCTGAAATTATTCTGGGATCTGATCACTGGTGCGGAAGAATGCTAACTATTGCAGAATTTCAAGGGCAGTTGCTATTGCCCTGGGTGAAACAGTCCCGGGAGCAAGGTGGTAGAAAGGAGGCGTGCAAGAATAAGAGGTAGAGCCTAACAAGTGGACACAATATTTCATAGAGAATTAACAGTGGTGTCTGTCATGTAAATGTACTCCCCTCTTTTGTTTCAGCTATCACTACAGGCAGTTTATGCAAAGCTCAACACCAGTATCCCATTACTCTAGATTAGGACTGCCAGGCCTCCCACTATGGTAGGAGGCTTCCTGCTAGTGGTCTTGGTTGTCTGCCACTGGTGTCAGCAGAATTTTTTTTTTAAAAAAAAAACAGTGTAGGTAGTGTCTCAGTGTCACTTCTAAGGAAGACCTATGGCCAAAAGGAGGAGGCCAATGTTCTCACACCCCACCCACAGCCAATTTTTCCTCAGAAACAACTAGCAAAGATGTCCCGTCCTCATTTCTTATCTGCATGTCATCTCTCTCTCTCTCCCCCCCCCCCACAGCTGAAAATGGAAAGGTAAAAGAGCCAAGAAGGTCATCATCCCCAACAAATCCTCCTCAGTCAAGTCACTCTTTCCTTCCCTTCCCATTTTTAAATGTCTCCTTCCCCCTCGCCCCTCAGAGTACTAACTTGTGCAGGCATCCCCCCTGCTCAGCTGCGCTGGAGTTAGGGGGGAGGGAGGGTGGGTGAAAGAGTAGTAGGAAGAAGCAGTGGCAGAAGAAGGAGAAAGAAGCTGTTGGCGGTAATTCCAGGACCCAAGGCAGCAAGACACGCACCACCATCCACCATTGTGGGTATTGTAAATGGGTATACCCATTTACAAATCAATAAAACATACTCTGTCTCACAATTCTTAGGGATAATCAGGGGTCATTTCATAGAAAAAGAGGAGCTCATTAGTATAACTCATTAGGATAACTTATTTGCATATGCCACACCCCCTGACATCACCAGAAGTGTGTCAGAAGGCAACACCCACCGCTCAGGCTCCACCCCAAAAATCTCCAGGTATTTCCCAACTCAGAGCTGGCGAGCCTACCTGGAGAAAAACTGCTTCAAAGAAAATTTGTAGCAGGGGATCAGCTTTTGTGAGCCACTGCTCTCTTCTACAGATACTTCCTAGCTGAAGAAGTGACCAGTGACCCAGTTATGAACAGAGGCTACAGTTCCCGCATTTGCAGAAGTGTACAGATATGGGCAACATCCTCCTCACTTGCTACCTACGTGTAATGGTTGATGACTCTGTTTCAATGTATCTGAAAATGAGTGCATGAACATGAAAGCTTATACCCAGAATTAAACTTTGTTGGTCTTAAAAGTGCCACTGGACACAAACTTTGTTCTATTGCTTCAGATCAACACAGCTACCCACCTGAATCTATGCAAACCAGAATTATTCAAGAGTGCTCTTCTACACAGGCAATAGGGTTACACTGTACAAAAGACTTCACAAAGTTACTTGAACAAATTATTAGGGTACACCCAACACCTCCTGTCCACACATGCTTAAGGTAGGATAGCAGCTCAGTGTTTCATTAGCAGTGGCACTTAAGAATATCTGTTCCAGTGCAACAGAACAAAGTTTGAGTTTAGTGGCACCTTTAAGACCAACAGAGTTTATTCACATGAAAGCTTAGTCCCAGAATTAAACTCTGTTGGTCTTAAAGGTGCCACTGGACTCAAGCTTTGTTTGGCACATTTTGTGTTTATTGACTGTTAACCTTTATTTCAGCTGGTTACAACCTAACTCATTAGCTGAGAGGGAGGGAGGGAGGGAAAAGAAAAAAATGCAAAGAAAGGGATAGAAAGGAAGGAAAGGAAGGAAGGAAAGGGAAAGAAATGGGGGAAAGGGAAAGAAAGAAATAGGGGGAAAGAAAAGAAAGGGAGCAAAGAACTGGAAAGAAAGGGGAAGAAAGAAATGGAAAGAAAGGGAAAGAAAATGAAAGCCTTTGTGTATGTTTGCTTTCCCCAAGTTCTAAATTCCCCCACCAGCAGTTAAAAAGGAGCTTGAAGGCTTACATTTGAAATGTCCCCCTTTGGCTGTGAGTTCCCAGGTTAGAGTATTCACTCAGCCACCCGTTCTCAGGTCCATTCAGCATATAAAAACAAAAGTGAAACAAGAGCTCCAAGAGGACCAAACTAAATCACACAGATACTAAGGGAAGAGCAGACTGTTCCATTACACATAGCTTTGCCATCAGCTCCCATAGGCTTGGTGGGGGGAGGGGGAGAGACAAGGCTGAAAGGAGCTTGGATCTCTTAGATTCAAACCCCTTTCAGCCTTGCTCTGGGCTCCCGCAGGCTTGGGGAGGGGAGAAGGCTGAAAGGAGCTTGGATCTCTTAAATTCAAGCCCCTTTGGGCTGGGGGGGAGAGAGAGACAAGCCTGAAAGGGGCTTGGATCATGGATTGAAGAGGAGGCAGAGAGACATGCCTAGCTTGGCTGCTTGGTCTCCTCCAGGTGTCCTGTGGAGGAGGAGGAGTTCAGGCAGGGAAGCCAGGGATTTAACCCTTCCACCACAGCAGGATCGCTGGAGAAGGAAGAGGAGGCAGGGATTCATGCCTACCTTGTCTGCTTGGTCTCCTCCCGGTGCCCCACAGCTGCAGGGCACCTGGAGGAGCTCTGGCAGGGATGCCAGGAATTTAACCCCCCCCCCAGTCTCTCTGCAAAAGTGGAGAGGCTCAGGGGGAAGGCAGGCATGTCTGCCTCCATGCACTCCCTGTCTCCAACCAACCCACCGCGCTGGGCTGGCTGAAAACAGGGAGGGCATGGAGGCAGTCATGCCTGGCTTCCCTGCCCCAGCTTCTCTAGACTGTGATGCACCTGAAGGAGCTTGGGCAGGGAAGCCAGGGATTTTTAAAAAACCTGTCTCTCCACAAAAGCGGAGGGGCTCAGGGAGGAAGGCGGGAGCATGGGTCAGGGAGCTGGGGGCGGGGCTTGCTGCCACCTGGGCTGCCGGAGCGATGCTTTAACCCCAAACGACCCCTGGGGATAATCATCTTAAAATCATTTTTAACAGCTTTAAAACTGACAGACTTGCATAAACTTGTATTGGCTGTGTGGATGGATCACTCCTTGCATCCTGATGGCACTTGGGTTTTGGCTGCTGTGTGACACAGAGTGTTGCATTGGATGGGCTATTGGCCTGATCCAACATGGCTTCTCTTATGTCTGGGGCAGTGATGCTCTGTATTTTTGGTGCTTGGGGGGCAACAGTGGGAGTAAATAAAATGTAAAAAGTACCTCACTTCAGTATTCTTCAGTATTCTACATACTACAAGTACTTTGGTTTAAAAGTTCCTTAGTAGAAAGATGCTTTATGTTTACTGCAGAATCTGCCCTTTCATGGCACTGCCAATTCTGCTCTGAAATCCTGTTCTTATGAGATGCAGCTCCAGCAGAGTATTTTTCTAGGTTGTTTTGGCAGGCCTGAGATTTAGGCTATAAATTGCTTAAATGATTAGCTAATCAGAACTTATTGAGACTTATGCTCATCATATGGGAGTAGAAGGTGAAGACTTGGCTGTATAAAAAAAAGTCTCATGGGAAAGTGAAAAAAATGTTAATATTACCAACAGTTAAGTTTCTTGTATCTTTTGCTATTGTACTAATTGCTTATGAGCATAATTCATTCTCACATGCAATAAACAAGGTCAGTCTTCGTAGGCATTGTAGCTGTGGTACTGTATTCATATAGTGCCTTTAGTGTATGCAAAGCTTTACAGTGAAACATTACATTTTATTTTAATAACTGTAATTTATTTAATTGCTGCTATTTAGATACTCCTATTAGGAAGCCCACAGTCTGTTGCGGGCAGACTAGACCCCTCTGTACTTGAAAACAGAGCAGAAAGAGGACAGGAGGACAGAGGAGAAAGTAGAGCAGGGGCAGGAAGAAGAGCAGAAGGATAAAAAAGAAGCCTAATAAAGGGCCTGTATTAAAAACCTAGTGTCAGTCAGATTTGATTAATGGCCCACGGCCAGTGTATAAATAAATACTGCAACAATTGCACGTAAGAAAGACAATAGAACAATAACATAATTTAAATATTCAAAAATTGAATGCACAAATTTAAAAACTCTGATAAGACGGTTATGCATATCAAGTTCCCACTATTCCTTTAGAAACATAGATGGAACATAATTTTATCGCATGAGCACAAATTTTACTATTTTCTTAGTAGTTTCCATGTTCTCATCAGAAAGAAATTTATTAACAATCTCTTCCTCAAAGATTTCGGGACCTTTCAGTAATATTGGCGAAACAAAGGTATAATTGTTATATACAAAAAACCATGTATTTGTTAGAAACATGTAAGGACCAAATGAAACTCTCATTACAAAGTAGAAGTGAACCGAATATAAGGGCCAGTGCAAGTGACCTGATGCGTTTCCACCCCTTGGGGGCCTTCTTCAGAGGTGGAACAATTTGAGCTACAGATAGACACATGTTAGAGTGTTACATGTTGGTACTGGACCAAAATAAGTTTGTACCAGTGTTCCTTCTGAGCTGAGTTAATGTGAGCTAGCTCACAGTTTTTTAGCCTCCGGCTCACACACTTTTGTCTTCGCTCAGGAAGGATGACTCCAGAGGAAACTAATTTATGCAGTAGCCAAATTGCTCGCTCACGACTTTAATGCCAGTTGCTCACAAAGTAGAATTTTTACTCACAAGACTCCACAGATTAGAGGGAGCATTGGTTGTTACTGGACCGAAAAAGGAAAGTCTAGCAGCACGCAAGGCAAGGATGTTTATGAGGCCTCTTAAGATGCGAGTCATGTGTCTGGTGCCAAATGCACAGCTGTAGAATTAGAACATCTTCCAGTTCTGGTCCAGAAAATACCTATGTGACTACCTAATCAGAGCTGGAGTGTCTTCGGCAAGTAGCAAGTAGTTACCCTTGTGGTTCTTGATTCCAGGTATTGAGTCAAGTGTGTTTTCCCCTTCCTGTGTCTTACTGAGCAGAAGGACAAACCCTTGAATTATCCTTTTTCTAGAACTGATGAATTTCACCTTCTAAATTTTACCTTCTAAACAGAATAGAAGTAGAATAAAAGTCATGTCTTGTCACCTCCCTCCCCCTGAGGTATTTAAATATTCAAATTCTTCTTTTCCTCTCCCCCAATTTCTCAGCTATTCTGCCCAAAAAAGCTTCCAAATTTGCCAGGTATGCTCATCACAAATGTTTCTGTTCTCATTCAAATTCTTTTGTTGTTGTTGTTATTTTCCTTGAAATTCCCCTGCAGTTTCCCCTAGAACTCCCTGATCTATTTCAAAATGTCACTTTAACTGAAATGTAGTAGCAATGCTCATTTTAAATCTTAAAGTGCCTTGCATACAACAGTAGATCTTTTCCCCCAGAACATCTTTAAACTGTATGCCTTCTTTCAAAGCCCACTCTGCATTAAAAGGAATAAACCACTCTTCAGAGGATGAACTAATCAATGTATCTGCTTCTGGCAACACTTACAAACATTGTAAGAAGTAGTGCTGGCCTGTTTGTGTAGGAAAACAAGAAAAGTATACATTAGTTTTAGCCCAGGGGTCCTCAAACTACGGCCCGCGGGCCACATGCAGCCCGCCGAGGACATTTATGTGGCCCGCCGAGTGTTTATGCCCGCCCCCCTGCCCGGAGCCGCCGCCTCCTCGAGGAGCGCAGCAGCAGCGCCCCCGCAGCCTCTTTCTTCCTCCAGCAGCCCTGGGCGGCAAGAGCGCCCAGGAGCTGAGGAGGAGGAAGGGGCGAGCAGGCTGGTCGTGGGGGAGGGGGTGAACTGGCGGCGGGGCGAACTCGGCGGCGGGGCGAGCAGGCTGGTGGGGGGGGGAGCGAACGCGGCGGCGGGGCGAGCAGGCTGGTGGGGGGAGGGAGCCAACACAGCGGTGGGGCGAGCAGGCCGGTGGGGGGAGGGGGTGAACGCGGTGGCGCGGCGAGCAGGCTAGTGGGGGGAGGAGCGAACGCAGCGGCCCTCCAACGGTCTGAGGGACAGTGAACTGGCCCCCTGTTTAAAAAGTTTGAGGACCCCTGTTTTAGCCTGTACATTAAAAGTATAAAATATAACGCTTTTGAGACCAATGCTTGTTAAATACTGCATAGAGCTTCCAGTGGATAGTGTCTTCTTTAAGCCTTTGTCCATGTTGTGACTACCTGTAAGAACTGTGATATAGACCCCTCAGAATACACATGACAGCTTCATTTGAGGGATCTGTTTGCAAGAGCTTAGGCTGCATTATCCAGAAAAAAACCCAAAATGTGCTACCCAGTGCACGCAAGCAGTTTTGGAAGGAATAAATTGCCTTGGATGCCATATTATGTGGGCAAATATATGTGTATTAAATGAGCTTTCAATTAGTAGCATACCAGTGGTGCAGAAAGCATTTGTTCCAAACAGGGAATAATGGACACTCTATTGATTTGCAGTGGTCTGAGGAAGTTAATAGACAGAATGGAATTCCCCTCCATTGGAATCTAGCCATGACACTGAAGGGAAACCAGAAATTGCCAGGAGGCCTTTCAGTGTTTACAAACAGCACTACAATTTTGCATCAATTATTGGGCAGTTATGTAGAATATTTATACACATGCTATTGTATAGATTGTTCCAAATGAAATAAATGACATTAAAAGTCTGGAACACAATGGACATCAAATCTTTATCATTCCGGTTTCCAAGCTTTCTTTACATGTGTTCAGTTTTGAGCATAGACTGCAGTAGACTCAGACCATGAAATGTTATTCAAATAATAATTTCTCTGTCTGAAGTTTCACCAGAGATGTTTGATCACTCAGATGGTTGATTCAAAAACAGTCCAAAGGCTCCACAAGTTGCAATGGACACAGTCAAACATTTGACATGTGTTCTCAGTTGTATGAAGAAATCCTTGTTGCACATGTGTGTTCTTGTACTGATTTCCCATCACTTTCTTGCAGCTCCCGCCCCCAGTCCAGTGCTCTTACCTT